>BOPP01000002.1:5739249-5774473 GCA_017312745.1 Gryllus bimaculatus | reverse complement strand
CGCGTCACCGCCCGCGTCACCGCCCGCGTCACCGCCCGCGTCACCGCCCGCGTCACCGCCCGCGTCACTGCCCACGTCACCGTCCATGGTACCGCCCTCATCGCCACCCGTGTAGCCAACCGCGTCGCCACTCGCGACATCGTCTCGTCACCGCCCTGCTACAGTCCGTGTCACCGCCCACGGCACTTCCTACGTCGGCGCCCTTCCACCGCTTCCCCACAGCCGTCATGACGTCTTCGCTACGGACCTGTCGTGGCCACGGCTGCAATCCACCATCTATACACTCCCGCCATCACTATAAAATCACACCCCTACTACCATACTCACTGCACAACCATCACCCCTATCATCTATAAAAACACAAAAACCACCGCCACCGCCAACGCCACTGCAAATGTAACCCTCATCACGGCCTCCGTCGCTAAAGGCAACATTGCCGCCAGAGTCACCACCACTACCTCATCCTCCCCCTCATCCATCCCCCGCTGCTGCTGCTGCGTCGCGAGCTCTGCGCTGCGCTGCGCTGGTATCGCGTCACGGCCGGCGTTTCCTGCGGCCAGCGCGCCGGAAGCGAGCGAACAAAACTCGGCGGCGGCGGCGGCGGCGGCGCCCAGTGACGTCACGGCATCGACCCGCGCTCTCCCGGCGTCGCACCGCCGCCGCCGCCGCCACCCACAGGCCGCGCCCCGCCTGACCGGCTCACCCGGGTATTCCCGCTCGCTCCCGAAATACGCCACTTTCACCTGGCCGCCCCCGTCATCCTCCTCGTCCCGCCAGACGTTTCAGCTGCCCCCGCGCTAACCACGGTTCAAACAATCTCCCTCAAAGCTCATACCAAACTGTTTGATCGTCCGGTTGCTGTCTCTAATCTATCTTACTCGTTTTGCCGCTCAGCGGCCCGTTCGATAAACACGCTCGTCCAACCGTCTCTCTTAGCCAATTCGTGTGACTCGATCGCTAATTCGAGTTTTGTGACCACCAACTTCCTACAGATAATCATTTCCGTCATAAATGTCTGCTCTTTACTCACATATCATTCGCATTGCTACTCTGGCTGAGGAATGGTAAGGCAACCCATATTCCTCTTCCGCGGTTCCAATTTCACCAGGTCTTACTCCTGAGAGTTGGTGAAAACAATACAGTAAAAAGAGAGAATTTGCCCATATTTCTCTTGTTTTTCCTTGGATTCTCGTTAATTATACGCAATCATGGACGTCTCTGCTAAATTTGAAAGACATCAAAGAAAGTGTACATCATTATAGGATTTCAATAGAAGGCGATAATTTGTAATAGATTTATTGAAGTTAACAAATGGTTCCGTGTTAGATTAAAAAAGGCACAGGTATATCGCAGCTTCATGAATTCAATAATATAGGGTAACATTAACAGAAATAGTGACTGAATTAGTATTCTTATCAGTCACAAAATTCAAAAAATGGCAATTGCGAAGCTTCACACAAGTTCAGAACTTGCACAAAGTTGAGCGTGAGCAATTTAGTGTCAAATATTAAACGATCAAAATTTACTTCTTTTTCCTATTTTATATTTAAACAAATTGCAAACTTCTTATTAAATTGATATTGTCATAATGTAGTAGGAAACGATATTCTTTTAGACTTTTTGGTTCCCCAATACGTCCAGTAGGGGACAAACAAAATTGTGGTTCGGAAACATTGTAGAAAAAAAGAAATAAAATATGAAAACACCATTTTCAACAATAATTTATTCACTAAGATGAGTGATAATCATTCATTGAGTTACGCAAAACGAATTCAATGCTTTAATTCTAGAATTGTGACATATCCACGAAAATAGTCTTGTGTCTTATATTACTTTCTCCTGTATTAGTGGAGGAGATTCATAATTTTCCTTGCACTTTTGTCTATTGAAAAATGGCGAAATAGTTTTGTACATGTCATGTTATTGTTCCGATATGAATATTACATTCGAGTAACTATATTCAATTTCTCAATAATTTCTTTATCGAGAGTAGCATTAGTTAAAACTAAATTAGAATGAAGCTCCTGATTATTGATGAAATAATTGTGCAAGAAATGTAATTCATCACCAGAATGCCAGAATGCCAGAATTGCAACCATGCTTGCATGAACACTCCCTAAATTAAGTTGATTTAAGAAATATTCTTGAACTTACTGCCAGGATTACGAGTAAATAGAAGAACTCATTAGCTGCACCACCATTTTGTCGAATAATTTTCCGGTACAAATGTGCTTATCTCTCTGATTGCTTTGCCCTACACCATTCGGTTTTCACAACCTACAGACTTTCAATGCTTTGTCCTGTAACTTGGCTTTCCCAGTCTCCTTTCAATGATTCATTTAGCACAGATTTCGTCAAGCTGTTTTTACGATATTATTGGCAATTGAGCTCCTTAGCCATTAGTTGTTCTTTTAGTACCAATTCACAGTTTCACAAATCCCATAACAGGTTCACATTCATACGTATAGTTGCGGATAATCATATTAATATGAAAGGGCTTCATTCACAGCATTGCATTACAAGTTGCGCGTTAAAAATTGCTTTAAAATGTAGTATATATTTGAAAACATGTATTATTCATATTAAACCATCATAAAGACTCGTTCCTAGAACATGACATTCTTTTAATTCTAAATATATATTCTATCGTTCTTCTAACTGCACATTCTAATCCACAAGACAAGCTTTTGTAGTCATTTGAAACATCCTGTACTACATTATTTTCAAAATGAAGTGAATCTATTAGATTACTAATAACCCCTATTTTACAATTTGTTGCGTGTAATTGCAAACAATAACGCTTCGGGACTGGCGAACTGATGTTATATTTCATTAAAATACAAAATCTTCGCAATACTACGCTTTATTCCGAAATAATGTACTTGGAACTTTCAATGAGCCTTGGCACACAAGCAACTATTTTTACTTAATATTTTGTATAAAATTAAACCATAACTCAAATCAAGACACTACCATAGAGGTAATAACACACATAACATCGTGTAGTTATACACGCTAATGAACATTCCATTTTCAGAACTCATTTAAGACGCATCTATATATTGCTATCTTTTGATGCTCTAGTTTTTTTCAAACAGTTTGAAAACATTACGCGATAAATATACTGGCAGTCCTTAAAATTAAAAAAATCTCTTTTTTATGCTCTAATTATGTCCGACTATGAATTTATAAAAAAATATAAATACAGGCTAATTTATTGCAGCAAAAGTATTAGAAATAAGTAAAGCAAATATCAAATGAAGTGTAAAAGAAACATTTAATTAACTGTTTGGAAGAAGTTGAACTACAATTTCCTCGCGAAACACAGAAAAGAATGGAACTGCGGGGAACCGCTGCCCCAGATGCCCATTTCCCGAGAAGACTGATCGGAGAAACGCAGAGCGCGGGGGCGCGGGGCTCGCGGCCCCTCCCGGACGCGCCGTCGACCCGCAAAGCCGCAAACACGGGCCGCTCCCTGCGGACGCACGGCGCGGCGGTGGCGCGGCGCGCGAGAGAACGCCTGCGACCGCACTCTCCCTGCGGGCTTGAGCCGCGGCCCTGCGCGGCGACGGAGGCGGTGGTACCGATGGAGGGCGAGGTGGAGGGCGGAGACGGTGGTGCGGGCGCCCCCGGGCGCCAGACCCCAGGCGGTGACATGGGACCGCGCCAACACATGGCGAAGGCAGATGGGGGGCATAAAAGGGCGGCGGGACATCGCGCCCCGCGCGCGCATATGGGCCGGATTAGGCGGGCGAGGAAATGGACCAGGACAAGCATGTTTGGGCGGCAGGCTTGAGCATCCGGGCACCGCCGCCGGCGCGGCTGTGGGTAAACTGGTATGCGGGGGCGTCGGGACATCGAGCATGGCAGGGGCAAACGAGCGGCGGCGCTCAGCGCCATGTCGTGAAGCGTGGGTATGGGCCGTGGGCGGGCGGCTGTGTGGGGACAGGGATGGGCGTGGCGAGGCGGGGTGCGGGCCGGTGTGGAGGGCGAGGCGCGGCGGGCTCGCGGGCGAGCGCTTTGCGGCGCGACAGCTCCAGATTGTGCGGTCTCCGCCGTCGACAGCGCCCTGGAATTTACGCGCGGCGTCGGCCCCGCCCGCCGCGCACTCGGCCACGCCGCGCCGCCCCCGCTCGGCAGGGGGGGGGGGCTGGGGAACGATTTAGCGGCGGCGGGAAACGGCGGACACGTGTCGCGTGTCGGCGGACCGTCGTTAGGGTAATTTGCCGCCGACACCGCGTCGGCCGGGGTCGGCCGGAGCCGTGGCTTGACGGGCGGCGGCGGCGGGGCGATGGTGGCAGCGGGTGACGAGGCGGAATATTCGTTACAGCAGCTGGAATGGCAAGATGCAGGAATGGCAGGGCGAGCGTGCCCCTGTAGTGGCTACAGCGGCCCGGATGATGAAGGTGAAAAGTGTTAACAGAGCCCGTGTGTGGGGCGGTGGTTTTGGATAGCGCTGTGGTAGAGTTTCGATGTTGGCATGACGGAGAACGCGGCGACTGTCGAATGGGACGCGGCGCGGCGGCCCGCACCGTTTGGCGAGGTGGTGTGGCGGTGACGGTGGCTCGTTACAGCGCTGCCCGCTGGCGGTCGCGCCCCCGCCCGTCAAACGCGTAAATTCAATTGCGCGTATTTGACAGATAACGCGGCCGCGCTGACGCGCCTCTGCGGGCGCTAATGAAGGCGCCGGGCCCATGCCCGCCCACCCTCCCCTCCTCACGCCTCTTCCCCTACCCCTCCCTTCCGCCACCAACGCGACCCCGCGCATCAGCGCCACGGCGCGCCCGTTCGTCCTCACGGGTGCCATCGCAGTCGCAGACCAGCTCCCCGGCCGCCACCAACAACCTACTCTGCCATCGACAACCAGCACCACCATCATTTTCTTCATCACTATCGGTCATTAAGGACGTTTCCTCTGACAACTATGCATAGCTATCACTAACGCTCCTGTGATCCGTTCAAAACAGCAGTTAGCGTCGTATTTTGGACTGAGAACAGTCAACGCGCACAATGACTAGAGCGAACTCCTAATGAGAGAGTAGCGGGTGTCCCAATTCCATTATTTCAGGTAACGAATACTCCCAGACGTTCTTTGATGTTCTAATAGTTTTTTGTTCTGGCAATGTCATATCTCATTTTAAACTAATTCTCTATATGACTTGTCTTCGCATTTTGGGCACAAAGTGGCAGTCATTCAAATGATTTGGCAATCAATTTTTGTCATTCGACACAACTCATAATTTCTTATTGTTCAGCTAGAGAAAAAGTTGTAGATAATCGCTGATTCCTTGTTCCTCCATCAAAACACTAAATCTCCAATAAAATACTAGTTAACTAAATCTGTCTTTCAACCACTTTAACGTTTCTCTTTACTGTTATAGCTAACTTAATCCTATGAAAGGATACGCCTTAATACATCGATTCATGTAATACATACTTCTTGCCTCCTCCAAAAGCCTCT
The DNA here is from genome assembly GCA_017312745.1 of Gryllus bimaculatus. NCBI lineage: Eukaryota > Metazoa > Arthropoda > Insecta > Orthoptera > Gryllidae > Gryllus > Gryllus bimaculatus. The sequence continues at coordinate 5,769,012 of BOPP01000002.1, read as the reverse complement.
CATATGAGCACTAAACTAGCAGACTAGAACGTAACAAGCAATCCATCACCCTATAAAGGCTAGCGGTTAACAACTTCAGATGCAAGTCACTGTCACAGTCCCTATGCGTTCGTGTGTCTTTATTTTCACTCATCACCATCCTGCATTACCGGCCGCCCTCCTCATCCGCCGCCCTCCTCATCCGCCGCCCTCCTCATCCTCCATCCGCCGCCGTCCTCATCCGCCGCCTCTCATGCCGCCGCCTCTCTTCCGCCCGCCCTCTCATCCGGCGTCCTCCTCATCCGCCGTCCTCACGATCATTCCGCCGCCTCACGCCTCTCCTCATCCGCCGCCCTTCCTCGATTCCGCCGTCCTCCCTTCAACCGCCCCCCTCTCATCCGCCGCCTCTCTCGCGTCCTATCTACTCCGCCGCCCTCCTGCATATCCGCCGCCCTCGTCTCACCGTCTCCTCATCCGCCGCCTCTCTCATCGCCCGCTCCCCTCATTAGGCCTTCCCACGCCACCTCCGCCCTCCTCATTCCGCCGCCCTGCTTACCGCCGTCCTCCTCATCCGCCGCTCTCCTCATCGCCGACCTCTCTCATCCGCCGCCCTTCCTTATCGCGTCCTCCTCATACCGCCGCCTCCTCATCCGCCGCCCTCCTCATCCGTCGCCCTTCCTCATTTCCCCGCCCTCCTCATCCGCCGCCCTCCTGCATTCCTCTGTACGCTCCCTATCTCCGTCCCTCCATCCGGCCGCCTCTCATCGCCGCCCTCCCTGCCGCCGTCCTCCTATCATCCGCCGCCCTCCTCATCCGCCGCCCTGTCCTCATCCCCGCCCTCTCATTCGCCGCCCTTCCTAATTAGCCGCCGCCCCCCCCCCTTCCCTTCCCCATGCCGCCGCCTGCTTATCCGCCGTCTCCTCATCCGCCCGCCCTCCTCATCGCCGACCTCCTTCATCCGGCGCCCTCCTTATCCGCCGTCTCGCTCATCCGCCGCCCTCCTCATTCCGCGCCCTCCTCATCCGCCGCCCTCCCTTCCGCCGCCTCCTCATCCGCCCCTCTCATTACGCGTCCTCCTCATCCGGCCGCGCTCCTATGCCGCGACCTCCTCAATCGCCGCCCCTCCTTATCCCCGTCCTCTCATTCCGCCGCCTTCTCATCCGCCGCCTCCTCATGCCGGCGCCTCCTCATTCCGCCGTCCTCTCTCACCGCAGCCTCCTATCGCGTCATCCTCATCGCCGCTCCTCATCCCCGTCCTCTGCTCATCCGCCGCCTCTCATTCCCGCCGCCCTCCTCCTCGCCGTCTCTGCTCATCCGCCGCCTCCTCATTCGCGCCGCTCCTCAATCCGCCGCCTCCTCATCGCCGGCCCTCCTCACCGCCGGCCCTCTCATTCCGCCGCCCTGCTTATCCGCGTCCTCCCATCCGCCGCCTCTCATCCGCGCGACCTCCTCAATCCCGCCGCCCTCCTTATCCGCCGTCCTCTCTCAATCCGCGCCCTCCTCATTGCGCCGCCCTCCTGATCCGCGCCCTCCTCATACCGCGCCCTCCTCATTCCGCGCCCTCCTCATCCTCCGTCCTCCTCATCCTCGCGTCCTCCTCATTTCGCCGCCTCCTCATCGCCGCCCTCCCCTCGCCGTGCCTCGCTCATCCGCCGCCCTCCTCATCCGCGCCCTTCCTCATCCGGGCCGCCTCCTCATCCGCCGCCCTCCTCATTCGGCCGCCCTCCTCATCCGCCGGCCCTGCTTATCCGCCGTCCTCTCATTCCGCCGCCCTCCTCATCGCGCCCTCCTCATCCGCCGTCTCCTCATCGCCGCCTCCTCTCATATAACGCCGCCTCTCCTCGCCCGTCCTCCTCATCGCCGCCCTCCTCATCGCCGCCCTCCTCCATCCGCCGCGCTCCTGCATGCCGCCGCCTCCTGCATGTCCGCACGCCCTCCTTATGCCGCCGTCCTCCTTCATACCGCCGCCCTCCTCATTCCGCCCCTCCTCATCCGCCGCCTCAGCTCACCGCGCCCTCCTCATGCCCGCCGCCCTCTCTCATCCGCGCCCTCCACATCCTCCTGTCTCCTCATGACGTCCTCTTTCCGTCCACGTCTTTCCGTCCGTCCTCCGTCTTTCGTGTGTAGTCTTATCGACCGTGAAGCCTCGCTCTCCACTGCGACCCACATTGCATTCCTGCTCTGATCTCGACGCCCCGCGGCGAGCTTCTAAGCAGCTGTCTTCGCGTAACCCTCATTAGCACGAGGATTCACGAGGCCCAAAATCCTGCTCGGCATCTTTGCTTTTCGATCGAACTGTTCCTCCTAATCACTAGGAGATAATGGCGTCTTGCGCGGCGCGCTCTGGATGAAACGTCGGCGCGCTGAATGGCCACGGATGGACCGGAGGCTGACTCCTGGACGAAGGGGCTTGACTGCATTTACGACTCCCCTCGGGAAATAGAGGACGCCTTCTATTTTAGCTCGCTATTTTCACGAAAACGCATTGTATTCAGAGCGCGAGTGAAAATAGCACACCGGTGGAGAAGCAGACGGGAATTATGAGAGTCGTCTTCGGTTCAGGTTAGGGAAATGAACATCACTTCGCTTGTTCTAACAAATTCTGACTTCGCCAACCTCACTTGTTCCATCTAATTACAAGTAATTCTGACTGTTTCAAAATCATTAGATTTAGGAGCTGTGCGCTCTTTAATACTATTCATAATACAGAAATAACATTTCTGTTTTGTAAGATAATGAATTTGATAGTTGTTCGTTAGTGAGTGCCAAGAACAGTACTTTAAATAGCATCGTTTACAATAAGAGGGCAATAATCTTCTGAATACACGAATGTATCATTTCATGTAGTAAAATAGTAATAGTATAATAGGTGGAATTTGTAAATAGTACGTTAACTTTGTTTTTTTTATTTCCTGGTAATTCGCCACTCGGGTGTTCAATGAAACCACTGCCTGTCTTTTGAATTCAAAGAACATAATTCGACAAAAGTAAATAAAAATTGAGTATTATATATTTACTATTTTATAGGAAATTAACAGTATTGCACGCAATGATCATTTAATTTATAGTATGATTATATCAATAAGACAGTAGTATGCTATTCATAAACCAATTCAGAAGGAGAGTATTTCGTAGCTTCCAGACACTTAACAATAATGCATGCATGTCATTTACAGAAATGCACACAACAATGGATCTATAAGCATATAACTTTACCGATTGAAAGAGAAGTATCTTTTTCTCTTTTGGACAATGACTTGGGTGATTAATAACGCTCGCCCTGGAGCTTTGATTCACTTGCGCGGCTCCGGCCGTGCTCTCCAGCGCTGGGTCTTTGGCTGCAGCACTCATCAAGTGCACGCGCGCCCAGCCCGCGGGGAGCAAGAGGCAGGGGTGTGTGACATTGAAGGTCCCGGAAGAGTGCGCTGATTGGCATCATTTTCCCTGCGCCTTCCTTTCACCCTCGCGACAACACCGCACCTGCCAAGCGGAGCCGACACAGACGGCGCGGCCTCGCTCGGCCTCGCTTCGGCCTCGCTTCGGCCTCGCTTCGCCTCGCTTCGCCTCGTCTTCGTCGCTTCGCTGCTTCGCCTCGCTTTCGCCTCGCTTCGCCTCGCTTCGCTCGCTTCGCCTCGCTTGCCTCGCTTCGCCTCGCTTCGCCTCGCTTGCCTCGTTTCGCCTCGCTTCGCCTCGCTTCGCCTCGCTTTCCGCCTCGCTTCGCCACGCTTCGCCTCCGCTTCGCCTGCTTCGGCTCGTTCGCCTGTTCGCCTCGCTTCGCCTCGCTTCGCTCGTTCGCCTCGGCTTTCGCTCGCTTCGCTCGCTTGCCTCGTTCGCCTCGCCTTCGCTCGCTTCGCCTCGCTTCGCCTCGTTCGCACCTTTCGCGCTAGCTCGCCTCGCTTCGCCTCGCTTCGCCTCGCTTCGCCTCGCTTCGCCTCGCTTCGCCTCGCAGTCGCCTCGCTTTCGCCTCGCTTCCCCTCGCTTCGCCTCGCTATGCCTCGTTTCGCCTCGTCGCCTCGCTTCGCCTCGCTTTTCGCCTGCTTCGCCTCGCCTTTCGTCGCCTCGCTTCGCCTCCGCTCGCCTCGCTCCCCTCGGCTTCCCGCCTCGCTCCGCCTGCTCTCGCCCTCGCTCCCGCTCGTCCCGCCTCGCTCCGCTCGCTCTGCCTCGCTTCGCCTCGCTTGCGCCTCGCTTCGCCTCGCTTTCGTCTCGCTTCGCCTCGTCTTGCCCTTAGCCTTCGCATCGCATGCCGGAGTTCTCCGGTAAATGGCTCAGTCCCCTAGACCTTATGTTGTTTCTTACTCCAGATTACTTCTAGCCTGGCAGACCCCAGCCGCTTCATCCGCACAACTGCAACAGATAACCCCATATGGATTTCGGTATGTGCTATAGTAAGTGCACGATAATTGTATATTGTGAGCACAAGTGGAGGGGGTAGGCTGACGAAGCACAGGTCGCGAGGGCTATTCGTTTGAGAAAACCCACGAAAAATTACCGAAGCAAGGTACGCTCACGAATTTGCTTCCAGACAGTCACTTAATACCATCTAGTTACGAAACTAGTGACGAAAATATAGTCACCGTGGTGACTCTAGCCCTAGGACTTACTGGCAGACGATGCTACTGTAGCTATGGCATTTGCATCAGAGCGTTTACTTCAATAGCAGTAGTCTAAAACATTTCTACATACTTATTATAACACATTGTACCCTAAAGAAAACCTAACCTGAGGATCATTAATAAATGAAAGCTGAGAAGAGATAAATGACGGCATTGTAACTGGATATGGCATCATCGCAACAAACTGCTGGTTTCAGAGTCAATAACTGTTTTTAGTAAATCGCTGCGCACGACATTGGCTGCAGAGCTTTGTCGACCTCTTCGTCGCTTTTTGCCGGGGCGCGAAGCGGGCGCTCTCTTTGCCAGCAGGCGCCATTGGAGACGGGGCCGCCGTATCTCCCATTCCCTGACGCCCACAACTCCACGTCCCAATAATTCAACAGCCCAAACCCCACGCCCACGCTCCACGTTTCACGCCCCTCGCCTCTAGCCCTCGGCCTCTGTTCGGCCTCGCCTCTACCTCGCCTCTAGCCCTCGCCTCTAGCCCCTCGCCCTAGCCCTCGCCTCTAGCCCTCTCCTCTTGCCCTGTCGCCTCTAGCCCTCGCCTCTAGTCCCTCGCCCTTAGCCCCTCGCCTCTAGCCGCCTTGCTTTCTAGCCGCTCGCTCTAGCCCTTCGGCCTCTAGCTCCCTTGCGCTAGCCCGTCGCCTCTTGCACCTCGCCTCTAGCCCGCTCGCGCTCTTAGCCCCTCGCCTAGCTCCTCGCCTGCTAGCCCTCCCTTCTAGCCCCTCGCCTCTAGCCCGTCGCTCTAGCCCCTCGCCTCTAGCCTTCGGCATCTAGCCTCTCGCTCTAGCCCCCTCGCCTCTAGCCCGTCGCCTCTACCCCTCGGCCTCTAGCCCTCCGCCTCTAGGCCTGCCGTCTCTAGACCCCTCGCCTCGTAGCCCGTCGCCTTTTGCACCTCGCCCTCTTGCCCCTCCGCCTCGTGCCCCTCTCTTCCGCTCCTTTCTCCCCTCGCCCCTTTCCCCTCTCTCCTCTCCCCTCGACTCTCCCACTCCCACTCCCCTCTTCCCTCTCCATGCTCGTCACTGCCTCACGCCCCACCCTTACGCCCACCCTTGAAGCGCCCACATCCGCAGCTTCATCCCACGCCCTTCTTCCCCCGCACTGTCCCAGCGCGGTTTCTCCTCCCACCATTCGGATCTCATCATCTCCACCTCTGGGGCGGTCCATCGTCCTCTGCCCAGCACCCATTCCTCCTTCAACGTGCCGTCTCTCTCTAACACGTAAACGCTCCAGCTCACCCAACTCGGCTACTCGCTCCTCAGCACGTAGTCCCCTCCGGGAACTCGACCCCGCCTTCTTCCTCTTTTTTCAGTTCCATACTCCTCGCAATTTCGCCCCTGTCGTGCAGCTTCGCCGCCTCGCTGCGTCTCATCGCGCCGAGGCATCCTTCCCGCTCCCCAGCCCAGGCGCTTCGGCGCCTCCTCTACCTCCGCCCCCGCCGCGGGCGCGCCGGGCGCTTCGTGAAGAGGCGGCCCAGCTGATTTTTTATTGTGAGCGCGGGGAGATAAGGCAGGCGCGGCGTGGTGCGGGAGGTGAAGGCAGGAGACGGAGGAGGGAAGGTGGAGTGGCGGCGAAGGTTAATGTGGTGCGGTAAGAGTGTGGCCAGTGTCCGGTAGTGGTCGGAGGATGTGGAGAGGGCAGATGGAGATAGCGAAGGGGACAGAGACGACGATAGCGGTGGTGGTGACGGGAGAGTATGCGCGTAGGTTACGGTGACAGGGGCGTAAATGTTAGCGATTCTGGCGGTGGCGACGTTGGAGGAGCTGATGGTGGCGGTATGGGCAGCAGAATATACGCAGTAGGAAGCGTCAGAGACGCCGCGGGAGGCAGCGATGGCGGCGGAGGATTCGACGAAGGAGGAAGAGAAAATGGTGGAGGCGGTGGAGGTGGGCGAGGGTGGGCAGTGGCAGTGCTTGCAGAATTGGAAATGGTGGCGGAGGGGACCATAGTGAGGGAAGCTGTGTGCGAGGACAGGAACCCACGGCGCCGCTCATGGGCGAAAACGAAACATTCGAATGATCGTGGAGTCGGAAGAATGAGTGGATGTAACTATATTGGCGTTCACAATGAGCTCTTTTATTAAAAGCACGAGTAGAGAGACCAAAAAAGGAAATAGTCAACTGAGCCCTAGAACCGGTAGTCCTAGACGTAATCAATTGTGTCGATAGAAGTTGATGATGATTATAATGTGGGTACATTACATACTTTACACATTTGCAACCACACTTTTTATACCTTTAGGAAATTTTCCAATTATCTATTTCCTTCGTATTATCCTTCCTTGCCCTTTATTTAATTCTTCAATTTTTGTCATCTCTCTCTCCTCTCTCATCACTCTTAAGGAACTGCCTGACTCTTTCTATACTATCTCTCCTTTCTACTCTGCTCTTTCACTCCCTACTACTCTCTTCCATCTAGATACTCTTATCTCTCTTCCTTCCCGTTACATATTCTACATTTCTTGTCCCTTCAGTCTGTCTAACACTTCATGCATGTAACCTAACTACATTATGTAAATATTGCTATCGTTATCCGTTCTTTTTTGCGTTGAATGTCTGTGCGGATTTTCATTCTTTGTTAATAATAATGGTTTATAATTGCCTTGTTTTTATTAACAGTGGTATACTCTAGATAATTATATCTTTGAATAAGTCCTTTATATAAAAAAGTACGACTTTTCTCAAACGCACCATGTTCTTGTAACCCTGTATCTCTTCCCCATATAATTTTCTTTGCATCCCAGCCTCATAGTCCACTTGTCGGTGCCCGTTTTTGCAATACACACCTTGTCTGTCTAGTCTTCGTACAGACCACATTCTACCCTTGTTCTTATTTACTTCTTCCAAACATCGTCTCCCGACTCCACTTTCCACATCTGGGACCCATTCATTGCTCGAATGTAAACCTTCTCTCTCTTTTTTCCCTCTGATTCTCCATTCTCACCATATAGTTCAATACACTCCTTTAGAATCCTAAATACCATCTTCGGAATACATATTTTACATTCTCCTACCCTTCTTCTTTCCGTTCACCCTCAGATCGCCGATCCCTACTTCAGAACGCTCGTCACCAGACAACAAAAAATTGTTATCGTTCTGGCCCAATTAGTATAGAATCCCCCTTTGATTATCCTCCACGCATAATTCACAACTATTACTCATTTTCTTATTTCTTTGATATCTCCCTCTTGTTCCACGTTATTCCTTACCACATAACGCAAATAATAACATTCCTGAATGTGTTTCATATAAGCACTCTTCCATTTTCTTCAAACTACCACCTCCACCTTTATTACAATAATCTTTATCGTTCTCCATCTTTATCTTTCTGATATTCAGGAATGGTTTTTATCTTCCTAACACACTCTTCATGCTCCCCTCATCTCTTGCCATAATCACATTATTCGTATATCTTAAAGACAGAATTTACTTCTTTCCTTTTACATTCCTCTACTATCCTTTTTCAAATACCATACTAATCTAGGTAAATATATTTTGAACAATGTCAGGTTGAAAGGCATTCTCATCTCAAACATTTTTATTTCAAAAAGCTTTGCCTTATAAATAAGCTACCCTTATGCCCCTCCCTCAATGTCTTTTAAACAGATGTTTCTCAACCTAACAGCCAAACTCCCACTTATCCCAATTTTATCAACAATTTTGTAATATTTCTCTTTGTCAAACTTGTGAAATGCAGCTTTGAAATCAATGAACACGAACATGTGTTTCCCATCGTTCTTTTGAAGTCCTTCCTCATTACAAAATTTAAGATTTAGAAACTAACTGCTCCGAGATGCCTCTAAATCCCCTACCTTTCCCGAAGGGTTTCTAGTTTTCCATAATTTTTAATATGTAATTTCACAGTTAACTTGTATTTGAAAACAGCAGCATAAATGTCATATATACATGACTTCAGTGTGATCTGTCTGCCGCTGGCAGTTGCATCAACTTTCCCTTCTTAAGAACCGAAATTATAATGACATATTTCCTATTCACTGAGGATCTCTCATCTAGCCATATTTTGTTTAAAATATTCTCCAATACCTCCATCCGAATTCCCCCCCCCCATTAATTCACCTCTCATTACCTATATTGTAAAATAAAACAGTTTGTCATTTATAGTACAATTTTACAAAAATCCCAGTGTAGAAACTCTAATCATATGGATTAAGGCTGTAGAAAAATATTCGTAAATGGGCGATAAAAATCCATTAGAACACACTAGCACAAACAGTTCCGCATATTTTCTCCATGAAAAATTTAGTTTCAGTATCGAGTAGAAAGCTTTGCAGCCACATATATTTCGGGGTTGCCCACCACTAACAAATAATAAATACAAACGCATTTCACAATACAATAAAAAATAACACACCCCAAAAAAAACGACCGAGTAAATATTTAATTAAAAATCAATGCAAAATCGAATGCCCCAGACGGCTGAAGCCAACAATTCCCTAATCGCAATAGCGATATAATCGCGCTGAAGACACAGCGAGGGCGGAGCGCAGCGCGTTGAAACAAGAGGCAGCGCGGGGTGGGGCGAGGGTAGTGGTGCCCGGGCGCCCGGGCTGAGGCGGCGGCGGCGGCGGCGGCTGCAAGCTGCTCCTAGTGCCTTCGCCCCGCCTGCCGCCGCCGAGGCTCGCTCCCAACGCCGCCCCCGCCCCCGCCCCCGCTCCCGACGCCGGCTGCAGCGCGCGCCGAGCAGGCCCTAACTGCTAATGAGCTAAAGTCGGCCGGAGCAGCCGTCGACGCCTCCCAATATTATCTTAACCGGCGGCGGAGGCGGCAGCGAGAACAACCAGCCCATCCACCGCCGCTTCCGCCGCCACGCCCACTCGCGCCCCCTCCCGCGCCTCCTGCCTCCGCTCGCGCTACCGCTTCCGGATTCTTCGCCTGCAGTCACTCCTCCTCCATTCGCCTTCTTCGAGTCACACGGATCATTCATCGCATTCCTCGCAAGTACACTTTTGTACTTCCTCTCTCTTCCCCACTCTGACCTACACCTCTTCAACTTCTCCTTCATCGTCCACTCACCCTAGATTTACGCAAACATATGAGTTTCTAACTACCAACCACATTGAACATACATTATTCCTCCGTCTCCCACTTCTCGCCACTTCACTCATCACCATCATCCCCAACAACCTTACGGACGCATCATTTCTATTGTTGCCGTCCTCTCGCTTCCCTCTCCGGAATTCGTCGTTTCGACTCCTCTCGCTGGGTGCGTTTCCTGCCTCTCCTTTCCTGCGCTGCCTGCCCTTCGCCACTCCAGCCAACTCACGGGAAACCTAATTCACACGAGTCTCTTCACCGCCCTCTGCCAATGGGGAAACGCTAAGAGCCTTCCCCTTCTCTGTAAGAACTTGCCCCTCCCCCGCCACCCCTCCCGCACCACGATTCCAGCAGAGCTTCGCTCCCTCCCTGCAGCCAGTCCAAGCAGTCCAACGATCGCGCAACTCCCGCCGACCAACTCCCGCCACGCCAACCTCCCCGCCACGCCACTCCTCCCCGCTACGCCACTCCCGCCGACGCCACCTCCCGCCAAGCCAGCCCCGCCGCCCGCCACTCCCCGCCCGCGCGACTCCCCGCCATCGTCAACTCCCTCGCCACGCAACACCGCCCGCTATACATACTCTTCCAGCCACGTCCCCATACACCGATGTCACAACCCGCCCATGCTTGTGGCACTCCTCACAGGTCGATGGAATCTCGCCATGTCCAGTCCCCGCAGTCACTACCTCAACCATATCAGCATGAGCCTCCGCCATGGCTACTCTTCCGTTATGCTCTCTCCGTTATGCTACTCTCGTTATGGTACTCTCCGTTATGCTACTCTCCCGTGATTATCTACTCCGTTATTGCTACTCTCTCACTTATGCCCTACTCTCCGTTAATCTACTCTCCGTTGTTCGGTGCCTACTCTCCGTTATGCTACTCTCCCGTTATGCTACTCTCCGTTATGCTATTCTCCGTTATGCTAACTCTCCGTTTGTGCTAACTCTCCTTGTGCTACTCTCCGTCCTTGTGCTATTTCTCCGTTGTGCTACTCTTCCGTTACGCTACTCCATTATGCTACTGTCGCGTCATGCTACTCTCCGTTATGATCTACTCTCCGTTATGCTACTGCCATTATCTCTCCATTATGCTACTCCGTAATATGCATTGTCCGTTATGCTACGTCTCCGCCATGCCAACTCCTGCGCCAATGACACCCCAATTTCCTCGCAACACTACTCCTCGCCACCGGCATTCCCCCTTCTCCGGTGTTAAGCCTCCCAGCCATTGCGCTCTCTCTGCCATGTCCCTCCTCGTCTCATCCTTCCCGCCACGCACCGTCCCAAGTGCCTCCCCGCCATAACTCCCAGCACCCTCACCAACCACCCAGTCCGCCGCCGCGACGCGCACAACGCTCTGCGCAGCGCCACGAGCGATGCCGGCCACGCCCCACTCTGATTCGCATCCTCCGTTTCTCACCGCCCAGCCCGACACAGCCCACCCCATCGCGTCCCCTCCACCGCCCAACCTCGCCCCGCCCGCTCTGCTCTTCCAGGCCGCCTATGCGATTTCAATGTAGCGCCTCCGCCTCTCTGTCGCCCTGCCTCTCGCCTCCGGCGCTACAGGCTCCTCCGATTGCGTTGGCCGCGCCGCGGGGCGTATGACAGCGCTGGCGCGGAATGCGTTGCAGACGACAGCTTTAGCACTACCAGACACCTTCGGCGCTCCAGTTTCCTGCCCACTTGAAACACGCGAAGCGCCGCCCGCGCCTGCGCCGCGCTCGCTATTAAAATACTCACGCGACAATGCTAAAGAATTTCTTGTCATCCTATTTGCACCTTACGACGTGATGGGGCTCCTCCGTAAAGGCACTTAGTGATATTTTAGTATTTCGGCTGCAGGGGATTTTTGCTTTAAATATCTCTGTTTCGTCATTTTGAATTTTGTTAGAGGTGTCTGAATAGACGAATCTCTTCGCTTCCATTGGTTTTTATATTAGTTGCGGGAATGATCATCAAGATGAGTAATACATTACTGTTACAATGACATTTAATTGGCAATTGTGTAATAAATTGTGTTTCGTGCTAAATAAAAGCCTCGACATTTAACAATGTTACAGAGGTATATGCACCCATTATTTCCGTAAGTTGAGTACATTGTTGAAATTACTATTTCTTTGAATGAAATAACCAACAAGGTCACTGAGGATAGAAGATAGAATATTAATTACAAATGTTGCTTTTAGGACACTTTTACAAACGTAATATCAAACAGGTTCATTTGCTTTAAGCCCAGGAAAATTGACATCCAACTCCAAGTCACTGACAGGTCAGATTTTCTTATTAAAAGTTGTTAGAAGGAAGCTGAGTAATAAATAGAATATTATTATATACTTTAAACCTAATATTTTAATTTAATGGAAGTGAACAACGCTGGTTTCGAATGAGCGTTGCTTGTCTATTTTTTTAACACCGATTTATTTTTTAACGTTGCACAGATCTCAGGTTGCGAATCTAGTACCTATCCAAATCTTTTAATTCATATTATGTATAAGTTTTTGCTGTTTGGGGAAAATGTTTATGCTTAAAAATCTATATACAGTAATATAATATCTTACTTCCATCGTGTAAATTTTTATAGAAATCTTGACTTATCATTACAACCTGATATACTTTGTCAAACGCAATTCTATAACATGTGATTAAATATTTGTCTCACACACGAGATTTCAGCCAAATATCTCACCCGGGGCTGCGGATCTCTAACTAACATTTCTTTCTCTACTTACGAAGTCTCGCGCCTTTACGCTCATCGTTCAAAATCGCCGCTTCGCGTCGCCTTGAGGCCCCCTTGGCGGCCCCGGCAGCCCCTCTTTCGCCCCTCGACGCGTAGCAAAGGACCGCCCGCGGTGAATTTCTCTTGCGAAATTCCGGGAAACGCCGTAGAGGGCGGGCAACGGAGCAGGGGGCATTTGCAAATAATTGGCATTCTCAAGGACGAGGATTCTTCGGCGTAAGGTGCGGCGGGCGGCGGAAGGTAGAGGCGGTGGAGGAAGCGCGGAGGCGCGCAGCGGGAGGCGGAGGCGGCGGCGGCGGTGGGCGGAGGCGGTGGTGGAGGCGAGGGAGGCGGCGTGGCGGAGCAAGAGGTGGAGGTGGTGGCGTTGGCGGAAGCGGAGGCGGAGGCCGAGCGGGAAGGCGGAGGCGGAGGCGGAGGCAAAGGCGAAAAGGCGGAGGCGGAGGCGGCGGCGGAAAGGACGAAGGCGGAGGCGGAGCGGAGGCGAGGGGGCGGAAGGCGGAGCGCGGAGGCGAGGGAGGCGGGCGAGGCGGAGGCGGAGGCGGAGCGAGGCGGAGGCGGCAGGCCGGGCCGAAGGCGCGGCGAAGGCGGAGGCGGAAGGCGGAGGCGAAGGCGAAGGCGGCGGCGGAGGCTGAGGCGGAGGCGAAGACGGTGAAGGCAGCGGCACAAACAGTTGCGAAGGTAGCTGGGAAGGCGGAGGCGGAGGTGGAGGCGGAGGCGAAGGCGGAGGCGGATGTGGATGCGGGGCACACGGCGGGATAAGGACGATCGACATTGCGAAGCGCCTCTCAGACGAAGTGCCATTGAGCGATTGCTCTTCGGACAAAGAACGAGAAGAAGCGGAAAATTGCGGATGCTGCGCATACTATCCGTGCGTGCTGGTACTCGTCTGCGAGTAGACTAGTGAATTGCTACTAGAATGCGAAGTTAACGTTTCTTGGAAGTTAAAAACTTGTAACTTTTAGTTTTTGTTTCGATTCTTTATTTACGACATTTGATGCTATTTTTATAACAGAAAAATTCCCTATTCTTTTTCAATGTTAAAACTTTACCATGTGTTTTGAGACGTACATGTCATTACTTACTTTAGGCTCCAAGAAGTGGGAAGTAAAATAACGGTTTTAATTTTATGCTTTTAGAGACTTACTTTATAATTTTCTATCAGGTTATTTTTGTTGTCTAAATAAACCTTCTATACTTGAATATTTTGGTTGTGATGTCAAAGTGACATTATTTTCATAACAAATAATTTTGAATTGCATTAATATAACATTAAAAACAATATACGCAGCCTTTATGTATTTATAATAAAATATTAACAATTGTTGTAAAGCAATGTAGATTTGAGTTCAAAATGACTGGAAAATAATAAATTACTTCTCGTCGCCACTCTTCAATGCCAAAAACAATTTTTCGTGCAAGTTTACAATTTTTTAAACTCCTCTTTGAGCTGAATGTCAAAGGTGAAATTGATATTGAAGTTTTATAGTGATATTTTACACGTGCAAATTTAAAATATAAAAAAAACGATAATTCCACTTTTTAAATGGATGTAATCGTTAAGTAATACGATTCGTATTGATATTTTACGTCAAGTAACTTCACTGTTATGTACAAAAGCACAGAAAAAATAAGACTGTAGCTCTATCACTTCCTTTAAACATTTTTCTCGGACAATCAATATTTGTTCGGTCTCGATTAATAGTTTTGGTTGCAAATATTGTCGAAATAACACATTAGTAAATTTATATATTGATTTGGAGGCCAGATATCACTGAAGTAAACGCAATTTACTGAAAAATGTTACAACAACATAACGCGGAGTAATATAGAAAAGAGTAAGTGTCTGCAATTGCGAAAAATTGCGCGCAGCTAAAAACCAAAAAAGAGGCCGTAATTTGTGAACCACCTAATATATTTTTGAACTGTTTTATAGAAAATATATTATTTTTCCTGAAATGTTGAGGCGACCAATTTATTTAATTCTGAACTATTTAAAATGGCAAAGCCATTTGTGTTTAAATAACACGTAAACCTAATCTATACTATGTTTATATCTGTAATTGTTTTTTGGGAAACAAACATTCACGAAACAAGTTTAAATCATTTAAAGTCTAGTTATGTGAACCAATTTATAAAGTTGTTTTCTTTGTAATTATTTTGCTATAAATTGTTTAATGAATCGTATTTACAATGTTTATTACGATGTTTTGCGTCGAACCTATTATTTCCTTCCTTGTTTTTTTTAACTATTTCTCTCCCTTTGGTTTAATATTTATTTTTTGTCTTTGTATGTTCAGGATAAACACATATTTTTACTTCGAAACAATGTATTGTCTCCACAGCGTTTCACACATTGGATTCGCAAAATATATTACACGTTGATTTTACGCAATGCCTTTGCAACTGTATTTCTGCAGTGTCCGCAAACTGAGCCCCGACAAACAAACTGCGGGGAGACGTAAAATACGTCATTCAGAGAAATGACTGTTGAGCCAGAGAGGTCACGAGGTGAAATTAATCACGAGTGCACAGCGACATCGTCAGCCGCACATACGTCATCGGTCCAGAAAAAAAAGAAAAACACGCCTCGTAACCATGTGACGTTCGCTTTTGAGGGAGCCGTTCACATTGAATTTTATGAAGAGATTGAATCCTTCCTTCATGCGGTGAATATTTAAAAAGCTACAGAAGTGAAATGGGGTAGATGAAATTGGAAACATTGAAGTTGTGAGTGCAGACCGTCCCTTGCGTCAGTTCGTCGAGTGATCCGTTACCCCTCTACGCGATCCATATCATCAGTGCCCATACAGTACACATGAGTTTCTACCCTGAGCTCCTGTCATGTCACTACGCATCATGTTACTGGACTTTTACTGCTCAAATGTACACGAATCGTGTCGTGCCAGCACAGTGGTTGGGACACACGTTTGCTCATCTGAAACGGACCTAAATCCCAGCAAATTTAACTATGTATATTCTATCCAGAGGTAACCGGTTCTATAATATTCACAGCTCAGTATTTTTAGAAATGAGTGGAAGTGTTTACAGGCTTTATTAATAATACATATTGGGCAAAAATTTCGTTCGAGCATTACGTTTGTAACGCCGTCAAGTATTCACTTCCGAAAATTTCAGTAAAACACATAACATGTTATACTGGTAGTCGGGCCCTGGATGTGGGGAAAAGGTTTCCATAGTCTAATGTAGAGAACGTCTAACATCCTATGATGTTAAGCAGGACAATATATAGAGAACGTGCAGGTACAAAGGTTTCAACATTTTCACGACTGTCCTGATTGTACACGATTTTCCTAAGTGTACCTCTGGTCTTGATAAACGTTTGCCCCATTTCACTGCATTTCACAATATATCAATGATTCAATATTTTTTTCGGAATCTTCATTTACTTATAATTACTCTTGTCTATTCCACTGGTCCTCGACCCGTTCTTATTATTAATTCATTTTATTCATTATGGCAATCCGGTAGAGTGACCTGTGCGCTCTATTGGTACCTCCATGCAATCTATGAGTCTAATATCAGTTACTATTTGCGAAATTTGTTTTCAACAAATTTGGACGGCTTCACAGAATTTACTCTTCTGTTTTTTTCCCATCCATTATCTTTTTCTTTTAATGCTAAATCATTATTCGCTATTATTGCAATCACTACCATTTTCCTGGTGAAAAAAGGACGCGAGAATCATTTTTTTCAAAATAAACAAAAAACCAATCCTTTCTAAATTCTGCCAGACAGTCCTCTGAGCCTCTTCACAAATATGTTCCAAATTATCACCGCCCATTATCTTTGTTTCTTTTTTTCTTTTTTTCTTTCTTCCCCATATTCCCGCTTCCCATACTACTCACATGTGAATGAATTCAAAACCCCCGGCATTCGACACGTCATTCCACAATCCTCTGCAGCCCAACCTGCCCTCCTCTTTCACCCAAATCCATCTCTCCTCCTCGCCGTAACCCGTTACGCCGCGCCCAGCCGCGCCGCACCACGCCCCGCCACGCCCCGATCCGCCACTCCCCGCTCCGCAACTCCCGCTTCCGCAACTCCCATCGCACCCCGTCACGCCCGACGCACGCTCCGTCACGTCCCCACGCCCCGTCAACGCCGTCACCCGCCACTCCCTGTCGCGCACACGCCTCAGCCCCCTGTGTCCCGCCCACTCGCCCTACCACGAACCACCATTCGCCCCACCTCGGCCCCACTCGCCCACTTCGCCCCACCCGCGCCACCGCCGCCCCACCCCGCCCACCGCCGCGCCACCCGCCGCACCCCGCCAGGCACCCCACCTGCTCGGAAGCTGGCCGCGGGGGAGGCAGGAAATGTTTTTATGGCGAGGTCACGCGAGATTTATGTGTCGATAGATATCGACCGCTGCAACAATGGGCGGCGATATTTTCCGCCTGGCCCTCCGCTCCGCGTCTCCCCGCCCCGCGCCACGCTCCGCCTCTGCGGCCGGATGTTTTCATTTGCAGGCGCCCGCGGCAGGTAACCCCCTCCCCCGCCCCGCAATCGCGGAACCACAGTGACGAAGATTTAAATTCCGTCCCGCAGCAATATTCCCCTCGACGAGAGTGAAAACCCGACCGCACGGGGCGGGGCACAATCTGTGGCACAATTTCTGGTGAAACTCGCAGAGGTTTCTTCTGAATGAAGGCACAGAGAGCAGAGAAGTGAATTTCTTTCCCTACGTGCGTGGGAACGTGTGAGCAGCAAAATGGTGCAACTCAATATGGTGAGTTTCTGTTGGATTGTAAAGTAAAATAATATAGTGAATCATGATTTCGTTTCTCGTACGTTATACGCCATAAGTTAAATGTATACTGCTGGTGTTTGCTAATGAAACAATTTGGTCAAGCAGTCTTGCACAATGTTACCTCATAATGTGACTTCGTTTTATTTCATACTATGAGTCTTTTTGATTAAAAGCAACCCCCAAAAAATGGATTAGAACGACATATTTTCTTTCCATGGAGTTTCTACATAATGATCACTTCGACAAAGAAAGAGACTAGAAAACTGTAATGATGCCTAAAATTACTTCCGACCATATTTAATATAGTTAACAATACATAGCCCAAATTAAAGAAATGAGATATTTGATACGAATACCTGTATGTAACGTTCCCAGTAAATCATTATGATAATAGTGGTATCAAAATTCCAGACACTGCTCGTAACTTTACCTCGTTCACAAACACTAATCTGAATATCATTAAATATCATATACAGTATTTTATAACTAATATAAATTTATCGTGTACATCGATTTGAAAACCATATCGTTAGCAAAACCCTGACAATGGTATTTGCTTACAGATATAGTCTACATATCGAAAATGAACGAAATGAGAAAAAATTATTTCCTTGCGATCCCATTTTTATTCCAACTCCACAAGAAATTAAGAAATCGACGACCGTGAGGTTGCGAGAAAATTATAGGTAGATTGCAGTCTCATGCTTAGGTGTCTAACCTGGAGTAGCTCCACTGAGCACAGGCAGATGACTCACGAAAACAGCTGCTGGTATTTCGTTGCGTTTACCGTGAGTACATCAGACGCTAATTTGGCCTGTGTGGTGAAACATTTTATCTCTGAACTTATTTATTACGATAGTTAGTACTAGGATTTAAAAACAGAATGTTTGTTTAGTTTGGAGGTCACTGACATAGACCCTTCCTACTCGTACATCTTTCCTATCACTTCTGTACCGTCGGTGTCACCGGCGAAACCTGTCACCCACGCAATATCCCTCCTCCACCGGCTTCACTCCCTCCTCGTGGACTCCCCTTTGGCTGTCGGCCGCTCTGAGTGTCGCGTCGTGCAATCTCGCTGCAACGCACCCACCGACTCGTGCTCCACCGCTGCTTCGATACCGACCTTTCACTCGTTCCACCCGACGCACCGTCTGCCGGCCGCATGTCTATCCCCTCGGCCCACTCGGCCCACTCGGCCCACTCGGCCACCCGCCCACTCTCCCACTTGCCCACTCGCCCACTCGCCCACTCGCTCACTCGCTCACTGGCTCACTCACCCACTCGCTCACTCGCTCACTTACCCACTCGCCCAATCGCTCACACGCTCACTCGCCCGCGCGCTGCCAGCCAGTCATCGCTCTGCACCTGCAGTTGACTCGCCAGCTAAAGTTTAAATCTCTCTCTCTCCCTCTCCTTTCTCCGTCTATATCCCCTTTCTCTGTGTATACCCTGTCCCTGTGTGTATTTCCTCTCCCTCTATGTCACCCCTCTCCCTCTATGTCACCCCTCTCCCTCTATGTCACCTCTCTCCCTCTATGTCTCTACAAGTACGTCATGATGCCACTTCCATCACCCGCCTTCAAACTTGTCGCTCTCATCCTGCAGCCACCGCCGTCTCCGTCTATTGTCCCCACCATCGTCCCACCGCCTCCGCTACCGTAAACACCTCCTCTACCACCCTCCCCGAATCCGACTCCTTCGACCTCGTCACCACCACCGCCACCACCACCTTCGCCTCTGCCGTCGCAGACGGATCGCGGCGCGCGACGCTCGAAACAGACAAAAGGTTAATCACGGGCCGGCACTTTTGCTCCCGTCGGAACGCGAAGTCGGAGGCAGCAGGGACGGCGGAGGCGGGGGCAGGGGCGGGGGCGGCGATGAGACGAGATGCGGGGGCGTCAGGTGCAGTATGTGGAGGAGTCTTCCGCCCCCGCGCCCCCGAAGAAGTTGACGCTCTGATGTGCGCGGCACGTGGCTGAGAGAGACAGAGTCGCTCCGGAGCGGACGCGAGAGGAGGTGGAAATCAAGACTTGGAGGCGCCTCCGATGTTTGCGCAGCGGGGGGCATCACGGCTCCCTTTTTGGTCAAGTTCATAAACGGCATATGAGATACTAGGCAAGGAGCCAATTCTGTAAGAATGAACATGATAGTGTTAATGGAAATAAAATTTCAAAAACCAAACCAAATGTGAATCTCACAATACAAGCTTTATATGAGAAATGAATGTATTTCAATTTTAATAATTAAGTATCGTGTACTACTAAGGATTAAAATATGGTTGCAGCCTTTCCCCAATATTATTTAACGTAGACAAAATATGTACAGAATGGAATTTAAAAGTAAAGCACGCGATCAGATTGAACGGAAATAATTATATCAATACTCTGATATTTGCTGATAACCAATTTATTAAGAAAGTAAAGAATTTAGTAAGAAAAGGAAATTGATGGATAGCACTCCATCAATTAAATCTGACGAGTAAAAACTATAACATGAAAATATCAAAGTAAGAAACGAAGGTCATTGCTCATAAAGAAGTTTATCCAATTACAACAAATATGTGCCTGGAAAACCAAATAGAACAAGTATCACCGGGATGAGATATAAGTTACAACCGGAGCCAAGATATATTAAAAAATGCACAAGTTCCAATACATTTATAGCGACGCAGATATGCAGAACATTAAGAAATAATACTAGAAAAGATACAATATTAAAATTCAATAAAAACAATGGCAACACTAGTACACCTATATGGGAGAGAAAACTGAATTGTCTCCAAAAAAGAAAAAAAACAGTAAATATTGAAGATAAAGAGATGAAATGTTCAAAGAAAATAAAATATACTTTGCTAGATAAACAAAGAAATGTATAAATATAAAAGTTATTAAATATAATTTATTTAAATGATTGTATACAACTATAGAAACAAGAATGAAAAAAAAATTAGGAAGAATGGAGCACAATACGCTACATAAAGAATTGTTGCAGTACAACCCAACAGGAAGAATTAGTGTAAGAAGACCACGCAGAAGATAGTTTGATATATGAAGACGGAAAAGGGAGCTAATTCAAGAAGTGCAGAAGAAGTATCGTGTATCAAAATGAGGTCTCGCAGAGGATAATAATAAAATAAAATTCTACTTAATAGTTTATATTGGCGTACTTGAAGTATTAAATATTTAAAATATAGTATTTGCCAAATGGAAGCATATTGTAACATGCATGTAGTGACGTGCTATATTTATAAAACGAACTGTTGCGTTTGCCCGCCGAAATTAAATACAAAATGAAAAAGGTTACTTCTGTTTTATAGTTTTGCAAAATATAAAAGCAATCAATAGATAAAGCCGTTCACAGAAGCATGTTTATCCTATATTAAATAATGTGATAAACGCAAACAGTTTTCCTTTCAGTGAAATTGGTTACAAGTGGACTTAGAACACGTGAGGTAAAATATTGTAGTAAAGTGTATTTTTTTTCAACATCACAGACCATAATTGTTACTATCTTACAAGTAATCATATTTAATTCATTAATAATAACATTTTTCTGTAGTACCCTACACGATGTATCTAAACTTGCATGAAAATGTAACAAGTACTCTAAATTCAGCAATATCTCAATAATTTAGCGATTAAAGCTCTCCCCTGTCAAAGAGTGTTTGAATTCCAACCAACGGCAATGCAGATCATGAACACCACGACCAGCGCTCTGATCCCCCGAAATATACTAGACCCTCTAACAAGGCTAACTAAACCTCTCAATTCTGCCACCGATGGAAACAAAACTCGTTGATTTGGACAGCGCGCCATCTGCAAAAAGCGAAAAGCGGCCGCTGTTGCGCGCGAGCTGCGCGTAAACGCCTGTGTCAATCCGCCAGAAGAGGCAATCCGGGCAGGGCTGTTGCGCGCTTCGCGTCACTCCGCCGCCGAAATGACTTCCATCCGCTGAGCGATTGGAGCAGCTGATGGGGCGGCGCGCGCCCAAATCCGCGCTAATCACAAACCACGCCGCCGCCGCCCATCGGCTGACGGCGATGCCGGACGGAAGAGGCGAAGTGGGTGGCGAGGGAGAGGGATCGGAATGACGGCGGACGACGTGGTGAAACTGAGGCGGAGAGGGTGCTGGCGGTGATCGCAATGATGGAGGTGGAAATGGTGACAGTGGAGGAGACGATGGTGTCAGCGAAAGTGGTGATGATGTCAGTGATGACGGAAATGGTGTCAGTGATGACGGAAATGGTGTCAGTGATGACGGAAATGGTGTCAGTGATGACGGAAATGGTGATGGTGACAGGGGAGGCAATGATGGTAAGCGTCTAGCTGGTGAACAAGCTGGTGTCGGCGGAGACGGTGATGGTGTCGGTGATGACGGGAATGCTAACAGAGGAGATGGTGATAGTGACACGGCAGGCTGTGTTTGTGACAGTCGAGGCAGGGATAGAATCAACGGAGGCGGTGATTGTGTCATACGAAATGGTGATGGTGTCAGTGGAGGCGGTGATGGTGGCAGCCGTGGTGGTAATGATGGCAGCGAAGGCGGATGAGGTGGTAGTGGAATCTGTGTTGATAACAGTGGTGTTGATGGCAATAGCGGCGTTGGTGATGGTGTCAGCGAAGGCGGTGTGGAGAAGACAATCGAGGTGGCGGGAGCGGGAGCTATAAAGTCGTGGTGGCTGCTGGATTTTATCGTGGGGTGACGGCAATAGCGCTGACAGAGGTGGCAGCATCGGTGTTGGCGGCGGTAGAGAGGAGTGGGCGGTGGCAGCGATGGGGTGATGGCGGAAGCAGGGTCGGTGCACGAGGGCTGAGGCGTCAGCGAACCTGTGATGAAAGGGGAAGGGGGTGGCGGGGTGGTGCCGGGACAGTGTCGGATTCGTGCGTTATTTTGCAGAATGATTATTTCAAAATTTAAGGTCCCTTTAGCATCTAGGTCTTTGGTTATGGTAACTGTGAAGATGACATGATATGGTAATTATAGGTGGTGAAAGGGCGAACACAAAGACAACCATGTCCGAGGTGGGACTCGAACCCGCAATCCTTCAATCCGAGATCGGTACGACTCCTCTACCTTAACGATTTCGACCATCCGGTCGACTGCAGAATATTTGTTAAAGAATTGGATTATCGGATGTGTTTCAGAAAGAATTGAGATTACAGGAGTGTATATATATATATATATATATATATATATATATATATATATATATATATATATATATATATAAATAAATGTACTTAACGAGGTCGAGCAAAATATATAAAGAATACATACAGACGGCATATTGATGGTTTAATTCACTCATATTGTGTCCAGAGCTCACAGAATCGAGAAAGCCAAGCCCGTGTCAACAGAGGCGTTGGAAGTACGCGGTAGGTACGCGACATCAATGTCCGTGTTTTTAACGCATCAATGTTTATACAAAAACATGGGTGTTTAAACTATGGATTTGTTCAAGCAAATGTTTTTAACACGTGTATATTGTACTCGACGTTTGTATGTTTTCAATGTCGTGATTATGAATAAAGAAGAACAAAATCAGAGTGTTCTAAAATTTAAAATACGAAATAATAACTGACGACACCACTTCCAGTTCACGTGTTCAAACGAAGCAAATGCTGATTAAAAAGTGAATTCATTATGTAGACTCTCTCCTAGGAATAATGACCCTGATTCCCAACACTTGTCCTCGTATTTCTCACGCGGAATGACGGTCAACTCATGTGCAGTTGCCTTAGGGCCTTCCACTTCCTCCTGATGTATTTCTACGGCGAATACAGGAAGCTCTGATTCAACCCTGAAATGAGCTTGAAACAACCCTGAGCGCTCAACGGTCCATGCTTTTGTTAATCGTTCTTCTTATTTTTTTGTTTGCTTTCTCAGTTAAATCTTAAATATAAATTAATAAACACGACTACTTCTAAATTAAATTCTCTCTCGTGCGAACTCACGAATGCTTTTTGTGCATGTATTTAGTATTGTTATATGTCCCGTAAAGAGCAATTGACCTCAGCGCTGTTAAATCCCGGGCTTTCTAGTTGGTCACCCAACCAAAAATTCGCAATAAGTCGAATTCGCTTAACCTTCGTGACCTCACGTAATTAACGAATTCGGCTACCAAATCCGGTTTTATGGTCGCGGCCTTTCAGTAGAACCATCCCAGCATTCGCTTGCATGGCCGAGGGAAACCGCCAAAACCTTGGTCAGGATTGTCGGCACGGGTTTTGAACCCGGGCCTCCCCAATGCGTAGCCAGCGCCCTGCGCGGAGAGTATCCTCGCTCGGTGATATCTTCGAACGGAAATATTGGAAGCTGTTAAATTTCTTTTAAATGTTTAAAAACACCTGTAGTTTTTAGACCACGTTTTATGCACACCATTATTTTAATTTTGAACATACATGTTTTGAAACATCCATTCTCTGTTGTCGATGTCGCATCCCTTGTTCATGGTTGAGGGCGTTCGCTGGAAACTTGGCTGCGGTCGCGGTGATACAACTCAAGCGGCGATCAATTGCGAGGACCCTGTGACGTCACACCAGAAAGGAGGATGCACGCCCCATTCACTCGATGGGCACTCCGCATGCATTTCGTATTGCCCCTGCCGTTCCCTCAAGGCCGATGGCTTTGTTTCCACAGAGAAGCACGCTTCGGCCCTTCGCTGCCCTATGGAAGCGCGCTGACAATTACAGCTCCACGAAAAGGGGCGAGACGCCCTTCACCCAGAAACAACTACTCCGCGGACCCTTTGATATGCTCAACCGCATTCCAATGCACTTACTGCCCTTCAATTGACGCAATCAGTTCTCGGGTCCGCCATAGCCGTTTCATTGCTGATGCTACGAGGCAGCTGAAATCACATGCCAGGAATGGAGACCCAAGTCAACGTGAGTTAATTAACGAAATTGCTCAAAGAAGAGCAAGTCTCAGAATACATCTTATAAACTTTTAGGATATGTAGAAATGTCAAATATTATTATTTGCCACCGAATATGTGGCGAAAAAGTTTATACAATACATGAAGTGTTTGCCCATTATTGTTAGGCAAAAATGCACACGCACTGGTGTACGGTTTTAATGCATTCGAACGTGACATTTTGAACACTAGTACATGTAGAGTTACTTAACAATCGGGGGAAATCCCTACACATATAACATCGCTACATAAAATTTGCGACTACATGTTTACAGGGGAAAATGGATCTTTTTTATTCTAGTACATAGCATAGACGTTGTAACATTACTTCTGGGATACTCGATACATTAAATTTTATACCAGCTGTATAGAAATAAAAACACAAGTAGGCCCATAGTAAATACATATTTTCAAATGTAATTTGTACAATAATTCTGTGTATAATAGCCAGAAAATGAGATAGTTTGTGCAATAAACATGTTTTCTAAAGATATACGCATGACTTGAAACTTCATTTTGCAGAAAACGTATTGGACATTTTTCAAACGTATTATCTGAGTCAATATTCGTGTATGATCCACACCGCATTTCATTACATTTTCATCTAGCTCGTACCCCATAAAATATTCTCAGTGCATTTTGCAACCGAGGTGCAGCGGAGTAATCCGGCGAGGGTCGCCGAACCTCGCCCTCGATGGCCCTCTTGCTCCGAAGCTTCAACAGTGTTGCCAGGTGCTCTTAAGCATTTCCCAGTAGTTAGCGCTGCAAAAGCCACCAAAACTTTAAAAAACACCAAATTAAAAAAATATATGTTGAAAATTAAAGAGGGGGAATGGAAATCAAAGAAATATTAATTTTATATCAAGATATTGTTTATGATAACTATTAATATAAAACTGTATATGTATTAAAACATTACATAAATATTATTTTAAAGAGTTTCATTGTGTGTACGAGTTACAAAAAAATAGTACATCTTCGTAAAACCTTTCCTTCAAGCGAAATCGTCGTTTATATTACTTGTTTATTGCTATGATTCTTTCTTTTCATCAAATATGTTATCCTTTTTTACCAATATTTATTTGTGAATATAAACCGACTATTTTAAACTACGGAACTCATTCAAACAAATATTAAAAAATAACATTTTTTTAATCCCTCAACAAAAACTCCCAACAAAATCCGACAAATAAATTTCCCCCTTAAAACACCGACTAGAGTCAAAAAAATCTACACTAGAACGACAAAACCGACGTTGGCAACCCTGGGCTTCGCGCGCCCGCCCAGCCGCTCCGCGCACCGCACCTCGAGGGCGAAGCGCGTCGGATCAGGCGATGAGAGCGCCGCGGCTGCACTCGAGGCACCGCAGCAGATTTCTCACAGGACGCACGCGATCCTCACACGCTGCCCAGCCGCCTTCGCCCCTCTCGCCGTTTCTGCTGCCCTGGGAGACCCCAACCCCACCTCCTTTACCTCCCTCGTCCCCCACGCCGCCTTCCCGCTCCCGGCCCCACTACCCCCTGCTACCAGCACAGACCTCCAACCGCTCTATTATGTGTTCATCGTTTTAGCAGTATCATACTGACACCATTCTAGTACCCTGGGAATACCAATCAGGGAGAAAGACCCCAGAATAAAATGCAATATAACTCAAGGGAAAGCCGCGGCGTATATACATTTTTCAAAGCGATTGCATAGGATGACGGACTTCAATTGTATTGTATACGACAAGCTTTTAAAGATAAAATTATCATTTATGTGTTCAAAGGTAATAATACTAAAATATATTAGCGTTGAAACTATTTTTCTAAATACATTTGCACAAAAAACTACGCCAGGAACCGTCCTTGAAGCCCTGCTTATCGATTTGTTTTTTGTTAAATTATTTCAACTCAACTAAAGTTAGATCGAATGAATTGACGCTTATGACATTCCATCTATTGCCACAACATCAATAACCGCAACAATCTTAGCATTTGGGTAAAATGCACTTGAGTCGAAATCTCTAGTTAGTAGTTCATGATAGCATCATAGCATTTAGTATATGATATGGATAATATGGATAATATGGATAATATAGTACACGTTATAGAAATTATGTTAGTATTATTATCTTATTTTTGCTTAAAATGTGGCATGGGACTGTCTAGAGTGGGGACCTGCATGTACCCCATTTACACTTGATCACATCGAAACTACCCTATTCTCAATAATCAATACATCCAAGGCATTTGGAAAAACTTTTGATCAGCACAACTAGTTGAGTATCCTGGCGAAAAGAGATTCATGGCTTATCTACAAGCGTGTTTGTACAGTTTTACAATTACAACTGCCACTTTTTGGAAGATATTCCCCATCGTAAACCAAGCTCAGATTATCAAGACAAAGAACACGTAGTTCGAAACTAGCTAATCGTCAAGATAATACGAATCATCAAGGTAATCGTATTTTTTAGGAAAACTACTAATCATCAAGGTAATCGTATCTTTTAGGAAAACTAATAATCATCAAGGTAATATCTTTGATAACATCAAGCTTTTATTTAACAGAATACACGTCACGTTCTTTAAACATTCGTACAACCTCTCCCCTCATTTTCTCGTTACATTTTCCAATTTATAACGTTCGCCCTCGCACTTAACATGGGAGTCAAGCGAAGAGTCTATTGACCGCACCTGCTATCTGCGCCACCCGGCGCGCCACTTGCGCTGCTCAAGCGCTCTAATCCACCGGGCAACGGCGGCGGCCGCAAACTCGGAGCGGGTGGTAGCGTCGGAACCTCGGTGCAGCGCCGAGTCCCCCTGCGTTGAACCGAACTGAATTTATACCTTATTTTACGTTGGTAGACCCAGGCCATGAGACCTGCTCTTCCGTCTGACCACGCAAATTTCGCCAACTAGCGGAGAAAGAAGATATTTCTTGGGTGACGAAACAGGCGAATTGAATTTAGCTCAGAGGCTTCATTTAGGCTTGAGGATCTTTTACATGCAGTTAATATACTAACATGGGACAGCCGGCTTTACTTCCTCTAAGCAGGGACACGTACGAAGGATTTTTTCGCCCTTACAAATCCACGATCGGGTTTGAAACCGTTAAGTTTGGTAAAAATGTCTGACACGTCCACCGTTACACAAATGCCACCGCAGATAGCGTTACTCTGGCCTCGCTGCCTCTGATCGGCGCCGCAGTTTGTTCCTGCGATATCTCAGCAATTCAAGTACAGAAGTCCCAAGATGAAGCATAGACATACATATATAAAATTCTTTATTTTATTTCATGAACTATATGATTATTTATTTCATCATTGTTTTCAACAGTTTCAGGAATTGATTCCATTTTACAAGAATATTTTAGCAAGTTTAGTAATCAGGTGAAGTACAGAAATCATTCTGTAATCTTTACCCCAATAGAGGGTTTAAAATAGTTATTTCATGGATTAATATTAAAAAAATATATCTCGGCAGAAAATAAATTTATTATTCTAACATGTGAACTGAGAAAACAGAACATAAAATAATTGCATTAGAATTACAAATAACTAATACATTAATACTTATATCGCGCTATTTTATTAAAGTTTTTATTATTCCTCAATGACAGCAGTTTGCATTAATCATCGTATATGTTCATACTTTAAAATTATTTTGTTCTAGGACAAAACAAGTCAACAATATCTTACATTTTAAAAAGAGGTGACACAAAACGTTTAATATAGAGAAGTGACTTTAGGAAGAGACCAGTTTGACAAGTCGGGAAACAAATGAACGTCATGCAGGACGATGACAATGCAAGAGATGGTGATGAACCCATTAACAAATAAGCTAAATGTAAGCGAACGCACTGACAAAATGAGTGCATGAACATAACAGTCATGCTGCTAACAGTGGCCAAGCAGTAGTTGTCAAAGTGTTCGGTTCTAACAAGTAATCACTCTGTAACACACTTTCCTTCATGGCGTCGTTGACTGGGAGGTACTAAGGTTTTTGTTCCAACAGTCACGCATTGGCTCTAGTTAGATAGTGGAATTGTTGATAGAATTCAGCCGCTGCCTTGAGAAGAATTACAGGAGCCGGCTGCTTGGATTGGTTTTCATAGTTTCTTCAGTCAATACCATGTGCATTCTGAAGTAATG
This sequence comes from Gryllus bimaculatus, assembly GCA_017312745.1. NCBI lineage: Eukaryota > Metazoa > Arthropoda > Insecta > Orthoptera > Gryllidae > Gryllus > Gryllus bimaculatus. Next base: position 5,740,808 of record BOPP01000002.1, on the reverse strand, counting down.
TCCTAACAAGCGAGCTACGGACCGCGGGCGATATTTAATTCATCTTCATCTCCTTGCCTTTTCTTAAACACATACTCTTCCATATACTTCACTACCCCACGTGTCGGAAAAACAATACAAAATTAAAGAGAATGTCTCGCCACTGGCGGAGCCTCGCCAATGCGTAGAATTCTGTGAGGGTGAAGTATCACCCCCCCTTCTAAGATAAAACATGCACAGCTTTCAGGAATCTAATAACCTGCAATGTCGACATGCCCGAAATCAATACTCACTCACTAACGTTTCCTTTCGATTTACGTCTAATAACAAAATTGTTTAATACCCCTGGCCTCATTCTTCTTTGCTTCCTACTTCCTCCTGCCAGTATGCACTTCATCACCCTATTACCTGCTGTTTCATACCAATTCTCAGTCACTGCAACACTGCCAGTCTCACACCATTCATTCACTATACCAATTGAATGTTTGGCGCATTTCGCACAACCCCATGGCAAAGGATATTTGCCGACGTTTCCACCGTCATGCTATAGCATTCATGGGATATGAAACGTATACAATGGTGTACCGAAACTGAAACGTCGCTCATTCAGTTTGCTGTTAACACAATATATCAGAAGATATAAATTATATTAACGTTTTACTTTTATCTTCTATAAACATTTCAGAGTGCAGATGTATTTCGTTACGCTTGTACCAATTAATTACATCTCGTAACTAATGGTTTTCAGTCTGATACAGCTCCTATGTACAAGAACTACAAAAACATTTTATATAGTATTTTTTGCAATATTAATTACGCAATGTAGTTTTGTGTAATATTTCACTTTCGTGCAACGCTGGAAGCAATGAATTCAACTGTGCAGAGCAAAAATTTAAGTGGAAGTTCTAAAATAGAAGTGGAAGTTCGCGCATATGTGACAACCTACCTACGAATAACGAAATTAGAAAAATGAAAAGGAGGTTTTGTTGTTGTTGTTGTTGTTGGTTGTTGTTGGTTGTTGTTAGTTGTTAGTTGTTGTTGTTGTTGCTGTTGTTGTTGCTGTTGTTGTTGCTGTTGTTGTTGCTGTTGTTGTTGCTGTTGTTGTTGTTGTTGCTGTTGCTGTTGTTGCTGTTGTTGCTGTTGTTGCTGTTGTTGCTGTTGTTGCTGTTGTTGCTGTTGTTGTTGTCGTTGTTGTTGTTGTCGTTGTCGTTGTTGTTGTTGTTGTTCTTATTATTATTATCATTACTATTATTATTATTATCTTTCTCATTATTATCATAATTATTATTAATATACAAAGAATAGATGCGCAAGTTTTCTTCATAACAGTCGCTAGTTCAGCACCTTTGGCTACATTGCTCCGTATTGCACCCATTATTAACCTAATCACAAGAGTCGCAACTGGAGATTAAAGTCAGAGTTACTTTCTGTGCAACTGTAACCTCCATTTCCACAATACACCCATAAGCCAGCATTCCACTTTATCAAAACTATTTCATCCTCCTCTCCGCTACTTTGTCTATGATGTCTCCATAGTCTCTTTCCCTTCCAGGGCCACCGCCACCCCCCACCACCGCCGC
>BOPP01000002.1:5706559-5738930 GCA_017312745.1 Gryllus bimaculatus | reverse complement strand
CATCGGGCCCCTCCCCTGCTCCACCACGCCCTCTGCGCCATCTCCCCAGTGGGTCCGTCCTTATCTCGTCCCCAATTTTCTTCATGTCCAACGCCGTATTCCTCATCCTCACTTCCTCCCTCCGCTTCGTCCCGTCGTTTGCGTCTCTTCCCAGCCCTTTCCTTTTGCCAGTTATCCCGCCACCCCTTTCCTGCTGTCACCAGTTCCTGCTTCCACCTCTTTTCCGGCTCCCTCAATCAGGTCACTCTTCCCCATTCTTCCTATTCTTTTCGCCCTCTTCCTCGACTCCTTTTCTTGTCCCCTTTTCTAGCCTGCCTATTCCGCTCCTTCATCTTTCTGCCTCCTCATCCCACCAACATCTTCAGCTCCTTCGTCTTCCCTTCTCCTTTCTCGCTTCACTCTTCTTCGCTCTCGTTTCCACCTTCGAGGTTCTCTCTCTCTCTCTCTGCCACTCATCACGCCCCCTCTTTCCCCTCCCCGCTCTACCACCCTCTGCGGCTAGATCCCCAGGCTCTGGGCCGGCCCTTTGAGCCCCTAGGGACCCAAAGGCAGGCCCTACTTCAACAACACAACTGAGTACATCATTACTGCCAAAATGTACAGAGTACTCGGAAGTTATTGTATTATTCGTAATAGATACACATTTGCGGGAGAGCCAATTCGCAGTTTCCCACTGCTTGCATCTGGTCTGAAGATGGTAAAAGGATATTTTTAAGAAAATATTTGGCTTTTTGAGAGCGAGATATTTTGTCAATGTGACAATACTCACACATCGTTACTCTCTTCGAAAAATCAGAAAGAGTGAAACAAAGTTTAAAGTATTATAATTGGTAACAAAATTTTCTCAATGGAAATTAGAACCCTAGCTGCTATCACTTGTTGCAATTTTAAAATAATACTAATGAACTTTAAAACTAGGGAGGCTACAACAGCATATATCTGCCCACATTATCTTTGTTGTAAGCAGGGACATGGGAATTCAGTGTATAAGCGCAATATGATAAACGCAGAATAACACGTTCAAAAAATGCATTTTCTGTCAAATCAAAATGATTAACTGTTTTGTATTTTTTCGAGTTCATGGGTTTGTAACGAAACCGTAGACACTTCACACATGACTAAAGGCTGCATAGCTCTCTTTCAATTTTTGCGTGCATTGGAAATAAGTGATAGAGACTTGTATCAAACAGTAAAATTGGAGTTTTGATAAACACAGAAAACTGCGAAACACTGACAATGATTGGATATTGATTCGAGGCTCGTCAACTACGCATTCCTTAATGCTGTAAGTGGAACATGTTATATGGTAGATTGTTGTGTTGGAGTGAGGAAAAGAAATGTGAATAAATACAAATAGAATCATGAAGCAATTTCAAATGAACATTACACAAGGATAACTTTGGGATAAAACTCAACTGGATGTAAGCTGATATCTTAAACTAGAACTGAATAGTCAAATTGACAATTAGAAATACAATAATGAATTTATGTAGAAAATTGCAGTGTGTGTTAAAAAGATATGAGAAATAACTGTACGATTATACCAAAAAATATGGAGAATTACAATGAATTAGTGTGTTTCCATCCAAACATAATCTGAAATTCTGTAAATTCTGAACTAGATCGGTTCATAAGGCTTTTCAAGTCTGATATTTCAAATGAATGCAATTGAATACCGAGTGTAGTTTCTCCCCGCACGTGAGTCCGCACGCTTCCGTGCAAGTGTACGGTAGTAATGACGCACGGAGAGCAAGTAGAACACGTCAGTGAGGAGAAGGACGAGGCGTCGCGAGGTGGGCTATCGTTATGAGGTGTGGAAAGAGTAAAGAGAGTGTTGTAACGGGCCGTGATGGAGGAGATGCTGGCAAGTAGAGTGAAGGGGAATGGAGTGAATGTAAGAGAAGTTAAGAGTGGATTGGAGTATAGTGAAGAAGGTAGTGTGAAAGAGGCATTGTAAAGGACGTAAAGTGAGCGTAGTAGAGTGATGGGGAATAAAGCAAAAAGGACAAAGAAGAGAAAGAAAAGAGTGGAGAGAAATAAAGTGAAGGGAAGTAGAGCGCAATTTGCAATATGCAATAGTGGACGAGGAAGGGGTAGGGTGAGGGAGTAGAATAAGTGCAGAAGAGTGATGAGGAGTATAGCGTAGAGGACAGGGGTGAAAAGGAATAGCGTGAGGGGACTAGAGTGAAGGGGATTTGATTTCAGGGGAGCGGAATTCAGAGAAGTGGATAGAAACGAAGTATATTGGTGAGGAGAGGCGTAGGGACGAAGGGGAGGAGAGTGAAGGGACTGAAATATAGGGAAGTGGAATAAATTAAAGTACTGTGAAGAGGGTAGAGTAAAAAGAGTAAAATGAAGGAGAGTGAGCGTAGTAGAGTGAAGGGTCGTGAGTGGGAGGAGAGAAAATCGAGTGCCGGGGAGCAGAGTTCAGGGGAGTATAGTGGAGCGGCGCGGAGCGGGAGGGGAGGGGAGGGGAGGGGTACACAGCGCTCGCTCGGCGCGGGCGCGGACTGAATACGCGGGCGGGTGTTTGTTCTTCGCTTGTGCCATATTATGTTGGCGCGCCCGAACGCGCGCCGCGCACTACTGTGCCGCACTTGCTCTAACCCCGCTCCGCCCCGCTCCGCCCCGCTCCGCCCCGCTCCTCGTTTACTCCGCGCCCGCTCCGCGCCCTCTCCGCGCCCGCTCCGCTCCCGCACCACCCACGCTCCGCCTTCGCTCCGCCCCCGCTCCGGCCCTGCTCCGCTCCCGCTCCACCCCAGCTCCGCCACAGCTCCGTCCCTGCTCCATCCTAGCTCCGCCCCCGCTATGCGACGCTCCGTCCACGATTCACGTCCACCCCACCTCCTCTCTGACACCATCCCCCCGCTCTGCTCTCGTGCCCCCTTCGCGCCGCCTCCGCGCCTACCTCTACTCTGCCTCCACTTCGCCCCCTCGCTGCCCGCGCCGGTGTCCTGGATCTCGCTACGGCCCCCAGACCGCAAGAGGAACCCGGGCAGCGCGAGCGGAGCAGGGTCACAAGTGCGCAGAGAATCCACGAACGAAGCGGTACCGCTTGCGGTGCGTAGTCAGGCGGCTTCCGAGAAACAGCCAGACTTGAAGCAACTTACCAAGTCACACGATGTGTAAATACGATAGCTGTAGAAACGAATGTGATGCATTGAGCAAAATGGATTTTGTGTGTTGCGTCGTTTTCAATGTGTTGTACTATGCAGAACATGATGTTTTTCTAAACATGATGTTGATCTAAACATGATGTTTTTCAGAGAAATCTGCAAGCTCGCTTTAATTGTTATGGTTCGCGACTTATTCGTTCTAGAGATGTTCCTTTATAAAATATGCATTTTCATTCCTTCTGTAAAAAGGGTTCGGTATAAGATGTTTAACAATGTTTTAATTAATTACAAAATAAATTATGTTTTTGAATTAAATTTAAAGATTTTGTTTAGTTAATCAATATGTGCTGCACGTACTACTTCTTACGCTTTAGGAGAAGCTGTCTAGTTAATGTCAGAAATAAAATTCATTATTTAAGTTTTTCATGAGATTTCCTATTTTGTAATTGGTATTATCCCTTTATTTTTGTTATGAATGCTTTTAATGATGTGGCTTTATCTATTTACTTCGTTAACAATTTTAACATGATCTATTTCGCTGTTTATGCCCATGAACTTTATTCCAGTTTGACTACACCAATACGGTGTATTTTTAAGAACCATTTCTGCAGTAATATAAAAGAAAATAATAAATCAATAAAATATATTATATAAAGTAAGCTTTTGCATCTTCATTAATAATTAAAAATCAATATCAAATGATCAATATGAACCAACAAAATCACTGAAGAAAGTTCCAGCTTGCAACTTTGGATGAATTCTCCCATCTGGCGAAGTGCACTAGAGGCAATTCGCGCTGAGAATACGCCTGGCCCGGCCAGAACTCGAATATAGGTCATCCAATCCAGAGGGGGGCGTCCCGCCTCTTCTCCTTACAACTTCAGCGCCAAGCGAAAGAGGACAAAGGCGAGAGTCGGCACCGGGAGGCAAACGCAGGTCGACAGGCGGCGGCGAACAGAGACGCGGCAACCCTGGAGCGGCGCCGGAGCGGGGCGGTGCAGGGCGATGATACGCGGGGGCGGGGTCAGGAGCCTGCACGGGGTGGAATGGGTTGGGGACGGAGACGAGGGCGGGGTGGGGTGGGAGAGGGCGGTGGGGGGGCGGTTCGAGTGGGGTGGCACAGTGCGATGACCACCGGGGGGCGGATTGGTTGAGGTGTCGCGGTCGAAGGCGAGGGGGCGAGAGCGGTGGAGGTGCAGTGTAGGTGGGGACGGTGTCGGGACAGAGCACAGCGGAGCGGGGCGAGATGGGATGGTGGATCCAAGATGACGGGGCATGACGGGGACGGTGCAAGGGCAGGGGAGGGGCAATGGCGGGGCGGTCCAGAGGTGGCGGATAGAGAAGGTGGATAGAGCAAGGTGGGGGTAAAGCAAGAGCGGGGGCGGGCGGAGTGTTTTGGCGGGCGGACTGTCGAATCGCGTTGAGACGGCAGTGTGATCGCGGGAGGGCGTGAAGCGGTGCCGTGCAGTGCGCTGGCGCGGCACGGGTCGGTGAAGCGCGGAGCGGGGCGGCGCGCGGGGTGACAGGGTCGGGGGAGGGGGCGAAAGAGGCAGCGAGCGGAGCTTCATCTGGATCGGGGCCTCCTAGAGGCGAGAAGTGCGTCTCGAGCACGCGCGGATGAAAGGGGGGACGGAACGGCGAGAGGCTGAGGGGGAGAGACAGTTGCAGCGAGGGAATAGGGGTTCGAGTAGGGCTGGACGGAGAGGTGGGTGTGTTCACAGTAATCTTGAGAGGAGGCGTAAACGGAAAGGTAGAAACGCGAACGGAGGGACGAGTAGAGAGGGGGTGTAGATTTCAACAATTTCCTGTGGGCTATCTGTTTTGCGTATGATTCTTTAATAGTTGTCTTCAAAATATATCATAGTTCAGTTCTCTTAACTAACTTGGAATACATTTGTTCATTGAAGAAAGACGTTTGGGCAAGCGAGAGTGAAGGCGTCGGACCAGGCATTGGGCGAACGGGCTAGGCGAGTGGTTCGGGAAAAGATGTGTGTAAAAACATCAATGCACACATGGAAGATGGTGTGTTCTTACACTGATATGCAGAATGTAATATACGGTGGCAGGAAAGGAGGCAGTGATGATGATAGTGAAGAAGAAGTTTAGGCATGAGAAAATCATACAAATGAAGTTACTCTGCAATAAAAGTGACGTCGGATTTGTATTAAACTTAAATATTATATTATTTACCTCTTGTCTCTCTGGAGTTAGTATAGAATGTTTTTCATCATTCAAAAGTTTGTTTGGTTTTTACTACTAGTTTATTACTAGAAATATTTCATACGGATAATAATTTGGTATACTATTTTCTATGATTTGTGGTGTGTCACTCTGAGACATTTCTGTATTAAATCTATCCTGTCACCCAGATTTTGAACGGGCGCACATCGATGGTTCGATTCCTGGTTCGATTCCTGGTCGGAGCAAAAATTAATTATGCGCTTTCCTTGTAATATCTGTTGCTGTGTGCCGATCAGAAAGCTCGCTTCTCAGGATGAGAAGACCAGAATACAGCGTAGGGATGGCTATGTGCTAACCACACGTACCTCTAAGGCCGCAAGACCTTGACGCTGCTGGTAGGCCTTAGCTCGTAAGGATATTTTATGCCAAAGATTATACATATATACACATGCATCCACATTTTACACATGCATCCGCAAATTCCAATCGAAATATAATAAAAATTAAGGTACGAATCCGGCAGTAGTGACAATAATGACCGTCTAAAAACTTATGGAACATTGATATATAGATTATATGGATATATTATTACATGGATATAGTTGCAATGATTGTGCTAAAAGAGAGCACAATAAACAAAGCGTAATGTACAATTATTACGGAAAACTGTATAAAAATGCCTACAGGAGCGACGAGAATCAAGAAGAAAGAGGTAGGTTGAGGTAAAGAGTGTTTGGAGTGGTGGTGGGGATGGTAAGTAGTAACATAAGAATTCAAGGGTGCGAGACAGTGAAGAAAGGCAAAGAAATGGAAGAGGGGCCTTGTGCCGAGAGAGATTCTCTATTGAGTTCAAGGCAAAGTGAAACGTTGGATTCAGGCTGAGGATAGCATTCTCCACGAAAATGCAGCGGGAGCTGGTGAAGGAAATTGTAGAATTCTTCTCTCCGGTAACGGAAATATCATGAGGAATTCCTCCTTGAAGTGACACGAACATATGACCCCAAAGAAACGCCTGTTTCTATGTATGTTGCGATAGCATTTATTTTACAATATTAATAATAATAATAATAATAATAATAATAATAATAATAATAATAATAATAATAATAATAATATCCTTACCTGAAAGAACAAAGTAATGATAGCATTTTGGGAAACCCAATTTCATAGTCCAGTTCTTATTATCATGTTCATTGTAGTTGATTTATCGAGCACTGAGAAATAAACATTACTAACAAAGTATTTTAGACATATAAGTCCTGCCCTTCTTTTACATTAATGATATAATTTTTAGAAAGCCTAATTTGATGAATAAGTATACTAACAAAAATTTACATGCTATTCAATGTCAAACAGTGACCAACTTCAACCAGGTTCTAACTTCAGTTGGTGCGAGAATGTTTCATATATGCTCATATTTAATCATCTTTCAAAATATATGTAATCGTCAAAAAGCGTGTGTTAAATACCTTACTATTTCTTCAAAACGTACTATACTCGTATGCATAAAATAGCCAGTTTTATTTGCAGAAACATACGATTAAGGATAAAAGAATGTTCATAGTTTGCGTTTAGTATGTTGAGTTATTAAATTTTGAAAAGTAATTGCATGTAGAATCTATAAGGTATGCAAAAGCTCGTTTCATTTAGCACCATGACGTTAAATTCAGTAACCACAAAATACCAACGTTGAGTATTTTTCCAATAAAACTTGCAGAAATATGAAAATGATGCAAAGGACAACATAAAGGAATATAAAATATACTTATCGCAAACAAAAATGTTTAGCCAGGAATAATTTCAGCCTTAGCTTTAACTACTGAATATTCATGGACTGTACGTTGGTGTTTGTATATTCAACGTTTTAGAAAGATAGACTGGGGAATAAAGAGTCTGAGAAATTTAAATGAATTCTATCTTTTGATGGACTTGAAAGAAACGCGGAAAGAACATTTTTGTAGATAACTTAATTGTAAACAAGCTAAGCAAACCAAGCAGTGGAAAATCTTGAAAGCAGATAAGTCTTAGAGAAAAGTATTAAAAACGACAAAAAATGCGTTTTTCTTGCTGTAATGCTTATGTAACGAATGAAAATGTGGCGACTCTACTTGGCTTACTTCCTGAAATCCAATCTTTCATGTTGAATATTCATATAGTTTTTAGCTCGTGTTAATTCCACTTTATCCCTTCGTATTAAGTTAACAAAATGATGTTTTTCAAAACAACTTAATGTTTGACAATGACCTATGGATTTCCAATTTGACAAACAAGGTTTCATGTCATTACAGGTGAATGAACAATTTTTAACATTATATTACTGATAGCATGTCTAATTAAAAAACATTGTTGTAAGCATTAAGTAAAGAGACCATTTTTGAGAAGGGATATTATATTAGGTAGTAATATTCCATTCAAGAGAGTTAAGGTAATTGGTAACAATTACCCTGGCCAGAATGCTGTAAATGTTTTAAAATAGTATTTAAATAGTTTTTCGGAAAGAATTCACCATGGTAGTTTCCTTTCGATCCGAGTAAAATGACATTGCGGTATTTCTCTTAATGGCGGGGAGATACAACTGTTATAGGAAGAAACATTAGGAAGAAACAACCAAACGTCAGAGACGAACATTTACGGAGTCAGTAGAAAGAAAAAATTCCGTTACGCTTTCTGTCAATTGGAATTTTGAGTATTCACTAACGTAAAATAAATGTGAGACTTCTGAAAGAAAAAAAACTCATTTGTTGTACGAAATGTATGTGTCAAAAAGTGATACGAGGCTTCAAAAACATGTGAATGGTTTAAGATTTCTTAATCAGTATAAATGTCTGGTATTTATCATATTAATAATGTTTTTTCAAATACTTTTGAAGGTATTTATGTCGTCTAAATACAGGCATGAATACATTAAATATTTCAATCAATTAAAACAATTCTTTATTAAAGGAGCATTTTAAAAATACTAGAGTAAGACTGACATAAAATGTATTAGCATTTGAAGTTTAGATCGAAGCACTTAAGTTCGATTTTGGTTTCAGTATTTGATACTTAAAAAAACGTAGGAAATATTTATATAAAGTCAAGGATATGAATTTACACACATTAAATTAACTTGTTTGGACCTTTATCAAATGAAAATAAATTAAAATTACAATTACTTTTGTTCTCTAGTAAATATTTTTTATGAAATTTCTTCAGTCTTCAATAATATGTTAAAACCACCTCTGAAACACAAGTAAAAATGAAAGGAGTGCAAAGTTCTTTTACACAGTAATTATTTCTAGGAACGTGATTTTTTCAGTATTAATGTACACCATAACTGAGCTGTAATTTCGTAACCTCTCTCGTCAAAATCACATTGTCATTTGAGGAACACACATTAGTTTCTACGAAATTGGTTTATTGACAGACACATACTAGAGGGAATTTTCTTTTGTACTGAAACTATAGAACATGTAACTGTATCAAAATACATAACAACTGCTTTTTGAACTGATTTTAAATTCATATACGAGACCTTAATGCAAAAAATTTACATTAAAGTAGATTTTCACGAGATGTTACAAGACATTCAACAAATCGAATGTTTTCCGAAACAAATCCTGCCAATTCGATGAGGAGAGAAGCTTTGAGTGCGAGCGTCCAACAGCAAGCGAATTGATCTGGCCCCGCGGGGCGTGTCGTCTTTTCCCTGCTTCCGGTCGGGGGCTGTCGCGTGGACCGCTGCGTCCGGCGCGGGGGTGAGGGGGTGCCGTGGCGCGGGCAATTACCGCAGATGAGTGCGCGGGCCTGCAGAGGACGCGGTGTGCTCGGCCCGGTTTTCGGCCGGGGCTTCCACGAGCGGGTTGGGCGAGGGAGAGTGGGGGGATGAGAGAGGTGAGGACTAGAAATATGGGGCGGGAGCGGGGCCGGGATGGTGAGGGGCGGAGCGGGGAGGGAGGGTGAGGACGGGAGCGGGGCGGGATGGTGATGAGCGCGGAGCGGGAGGGATTGGGTGAGGCGGGGTGTGGCGGGAAGAGAGAAGAGCGGGTGTCAAAACTGGATGGGGGAGGCGAGGGGTTGGGCTTTGGCGGGGCGTGGGGAGTGACAAGAAGGTAGGAAGCGGTGGTGAAGGGGTGGGACAGGGTTTGGTAGGTCAGTGCAGTGGTGATGAGGGAGCTGGGGTGGTGCAGGGTTTGTGAAGGGCGGGAAGGGGAGTGGTGGCGAACTGTAGGTATGGATGCAGTGGTATGCGAGGTAGGTAGGCGGGGGCGGCGGAACGTGCTGTGGCGGGATGGAGTGAGAGACGGGGGATGGGAATAGGTTGAAGAGCGGTGAGGGGCGTGGAGTCCGGGGAGAGGGGGGGGGTGCGGGGAATGGAGAGAGAACAGGGAGGAGGAGCGCGGTGGAGAAGGGGTGGGAGGGATGGACGGTGGAGGGACAGAGGTTACAATTCGTGCGCTGCGCTATATGGCGCGGGCCTCCGCAGCTAGTCTTTTGAGGTGCACTAACTCACCTAATACTCGGCATTCCATTTCCCGGCGCATTTCTTCCGCGCGGACAATGCGCCGCGCTGCGGGGGCGACAGGCAGTCCAGCGGGAGAGGTGGGGGGGTACCTCGTAGATACGACAGAGCGGGTGAAAGATGCAGGAGGAAAGCTGATGGAGACAGAGAGTGATAGGTCGTGACGCGGTGGACCTGTGGATGACGTTATTAATGGACGATGGGTGGTGAATATTAGACGATAGGTGTTGGGCGATGGGTGTTGGCTGATGGATTGAGGGCGATGGGTGTTGGTTGATGTGCTGTGGGCGATTGGTGGTGGGCGATGGGTGGTGGGCAGTAGGTGGTGGGCGGTGGGTGTGGGCAGTTATTTGTGGACGATGGACAGTGCGTGGTCAGCGATGGGCAGTGAGGGTTAGGTAGTGAGCGGTGGGCAGTGGGGGTGGGAGGTGGGCGGTGAACTAACGGTCGTTCTGTAGGCAATGGACGATGAGGAGTGGGTCGGTGGTGGTTGGGGCGGAGGTGTAGGCGACTGTTCGGTGGGGCGGGGTGTAGTAGATAGGAAACATTGGTCGGGGAGCTGTGACGGGAAATGGGCGTGTGCTGGACGATGCCTAGAGAGTGAGGGGTGGAGAGAGTGGTGGGATTTGGAGGAGATGGAATGGACTTGATGTGACGGTCGGAGGACGATGAGTGTGGGGTGAACGGATGTGGGAGGGCGATGACGTCGCAAGGAAGTTTCTGAGAGGGGAGTGATGGACGAGGGACGGGGGGGCAGAAGGAGGAGGGCGATTGATGGTGGAATATGGGCAGAGCCAGATCGAGATTCCTGTTAGAGCGCTCGGAGAAGACCTTGAACGATGAAGTTCTGAAAACACGAATTGAGTAAGAATGAAATGAAAGAAAAATAATTTCAAAGGGTTTGACAGCAGATAGATAGAAGGATGAACTGTGACAAAGGCAAACAACAACAATAGTCCGATCAGACGGGGTGAATGCCTGACAGATCGATAAAAGGAGAAAAATCCAACGAAAACTAATAAGAGCAAGACCGACATCTTGATAGAGTGAAATATAATGCGCGCGAAATAAAGAATGAAATTATAAGAGCAGGATTGTGAGGATGTGAGAGAAATATAGAAAGAGAGGGCGAGAGAGAGAGAGAGAGAGAGACAGAGAGAGACAGAGGGAGACAGAGGGAGACAGAGAGAGACAGACAGAGAGATCGAGAGGGCGGAGCAAGAGACACTTAGAGTAACGAATAATTACAGTGAGAAATACCAATGCAATAGAGCTCTGTAATGGAAGGACGAACCTAAGCAGCAAATACTATATTATGGCAAAACGTTCTTTGAACGTTGAAAAATGACTATAGACATTGGCAACAGTAATCTACAACGGTAATTGCGTTGCTATAAACTACGTTGATGTAACGAGTGCATGCCCATTTAAATACACTTTGTTGTAAAAACATGGCTCATCAGCAACGAAAAAGCGAATGCCAGAAGGAAGTAGATTCAGTGTTGTTTTCACACGTGTGGCGTTTACTGTGTCACCCTCAGTTCCCCGTCTCCCTGACGCCCAACGCCGCCAGATCGTGCTGCGCGGCAGAACGGCAGGAGGCTGTGACCACGAGAAGCTCTTGTGGCAGCAGCGCTGTGGACGGTCGCCTCTCATTCGGGTAACGAATTCGGCGGCGCTCGGGACGTCCCCAGAGGGCGCGGCGGCGGCGGCGGCGGCGCGGGAGGAGCCGGGGCAGGGGAAGGTCCCTGCGGGGCGAGAGCTAGGTCGATGCGACGCTACATTGTTTTTAGAACAAAACGCGGGCGTGGCGGCTGCCGCCGCTTTATTGGCCTAATAAATCAATGCGTGTCGGGAAGACGGGGCAACGCGACCGCCTACGCCTCCCACGCTAACCGCCTCCCCCTCCCCACTCTTCACCCTCGCCCCGTTCACTGTGCGCTGCAAAAACTCGCCGGACGTCGTAATCACACGGGCTGGAGTGGGTCAGGGCATCTCGTGCCGCTGACTGGGAGGTCCTACGATTCGAATCCCGGCGGTAGCCAATTTTCGACACTAGCTAGGTCGGATTCACCTGCTGATTGGTGAAGAATTATAGAGGGTTGCAGCTCTGATCGATAGTTATCCGTGTTTTTTTCGATCAACAACAGACGATTCTGCAGCGATCTTTCCTTCCTCTTCTTGTACTATCTTCACCCTTTACACACATACTTGTACTACACTACCACATATGTCAAGAGACCATTCTGGAGTGTAAAGCTTGCCTCGATTAGGACGATGTCCCGATGGAGGAGATACGTGAATAGGGAAAATCCCTCAAACACACGTATAGTTCGGCACCCGATATCACCACCCAGTGGAGAAAGGACACCGTTATCTCCCGTGATGAAAACCACACACTACACTTACGACACTAATGCTCATAGCCACTGTCGGGTCCGTAAATACGATGTAGTCAATCAATCGTAATGACAGTGGGCGAACGTCAGCGTTGTCTGCCGCTGAGGGAGGGCAGGTCCGCGGGGCGAGGCGGGGCTACGTAAGCTGGGCGGGAGACCGTGGCGGTTCTGGTTGCCTAGATTTCGGTCGAGTTGCTTCGCCCCGGTATTTGTGGCGACCTTATTTAAGGAGGGGTTGAATTTATAACTATTGGAGAATGTTGGTAGGAATGTGAGGCAGTATGATGAAGCTTGGATAGCAAAATGTTGACATCGAATGAAAATGGAGCATAAAGACAGGTTAAGATGAGAATAGTTCTCATTGCTATGATATAGAAATCTCTGAACGCGAAGAGAATAAACGTTAGATGTGAGCGTCCCAGAGCCTCAAGCGGGGTGAAAACAAGTAGTCGTGTAAAATGAAAAATGGAAGAATAAAGTGAGAAAATGGGAAGCGTATGGCTTAAGAAGAAATTTGCGATTCCGATACGGCAACTCGTTGGAATAAAATAATACCAGCCGTAAATCAGAGTGTGAGAGAAATTAATCATTGATGCGAGGAGGAAACGAAGAGAGATGGTGCATGGGACTTCACCTCGCGAAATTGATATTCCCGGAAGGGCCATGCGGGGCTTCCCAAGAACAGACAAAGCAAGAGCTGCGTGGTATTTTTAATTAACAGAGTGCCACTTGAAGTATTTGACCACCGATTTAGAGAATGCTCTGAGAAGGGGGCTCTACAGTTTGATACTAAATATTTGCCAAACTTAATAAATGAAGAAAATTTCCTAGAAACGAAGGAAGAACCTGAAAACGAATTGGTAGGGTAGCAATTCTACCTACCACGTGAAGTCACCAATTTTCTGAATATATGACAGAGGGGAAAACGCAGAAGCATCAATAGTCGAAACCTCTAAGAAATTAAGTATTCTCATTAAACGATAACTTTTGCACATGACAAATAAAAGTCAAAGCATTAGTGTTTACTGAACAAAGTTCATTGACCTTTGTGATTATGCAAATAAAGGTCACAAGTACACAATGAACAAAATATACGCTAAACCATTGATGAAAGCCAAAAACACATTCAAAGTAGGTATGTTAAAGTAAAGGAATCACATGCAGTGGGAAAGATAAAAAAAAAGAAGGAAACAAAAAGTGGAAAGAGAGAGGTAGGAATGAGGAAGAGAAAGATGGGGATGAGAGAGATGCAGAAAAAAAGACAAAAATTGAAACAGGGAGTGAGAAAGCAAGTGTGTGTGTGTGTGTATGAGAGAGAGAGAGAGAGAGATAGAGAGAGAGATAGAGAGAGAGATAGAGAGAGAGATAGAGAGAGAGAGAGAGAGAGAGAGTCCCTATGAATAATGAAAGAAAAGAAGATAAAAAATGAAAAGAGAAATACCGAGAAAAAGACCGCATTAAAATGTGCGTCGTGCAACGTAACGGTGCTTTTATGGCGAGACGACAACCCTCTAAAAATACAGCACCGTAAACATTCGCGCAAATGGATGTCGTCAGCTGCGCCGTCCAGTTGTGGTCACTCAACAGAAAATAAGAATGCACGCGGGCGAATTTCACTTTAGGAATTTCCAACGTAATGGGGTTTGCTTTTTATTTATCATGGTTTCACGCATTTAAATTATAGAGATAAGACTTGAAAATTAGTTTTGAAAGAAATATCACGATATAAATGTAAGAACAATAAGCGGTATTTGGTTTTCACCCAAAAAGTATAGTCCCAAATACGAGAATAAGAGATTGTAACTACATTTCTATGAAAGCACCATAAGCGTATGTGAACTGTTGTTTCTCTGCGGCTTGAAAATACTTCACAAATATACACATTTCCCATCCTAGAAACTCAACAGTAACCCAAATAACTTGGTTCAACATATTTACATTGTACACTAGAGAATAGCAGGCGGACGTTACAACATAGAAATTGGAACTCTTTAGATAGAAAGTCGATGGTTTGATTGAAATGGCGAATAATTTAATCAATGTTCTTTGTACTTTCACAAAGTTTATATTTTGAAAGGTGTTTGGGCTTTTATTTCCGTTCTTATAACATCCTAAAGATTTGGAATTGTGTTAAAAATTCAGTATATTTTCTTTAGGAGTAGACAACGAATCATTGCTAATACCTTACGTACAGTTTTTACTTTCTCATCCCCCTTTATAAGAAATCATCAGCTACCATTTGCCGGAAATTGGCGATTTTACGGGCAGAAATATTATTATTTGGTCCTGGTAATGAAATATCGTGTTCAAAGACTGATCATGAAATGAGATCATGGGCAATTTTTTTTTAAAAAAGTGAGTTTTTTTGCGTAATTTTCCATGAAATAAACGCAATGTTTACACATTTATTTTGTAAAAAAACACGCTTCAAATTTCTTCTTTAAATTTTCTTCTGGGATGTTTTCTTCTGGCCGTTAAAAAAATGGTGTTCTCATTTCGACGTGCTCCATTTTCGAAAGTTGCAAAAATTGAAAAAACTACAAATTAAAAAAACTACAAAATTGATGCTAGATATTTTTCTTTTCAATGAAATACTTTCTAAAATTTAGACATTTTACAATGACCATGTATTTTTAAAATAGTAGTATTTTATACATACTTTCTGATTCACTGATTGATTAGTGTTTCCGGGCTCGTCAACCGCTAAGGTCAATTGTCCCGTAAGGTTAGTGCATGCTTTATGAAGGGAGGTGGCGGTGAGATACTGCACCGACTTAGCCGGAGGTTTCCGGGTTTTCCCTAACCAGGTATCATCCACTAGCACCCGGATCAAGCTCTAGGAACCTTTCTTGTCTCCCAGCATATGTGTGTAGTGTATTGCCAGTTAGTGCAAGTGTATGGTAGTGAGAGTAATTGTAAATACTGATGATTGAACGAAGATGAAGACAAGATAGTGCGCGGTTCGTGGCCCATTTGTGAGCTGACTGCTTCGACAGTCACCAACTTATGGTCGTAGAAACCACCAAAAACTACAGATGAGAGCTGCCGTCCGCTAGAATTCTTATAACTATATTCTTATAACTAGAATACTTATAATAATATTCTTATAAGAATTCTCTAACCTATATATGTAATCAGAGAGTGAATTTGACCTATATAAGTAGGTAGGGTCCAAAATCCTTCCACTGTTGGGACTCAAAGTGCCATCAATAGATACCCTGAGCCACCTAAGTCGGTTTCTGTTTCATCTTGAAACAATTTATAAAACAATATTTTCTCAAAAGCGGCTTTAATATTCGTTTTTCGAAAAACAAATTATCTGTCCCAAAGTTTAAGAACACATTGTATAACTCCCAGCAAAGCAAAGCTCACAATAGAATATAAATATTAATAAATAATCATAAGAAGAAAAGGCATAAACATTAATGACCGCGTACGAGACAAAGCGCAAGTTTACGAAATTGTCTAAAAAAATAGATGGGCAGGTAATGTGTGCAAGAGATTTTGTGATTGATTACACAAGTTATTATAAATTAAAACGTAGTTCACTTTATTACAATATTTGATAGACTTTCTGCGTGACCCTTTTCGAACCACATTTTGTTCTTCAGAAAATGCCCTAATTTGTCTAAATCGTGTATCGTTGTAATTTTACTGCAGTATTAACACAGTTGAAGTGCATGTGCTATATCTGGTAAATGTCATATCAATCATAACTTAAAACAATCCACAGAAAATGCGGAGTTTTCTTTTACACTTTTATCTGCACACACTAGTGCAAGCCTCACACACATCAGCTCACTCTGATTAGCATTTCAATTTTTTTGTTTAAGTATAGGGTTGTTTAATTACTAAATATTAAAATTGTCTAATTTATCTATCAGTACAATCTCCTCTTATTTCCCGAGATTTATGATCCATCTAGAACAGAGTAAAACGATTACATGGATAGTTCTGGTGTACCTAATGAAAAATCAACACAAGAATAAACATTATTTTTTAGAATGACTTTTGTTTCAACAGTTTTACATATCTTATCAATTCAGAGTAAGGAAACTAAAAGAAAACTTACCAAGGAAATGAAGAGATACAATAAAATTTTTTTCCAATTTTAATTGCACGACATTCACTACGAATTGATATACAATCAATAAGAATGCGTTTGCGATAACAACATATTTCACGCTTATAAATTGGAAATAAATTCCAATTGCTCCCACAAAGTATTGAAGGACAGGTTTACAAACCCAAATTGACATCAATGTGTCGTACATCTTTACATTTTATCGCAAATATTTCCAATGTGTACTTTTGTTGGGAAATTTTGTGGCAAATAGCTCAACATTTGCGAATAAAATATGGAAACGATTTTTTTATTAAAGTATAACATTCAGAATGTAAGTCTGTTGAACGTACAAAAATGTTCCATGCAGCGAGAACGTTCCATAAGAACAAAACCCACACTAATCCAAGCTTATAATCTCCGTAATTCGTAGCATTTCTTCTGGGTACTTGGCGAAGACCGAGTCCATACATTCGTGCATAGGAAACGATGCCAAAGCAGTATAAAGTCCCGTTTCGGCCGCGCTGCCCGCGCGCGCCTGCGAAATCTCCCAGCGGAGGCGCTGGGCTCGTGGTCACATGACCTTTGCACAGCGGCAGCAGCGCGGCGGAGTGGGGGGAGGGTGAACTTGTTTACAGTTGCGATACGTGCGGAGCGTGGCCGGCTTGCGGCGGACAGCGGAAGCGGGCGCTTGCGGCAGCGCTCCGCGGCCAAGGGGTGGGGGGAAGCGGCCCCGGGCGATGCGCAGCGGAAGTAATGCACGGTGGGCGCCTCGGAGTGATGACGTTTAGATGAAGCATAGAGTGGGCAAAAAAAAAAAAATAATAAAAGCGGGAGTCACTGGCGGAAATGCGAAAAGCTCAAGGACGATGAAAGAGGAACGAATTAAGAAAGGTAGATGAAGATAGAATTGTGTGGAAGTTGTTGTGGGAGGTGGGATAACATTATATGTTTTTGACAAGAGGAGAAACGTCTTTTTCCTTCTGCTTCCTACGGCTTTTATCCATCGGAGAGCCGGTGACCCTTTGGAAACCCCATATTTGACATTTAGACTCGCAGGATCCCCTGATCTGTGGTCGATAGAACGTGAGAGCCCTCCGTGACAACACACACATGAGGGATAACCAAGCCTGCCCAAGGTGGTCTCGTACCCACGATCCTTCGGAAATGTATTTTCTAATGAAGAATAAAAGCTTTATAGTTGATGACTTTGTGATGTTATTTCTAAATTTTTAAAATACTCCTATCTGTCCAAATAATTCTGTAGCCAAACTATCTTCTGAATGGAAAGGATCAGTCCCGGGAGCAGCTAAAATGGGGCCTGGCCCAAGAGTGAGCCCAGAATGAAGAAATGGACGAAAAATTAAAAATAAACTCAGTAGTATCCGCAGAAATATTGTGAAACTCCATAATTGTAATACAACGGGACGAAAATAATACAATAAATAATATAAAACAACATTCTGTAAGTTGTTTAATAGTGTTTGTATCCTTTATGAGTTTTAAAATTGCATGTTCTACACTTCATACTTTTCACGTTTTCCTTAATATTCTGTAGAGAAACTGAAGATGAGGTAAAATACCTGGAAACATGTTTGTCCAATGCTGCAACCTACTATAAGTTAATAAATGTGTTTGTGAAAGATCATTTCATTTTCCTCCCGTTGTATTACAAATACGAAAAATAAAGACTTGTGTAGTGAACTGAGTGGCGATATCAAGAGACAGTGAAGCGAGCGCAGGCTGCAGGCGGGGGCGGCGACGTGGGAAAGCTCCACAACCGTGGGCGGGGGGGGGCGAGTGAAGGAGGTAGAGTGCGCAACGGAGGCGACAGGAGTCTCGGCAGAAGGGAGCGATGCGAACGGACAGAGGAATGAAGACGTGGCGATGAACGATGGTGTAGGCAAAAGAATGGGAGAGTCACCGACGGAAATGCAAAGGGATCAGAGATGGCAGTGAGGTTGGGAGACAGGAACAAAGGTGGCGGTGAGAATGGGAACTGGGAAAAGAAATGCCTGTGGGATGTGGGTGTGGAAGCAAAGGTGGCGCTGGGGATGGGAGTGGGAATCGGAAATAGCAGTGATGATGGGGGCGCGGAGAAGAGTTGGTGGAGCTAACATTGAGGACGGAGCGAGGAGCAGACGTGGCCGTGGGGATGGGCGAGGCGATCAGAGTTGGCAGGGAGGTTAGGGGTAGAGAGCATAGATGATGATGATGAGTAGATACCGAAAAAATATGTAGAATGAAACGTCGAAATATATACATAAATGTGTATCGAAAACAGTAAGAATATGTAATAAGTATATAAAATGTTACAAATTAATATTAAAATACACTAATTAAATCACATTTTCATTATACGAAATTACATTTATAAAAAGTTCCTAAATAAATTATAATAAAGAATATAACCTTTTTAAAAATTATTTGGAGAGCGCAAGTCCATGCACACTTTGCCCTATACAACTATCTCGTCACTAGTAAAAGCTTCATCTGTTCCTATGCAGAATCGTAATTTAGCAGCCAGGCTATACGCAATAGAAGCCATTCTACAAACTAGAGCTATCCACGACCAGCAAACAATTACTGCAACGTGTGGCATTCTCATCGAAGTGTTACATACTGGCAATAGCCAAAGTTACTCAGAAATTCATGTTAAAGGTCACTTAAAGCAGCGGCAGTGATACTGTTCACACTTACACATAAAAATGATCTCAGTCGCCGACGCGCATTTCCCGCCATTGAAATACCCGTAGCAGGCGCGCCGGACTATGAGAATATTCGACCGCGATTTCACGTAGCGTACCTCGAGCAGACACCACGCAGTGATAATGTAAAAAACAAAATCTGTTTTTTTTGAAAATACGTTTCTTAAAGTAATGAGCAATAAAATTAAGTTAGACTAATAGAATAAAAAATATTTTGTGAAAACTGCAAAATATGTAAAATATGTAATAAAATACTAAATATGTAAAAATTTGGAAAGAAAAAAATTGGATATTGTGTTACGACGGCGATGATTCTCGAACATTACAATTTTGAGAAAAAGAAGAAAAACATAAAACATGTAATTGCACAAAAATCCTGTCGCTAGTATTGAGGGTGGGAGAGGTGTTCAGAGAGAGCAGGGAGGTTGCGCTAGGGTGAGGTGGGGGCGAAGCAGCGACAGAGGGCGCTCGCGGCGCCGGCATACCCGTCGGCACCAAAGCTCTTCATGTGTAACGAGCAACCACTTGGAAAATTATTGTCGCGCTGCAGGCGAGCGCTAGGCTAGACGTGGGCGGGGTTGCCGCCGGGGGTGAGGAAGGAGCAGAGGGTTGGCTCGGACGATGAAGCGCGACTACTACATCAGAAGCGAAATCGCAGAAGCTTAAGAAACCTTAAAATATAGCGGCATGAACGTTCGTAATTCCCTCTTGATATTTTTAAGGAGAATCGAATTTCGCTAGAGACTGTTCATACACCCGAGTTGTGATACTACGCATGAAATATACCGGTCATTGCTTCGCCCGCAACTTTGTGAGAGTATTACCTCACACCCTTTTGAACATTTCCTTGGTGCCAATATTTAAGCTCCAGAGCACAATTATTTAATATAATTTCTGAAATCTATATAATACGTCCCTAAATTTTTATTACAAAAATTAATGGAAAAGTTTTCAACAATTTAAAGTTTTAAAAGTTGACATTAATAAAAACAAAATTTTGTTGAAACATTTGATAAAAGTGATTCATCTATTTGGTAAAAAAATATTTTACTGGTATCAATCTGATTTTCTTAAAAAAGTTTAATCTTAAAATTTTAAGAGAGAAATTGTCTTCATTAATGGATATACTATGAGTAACATTCAATTAATAATTTTTATTTTCAAGGTTTTATTGTTATATTTTAAGAGCTTTTAGTCAACTAAAATATTCCGTGCAAGAATTTCGATGAACCTTAAGTCAACCTAAACTTCAAGATACTGTGAGTGTACTCGAGAGGTCTCGGAGAAACTTGACAAAAGGGGGAGAAAGAGGAAAAACTAATCAATACTCGAAAGACATAAAATCTAATGGAGCGAAACGAATTGAAAAGGAAAAAAGTGAATTACCTGGGATAGGGGAAGACTAAGTGCCTCTACATATCAACCAACAGAGGGAATTCAATCAGAAGATTTCAAACTTGTTTGTGTGCGTCACGAAGAAATATTTTCTGCTTCTTAGGGGAGTATGAAGTTATTTTTCCCTAAAATTCGTAAAAATGGAAATGTTTGGTATTCATAAACTTTCAAACAGTACCCTCTGTGTGCGAAATTCATGTATACAAATGATGTTGTGTTGTCTGTAAAACACACCTAATATATAATTTTTAATCATACGTAAACTTAAACACAGATAAAAATAGAAAAATTTAGATAATTCATGAAATCAAATTAATTTTAAGAGTATCTGAACTTTCAAAGAGTATCTGAAAAACTAAAACCACTGATAATATAGTTTACTCGACTTCCCTTCGTCTCTAACTTGAACATTTTGTAATACAGAACGCATTTTCTCGTTCATATTTAACGCTTATTTTATCATTAAAAACATCGAAATTCACCACATCTTGAGTACGGCATGAGGTTTTAACCGAAGAGTGGAATTAAATGTGAAAGAAATAGTGATAACACTCACGCTTTGCCATGTAGTTCCCGCAGGACATGCCAATGAAAACAACGATGAGGAACACGTAAAGGCCTCAAGCTGCGATTTCATGAACGAGCGGCGGACGTGCTATCAACGCTACCACTGTATGCAGCAGTTCTAGGTATACGAGCGTTATTTTAACGCTATTGGGACAAGTTGGGCGGCCGCGTTGTAAAATCCGTTTATGTAACAGCGCGTTCGATACATATCCATTATACGTCCATTACATGTTATACCCACACATACGCACTCACCCCTGCCACAGATGCATGCGCAATATTATACAGTAAACCTTACTCTAACGGCCATATTCATGAGGCTCACAAATTGCTTGGAAGAATATTTTAGCTCGTATGTGAGCAGTTCTCGTCATATAATCGCAGTTTCGTGCTTCGGAATATTGAAAAGGTTAAAAGAAAGAATTTCTTCCTCCATTTAAAGAAATATGGGATACTGAGAATATTTGAAAACGAGAAAATCCAAGATCAAATGGCTCTCATAGTCTGAAATTTCATTATTTCCTCCATGTAATGTAATAAATGTTTATGAAAATTGAATTCTCTACAACAGATGCTATAATGATGTTTATGAAAGTAGAAGCATTACAATTAGCAATCATTGACATTAGGAAATTCTAAACGACAGCAATATAAGAGTAAAAGCCACTTCCATACTAACGTTTGATGGCAACGGTCACTGTCTTTCTCGCTGATGACTTCAGTTAAGTTTGCAAGAATATAATAAAAAATATTTTAATACTGTTATCTTAATTAATACTAGCCCCTTTAAAAAATTATGTTATTGACATCATAACTGTGTAAAGGAATAAGTCTCATTATTTAATATTTTTTTAAAAATTTTATCCCTTCGTTTCGTTTAACGATTATTGCACAGACGTTGAATGAAGTAAAAACAATAATTTCTAATATGTAATGACAGCACTTAGTTTGGTATTTCTTTAGTGTATAACAAAGAAATGAAAATTCAAATATATGAAAAAAGACTTGATACAAACTTGATCGAATGACATCTTGCCGAATAATTCCTTATAATCGTAATTTAGTAACCTTCGCCCTACAGTCAGATAAAGGGTAGGGCCCCGTAAATCGCTCATTCTTCCCTTTGGCCCCTGCCGTTTCACTTACTCGCCATCACCCATAAAAGGTGACTAAGGGCGACATCAATTAAGAGTCGGCGGAGGCCACAGTATCTCTTCGCGGGCCTTCGCACACGCCGTCGCTTGATTCGCCGTGGAAGGGGAGGGAGGACGTTGATTTGGGGGGGGGGGCTTTATCCGCGGCTGCGCCCCCGATGGGGCGATTCGCCCTCGCCCATATCCTCGCCCACACCCCCGCCGCCCTCTAGGCCGCAACGAGGGAGCTCCGGTCGCCCCTGGATTTAGGCGCGTTTCATTCGTGGCAGTTGGGTTCCAGCGCCACGCGCGAGGCGGGAAGTAAAGGATGCGATAACTGGGAGATGAAAGTGGGAAATGGTACTGGTGAATGCGTAGCGAAGAGATATAGTATGTTAATGAACTGATTGCTGTCACGTGATGTTAGTAAATATATTGCTGTTTCAGTATTTGATCATATCTTTTGTTCACACATCGACAATTTTCAGACACGCGAATGAATCTCAATACTCAAACTCTTCTATGAGTCTCAAAGGTTTCTGTTTCCTCTGCTCCCATTCAGATTTGCATAACTACGCGATAAGGATCCTAGTTGTCCCCCCTAACATATGAACAACACTGTTCAACTAATATTTCTGTATGTTAATGCATCAGTGTTGCTAGTCAGCGATCAGAGAGTAACGACATATCGGAATGTTAGATATTCTATGA
This sequence comes from Gryllus bimaculatus, assembly GCA_017312745.1. Classification (NCBI taxonomy): domain Eukaryota; kingdom Metazoa; phylum Arthropoda; class Insecta; order Orthoptera; family Gryllidae; genus Gryllus; species Gryllus bimaculatus. Next base: position 5,716,156 of record BOPP01000002.1, on the reverse strand, counting down.
ATAAAGATCACTAATCTGTGACAAACACTAAAATCATATTAGGGTGGGAGATATGTTTAGAATGGATAAATCAAGAAAACTGTGATGGAAGTGATACCGTAATTTAGGTTCTTATTGAGTTCTTATATGTTCTGAATACCATAAGGCAATATAGATAGGGATCTTTGCGCGCAACAAAAGTAGAGTGAAGAAAACAGTAGTAGAGGAAAACAGATTGACAAGAACCTTATAATGACAGTGTGGCAAAAGCCGTATGTAAAATGCAAAATAGAATGCCAACATCCAATAAGCTGGATGTGCATAGACAAGAGATACAGAATTATTGTTATTCTGAAGAGAGAAATGAGGATAATATGTTGAGCAGAAAAATACTACATACATATGGCAAAGAGAATAGAAAAATACTGCTCCATCTCTCGTCTGGTGTTGATCAGAGAAACCGCAAAAAAAACTACCAATCAGAGGACCTGACCAGTGAAAAACCTATCGGGTGAACTAAGCTGCAGAGAAACGCTGTTGTGGCTGAGCAATCGCGGCTGGCTCACACGTTGGTGGTAGTTCTAAGCGGAACGGGCGCGAGCGAGAATTCCTCTGCGAGGGAACATGTTGATTGAATATATTGAGGTTTAAGGGGCGCTTTAACAGATAAAGTCATTGGCGCTCATGTCGTAATTTAAAACCGTCATATAGAGAATAAAAAACGAAACATAAACAAACAAAACGCGTTGGACAATCATGTTGAATAGAACTGTATAAATAATTTAAAATTAAGTACTAAACGCCGTAAAAATTGTTGTTGAAAATTGTATTAATAAAATAATAATAATAATAATAATAATAATAATAATATTATAATAATAATATTTATTTGGCTACAATTGGCTGATTGCCCGGTGGTAGCCACAACCCTACAGTTTTACAATATATGAACATTTATAATACAAAAACAATTGACCACATAAAAACAATTTACACTACACTTCTTTCGAGCATATACACTCAATATATAAACATACACAGACCTGTATACATCTATGGCACATATATACACCCATACACACACAAATATATACATACACATGCATACATTCATACATACACACACATTCCTATACATGAATGCTCACTCTCACGTATTGACGTGAAGAGTAACAGGGATCGCAAAAAATAAATAACCCAAAACTGTCTGTGCAGAGGCAAAGAAAGGCACAGAAACCCCGTGTTGTCCGTTTCTCTCAAACGCAAATGGCGAGGACTGTTTTCCCGCGGTGGCCGTCGGGCGCGCGGGAGCAGGTGGCGCCGGTGGACGAGGGGCGCGGCAGCGGACGCTTTGTGACAGCGCAGCAACGGGGCGCGCAGGGGCAGCGCAGGGCGGACGCGGGCCCCGCGGAGATTCGCAATCCGGATATTCGTTCTTAAATCTCCAAAGCTCGATCAAAATGAACGTTGTAAGCCAGGGATTATGCCGGCGAAATCCCTGGGGCTCGGGTTCCGGGATTACTGCGGGGGGGGGGGCCTTTTTTTAAACATCTTCCTTAATATTTAACTTATAGCGCGAGGTTAATGGGATTATGTAGAGGAGGTACAAGCGTTGTATTGTGCATGTTAATTTAACGGTCCCAGAGCTGTAGGTGGAGCTCATATTTGGAATATGTCACCTGGCACTAAATTCTCTGCCAAGTTCTGGGTTTTCATTTATTTTCCTTCTTCGTTTGTGATACAGATTTAATCCTTTCGTTAATATACTAATTTCTTAATTTTTATCAAACTTAATATGCATTACGATTATATTTCGTTACTTGAATGAACTTTTTCACTCCATTGACTTATTAAAAGTTGTTTCATCGTAGGAATGGCGGTCGACAACGACACCGACACGTCAACCATTACACCATCGCCGCCGCATTCACGCATTCTCGTTGGAAAATAAATAGTTTAGAAGTGTTAGGGTTTACTCGTCATCTAATGCCAGGTTTTCCCTTTCAGGGTTTTTCCTTAGCCATACCATATTTTATCCTCTCTTTGGCTTTGGGGTGATGGAGTGAACATCTCAGATGAATATATGAATTCAAAAAGGTTACAATGCTTTATAATGCAGATTTTGTAAATCCTTCAGACTAACCTCATTGTTTTGGGTAAAGTAGCTTATATATGTAATAATGACCGATATATGTCATACGGTAAAGTTATTGAAGAAGTACGAGATTTCTGACATCTCGATTGACACATCTCGTTTGAGAGAAATAGACATAAAATAAAATAAGTTCATATGTATTGGTGTGTTTCAATACATATATAATTAAAAACTACAACAAGGAAAGAAACAGTAGTATTTTTTCTAATACAGTTGGTGTACCATTGCCATACCATGAAATTCATGAGAATAGCTCTTGGCTATACAATTATAAACAAACCAACAAAACATTGAAATAAGTAAAGAATTCGGAGTCGCACCATTGTTGAAGAAACTAGAAAAAATAAAAAGTGATGGTGTGAAATCTAAGAAGCATGCCACGTAACTGATTACCAGCACTCGCAGTGGACTAGAGAAGGAGATGGGGAGATATGTAGGAAAGCCAAGTTGGAAGTGAATACCGTAACTGGTTCTAAGAATCTAGTCCTTGAAGTGTTGAAGAAGAAGAAGAGAAGCTGAAGAAGAGAGGAGAAGGCTGGCTTACTAAAAATGTCATAATATTGATATGTATGACACCAAACATGAGAAAAAGCAAAAAATTAATGGCAATGAAAAACAGAATGAAAATACCTTTAGCTCAACTATTATTCCAGCAATGTGACTATCCAACATTTCCCCCTCGTTCCTTCCCTGCTCTTCCGATTGGCCGGCGGCCACCGCCACGCCCTTTCGCCCCCGGCGCAGCGGACGTCCGCCCGCGCGGCCAGCGAGGCATCGACGGCCCAAATCGAGTTGGCGACATTAATTACGACGCGCCGGGTGCGCGCGCCGCGGCGGCCGGGAATACTGATTCGAAACGTCGAGTTGGCAACATTTCCGCCCGCGCGCCTGGCCGCTCGCCTGCCCCTACGCACTCGCCCACGTGTCCTACCACCCGCCCTCCCTACGCACACCCGCACGCTCACCCCTACGCACACCCATCCGCTCGCACTCGCCCACTCGCACTCGCCCACTCGCACTCGCCCACTCGCACTCGCCCACTCGCACTCATTATCTCAGAAACTATTGAAGATACAGATTTGAACTTTTTACTGTATATTATCTGTAATATTGCTGTTGCACTGATCTATATTGAAAATAATCGCTTGGCAGTACTCTGAATTATAATTTTTCGCGGCCCTCCATTATTTTTCGAATTTTTAATGACAAATTTATTTATACAATTGAAACAAATGAAACTAATTTCACAAATGTAGATCCTTTAAATATGATGTTCTGATGTGAGTGCTACTCTCTTTACCAGTTGAAGATTTACCAGACAAATTACAAGAAGATTTACTTTACCAAAAGAAGTCTACATCTTAGCACCTCATGCACACCTAATGAAGAATAGTAAACTGTTAGTCAAAGTAAAGAATGAAAGAAAAATATAACGTTGCAAAAACTCTATGTAGGCAAAAGTTTTCAAAATTATTTTTAATAATTAAAATGATGATGCTGATAAAGATGATGACATACGGTAATCTTCTGGAGTTATTGAATAAGTGTTCGGACTCGTGCTCTCAAAACAATATTCATTCTGCTTCTATCGTAGCTGCCTTCTAATCCATATACAAATGCAAATGAGTTTCGCGGATTCATTTGGCGGTGATCTTTTGCAAACAACATTAGTCGCCGGCATAAAATTATATAATACATCAAAGGTATCGAGCTGCCAGGATCGTTCCTGAAAATCCCCTCCGTGGGAAGGTTAAGCCAAGATTCCTTACATCCCTTCCACCATGATGACTCGGGGAAAAACCTGTCTGATTCTAAACTCCTACGGAGTGTAGCTTACAATTACCGTTTCTGTTCGCAATAGCGTGAGTTTGGGGACACACTATAGGCGAGTTGGTTGCACCCTTTTACGCGCTCATTGCGACACAGGTCTCCCAAAATAACCTCATCCGCACTCGCGTGGAGAGTACCTGCGAGTCATAACCTGATCTGCCGGCTTCAAAGAACGATTCAATATCCTGATGAACCCTTTCTAAATTTACAATACTGTACAGTATTAAGAGTACTTTAATTGAGTCTTCTGACTGCGAATGCAAAATATATTACTATCTGTCCGTGAGAAAATAGTAAGTTTCTTTAGACTCAGCAGCAGTATTATGTATTACTTTTATTACAAGATATATGAATTAATTGTAAAAGAACCAAATCATAACTCGCAATTAACGATGGTATGATTATGTCGAAAGTGTGAGATCAATGAGTCTACGAGTTGATTTATGAAATGATGACAGAATAATTGAATCAAGGTTATTAGAAGGGAAGTGGCGGGTAACTATTGAAAAATCTGCCATTTGGTACGACGTCGTGGTTCTACATTAGAGTATACAGAAAGCTTGTCAATTCTGACCCAAAATATCCATCCCCCCCAAACAATTTTTGAAGGAAGGATGAAAAATTCGTTAAATTCTTTTACATTACCTTAAATAATATTTTTAGCAATATTATTTGTATAATGTTAAATATTATACAATATAGGATATGTTTACTACGATTTACTTCCATATCTCGTTCAAAAAAGATCATAATGACATTACAAACTTAAGCGATACTCTTTCCTCTCTTGTAACGACAGATCTACCTATTAGCACTTGTTTTATTTGCCTAATAGAAATAAAAGGTAAAGAGTTACTTCGCACTTATCAGATGAACAAAGTGTAACAATAAAATTATTTTTCTATTTCGTATATTTCGTTGTGCGAATTGCACTGAACTTTCAACGTTACCATTGTTAACGAAATTTGTGCGTTACGGTTTACTTGGGTTCAAAGAAATAAATAATTGTGAAAACAGACAGGTTTAATATGCTAGTCATCGATGTTTATTTCAGTACTTTAGTGTCTACTTTGAAAGATATTTTATTAGAAAATTTTATAGCGAAAATATAAGGGCAGAGGCGTTGGTGCGGACGATCGTCTGTGGCGCTGTTAGATTTCAGGTGCTGAGGAGGCCAAGCACTGGAAGGAGACGGCGGGACGCCCGCGCCAGAAAATAAAATAGCAAAAATAAACGTCGGATAGATTAGAATGTACTCGGCTTCTGACGGCTGGTTTTTCCCCCATCAGGGGTTTTTCCCTGAGCCGTACCTTATGGTCTCTTTTCCGCGGCTTTGATGCGATGGAGAGACCATTTGGGGTGAATACCAGAATTCGAAAGATTAGAACGCGAAAGGATGTAGGTATTGTAATGGCTTAAAGGCCTTCGGCCTAGCCACATAGGATCAAGTAATCTAATTTGTCTGTAATAATTACCTATTAAATAAATAAATAAATAAATTTTATGGCCAAAATTAATTATAGAATGTAACAAAATAAATGTTTTCATAACATTTTAAAAACATTTAGATGAGGAAAGCCACGTTGGACAAGTCCCTTGACGTGAGTGTAGAATCCCGCAGATGCTGATGGCTGACGCAGTTGATCGCCGGGTCGAAAGCAGCGCAAACCACCGCCAGGCGGCGATGCAATAGCTTTAATGGGGATGGATGTCGCGCTAGACCCGACGCCCGACGAAGGGAAATTTATCATCGTTAATTCGCTCCTTTATCTGGATTACACGCGTTATTATTCATTGGGAACGAAATGATGTATTATTGCGAGCGTTATGTTAATTTCATCGTTTCTGTTGTTTGTATTTGATTTCTAGCTTACTTCCTGCCATAACGTACAACAGACAAGCGAACAGTGAGCCGGCTGTCCTGCGAGGCAAGACTCAACACAATGAATTGCAACCTTGCGTGCAGTAATGACAAGGTCATTGCTGATACGCAAGGGGAATTCTTTCAAATACACAGATTCAGTTACTAGCAGATTGCAAAAGTAACAAGTACTTCACTGCAATAAAATTACTTAATTGGCTATTAGGCATTATGGTTTCTAAAAGTTTCTTAGTACTTTTAAAGTAATATTCACAATATGTATGTTCAGTTTCTTAATATTAGAAATAGTGTCTCAATTGCTGTATAAAACTACATGAAGTAATATTAAAAAAATAATTAATTATAATCTACGTGCATAACACCCGAGCACATTGTGGCAGTTAACATTAAGTTAATGAAGCTTGCGTGCTCAATCTTTTGAAGTTGTATATAGATATTAGAACTTTACAAGTTTATAAAATACCAGTATAATAATAATTAATTAGGGTTTCAGAAACTACGCTGTTTGCATTCACGCAAGTCAAGACTTGCTTACAGAAACGTCGTAATTTCGAAGAATATGATAAATTGTGACGTCCTGTAATTTAATTAATGCTCTTGTCTCTAAGTTAGACACTGAAAATGACACATTATAGCAGAATAACGTGTTTGCGTTTGCCTACTGGAATAATTAGAAATTCAGATTATGATTCATTGGAAAGTTAATACAATATGTTGAAAAAATTCACAACATTTCAAAAATTGTAGCTTCAACGGAAAATGTAACCGAGTTAATTGTAGTTGTTCGGGTACTTAATGTTTCGAAACTGTAAAGTGAAGTTTCCTTAAGAGTTGAAGAGTAAAAATAAAATAATGACCTTTTAATGGTATCAAGAACGGTAATCGTTTATTTTGTTCAGTGACAAATATTTCAAGAATACTTCTTGGATAATCTTAACAAATAATTATTGTATGAGAGAGATTAAAATTGTGTAAAACACTTATACTAAAACTTTATAAGAATAGCTAAAATGTATTTTATTCATAAACATAAAAAGTCAATTTGAAGAACAGCTTTTTATTATTTAAAATCCTGTTTAAGGATTAATATTATTTTAAACTAGTGGTGTTACCATTACCTTGTTACCTTTAAGCAAACAAGTACTTGTGTGGTGTTGGCTTTCTGAAACTCTGCGGAAACAAAAAATAAACAGATCGATGTTTATTTTCAACGGGTGAAACCATTTCCAACAATTCGCTACAAAATTAAAGTTGTAATAAGTCGAGTTGCGACACAGCCTTCAGCTAGTGTTACGAACCTCAGAGGAACACGTACTCGTGGTGTGTGTGTGTGTGAGCGAGTATGTGCTCTGAGACCAGGCACTGCGCTTGGATGTCGCGTGCAAAAGAAGGACACTATCAATATCCCAAAGAGCAAATAATATTTGAACGCTCCGTGACGAATTTGAAGAGACGTTCCTTTATGGTCTTCGATCATCGTCGTTATCGTACTGCCCTAAGTTCCTATTTTCAGATACAGTCTCTATGCTCTGATGCCTTGAGTGAAACAAAGAGACGCGCTATCAATTTTCAAAATACAAACATATTTTGCAAAGGAATACCGTAATGGTCTTCAGTCTTTTTTTGCCTTTTACCTTCAAACTGCATCTATTTGCTTTCAGAAACATTTCGGCAACAAAAAATAAACGGGGATTAGGCCAATTTCCAAAATATTTTCAAACCAAAACCATTTCCAACAATTCGCAGTCGAGTTGCGACACAGTCTTCAGCCAGCGCTACAAACTCCGGAGCAATAAGTAGTACTCGTGGGGTGTGTGCGTTTTCAGGAAAAGGCACTGTGCTTCGATGGCCAGTGCAAAATAGCAAGGAGCTGTAAATATATAAAAGTGTAAAGCATTTCCCAACGATCCGTAACACGTTTAAAGAGAAGATCTTTTATGGTCTTCGGCCGACATTAGTAACGTATTGTCACAAGACCCCAGAAGATACATTTTCAGATTCGTACTCTGCGCTCTGATGCCTGGAGTGAAACAAAAAGACTCTCGATTTTCGAACTACAAATCCATTTTGAGAAATGTCTAATCCATTCTAAAGCGAGTACCGTCACGGACTTTGCCCACCATTGCCAACCTTCAAGCAAAAAGTTCACATAAAGTATATGTGTTTACTTTAATAAACACTTCGGTAGCAAATAATAAACAATGTCCTAGCCAATTTTAAAAAGGTGAAACCATTTCCAACAAAGCGCAACAAATTTGAAGTCGAGTAGTGTCGCAGTCTTCGGCCGGCGTTGCCAACCCCAGAGCAATAAGTACTCGCGGGGTGGGGTGCTCTCAGGACCAGGCACTGCACAGCGCTTCGATGGCGCGTGCAAAACAGCACGAGCCCTGTCGCCCGCAGCGCGGCGCCGCGTCGTTCGCCGAGGGGAACGACGCGGGGGCGGAAGTGGGAATAAATCGCGTTGAGTACCCGCCAGCGCGCCCTGCGCCCTTCGCCCAGCGCCCAGGGGCGAAGCGCAGCGACAGCTAATGGGGGGGGGGCAGAGCGCGCAGACTGTAAAGAGCAGCACCCTGAACGCGAGGACACGGGTGCGAACTAATAGAAACACAAACACACCGAATAGGACACAACTCGTAAGATCTTGTTTCGTGCTGGTGCTTTCGTTAAATGAATTGGTCTTCTACACACGTCCAGGTCAGTGTAAATTAGTTTTGGATATAATAAATTTTGTAGTTGAAGTTATGAATTAGAGGTAGGATTTTTAGTTACGAAAAATAAAGTTACATACTATTTCTAAAGAATAATAATAATTTGAGGCAAAGTAACTAAATTTATTAAACCAGTGTAAGCATCAAGATAAATTATAACCAAGTTATTTTACACAAAATGTATTGTTTTTAACTATTAATGCATTTTGTAAATATACCCAGTTAAAGAATACTTTTGAATTTTTAAACGCATATAGTGACTGAATCGTACACTATCAAATATCAGAGACTCGCGTTTAGATGAGAAGAAACACAGTGATTTCCTCAGTATCTCTTTGAGAATTATTTTTATTTTGCAATACTTTCTCTCTACTTGACCAAGTGTGCATTATCCGCGCTATTAAAGATGATTTCATAATACTATTCATAATATTTATGAAAAATTTGTACTTTTATCTAATGATGAACAAAGAATGATGAAATGATGTATGATGCACAAATAATTATATTTATATCATATTTATTCCTTGATTTAATGCAATGTGTCTTGATAAAAGAACTTACTAATAAAAAACTAAAAATTAATCGCGAATAATAGAATTTATTTCTTCTAACAAATTTTACCATAATAACTAAGGGAATAAGCCTTTTAATGCAGACCATGTAAATTCTTGCAATTGGATTATTTCCTCACAACAACATATTACAATCAAAAATTTAAAAAACTAATTATCAACGGCAATAAATAATACAACGTAGCCGACAAAGAAGGAAACAGCAGAGAAATCCTCAGCCTAATACCTGGACAAACACGCATCGCCCCCGTATTTCACCGAGTAAGCAGCGCCTACGGTCGCTCCACAGACGTAAGCTCCTACTGCCGGCTGCAGCAGCGGAGCGGTCCGAAAAGAAAGCAATATAGACTGGAGGAGATAAGAAATGGAGGGCTCTCCTGTCCACGCACACAAGGCTCTCGATCCCACTGTCGCCTCGGATCGTTTCACACTCGATCGCCTCTCGCCCGCCGCCCGCCGCCCCCTGCC
>BOPP01000002.1:5688848-5699767 GCA_017312745.1 Gryllus bimaculatus | reverse complement strand
CAGCTCGGAGTCCGTGGTGCTCCCGCCTCCGCCCCGCCCACTCCTGCTCACACCTCACCCACTCGCCCAATCCCGACACCACCCCCACTCGCCCCCGCCTCACTCCGCCCCCGCCCAACACAGACGCCCACGCCCGCCCACCCGCCCCACCACGCGCCAACCCCGTCCCGAGCCGAAAGCCACAGCCCGCAAGACAGGATCAGCATTCTGTTGGGCCATTGCTGCTTCGGTTTGCTAACGCGAAGGTCTTGCTCTACGTAATGCTACTTTCGTTTCTAACACCTGCACGCCCTCTCATTCGTGGCTGCATTATGTGATTTATATCACATCCTATGCTTATATCTATCTTCACGCTACTCTAGGTTATCCCGCTCTTCCATTTGCTCTAAAGCTCTAAAGTTGCAATCTCGCTGCGATTTTACTCCACTCTACGTACTTCTTTCTACTACAGTTATGTAGGCACAATTTTTATATTACGCTTACGTTATTTGCATCTCCACGCGTTTGTCGCGTGCAGCCACAGTGCTCTATTTGTGATCTATGTACTCTCCACGTGACTTGAAACGAGTAAATCATTCTCTACTTTCCTATTGCTCGTATAAGATTCTTTTAACATAAAATGCCCTCAGAGTAAACAACAGTGTGGACACGCTCACACGCCCATTCCACACTTATCGATAGCAGCATCCACTTCAACCCCATTCTACTCCCTATCGCACCGTTTCTGCATCTGAGCATTGATCACGTCAGCATCGGCTCAAGTCCGACTCTTTTTGTCGCTCATACGCCTCACCCTGCCCGGTCCAATGCCTCATCCCGTCCGGCCGGTCACCTCCATTACCACTCTCTGCCTCCTACTGCTACCTTGGACCGGCACCCCGACAGGCACCGGCTCCTATTTCAGGCATCACGTCGGCGGCGCGTGGGCGGGCTGCGGTGCGTATATTTATATATACATGAGAGTTATCGCTCCCGCTTCTAAGTAATTCTCTAGTTATTAGCAGAGAGCGGAGACTATTCGGTTCAAGCGGCCCGAAAAGCCCCCGTCCGGCTCCACTGTGACTCGCGGCCCCGTGCGTCCCTCCAAGTTTTTATCTCTTTACATTTACCTTTCTCACACTGCGCTGGCCGCGTATCGTGACTCGGCCAGCTGGTGTTCCACGGACGCTCACTGCGCCAACACCACACTGTCCTTGACATCTATGAAAGCGCGAGACAGGAGCACGAGCATCGAGATTATGGCTCATCTCGAAGCTCTCTCTAGCCCTGCCCCGCCCTGCCCGGTCCGTGCCCAGCGTCCCCGGAACGGACCGACCGCGAAAAGACTACTTCTTGGCTCACTCCCGCTACGCCTTGTACCGCTCTTAAGCGTCAACACTCTGCGCACCCGCGCCTCACAACCTGAGTGTGTCAACATCCGCCTCGACCAGCCTGGCGGCCGTACACGCTTCTGTCTCACCTTCGCCGCATAGTCTCCTCACCCGTTGGCCATGATGGGCTTCTCGGGCGGTCTTGGACGCAAACCGTAGTCTCCAGGTGTTCGATCCGACCGAGCTTGAGGCCCGATCTTGCTTAAGACCAATGTTGTGAAATTTTTGATTGTTCGGATTATATGAGAGTACGGGTAGAAGTGGACACCCGACACACCGTTGCTGCACCTACCGCCGTGTGCGCGCAGGTAAACGCGCGCCCGCGTTTTGCTGGACTCCGCACACAACACTGTCACTTTCCCATGCGGAGAACGCGTGGTTGACGAACTCACAAGCTGGGCGTCTCGTTTTCGTCAGTTCGTTGGCGAATCTGGGCGGTCGGCGTTGAGATTACTTGGCCGAAGTTTCTAGATAATGATTCTTGATGAAATGTGAATTTTAAGGTTTTATCTCGCAGACGAGAAAGGAGTAAATATGCATCGAGCTATATGTTTGGGCTTGACGGCCACGATACACCGAACACACTTGTCGATGTGTGTTAAATAGCGATCGCTTGTGGCCGCGCTATAGCGGAGATGAGTCACAGAGATCCTGCGGCAGATTGCGTGATGTGTCGCCATGTTGTGTTACCCCTTCCGCGCTGCTACCAGCGTACGTTCGCGATCAAGAAATAAGGATATCCATAAAACATTAATGTTCTGAAATGGGCTCGAACGAATTTCACGTCAGGTTTATAGTTTATGACAGAGCCGCGCCGATATTGCGGCAAGATACCATATGTACTAGATGTCACCTAGAAGACTGCAGTTATTTAGTGCAGCGAAATATCGATGTGAAGAATTGCTAGTTCGCGTCTGGGGCGTCGGGGGGGTATAATAAGAATATAAAGGTAAGGTAGACCGGTAAGATCTGGCACGGTGTCGAGAAACTAAATGGATAAAATTTTCATGATGATGACGTAAGGAAGCCCAATATAGCGCTGGGAAGCATAGAAGAGGATTATAGCTCGATCTGTCAGCCCGAGAACACATGAGTGTAAGCAACGGCCGGGGACAGGTCATGCGAAGACTCAGAGGGCCGCCCACACCTGACCAAGCCGTCCGTCGAGAAGAGAATTCGGTTGGGCAGACATTTTAAAGAGAAAGGGCGAGATCTAAAATGTATCTCAAGGGTGGTACTCATTCACTGGGCGAGTAAATTCTTTAAGCGTGAAGGAGATGTATTCAGTTGTCAGAAAAAGGATTGGGGAATCAATTGGCAGGCATACAAGCTCTACACTTACAGTCGGAGAAATTACATCTTACGTATTCTTCAAATGTGCTACGATTAGGAATTTCCAATCGATTTTTAGTGTGAAGTATAGTCTTCAATCGAAGATTTAGTGTGAAAGAAACAACCACAGGAGCAAGTGGTTTTTTATGGACGGAACACTTGGAATGTAGCTAAGCATGGATGGCAATTGGTGAAGCATTGCGAACCTAATGTTGAGAATGTGTTTGGAACGGATAAATAACGATTGAATACGTTATTCTATTATTGTGACGAATGGGGCTTTTTCTATCCACTATCCCAGAGGGAATAGTGCACTCACAGACAGTAAAGTAAATTGACGGTTGGCTTCTGTCAAGACATAATAGTGTCATTATTTTAATATATTCAGCTAATAAATGAATTCACAATTTACAATAAAAACAACAAGGGAAATTTAGAAAAATCAATAGGGCGGTAGCAGTTTTCAATTTCGTATTACCTATGCATTTAATTCGGTAAGGTCGCAATTATTCTATATATACTATATATATATATATATATATATATATATACTATATATATATATATATGGTGATCATTTACGTATCCAAAACTTGTTTTCACAGTAAGATCGCTTTTTATCCACTCACAAGTGGCAGAAACGCTGGCGCCTCAAAGTCAATGACAAGAAGTCTACCCAAGTCATCTGCATTCTGAAGCAAGCGAAAGCACGCGTCACCTACAATAAAAATCGAACGCAACCTATTCTTCCAAAAACGACTACCAAAATATCTTGGACCTTACTCCTCCCGACAGAAGACTCAGATGGAAAATACATATTAAAAGAAAAGAATTAGAACTTTAAAGGTTGAACTGCTACTGATGAAGAAATCATCTTCAAGCATCGTAAACAAAAGTAAATTGTGTAAGCAAAGTAATACTTAAAAACCCAGTCTGGTCATATGACCATACACTTTAAGGAAAGCAGCCAAATTTCTAAAACATTGAAATATAGCAGACGCTTCCAATCAATAATCTTAAAAAATGTTGAATTCCGCGTGGTAGGTATACGAACTGCTAAGCAATTCACAAAGACTTACAGATTCCCGCCACAAAAAAACGAAATCAATAAGACAGTTGAAAATACCTACAAAGCGACTTAATAACCGTCTCCTTAACTAGACAATAGTGACATGCATCAAAACGATTTCAGCGACATCAATACTGTAGACCTTTACATATCTGACTGTAAATTAATCATTAAAAAACGATGTTCGCCATGTATTTTGTTTATAAGTACTATTAATGTAGTAATATTAGTGGGAGTACGGTCAAACGAATTTACCTTCTTTCCATTATTAATATGCACTTCGTTATGCATTTGCCTAAATGTTTGTTCGGCACAACTAAATTGCAAAATAAAAATAAATTTAATAAGGTTGCTGTTTATTGAAAATAAGTAAAAAAGTGTTTGAAATAAACAACATCCACTTGTTTTGTCTCTCGACTATTAACTACGCAGTAGGACTGTATATTAACAAACCTAATACTCTGAAATTCTCCATAGAGCCACAAGCTTTCGTTCTTTTAAGATGTGTGCTAGAATCATTTTCTGTACCCTAATATGTAATGTTACAATTACTAGCAAGAATATATTGATTATACCTTAATATATGACGTATAGAATGGACATTTTTTAAAGCTTCTCTCTTGGGATGGAGAAATAACTGTACTATAATATTAACATAAGAACAATAAACAACAACAATAAATATAAGTAATCACTCTCAAAAGCAAGAAGACCGCATATGAGCTATTAAGGGCAAGTGTTCATGATGTGTTTCAACGGCATTGGACTTGAGCCATTAGCTTGATCTTAGGCGAGGATGAAGGACTTTGCAGGTTAATGCATTTAGCTGTTTTGCCCCGTTGCTGCTCACGGGTGTGAAAACGTGTTTCTGTCGCGGCAACCGACAAAAGAGCGTCGACGACGCGCGCTGCCACGGCGATTGTCCGCGCGAGAGTGCTACTGGCGGTCGCTGCCGGCGCCGTCGTGACTTGGTGTCTGCGGGCGCAGCCAAGTAGCTTCGACGGTTTCGTGTCGATCCTTCTGCAACAGCTCTGGCAGGCCTTTAAAATAACGGCTCATTTTTAAATAGCCTTTGGAATGAAAGGCTTGGTTGAAATGCCAAATGTCTGAATCAATAACATGACTGGATATAGTGACTGGCGATATTACCGACGTTGATATAGTTTTGTAATTTTCCAATCGCCATTAATTCCCATTTAGGTCAGTCAACATCCGAACTTACACGTCCTCATGTGCTCATCGGTGAGCGTGAATTCGATTTTATTCTAATTCAACTGCGAGTGCTGAAATCTTATAATTTAAATTTCCTTTTTTATTTCTAAGCCATCTTAAATAAGAATTAGGTTTATGTTTTTTAATAGCTATTATTTCGCTGTCCGGGGACTCCATTTGATTTTCGAGAGGTAACTTAAACAAAATTCAAAGATTTACAGTAAGAATTGCATAAGCCACATAGCATCTCGGTATACTAGTGCACATTAGGAATGAACAGCATATTCCTGGAAGTCAGGTATTACTGCTGAGTTTCTGCAGGTAGCAAATCCTGCTGTTAGACAGTGATAAAATGAGCATAGTGATTTTTCTGCGGTATGGGGGCATAAGATAGATAGTGGAATTATTAGGCTTTCTATGGTCATCTATTCTGGTATAATTGAGAATCATAAGTATTTCGAACATCAACCCCCGACATCCCGTCCCTCCGCGGAAACCGCGAGCAGCGTGCAGAAGCCAATACACTCAGGGGGCCCGAGGCCCCGCTTCGTCCCTCGCCGCCACCGCCTCCGCATATTTACGCCTTTTGACGCGCTTTTCGCATCCCAATGCCCCCGCTGGCGCGCGCCGGACGCTCCTCGGCCGCCCGGGCTTCGCCGCCGCGCGCTCGAGACCCCCGCAGCCCAGGGCTTCCCGCCTCCCCGCCCGCCCGCGCCACGTCGCCCGCTCGATGAAAACGCCCGCGATGATCGAGAGGCAGCGTTGATATTGCTTCCGCGGGGTCACTGACCGCGGTGCGACGGTGGTGTTTTCTCCGCACTAGCTAAATAACGGAATGGAATTCAGACTGCGCTGTCTGAAGGAGAATTCTAGGTGCTGGCGGCTCTGATTGGTAGTTTCCGGCGGTTACCTCTATGAATATCAGCTGAACGTTGGAGTGGTATCGTAACAAACGGGCAACGGACCGCGCTCTTTTTCCATCCCTCGCCCTTGTCCGTTCCGCTCCCGCATACTGCCATCGGGAGATCAGTCGGGCTGGGGTTGTGCCGTCTGAGAGTGTGCAATCCTGGTGCTGAACCTTGTTAGGGCTGTTATCTACAGGATGACGAGTAATTGGACATCTGATATCGTGTCCAGTAGTTGTGAAATACCGTTACCTCCAGAAATGTGACATGGACTAGATTTATGAGACTAATCACGATAGGTGCCGCGACTGGAGGCATTTAATTTACAACCACAAGTTGTTTTGTCCCTTCCACTTGCTAACACTATTTTGTCAGTGGCATTTGTTTTTTATGTCATGTGGCACCCTCGTTGCTGTGACCATGTTCTGTTGTTTTTTTTTCGTCCAGTCGAGTTCTCTGTAGGTTCCATCGCTCTGTCCCTTCATAGCATCGTTAGCCAAGAGATTTAGATTGTCTGTGTCTGCGTCGTCTTTCCTAATACCCCGTTCATTAGTTTACTGTCGTTTTCAACGTTCCAGCTCCACCCAACACCGCGTAATTTTTTCCGCTTCCGTTTGAGCACAGGAGTACCACCTTCACGACAACACCCATGCTTTCGTTTGTTACCCCCCCCTTTCTTCAACTAAGTATGATACACCCATTGTCTCTTATTTTTGCATTCTTGCATACTACATACGTAGTATAAAGATTTATTTGTTATGCTGCATCAAAAAATGGCGATTTTTTGGTAGAAAAATTCGTAATGTAAATTACTCGCTCGATAGAAAAAACGTGTTGGATTTACCTCACGATAAAATGAGTTAGAACGTCTTTCACACTCTATTACTCCACTGCTTCTAAATACTCGATAATATGGTTACTTTGATTCTCTGCTTTGTTAGAATATCTATCGACAAATCCACATCCTCTTTATCTCGTTCGATTTTGCCTTCTTTGTCCCTTCTATTCTCTGCTAGGTTCTACCATCCGCCAGTCTCGCTACCACGTCCATTGATTTCGACTGCCATTGCGATTCCAGGAGGTTCATCACTCTTTTGGCGTCCCTGTTCGGTTCATTAAGGATTGACGGTTTTCGAATGAAGTCATTACGTAGTACTGAGTAGCATGGCAAAGTTCAGGTTGTTTAATGTTGCCTTATAAATTAAAACTTTTCACGTTGTTTGCAATTGTTATTGGGCTTTATTTTGTGTCCACGCGAATTTTTTGTGGTGAGGGTACTCACTAAATTTGGATTGAATTGGTTATAAAATTAAACTTATTCATATGTACTGAGTACATGTTCTTCAAATTCGTACTTCAAAAACTTCTCTGATTTTATTTGAATCCTGATTCACCTACCTGAAATTATACTCACAAATGTACTTGAATATACGATGTATTGCTATCTGGATCACAACAGGTATGTTTACAACGTGGATGGTACCTTCTTCAAATATGCCGTTACATCATTGCCATTGTATTACACTTTCAATTTCGTCCAGAAAATATATTTTATTTTCCTTGTTGACGAGAAACCAACAATGTTCATTATTTATATATATATATATATATATATATATATATATATATATATATATATATATATATATATATGAAGGAAAGCGACTGAAAATTGTTTAATGAACATAACTTACAACTTCAAAACATAAAAACACATGAGCGTTCTATATATACAGTTTCTCTCACAGCACATATTACTAAGATTAGATAGTTAATTAAAGAGTAACACATTACCATACGTTACAGTTGGTTCAAATCTGAACATTACGAAACAAATTTTCCGATACACTGGACGTCGTGTAAATGAACCGAAATGCTATCTTGCATTCTACTGCAAATAGATGATTAAAGGTGTGTTATTAATCCCAATACTGTTATATTTGTGGTGTTTTATGTGGCTTCCTATTGAGTTAAATCAAGCGATAACATTTCATATGCGACTCCATTACAGCCGCTTGTGTTTCCTATTAGGCACTGTTTGCCGCGGTTTCATGTTGCGTAGGGTGCCTGCTGGATACCGGGAATTTGACCAGTTCGTGTTTTATCCGCATCATTCTGCAGACGCGTCTGTCTCCGTCACCTAATCCACTCGAGAGTTCTGTTTATGTTACACGAACTATTAATGTAAATTTGTAGCACTTGTTTCATTCTGCTCTGGCAGCTGTTGCTGCTTTCGCACTGCCCAACCACACAATAAATTTATGTTGAATAAATAATGTGTATTTAAATCCTTTTGAAAGTTTCTGTGCTGTGTAACGAGTGAAGTTTTATCAAAAACCGTAAAATATAAAAATCTCGATGAGAGCTGTAATCCCTATCAAAATCATACCTCATTAACACCCCAGTTTTTTGAAGCACTTACGCCCTTCAATGAATGCAGATTTTACAAATCCTCTTAACTTAAAAACAGATATTTCTTTTCAGACTGAAAAGTATTTTGGTAGATTATTTTTGTATCAAATACATACACATATTTTTCGTGATTTCATAACATATTTCTGTAATTTATTATTTACATACTGTTTAGTAACATATTTAAAATGGTACAAGAACTAAATAAGAGGAATGTTTAATGTTCAGATAAAAACTAAACAGAGACATTACATTGATGTAAAGGTGCTTCAATAGGAAAATATGCATTTTCGCTATTTTAAAAAATAAGAGACTTCATCAAAACTCAGACCTCCACCACCTATTGAGCGTCGTTTACTCCATTCGTCGGCAGAATTTTTTGTTTAAATTGGCATAGGTTTAGAGATAGTTCTTTAGTAAACTGCATAAACTTTGAGCAAAAATTAAGCAAATCCTATTCGTTTTTAAAACAAGTGTACTTTAACTTTTTTTAAGATATGATTACTTTTGCTGCCTAATTCTTTTTGCAATTTTCAAAAATATAGACACTGTGGCCAGAATCGAACCAAAGTAATTTTTTTACATACAAGGATAAATTAAAAAGAAATAGGAGCAAGTTTTGGGAAATATTTTTAAAAAGTCTATATTTCACGAAAAATAATAAAAGCGTCTCTTAAGTTAGAAAAAATATACATTGCATAATCTCAAGTTCTTAGAACAACATATTATCAGAAAACGTTTACATTTGTTAATATTTTAGTTGAAGAACGGCACCGAATAAAAATTAGACTTTTGGAATTTCCGAAAAGTTATAAACGATATATTAGTTGGGATGAGAATACTAAGACATACTTTTAAGCATCTTTTGCGCTAAAAGAGATTAAAGTTTAATCCAATCCAAATATTTAGAAACATGTGTGAAAAAATTTTTGATATGTGTGAGAAAATTTTGAAAATGTTATTGAAGTTCTAGGTAAAATACCACTGACATGCAAATATCCATTTCGGAGTGCATTGAGTTCGTTTAGATTAATCCGGGAACATGAATTAAGGAGAAAATTGACTGAACGGTTTAGGTACTAGTGTTGAATACAGATGAACGGACAGTCTACCGTCAAACGATGTTTCGACCTCAAGGACCTACAAAATAGATTCTGATATACCATATCTTCTAGGAAATCATTTACAAAATAGGAACAAAATGAATCTACTTCTTTGGTACCATACCCAGCAAAAAGGGATTTTTGTGAAAAATCGCCGATTTGCGAAACATGATAACAATGCTTTTTCTCATTGTGATGAAGTAAACTATAAAAGATTCTTTGCAAATTCAGGACAAATTAAAATTAGGAACTTGGATTGAGGTATTCAGTTGAAATTAAATTTTGCTAAATTCATGGTATTAGATTTTTTGAAGATTGAACACATACGATTGAGAGATTCGATACAAGATATTAGTTAAAAAGACGCTAACATGAAAGAATAGTGGGCTTTAGCCAATGGCTTAGCCGATAGCTTAGAATAGAACTGAAAAATTCAAGATCAAACAAATGGTGCAATAAAATCAAATACGTTCTCGCATTATTTGTAACTTTTGCACTTTTCAAAAATTCAGATTTAAAAGAAAATCGGACCTGGAAGATTTTTATAAGCGTACTTCGCACTATTTGTGAAAGCACTTTAAAATATTTTTTATTAAAAATATTGTTTTAAAGTTTTCTTTATTTCTCACAAAATTGTCCATATTCTCAAAAGACTTGCATAATTTTATTTAACAATCTATTTTTTTGAGAATAGATTTCATTAAGGAAAACAATCTATCTTGCACATTCTTGTTATATAAAGACGCCGAAAAAATATTTTTTGTAACCGTAGAAAATTTAGAGGTTTCAAGAAAAATCGTATTTGCGCCATTTTCAGAAGCGTACTTTGCATGGTTTGAAAAAAAAACGAAAAAAAACGGGACACACTTTGAGACATTTTTTAAAGTGGAATTGAAGCATCGTGCCTCAAAGAAGAAACCCCAAAGGTTAAAATATACGCTCCAAACTGAATATGGCGTTACATCAGCCACATCGAGCAAATAATATCATTGTTGGTGAAACTCCTGACTATGATTTAGCTTCTAGCGTTGTTTACAAACGGGTTGTCAGACAAACCGAGAGACGGAAGGACTAGTATAGGAAAAGGAATTGTCCGGTATTAGGGACTATCAATATGAATTTCCGTGTCAACAATTCGCGGATTTTTGTCACAGCATTATATAACTTTCCCTATGTACTACGTAGGTAGAATGCGAGAAAGAAAAAGAGATTTGTAGAAAAATACAACTTTCAAGTACTTTAAAAACAATTTGTTAATGTAAGAATTGGAGTTCAACATCAATGGTAAGTATTTCAAAATACAACTTATTGTTGAACAATGTTGGTTATAAAGGCAGAAACCATGAAGCAATTAGGAACTTACAGAGAAAGATAGAGAGAGAAAGAAAAGAGAGAAAGGCATAGAAGGAGAAAGAGAGGGAGAGGTAGAGGGAGAGAGAGGAAGAGAGAGGGAGCGAGAGAGGGAGAGAGAGGGAGAGGGAGAGAGGGAGAGAGAGAGGGAGAGGGAGAGAGGGAG
>BOPP01000002.1:5671103-5688750 GCA_017312745.1 Gryllus bimaculatus | reverse complement strand
GGGAGAGGGAGAGAGAGGAAGAGAGAGGGAGAGGGAGAGAGAGGAAGAGAGAGGGAGAGAGTGGGCGAGAGGGAGAGAGTGGGCGAGAGGGAGAGAGAGGGAGAGGGAGAGAGGGCGAGAGAGGGAGAGGGAGAGAGAGGGAGAGAGATGGAGAGAGTAACACAGAGAGAGGGAGAGATAGGGGAGAGAGACAGAGAAAGAGGAGAGAGAGGGATAGAGACACACAGAGAGAGAAGGAGAGAGAGAGGGAGAGAGAGAAGTCATTTACTTTCGTACATACTGCAAATAGATTTAAATAACCGTTCATTACAACATCCTAAGTGAAAATAGGTCCAATTGGGAAGGCGTGGCATGCTACGAGGCAGCACGGAGGGTTTCTGCGGAGTCGTGCGATTAACACAAACTCTGCCACAGCCATTTAGCCTCTGGTCTTACCTCCCTAGCAACGCCTCCCGACCTCACACCGTCGAAAATGGTTTCCGCTCTTGCTGTCCTCATCGTTGACCGCTAGTCATTGTCCATTTTACTCAAGTATCCATTTTCTCCACTATCCGTGATTAACTGCTCTCCGTTGAGTGGTATCTTCAGGTCTTGTTTGATCAAACGACGTTGTTCGCCCAAACTATTTTGTTTTGGGTTCTACTGACGTATTTTCAGAATTTTACTGATAAATACTCGTGTGTTCTAGGATAGAATGACCCAGAACAGTCTATAATTGACCTGCTGATGTTATGTTTCATATTTCCGAGCATCCAAATTTTCCATTCAAATACACAGAAGATTAAATATTTGACTCTCTCAAAGTCTATCAAAGAATAATCCCTCATCTCAACGACAATAATCGTCAGGAAAATTGTGTGAAATGACTCATATTACCATAATTGAGTTCAAAATATATCCATAACTGCATTGCAATTAGATCAAATGCACGCATTAATTGTTAGATAATAATAAAGACAGAAACGTTCATGAAACAATCAACAACAAACAACAAACTACAAAACGAGCCACGATCTACTGAGTGAGATCATCCATGGTAAGCTCGCTAAAAATACAGACTCCTGCGAGACGCTGATACACCATGATATCAATATCATCCAAAAACGGTGCTTGAAAACAAGTCCCATAAGTTGCACTGGAACCGCAGTATTCTGACAGAACAATCCAGCACAATAGACCCAATGTTATGCTCTGGGATAAAAATGCCAGGAAAGTTTTTTTTATCATTTTTGCATTTGTCAATACAGCAACATGATTACAACATATCAAGCAAAAATCGATTGATACCGAGTATATGCAATGAGAGAAAAGTGGCAAGTTTTAGACGTTAAAACTGACCCAATTGCCCTATCATCAACCGAAATTGTACCAAAATTTCTTAGCAGATCGTTTTTAGTGTAGTGCGATTCGTTTCGTTCGGTAGGTTTCAAAATGAATGACCTGAAAGAGAAACGATTGGCTGTAAAATATTTTGTTAAACTAGAAAAGTCTGCAACACAAAACTTTTGCTATGCTTACCACAGCATACGGAGATGTTGCTATGATACGTATAGCATGTTTCAAGTGACATTACAATTTTAAAGATGGTCGACAGTCCATTGAAGATGATGATCGTTCTGTACGTCTTTTCCAGTCAACTTACGACCCGCAAGTCGAAAATCAACACCCTGGTGCGGGAAAATAGACATCTCGTTGTCAAGGAGCCTTCTGAAGAGAGTGGAGGAGGTCAGCTGGATACTGTCACGAAGATTTGACTGATAAATTGAAGATACACGTTTCTGCGAAATTTGTGCCACACCAGATGACGAAGTAACAATAATCCTATCTTGTCCAGCATTTTCAGGAACTGCTAAATCGTTCAGAAGAAGATTTAAACTTCTTGTCAAAGATCATAACCGCAGATGAATCATGGGTTTATGGTTATGACATTGAAACAAAAATCCATTCATCCCAGTGAAATGTCCCCAGACCCCAAAAAAACTGGCCATGATCAATCCAAGGTCAAGGTGATGCTAATAGTTTTTTTTATTCTAAGAGTGTTGTTCACCACGAGAATCTCCCAGAAGGCTCTACAGTAAACTAAAATTACTACAATAAAGTTCTGAAACGACTGAGGGACGCTATTCGTCAGAGAAGGCAGGAAATGGGGACGAAGGCGACTGGTCATGACAA
Source organism: Gryllus bimaculatus (assembly GCA_017312745.1). Taxonomy (NCBI): domain Eukaryota; kingdom Metazoa; phylum Arthropoda; class Insecta; order Orthoptera; family Gryllidae; genus Gryllus; species Gryllus bimaculatus. The sequence continues at coordinate 5,686,578 of BOPP01000002.1, read as the reverse complement.
CGCTCCAACACATTCAACATTTTTTGAACTCGTGAGTTTTTAGCCTGAGTCAAAATCACTGTTGTTCTACAGCCTTTCATCTCACCTGATCTTGCTTGTTGCGACTTAATCTTGTTCCTCAAACTCAAAAGAACCTTGAAATGAAGATTTGAGGCGATTTCCGAGATTGTGGCAAATGCATTGAATGAGCAGAAAAGCATTGCAAAGGAAGCGTGCCAGGACTGTTTCCTCTAGTGGAAACACTGTTGGGATTCGTGTGCGCGATGGGGAGGAGGGTACTTTGAAGGGGATCGACACCTGTAGCTTGTAAGTAAAGTACATTTTGTTTTATGACGTCAGGCCGCATATTTTTATAACAGCCCCGTATTCGTTTCACCTTGAAGCAGAAATTTGTAAAGATTTCGAAAACTTGGCGTAGAATACTACTCAGTAACACATTATTTTAATGAGATGCGTTAAGATTGAAAAGATATGCTGCGTCAATGAATGACAACGAGAATTGAAATACGCATATTGTAGTGCGATTCTCATATGCAAATAAATGGTTTAAAAAATAGAAACTCATTATATATGAGTATTTATCTAAAATCTTTTGATACGTCTGGGTATTGCAGTTCTCCTTTTCTGTGAAATACGTAGATATGGAATATGATATGGAATCAGATATGGAATTTTAAAATTTGAATACCAAAATGTATTTTTTTGTAATGTGTATGTTTTGAGAGAATTATATTTCTCTTTAATACGCTCCTTGCTACTTAGAAATATGTATTTACTGAGAATACGTATTTATACAGAGAGTTCTTTTAAAATTCATAAAACTATTACTTACTTTTTACGTTTCTGTCGAGAACTCATTCAATTAAGATCTGCATTGATCCTTACCTGTAACAAAAAAATATCAGATTATATATTACTCTAAAAATTGATATTTCATCATATATAATACAACAACTTGCGTTAATGTCTGCTTAACAGCGTACTTCTTTCATTTCAGACATAGTGTCAGTAAATAATACATGTAATTACATATACTACATACATAATAAATATCTGCAAATAGTAGTCAAAGTAAAAGGTAATATTGTAACATAAGTGCAAATTTCAATTGGAGATCAGAAAGAGAAAATATATGTTCGATGTAAATTCATCATGATTCTTCATGACAAGTTGCAAGAGATTGAAAATGTAGAATTATCTGATTTATGGATCATTTTGTTAACCAATATAATGTGTATGCGTTATTTCACAAGTACGTCGTTTGATAAATCACATTTTGTTGCAACCAATCTTTGTTTTAGTGAATGAAATATTTGAACGCATTACGTTTGTTTCCTTCCATTTTTTTAAAAATAAAGTCCTTTTGCACGTACACTCACATCGTCAAAACGTTTCCATTTTCATTAGTAATTCGTTGACACTACATTTGAAATTCAAATGAAACGTCACCATGGGCCGTTGGACCTGTTCCATCCCAGGTACCCTAGTTCAAGTCTCCACTTCTTTCTTGTCTGCAGATAGATCTCTTTAATGTCTACGACTCGTCTAAGTTTGCTCTTTTCAAGATGCTCAGGTAGCCTCTCGCATGAGTGCAAAATAATGTCTGACCGGCGGTCACAGAACTCATCGTTTACGCGTCTGGGTGTGGCAGAGTTTGTGCGTCCCCCAGCATCTGAGACCGTGCGCAATGTATGCTAAGGATTTGCTCATGGCCGAGGGGAACGCAAATCGTATACGCGTTAGAAGGATGTGCAGGTTCAGAGAAGATCGCGATCGGGGAAAGTTTCGAAACGAGAAATGAAACACCAAATATTTGCCGGTAAATTTCTTGTGATGTAATTGAAAAAATATTTGTTTCATAGCTATGAAAAATATGACTGAACATAAAAATAAAGAAACTATTTTTGAATAATTAAAGAAACAGTTAAGCCATTTTTATCTTCGGCTTGTTTTAAAAATATTACGGTACTTATTTTATAATTTGGAATGTATGGGTATGAAATTTTCAAATTTTGGAGGGCTATTAAAAATCAGAAGACGGTTTCATGATCAGTTTGTTTGTTTCGCGTTCAGGGAAATTAGAACTCAGAGTTACTGAAAACGAAAATATTATTTTTAGTTACTGTTTCTTACCAATGGTGTAAGAAGGTATAATATGATAAGCATAATGGAAATAATGAATACCATTAATTTAAATCGTCTGTCAGAATAAATCTAGAGCAGAGGCTTGTCTGATTTTCTGTTGCCTGTTTATGAGTATAACTTTATATTAATTTTTGAAGTACTTTTATTGGCTGTCCTTATCAACAATTTTTAAAACAAATTGCCAAAAAACGTGCAAAAATGTGTTACAATTTAAACTGTAAAGCAAATGTATTCCTATTCACATCCTGACAGTTGATTCGGTGAGAAACCGACCTTGGTCATCCACACGCAATGCCGCACACAATAAATTACCCCTCGACCCTAAATAAAGACAAACCGCCCGAACACCCACACGACTCCCTCCACCGCAAACGACACAATCACCCCCAGACGCTTCGCGAACGACTCATCTCCACTCGGGTGATTCGCTCCCGATTATTTTCACAACGCCACCCCCACCTCCTCCCATTGCCCCTCCACAACGCCACCGAGATCTCTTGCATGTAAATCCGCCTCGTGTCACTAATTCATTTTGCGAAACAAGACAATAAAAGCAAAGTTCGCCGTAGATAACTTCCACACGGGAGAGGGCCACAGTGGCGGCGAGTCGCCTGCGGACCCTCCGGTTTGACTCGACGCGGTACGGCTCGGCGCCTGCCCCTTGAATTGCTAACGAGAGGAGAGAAAGCTTCAAAGGCAGCCGCCGTCGAGCGCACTGGAGGAGAACTGCCAGAGAGGGGAAGGGAGAGCGCAGAACGCGCGAGGGAAGGGTTAAGACGGAAGGGCACGTCGTAGAGGATTCTGCGGTCATGTTAAACATACTTCTGCGTTTCCCGCAACGAGGACGCTTCGACGATGATGTTAAACTTTCCCTCGGGAGGAGGGGCGCAAGGGAAATTTTCGTGGTGCTGCGCGTTGTTGCCAACTATCAAACCGTTACAAGTGATTGGGTAATTTTCTTTGCCTCAACAATGATTTTTAACACGATGTACACATCTTATCTCAAGATAGATGTCGTTCGATAATTGACGAAAGGAATGTAGTGAAAAGTCAGTAGACGCAGTGTCAAAAAGCAAAATTGTTAAAATTGAGAAAGAGCACATGTTTTTAATACATTTTACTAAATTCGGAGAGAAAGTAGCAACAACCGCAGTAATGTAGAGAAAAAATAGAGTATTCTAATTACTCGTATCATTGCTACACTTTCATTAAAATATAATTATTTCGATAATAATTACATCGTATTATATTTCAACATCAATCACATTTTACTTCAAATTTATTCTTGCAGCTCTGATAGTCCATACAATTAAAAAGTGCAATCGTTGATATGACATCAGACAAAATCCGAATACTACCCTTTTTAGGCAATTTAATTCCAAACAATGATAGAAGAATATGTGAGAAGGCTTAGTAGAATCAGCAATGTGGTAAATTTTTCTAATGTAAAAAAAAGTTAATAATATATATAAGCATATTCATGTGTAGTTTATCTCCAAAATGTATTTGCGTAAATTTAATTTAAACACAAACCCCACATGTACACAATTAATAATGATATTAATATTGTTGAAAAAGTCACATTTTTGTGCTACTTATTAGTTTCAAAAAGCATTTTTGAAGAATTACATTTGAATATCCACTAATATTTTGATACACAATCTATATACAAATTATGCAAAAAGTACTACTGAGCAAATAAAAGTTATAATTGGACGCAGGTGAAAGACATTAACATTTAAGAAACGATCAGCGCCCTAGTTCTAAAATGCTTTCGGCGTTTATAGTCGACCAGTGGCATTTCTCTCGGAGAACCGCATGTCGCGTGAACTCGTCTCGTGCTGTCGAAAACGCAAGGAACGGAACACGTTTTATCGCCGCTCGGCACTTTGCAGTAACATTTTCAGCAACATTTTCCCTTTACGGCGCGTGGCTCCCCGTTTTCCACCCATCGTACAAGACAATAATCTATACAAGAAGCGAAGGAGGGCGCGGCCGGGGGTAGATTTGAAGCGGTTTTCGTGTTTGCGCCGCTAATGCCAAACGAAGAACGAACAAGTCTCGCATTCAAGGCGGAGGTTCGCACAGTATTCGCTCCATTTTCTCACTCTTACTCTCACCTCACCTCTCCTCCCCTCCCCTCCGTTCCCCACCCTCGCTCTCGTCCGCCGTTTCTCCCGCTCGATTCTCAAGTACTACACGCGCTCTTGCTCTCTCTCTCTCTCTCTCTCTCTCTCTCTCTCTCTCTTTCCTTTTCTATCTATTTCCTTCGTTTTCTCTCTTCTGTTTGCAGAATCTTCCGGAACTGAGGCCCCTGAAAGTTTTCCTATAGAGGAACGAGGGAAAGCCTATTCTAAAATTCAGGACGGGTCGGATGAAAATTCACTACACGTAAGGATTTGTGGACTTTATACTCGTAAAATTAAACTACCGAACATTAAAAGCATTATTTCCATTTTAAAACAGGAATAGGTAGTACACAAGTTTTGAGCGTAAGCGATTTATTTTTCAGGACTATTTACTTCTCTTTCAGATAACAAACTCTAACGAAGTGCATGAGTTCTTGGAAAATTGAAACAATGTGGAACTTGTTGTTTGCGAAGAGAAAACAGAAAACTTATTCGAGTCCTTAGTTGGCAAAGTTAATGCTAATATTTTGTTCAATAAGAAAAAAATGTTTAAAATCTTTCAGGAAATTAAAAAAATCGGTTTCTCAAAATCATCTTCAACAGTTTGCATATTTCATTTAAGAATCAATATCGTAATAGGTACCTTTTATTACATTATTGGTGTGAGTGAAATCGATGATTTTTGGATAATCTTTACTTACTAAAAATGAGATTTGAGAACTTGAAAGTTCGTAAGTTGTAAGATTATTAAGCAAAGGTATTATCGTACACAATTAGATATATCAAGTTTGTAGTGATAAAGCCAACATGGGACTCAGCAACCAGAAGTTACATAGTTAAGCTTTCAACGCGTCAAGTACAAAGCCTCGATTCCAAGAATTCTGCCAGAGTTGGATTTTAATACCACCCATCAAATATCATACCCGAATATTGAACAAACTCGACATACTCGTACTTTGGAAGATCCATCTGAGGCGGAGAGGAAATCGAGCTTTGGAAACCGCAAATCCGCGCCCGGCATCTTCCAGCTCGTAGCTTGTGCCACGCCACGCCACGCCATACCGCGCCATGGGAGTTGAAAAGGCGCTCGCCACAGCGAGAGGTGGCTCGATTCAAGCGAAGTTGATATAAATGTCAGATAATGAAATCCCACCGTGGTGAACGAGAACACCGTCAGCCAGGGCGCGAGGGGGGTGGGAGAAGGCATCTCCAGCGACGTCAGCGCTGACACGCGGCGGGGGCGGGGAGTGTAGGGAGGGGGAAGAACCGGCGAGCTGAAGACGGCAGCGCGGCCAGAGTGAGTGGAGTGAGTGGAGGAGGGGGGCGGGGCGGGCGAGAAGGTTGATGTTCTGGATTCCGTGCACAAACTTTTCGAAGAAGGTACCTCTCCGATCCGCTAGGGATCCACTCCGCGCCTCGCCAGTCTTTTTTTTTTTTTTGGCGCCGAAACAAACGCGTGGACTCTTTCCGAGGCCTGCAACCGTTCGCCTCTCAGCGTCCGCGCCCTTCCCCCTCCTTTACTCCCCTCCCCTACCCTCCCCGCCTCTTCCTTCTCCTGGGCCCGCCCACTTCCGCCGCGCCGTCAGGCTATGGAGAATTCGAACGCGGGGATCAATGGCGGAGGAAATATCCACTTCTTTCTACGTGTCTTTTAGTCTCGGGCTTACCCCCTGGCAATTTAGAAGAGACATCTTTATTCCTTGGGGGAGCCAATTGTTATGCTTCGTAACACAACACGTTTTCAGGTAAGCTGCCGAAGAGAAGATTGAAACGATGAAAACTGGTCTTCACCGTTGTTAAACAATTTTTTGTATTTTGAGATGCAAACAATTTGCTCACTTTTCGAATATTCATTAATATTATAGTTTAAAATTTGATGTTCATTTTTTAAAGCATATGCACATTAAATTATACACAATGGCACCTTAAACTGATTTTCCTCTAAAATTCCCATTGATGGAAAATTTAAATTATTTTCAATAGGAAGGACCTTTGTCAAATTTTCGATTCTGCCACGATTCTCCTGTGTATGGTGACTGAACAAAACTGTTATGTGATGGAGGTAACTTTTATTTTATTACAAATTGCGCCTAATTGTAATGAAATATTCTCGAAGCAGTAATATTACAAATTGACCTACAGTTTGACATAATTAAACTAATAATATATACATTTTGAATGAACTTTGTGGTGGCAGCTGAGAAATTGAGGTAAACCAAGCATTGTAGAGTTAAATACATGGAAAAGCTTGACCACAAAAGTGTGTTAATAATGTATTAACACATTAATCAACAGAGCATGTTTCGGAAATTTTTTGCCCATCATCAATGGATACACAACGTAGACTGACAAGAAGCGACCAGAATGAAGAAATATTATAAATTAACGCAAACCAAATTTTAAAAAAGCATAAACCACTAGTTGTAATTAATATTTAAAATAAATTTGTAATTAATAAATAAATTGTTATAAAAGTATTTTAGTGTCTATAAAGGTCATAAAAGCAGTAAAATTAAATACATACATTTATTTTAAAAAAACAAAATCAAAATTTATTTAGTGAGTTCTAGAAATTCCCGTATGGCAAAACATGGGTTTGGGGTCATAGTGTTGCCATGGTTAAGCTATTTTTTCAGATTTGCATGAAAATAACTTTGAACCCTGGCAACATAGTCAAGTGTTTTTAATTGAAAGATTTAGTTACGCTCCTTTTGGTCTTAAAAACATTGTATTTTTCTCAATTTTCCTTCACTCGAAATACGTAATAGTTTAACAAACCTTCATTCAAGATAATATTAATCATTAAAACTTATCTACCATTGATTCACCAATCTTCCCTTGAGTTTTGCCATCATTCTTGTTGGTTACTTTCTTAATCCCTACTTTAGTTTTAATTTTTGTTCCAATGCTCATTTCTTAGTGCAACAGCTTTTCCATGGCATCTTTCATTGCATTCTTTCTTTCAGTCCAGTATCATTCGCTTTCTTTAGGAAAGAATTTGGTGGAATTTATTTCACACAAAAACTGCAATGTCATGCGGGGTATCTACAATGAATTATTAAATAATATTTCGTCTCACAAAGATTCGATTCATTATTGTAATCTGGTAGCAACACGAAAAATTAAAAAGAAAACTACGCTATAAACAAAAGGAAACATAGCAATAAAACCTATTCCTTGTTTTTTCATTTGTTATTTTATTTTTCATAATTCCCATCATTTCTTTTCCACTTTCCACTTCTTTACCGTTCTATCTCAGTCTGCCGCAGATCCTCTTTTCTTCCCCACACTCACCTCCTCGCCCCGTGCAGAGGATACCTGATACTGCTCGGCAGCGCGTACTCCATACTAAGCGGGCGCGGGCCCTTATCATTCCGCCGCGCCCTAGTATCCCTTCGCGCCCTTTTTGCCTCGGGCCCTTCAGCGCCGGACGCGGCGGAAAGACGACCAGACCCACGCGGCCAACGGAAAATATGGAAAAAAACGCAGTTCCGCCGGGGAAAGCCTTTTCCCAAGGCCCTCCGAGCGCCGGCCTCCTGGGGCCGCTATTACGGACTTTCACTCGTGGAAATTGGCAAGAAATTTGGTGCTCCGAGTCTCGTGGGGGGGAGGGGCGAAGGGAGGGTGGCAGGGGCGGGCAGCGGAATCAATAATTCGAGCAGAAATGCTCTGCTAGGTGACCACATGACCCACTGTTCGTTCCCTTGCCGACCGCCGCTGCTTGTCGAAGGCAAAACGTTGGAAGGGGGGACTTTGGGGAGACGGTAGATACAGGGGCGGGGCGGGGCGGCAGGTGACGCAGCGCGAGATTTGGCCCAGAGGGGGGGCTGAGAGGTGGGTACGCGCGAGTAGCGGAAACCAGTTTTACTATGTGCCTCCGTGTGAGGACCTGGTAGTGGAACGGTACTGGGCTCGTATTGTCAGCGAGTCTCGCTCTCGGGGGCATTTATTTATGGGGCTGAATGCGCATTATGTGTGCGGTTCACGATAAGTGATTGTCGTGTTAGTAGGAGATGAGTGTAGAAGGTAATTCTGACACGCGGGCATAAGGATGCGCACGTGCAGTTGGTCTAAGCATGTTGTGATGGGGTATAGTGCAGTGGGGACACTGTGCGGAGTGCGGTGACACGCGGGTGAGAATGTGGAAGGGTTAGGCGGCGTGAGTGGGCGGTCTTGTGTGCGAGCCACGCGGATAGGTCTGATGTTGAGGGCTGGAGCGTCGACGATTGGAGGCTGAGATTGGGGCGTTGTGGCAGTGGTATACAACGGAGTGATTGTAGTGTACAAGCGGTATGAGGTGCGGCGGGAGAGGTTTGTGTGTTCGCGCTTATTTATCGGAGTAGGGGGACAGCCGCAGCTTGATTTCAGGGGCCAAGTCCGAGGAGCGCAGCTTCTGCAAATACGCTGAGGCTGGATGCGGGTCGATTGTTCGGTGAGGTGTCAGGCTTTGTTGGAAGCGCGCGCTTGAAGGCGGGTGGAGGTGCGATTGGTGTGTTGTTAGATTATAGCGACGATTTTAGAATAATGTGGACGGACATTTCGCCCTGGTATGGAGTTGCAGGAGGGACAGGCACAGGGAGATAGACCAGGTGCGAGGCAGCAGAACTTGGGCTGAGTAACTAGGCGTGTCTCGCACGCGCCGCACGCGGGAAGGGCAGGGACGCGTGGAAGGTTTGCGTAGCTGCGTGAAGCTAGGAGGGCAGATGGCTCGGAGGGTGGGCCCGGAGATTCGCTGGGAGAAGGGAAGCGAGTTATGATCTTGTTTCCGAGAGAGAGCACTTCGTGCACTCCGGGAAGAGCATCGTGCTCGGCACATACTGATCCTTCGGCGATGGATGGGTTAATTGGTTGCTCCGGCCGCGTCTCCGCCTTATGTGGTAAGGCCGGCTCTCACTTGAGCCGAGACTCAGATCGACGCACTCTGCGAGAGTCCACAGGCGGAAGACGATAGAGGGAGACAGACAGCTGAGGTGAGTACATGTGAGGTAAGCGCGCCAGAACGAAGGGAGTAGGTGCAGAGGGTCTCGCACGTATATTGTCCGAGGACAGAGAGGAGTAGTACGCGAAAACATCACGCAAGTGATGATAGTAATGCGTCGGAATAAAGGTACAGAACCACGGCACGGCTCACGAGGGAGATCGGCTCGGCACAGACCAACCATATAATATAGAACTGACATCCGGACTCAGATGAAGGCGCTGCAGTAACATCAGTTGGAAGCCAGCGCCACCTAGGCCGTGCCCCACTGGTTTGAAGTTGAAAGATAGTGTAGCAGTAGACAGCTGGCGCGTATGAAAAAGTATTTAGCGAACTGAAATTATGGTAACTAATAGACATATAGAAGTATCTCGGAAACTGGTCGCGTACTGGGACGCGCAGTTTACATTAAATATGGAAGATAAAAACGAAAAAATGTTGAGAGAGGCTGGTCGTGTTAAATGATATGTAATAAGTGACTCAAGGCTTACGGATCGATCAAGCGATCTCTGGTATTATGAGGACTAAGTTTCATCAGCATTAGTGTAGCCTCAACGGAATAAAGCGCAAAGGCAAGTGGCATGGATGTCAACTCAATTGTAGCTGTTGCACGCCAGGAAGCAATGAGAGTTCACAAAGTTGTGCAGTCCGTTTACCACAGAGCAGGAAGCGGCTTACACTCCATTGTGTCTGAGCTTAGTGTGAGGCAGGCCGGACAGGCCGGCCATGGCGTACTCGAAGGGGCCTTGCTGGCCAAGATGCGGCCGGGGCGGGATAACTGGGTAATATGAGAATATTGATTGTTTAGATGGCTTACACATAGGATGGCTCTGGAAATAGCTTACCCAACATTCTTCATATATATTAATATATCGACACTAAAATATAGATTAGCATCATTTGGTATATTAGAAGGCTCGTGTTACTTAAAGTACACAAATGGGGGAGGAAAACATTGTATACACAGTGGAGTTTGATGCATTTGTGCTGTCATCCATGAACCAGCATCATCACTATCAGTTATTTAATTAGCTCTGGCAATTTGGCGGCGGTAGGATACGGCTCGCTTTGTTGTGGCGTGATTGATTCTGCAAGCACTGGCCCGAATTTTTTGTTGCTCCGTACGCATCAGTATCCAGAGTTAAATAGAAGACCTTGCGTGTTCTGTTCTTTCTTCCATCTCTTACTATGTGAAAAAGGAATTTCAGCCGTGGCGGTGATCAAAGAAAATACAGATCAACATAAATCTCCAGAATGCAATTCGTAACTGACATTTTCTAAATTCGTGCGAGATTCCGATAACTATGAGACACCAAAGTAAGTCCATGCTCACTGACTTTTCTGACTATTAATATTGTTCATTTTTTTAATGTTTTTCCTTAACTTAGTCAAACAGTAATTAAATCATTTAATTACAAGAGTGAACAGTGCAAATCATTTGGCAATAATTATTTGTACACTGTAATATATAAAACAAAGTGGTAACATGATGGCTTATGTCAGGAGACTTTAGTTATTTTTATTGACGCAATTTCATTTTAATGACGGAGGCGGGAGCAGTATTTGTCACCTGACAGGGAGCCACCACAGTAAATAAATTGAAAACGCACTGGCATACGAGCTAATGTAGTGAGTAATTGCATTTGTGTTAATATTATTTGTGTTCCTTTTGTTTAATTTATTAGCTGTTTTCGTTTCCACCAATCCCACATGCGAAGAGTAGTTTTTCATAGGTAATAACCAGGATGCTTTGGAAATGTCGAACAATCCATTTATCTGAGAATTTCTACGGCACGAGTGGATATAAATAGGAACTTATTCCTCGAGTGAAATTATGTCACTGTTCCAAAATGTCTAAATGTAAAAATATGTTTAAACCTACAAAGAAGTCATGATATAAACATATGCGGTCGATCGCAATGTCGATGTCGCGATATATGTACCGCGGTCCCAAGACAGACGATGGAGACACAGTAATGATGCTAGAAGGGAAAGGCGTAAGAAACTCGGAAGAAAAAGTGATAAACTTTTGAGATACAAAATGCACCCATCAGAGTAATGATGCATAGTTAAATACTATTGATCTTAATTTCACGAGTGGAATAGTCCATTTTGGAATGATTACGGTTATATTAGTAAATAAAATTCATTCATTCTTTATTGATTCTCATTATTCACAATTAATTCATTTATTCTCACATTATCTAATTAATACAATTGTAGTTTTCCTTTTCCATGCGGTCGAAATACTATGATTTGCAATAAAATTTTTAAGAACACATTAATTATGTTAGACTAGGAGATAACAGTGGTTCGCGGTGTTTCGCAAGAGAAAGGGAATGTAACTATGCGAGGATTGAAGAGATCGTGAGTACATTCTTTATCCACCACTCGTGCTTTCCTTTTCAGGCCGGTAACTTATAAAGGATTATGAGTCTGCAACATGAGCAACCGTTTTCAGTACCCAAAAATCAAAATGCCAAAAATTATTTACACCATATTCTCGACAATTTTGAAGTAATACCAGAAAGAGATAGTTTTTGTAATTAAATAATTCTGAACCTGTGGTATAAGAAACTATAATAAATCACGTAAAGTAATCGAATGTGACAAAACGTCCCTTCGTAAAATGTTCGTACCGCTATTTCCACTTTGTTTTCTAAGTTTTTTTTTATCCGCATGGTCCTATACATCCAGAACAACTAGTATCGAAAATCGCCACACGTTTAAGAAACTCAAAACACTAGGCTCGAGTCCACTACAGAGACAGTGAAATGCTGTTTTTCGATTCTATGAGTTTTACTCCTTTGTTGTATTTTGTCTTTGTTTGCCAGTTAGTCAGTTTATTCCATGATTATTCAATTATAAAATTCATCATTGAATTTGATGCGAGTAGTTAACCATTACATTAATTACTTGAATTGCTTATTTGCTTTCATCAACGCCCTGAATGCGTCACTGATCTGAGAATTACGCGGAAAATCTCGCTCAGGCGTCAGCAGTGGTTCCCGCTCCGCTCAGCTGTTTGCGCATGACCTTGGCTTCAACGCTCCACCCTCACGCTGACTCGCCGATATCTCCCTCGTTGAACCACCTGAATTGCCACCGACCGCGGTGCCGACGATCGCACAAACCACGCGCCCGTAATCCTCAAAATTATACAGTATCCTTGCTCTGGAGCCGAAATAGTTTAAATAAATGCCTATCACACTGAACGTTAAAAAATCTTTAAAAAATTCCAATTATCTACGATTCGCAAATTCTGCACACTCTGCTTGCTAACGTTTGTAAAACACACTGTGTTTCATATTTTCAATGTTTTAAATATATTCATATATTTCCAAACTTTATGATATTTAACGATAATTTAAGTCGCAGAGCAATGTTTATTTTGGGATGATCTTGCAAAGCATAGGAATTACCTTTATTCTCGTCTATGCGCAAACCTTGGAAGAAAATCGTCTAAAAACTCCATTTTCACACAAATGATGTGGCAAGGTGACTAGCTTCTAAAATGATTTGTATAGTGATTTTTTGGTTGTTTCCTAACGCCTCTTCTTGTCCAGAACCTTATCCGCTGTGTCAAGTTTCAATCCTACGTCAACTATTTGCAAGGAATTTTTCCTAAATGTAACTTCCGCGCAGCTGGTTATCGCTATTTAACTTTCTCGTATCAACGATGTAGTGAGAAAAAAGTTACGTAATGCTAAAGAATAAGCCAGAAAAAAACGTTGGTGCACAAAAATGAGCATTTTCTGTCTCGCACGCCGTGTAAATCACTTTATCGTATACGTATAACCACATATCCACCTTTTGAAGATTTCTTGATTCTGAAAATTGATGTTTTTTCTTTCTCCGAATGGCTGTTTGTCCGTCCTCAAGACACTAGCCAACCTTTTCCTATACACGAGATTTAACACAAAACCTGATATTCCCAGATGATTTCACAGCCGGTGAAACTGAAATGGATCTAATCTTGTGACATTTCATTTAAGCCTCTACGACATTTTCAACTTCTTCTCAACGCATAGTTCCCATATTTATCTTTTGTTGTTCTAATAGACGCACAGTACACTCACAAATGATGATGACTTCGAAAATTGCAAATATGAATCCTCCGTTGCATCTGCGAAGAGTGATTTCAGAGGAGACTGATAATACTAGTGTGTAACACCAACTAGCTTAGATCCCTATGCGCGCGCTCGATAGTCGATCAGTAATGCCTCGATAAATAATTAATTTTATTAATTCTATATTATATATATGATATATGTATACGTCAATATGTGGCTCAGTGCGTGGTTGCGCGTGACTCGCAGTCGGAGGACCGGGTTCGATCCCAGGCCAAGCCAATCTGACCTGCAGTTTTTGGTTTTCTTCGGTCCACAGACGAAATGCTGGGATGTTCAAAACGCTCTGCGATTCCCTCCCATTCATCCTCCTACAGTTCATAATTCAAGCTTAACATCCTTGTCTTACTACAGGGATACAGCCGAAAAGCTGATCCCTATAATGACACGAGCATCTCTCTTCAAGATACGAATGACTGGGCCACGGAAGAGAAACGTGGTTGCCGTGTCAGAAATGGCCCTTTAACTCGGACAGATACCTTTTCCGCATGAAATATGTATTTTATTTGACCACCATAAAAAGACCAAGACGGATTGTTGGTTATCAGATTGTCCTGGAAAAATCTCATTGCTGAAAGACATGCTATGGGCACTGCCGAACAGAAGAAACGTGCTCAGAACTCGACTCCGTATTGCGCTTGATGCAAAGACCGCACTGAGCACAGCAAGAAATGACGTTTCGAGCGTTTCGTCCTGATCGCAGTCTCCTCTCACAATATTCATTGCCATTTGCTCCCGTAATTCCGGACAGTGTAATCACGTTCTGTCAGAGTATTCTCACACTTTTTTGTACTTACAATATGAAATGGATTTTATGAAAATGTATGCTCTTATATGTAAACAATGACAGGTTGAAATTAATATACTGGTTAGAATGCCACAATACTCTAAAATGCAAAATCTCGGTATATTTCAGTGCCAGGTTTTAACTTACTCTAAACTTTTACGTACATCTAAAAAAATGCTATCCGAAAAAATTAAAAGAGATTTGAATTCGTTGTATAAAATAGTATAAAGCGAACACAATTTCTTTCTGGTAATCTGACTCATTTATGATGATATATTCACATGACGAGACATGTTGAGATAGAAGCAACTCTCGATTGTGTTCTACTCGTAGTAATTAAAAAATAAGTCATTCTTGTTTTGGCCCCAGAAGAATATATTCCTGTATGAAATCATTTTCTTGAAATTTTCGAACTTTATCGCAGCTGTGTCAAGAAAACTTTGTTCCCTTTCAAGATTCAAAGCTTGTAATATTATATACAATGTACTCAACAGGAAGCATTCTTGTAGAGGCAGGTACATAGTAAATACGTTTGCGTAATTGTGTAACATTACGATATCGTACATACTAGTTGGATATGCACCAAAACGTTTCTCTGTGCGAAGACTGAGTAATATATGTCTACGTGTTCGGCGACTATACACGGTAATAATTGGGTGTAGCAATGTGTAACAATTGAACGCCTACGACATCCCTAAACACAACCTAAAGTCTAACGCTTGAATGCGAGAATTCTGTATACTGTATCTGACTCATTTATATGAATATTCACATGACGAGACATTAAGATAGAGCAACTTCGATTGTGTTCTATCGTAGTAATATAATAAATAAGTCATTCTTGTTTTGGGCCGCCAGAAAGAAATATATTCCTGTATGAATATTTTCTTGAAATTTTCGAACTTTATCGCAGTTGTCAGAAAAACTTTGTTCCCATTTCCAAGATCAAAAGCTTTTGTATATTTATAATATCAATGTAACTCAACAGGAAGCATCTTGTAGAGGAAGGTAACATAGTAAATACAGTCGCCGCTTAATTGTGTTACATTTACGATATCGTACATACTATTTGGATATGCACCAATACGTACTCTGTGCGAAGACTGTAATATATCTACGTGTTCGGCGCTAATCACGGTACATAATGGGGTGTAGTCAATGTGTAACACAATGACGCTACGACATCCTAAACACACCCCTAAATCTAAGCGCTTGATGCGAGAATTCTGTATACAAATACTGCTGAATATTCGCAACTACATGATGATCGGTTTTTCGATATCTTAGAAGTTTGTATTGTAAATTG
>BOPP01000002.1:5634491-5661517 GCA_017312745.1 Gryllus bimaculatus | reverse complement strand
CGCTCCCCACCCGCTTCCCATCCACACTTTCAGTTCTTACCCACACCCAATCCTCTTCATATCCTCTTCCCACCTGTGCCCTCATTCTCCCTCCTATTTCATCGCCCGCTTGCCACCTCCCACTCCGCTCCTTTCCCTCCCCGCCACTCCCTATCACTCTTTGCATCTCCCACCCCTCTACACGCCATCCTCACCGATTCACACCGCTCCCAACCACCTCCCACACTCCGCTCTAAATCCTCCTCTCCAACTCCCTCACCTCTCTCTCCAAAGAGAGGACGACTGTGCTACCGGTTCTGCCGACGGACGATGTAAATTTTTGAAATTATGTGAAAATAAATTGGCGAGCTCTACAGGCGTTAATTACGTGTGCGCGCTTGGGCGCCCTTTTCGCCCTTCAGCCGGTTAGTCCTGCCTCCTTCCGGCGCCGGGCCCCTGAATTGAAAATGTGCTAGAGGGGAGACTTGTCACCCTTAGCAACACGCGTTTTCACCACGCGCACGGAGGATTTCGAAAAAGAAAATTTTAAATTTCTCTCCATAATCGCCCGAGGCAACTACTATAACTTTACGTGTTTGTGGAACTCAGAGAATTTGCTATTTACAAAAAGGCGTTTTAAAAACGTTTATCGCAGTCATTCCCTGCATACACTAATCGCGTTTTCGTGAAAACCAAAAATAAATTTTATCATTTGCTTTTGCTTTGTAGCTTTTAGTCTTTTTTTATTTTCTCAGTGATATTGAAAGTTGTAATTTTAGCTACAATTCTTTGGGAAATAATTACAATACATTTTAAAAATATCTGTTCATAGGAATTTTCAAGGTAACTGAAGTTCCAATCTGGTTTTTAGATACTGTAATATTACGACTTAAGTTTTAAAATGAATGAAATAATGTTTTCAGAGTTTCGAATAATGATTGTAAAGGATACTTTCGAATTCTTTTTATGATATTTTATTTCCCTTTGGAGTAATTATCTATTTTTAATAATTTATGAACAAAATATTGAGAAGATCGTTTAGAATAAATATTCGGAATTACACTTATGAAAATGTCAAAGCGGGCAACAAATAATATTATCTCTTTGTGAAAGACAAATCTATATTGGAATTGCATAAACCAACTTGTCTCTAACAACACTCATTCGACGGTTTCTGATCTTGTGTCGTACAGTATTGTAGATCTCCGTTTTATAGCATTTTCTTGCAAAGTACGAGCTTTATCTCTGAATTCAACTGTTCCTTCCTAACGGAAGAAAACTTTAACAAACGCACGTAATTTACCGCAGAATGCAAATCTTGCGCGTCTATGAGTAGAGTTTCCACCCTAGACTAACTCTCCACAGTTAATATTATTATTTATCGTGAGTGTTTAGTTATACCAAAAATCTACAAAAATGGAAAAAAACATTTCATTCATGTTGCCATGAAACCAATATTTCTATAAATTCTATAATATATAAATTAATATAATTTATATGAATTTCGTTTTCCATATCAAAGAGTATTGATGTATAAAACGTTTAATATAAAGTCAAGGGAGTACGATTAACATTATTAAACTAAGTGTTGTCACACATATCCATATATGTGCATGCGAAATAAGTCTATAAAACGACATCCTCTCTTTTGATCTGAGTTATGTATTTGTCTTACTCTCAAATTCACATTTGCTGTTTTATGTTTGATATATCAGGACCGAGCTGTAATGACTTCTACCACGACAATTCAACATCACCATTCACACTTTTGCCTCCCCCGTTATATATGACTGCTTCTTCAACACATTTCTTCTGCAACTGCCTCCTGTAACCGTAGCTACTAGAGACGTTATCTTGAATGTTTTTACTGCTTTCCGCTTGTTCCCAGAGGGAGTTTTTGATCACATATCAGACTGCTTCTTCTTTATTCTTTGTCTTTCTCGTTCTCTTTGCTGCACGAATGTTTCTGCTACGAAAATGCGTACCCTGGCTTCAACCTTATCTTACGAAAATGGAGGAAAAGACAAACAAAAGTGGTGAGTAGAAAAGAAATAAAACTCTAGAAGGAAGCGCGCGTTACTCCTGTATAATTTAAAGATACTATTGCTGTCAAAGGAAGATCAAGAAACTATTGTAGAATGAAGGAACAGTAGAGAATGTTGAATGTAAAAGAGTGTTTAGTGATTAGTAGTGAAAGGAAAAAGCAGAATTGAAATTAGAAAGAAAGATAAAGAAAACTAAGAAAAGTTAGATGTAATGAAAAATAGTGGAATGCAATGATGCATGCAACGATTCATAAAAATATATTGTGTAAATTGGTTTGCTTATATGAGGGGATGACGTGTAAGAGCTCTCGCTACTCTTTTCTGACTTACTCATTCCCACTGGGTTATTTTCACCATCGCAGAACTACGGATCCTGAGACATTGTCTGCATGTGGTATATATGATGAAGGCAGTTCAGAATGTAGTATGATTGTGACTCAGTTTAAGTGGCTTTAATGCTGAGTATAGTAGTGGCGGGTGTTTAAAATTACGGAAATTATAGGTGAGGTTGGAACGTAAAATAATGGTTGTGATGATTTTGACTGCGGAAAACTTCTGTAGATATTTAAAATACTAATGTTTACGTAAATTAGAAAGTTTGTGATGAAGAAAATGGCGGAAGAAGTAATCATGTTCGTTACTGTAGATAAATGCAGAGGTGATGTCAACAGCATTGGCGGTAGTGTAATGATGACGAGATAGAGACGATAACTGTGATGTGGTGGAGTTCTAGTACTAGTGTTAGTAGTAGGTGGGGTAGACATGGGATGGTAGACATGGGGTGATGGGACAAGTATGGAAGAGATGAAGACTGCAGTGTTAAAGAAAGCGAAGACATTAGTATTGCGGTGATTCAAAATTAGGGCAACGTTTAAAGAAGTCAAACACCACCACATATACCGACAGACCAGTCGATAGCTTGTTCCGGCGGAGACGGTGTCCCGCTGGTGGGATATATCATCTTGGAGATAGCCCCGTTAGTCGACGGTAGGTCGGCACTGGATCTCACCATACAAGTGGGGAAGATCACCGCTGCCCCTCAGGAAAAACATGCACTCCACTTACGGAACTATTTACCTTAGCAGTTAGCCCGCCCGGATTCCCCAATCAGTCAACTTAATCCTTCGGCACACGCGGTCAATCTCCCAGACGCCTGAGTTATTCTTTCGTTGATGGTCTCACAGAATATTTTGAGAACACCGCCTTTCTCAGAACCTCTCTATTATTATTCTTAGATGTCATCACTTCTATTTCATACCAAAAGGATTTATGATGTCGTCACCAGAATAGTCTCAAGCAAACGGTGTGCAACGCAGCATATCGCAGGCCGGAACGTGTTGTACAATTTACAACTGATACAACATTTTAGAATAAATCTAGTCCTTATTACTGATAAATGCAGTAAATCAATGAAGTTTTGTGGCTTTGATGCTAGTAATTTTTTAAAATGTTTTTTGGCTTTAAACACCTAATACTTAGTTTGTGAAGTAAGATTGGCTAAAATGCAAATGAAGCATATGAGATGACCGCGTGTGCTCGAATAATTTTTACTATCTCGTTTACCGCCGGTTGAAAGGCGGCAACTAATGATAACGCAGCTAAAGATGCAATATAACTAAGGGCAAACAGAGAGAGGTGAACAAGATTCGGTTCGGAGACGGGGATGACGCCGGCAGGAGGCTTTTCGCGGCGCGATGTCGACCGCTGCGCTGTCGTGCACAGCTGGAGGTGCACCGCGTCGCGCCCTGACGTGACGTCAGAGCAGGCAACCCGCAGGCCAGCAAAGGTCTGCGGGCCACCCTCCGGCTCCGGACCTGCTCCTGAGCAAACGCGATTGGCAGCTTTCGCTGCGACAGCATCCTGATACGACACTTTCTAAGGTTATGTTTGTTTGTTTTATTTCCTTAAATATGGAGTTGTAATATAAGGATCAGCTTATCTACAAAAATTTGACATGCTTGATGCAGAATTCCTTTATTTCCTTTTTTAACAGATTTTGGGATATGTTTATCAACCGTTAAAATTTATTTATTATATATTTGTAATATCTGGCTAAACTTTTCGCTTGGTACAGAATCCAGTGTAGAATAATTGAGATTTTATGCCCTTCAAAAATTATAGAGTGCGGACACGAAGGGTTTCAGCAGCAAGTGACCCATTTTATACTAGTCGAGTATTTTAGGTTGCCAGGGAATTTCGTATAATTACGGTTATTTACGTGGTATTCACAACCGGTCAATCAATCTTCCCGTTCCACCCCCTTCATCCACTACACCAGATTTCTCTGTACTTCTAACCCCACTCCTTCCCCCGCCTCACCAACCCGTCCACTTCGTGCATTTCCCCTGCTCTGTCCGCTAGACGTCCCCTGGTCCTGCTAGTCCAGCTGTATCCGTTTAGCCCCCTCTGCCCAGCTCCGCCTTGTAGCATTGTCCTGCAGCTTACGTAGGAAAGGTTTCCTCTACAAGCATGTCGATCATTGTAAATTACATTTTTTGAAAATCACATTTTTGGCGAAACGTTTCTAGTACCCTCATGTTGTTCTCGCTTATTCAAAAGTACTTGAGCACAGGTCGTGAAAATTGGCTTCAATTATCCAAATTATTTGTAAAATAACAAATTCATAATTACATTTAATACTCATACACAAAGTTCATATGCATGATGCCTCGTGTAGATTAAAATACAACATAATTTCATGTCGCCCAGTCGTACGTATTTCTTCATAAAGATGAAACATATTTCACAAGAAAACTTTCAATACAATATTATCAAGCATCACACAACAATTCTCGGAATATTCTCTTTGCGAGATTGTATGTACCATTGACGTAAAAACATTCTCGTTTACATCGTTAATATTTAGAACACGCTCATCTTACTTCTGATATTCGCGTATTTCAAACGCCACGCGCCGTTTTTTGGTGTACTTTGACAGAATCCTGCATCTCAACCAAGAATTCCAATGCAAATTCCTCACTTGTGATATTACAAGACCCGGCTCTGGGGACATTCTTCCAGCCGATGCAATCCGTCATTCCGATCTCTGGAACTCGCAGATATCCCCGTCGGCAGACAAGAACGAAAGCATTGACGGACGCACTGTCACAGGAAAGCGCGCGAGGGGGCGTCATACAGAGCTCTCGGAAACAACTCCACTTCCTCTCCACGCGACTTTTCATCAATCGGAAAAATCCTGTGACGTGGATGGCTCTTCACTACTAGCGACTTGTATTGATTTGTCTCGTTTCAGAACGTGTTTTGTACAAAATATCAACGCTATAATTTTTCAAAAGTATAGTTACACAAAACTGCTGTTTATTACTTTGAAACATTCATCTGATGTTCACATATTAGAGAATTATTTCGGGCAAAAACACGTTTCCTAACTTTCGAAATCGATTGATTCAACTTTCTCGAAGGAATGCTATAGAAAAAAAGACAGGTATGTGAATGTTCAGTAATGCTAACTCATCAGTGATGTTTACAATACCATATAGTCTCTCGCGTTATTTCTAAATTTTCGAATTTTCAAAAATTGAGAGAGTTCAACAAAGCTGAGTTGTGATCCACTTCTTTAAGCGTTCTTTTCTCTCTCCATGAGGCTAAATTAAAGGTTTAGAGAACAGTTTCAGAAAACAATATACACATCGTTTACTTCAAGCATAAATTATTCGCATTTTTTAAATTGTACATACATTCATCTAAAGACTAATCTTTTTAAAACTGAGGAATTTAAAACGTCTAAGAAAGTATCGTAGTTTAGTAATAATAGTTCTGTAGTTTTCAAAAATACAAAGAGTTTAACTAAATTGCGATCTGCGCTATTTAAGCATGTTTTTTTCTAACCGCAGACAACAATAATACAAATATTTTAAATCTATTTTGGAGAATGTAGAAAATCTTGTTGAAGCTCTAAGTAAAGTACCCCCAAAATCAAAATATCTGTGGAAAGTTCTCAGGGTCCCGAATTCGAGCAGATCAAACGCAGAATATAAATTCTCACTTTGTTTAAATTCGTCTGACCGGTTTAGATGGTAGAGGTGGCCACAGGCGGACGGACAGAGGGATAGCCAAACAGTTGTTTGGCTGTAAACCAATTTTTCAGTATCAAGAAACAATAACACGTGAATGATCGCTGACAGCAACTTAGACATTTACTACTTTTTGGAACATTATTTATACCTCTTTTTAATATCAGATCCCCGCAAAACGTGTTCTTTTGATTAAAAAAAGCCAATTTGTGCTGTAGCATTACAATACTGCTGTTTATTTTAGAAGATTATAGTACGGATCTAAAGTAAAAATGGCATGTTACTAAAATAAATTCTCAAAATATGAAAAAAACTGTTATTGCGCATTGGATATATATTATGTTTGTTTCATATATTTATGAATATACTTGTTTACTTACATTCGTCATTAGATGGCCTTTACAAAATTATCATACTATGCAGAACAGTCACTTTGCGAGTCAGCATTGTTACGGCAAATATTTCGGGAAGAGCATAAATTGATGTAATTGGGGAGATTAAAACTGCACGTTTTAAAACTGCACGCTGCGCTTTTTATTCGTTATGTCTGCAGATACTAAGAAATCATTTTGGTCTCAGATGGACATAAACGTCTATTAAAATAATAACATTAATGGAAATACATTGAGCAAATTTTGTTCAAAATTTTTTCAAAAGATAAAGTAAGATAAACTTTTTGAAAAAATGTTTTGACAGTTCATTTTCTTTCTATTTTGTATCTGTGAGACTTTCAGGTCCTTCAGACTTTGAGAACATTTATAAAAGGATATAACTTATTTCAAAAAGGTAAGATGTCATCATGAAAATATCAATTGTAAGAAAGAAAGAATAAGACAAGATGAATGAAAATACAGGAACAAGGATTCAAATAAAGAGTTGGAAAGAGTGAAATGACTTCAGAACAGTTTTTATGAATTATTAGAGTAAGCACATTTTAGTTCTTGAAGTAATGTCAGTTCAAGAGTGAGGAACAAAAACAAAATTATCAATTACAAATTGTAATAGTTTCTCCCTTTTGCATTCTCATCCCAAACACGCAATCCCTAAACACCCTGCTATTTTCGAAAAAAAGTTGAATCCTTGAATAACTCATATAGTTTTTGTAGTAATATCAGACCAACAGTGAGGATTAAAAAAATGTTATCAATAACAAACTGAATTATTTCCTCCCCCTTTTGAATTATGATCGCAAAAACACAAACCCCCAAACCCACTGCTATTTTCGATCCCTAATTGAATCCTAGACGAGCTCCCCCACACCCACGTGCGCCCGCGTCACAAGAACCGGCAGCGCGCCCGTGGCAACGGCTCTCGCTAGAACGCGACTCGTCCGCGCGGGGGCCGCGCCGCTGCGTCGCGTCGGCTCGGATCGCGTTGTGCTTTTGCTTCCGCTTTTGCCGCGCTTCGGCTTTTGCTTTCGCGTTGGCTTTTGCCCGCGCGTCCCGACGCGACGCGACGCGACGCGGCCTGTGTCAACGCTTCTTTGCACGACCGCCATTTCAACGCCGCCGCCCGTGCCCTGCGTTGAAATACCTGCCACCCGCCCCCCACCCGCCCCCCGCTGCACGGGTGTTGCGATGGCGCTGCCGTGGTGGTGGAAGTGGCGCGAATTAATCTGCTGATTTGCGTACGACTAACGGCGAAAACTATCTGTATATTTTATGCGCCCCAAAACAAACAGAGAAAACTCGCTCGCATTGGGGCTGGTGATGTGCGAACGTGTGAAATTATATCGATCTTGGCAATACGGTACATGTGATAGTGGAATAATGGTAAGTGGTTATTTGTGGAATGGAATTATTTGTTCAATTTTCTATTTTAACACGAAAGTATAATAATTAAAACCCCCAATATTGCATACAATACATATAATAAATAATACTGACAATTCACGTAAATAAATGACTTTAAATATTATAAAATACAAAACTATAAAAGAAATTGACATCCAGGATAGGATTAAAAAAGTGTGGATGTTACTTGTTAGTGGGAGAGTTCCGAGGCAATTAGATAATTTATTAAACGGAATCCATTTTTTCCACCTGAAGATTTTTAGTCTTCGTAAATATCTTGTTTTTTAAATCTTTTTACAATGGACACCCGAATTTTATTTTCCATATTCCTGGAAATAAAACGCAAATATAAACTGTAAGAGAAACCTTTGTTTTGATGAAGTTTACGTACTACTTTCATAATCAATTTTTAATTCGCGTTTGTAGTCGATTTTGCAGTCACCATTGAATTAAAATAACGAATTAAGACATCACAGCCCACGAACGTTATTAGGAATAATAAGCAGCATAAATTATGGCTTACTTAACCACGTTCTATACAGCCAATTACGTCGACACTTGAAAGCGAACTCTTACATCAAACCTAACCTCAAATTATGCATCGATCCGCCGCCACTTCTCCGCGTTTCTTCCGGCGCCGGCGCCATGCTAAGCGCCATTGATTGATTGATTGGCCGGCCCTCGACCGCCCCCGCCGGTGTCCTGCTACAACTGCGGCTCGAGTTGGCGACCCGGAAAACGGGCGACCCCATCCATCTCCGTCGCGCCTCTTTGTGCGCGTGCAGCCGCCACCCGGCGCCTCGCGGCGTTCCGCAAGGTCCTCACAATGCGCGCATGGGCGGCTTTCCAAGGCCTCTCGGCAGCCTGCTGGGTGAACTATTCAAACTGCACTCTTAGTTTCCAACCCGCTTGCTATTACGTGGCGTTGTCGATTCTAGAGAAATGGGTATAATCTGAACTAATTTGGGGGGCTAGTCTTTTAGAATTCGCAAATGTTTGGATTATCGGACAAATGTACCGTACATATACAAACATATCTATAGGATTATCAGACAATGTAGCGTAGAGTACGATGTAAAAAATAGCATCATGTACATCATCATGTGCACGTAGGATTCCGCTGCTCGAGTTCATTACTTCTAGACTGTCCGGGTGACGCCGCATCGTTGGCAGATAGGCCGACGTTTCGCCTGTCATGTCGCAGGCTTCTTCAGGGTAGTGACACAGTAAAGCTCCGCCTCCAGTGTTTGTTTTTTCAGCCTAGAGTGTCGGGTAACGCAAGTGCGCCGTGATTGGCGGAGAGGTCCCTCTGATGGGCTGGCGGTCTGGGCCAACCCGGGCCTCGCACCAGCCGTCCTAGAGATCGGCCGGTGTTGAATCTAAACCACGCTTGGAAGTGTATTCTTTCACCGATTCCTGACAGCGCGGGGACTGTTCAACACCGTCTGCAAAACTTCATTGTGTCACTACCCTAAAGAAGCCTGCGACATGACAGGCGAAACGTCGGCCTATCTGCCAACGACGAGGCGTCACCCGGACAGCCCAGAAGTAATAATCACATCATCAAGCAGATCCAGTTCCCTACAGCAAAATATTATCGATTTTGCAAGTTCCTAAGAGTTAAAAAAAACTTTTGCATAAAATGTGATATACACCATAGTTACCAGAGCCCCGCAAAGCATTTGTTCATTTCGATAACATGTGTTTCAATAATTAGTTGTTCAGTTCTACAGTAATCATACAGACATTTCTTTATTTCAAAAGCGCATTTTATTTATTTGGTTTATTTTTCCTTCATCCCCAATTTTGTTCGGATTATCCAAAATTTCGGATTTGCGTGGTTCTACTGTAATTCACATCTGTGGCGTGACATCTGTGTTGGCGAGCATGCGGCAATGTGCGCGCGCTCTCTGTGGGCCATTGTACGCAGCGGCGGTCTCGCGTCACGGAACGCAGGGTGCATTGGTCTGGAGGATTCACTGGCAGTGGCGAGCCTGGGGCTCGCACCTGGACGGTCCGAGTACGCGCCAGGAACCGCCCAGGCAGCACAGGGTGCCGCAGAGCGGGAAGTCACGTGGGCACTGCACCAGCTCCACGAAGCACCAACGGGGCGTGGCTTTGCGCGCGTGGGAGGGCTCGCGCATGGAGCGGCCCGGGACGGGCAGAAGGTGTAGCATTATGGTTTCAAGCTTTGAAGAACTATAAAGTTTCAATTTGTTTAATGAACTTACTCTGTCGCCTGTCCTACCTTGAACATATCAATATTTATGATATCTTCTAAGGCTATGACTTTTTTACATACAGAGAAATTACTATAAAAAGGGACCGCTTTGTCAGCTACTACTGAGCCACTGCCGGCAACAGACTGCAAGTTATGTCCATGGACCCATTTTGTCAGTGCCTTCGTTGTTATTGCAGCTCCATTGCCGCATGCTCGCCAACTCAGATGTCACACCACAGATGTGAATTACAGTAGAACCTCGCAAATCCGAAATTTTGGAGTATCCGAACAACAGTCAGCTCATTTGTAACTGGCTTCATTACTATTCCTTGCAATGTCATCGCCCTGCAAGGCATTCATTGGTTTCCCGTCGTGTCAAAGTGGTCCCTTCTAAGAGTAACGTATCTATATTGAACGTTCTGAGTCACCTCTTTTGAAAATTAAAGATAGTATTAACTTGATTTGGACTTCAAAATAATGTACAGTCTGAAAATTTACCATGATTAATGCCAATTGCTCTTAATAAGGAACAATAGGAACCTTTAATAAAATAACGGGATAGAAGTATTAATGTATTAATTATTTGTAATTTTAATAAAGTTATCGTATCGTTTAATATTCTATTGCGAGTATCAGATCACAAGTTAGAATCAGGCATTTATTTTGTGCACAAATATATTTTTTTAGTATTAATCCTTAAAGCAACTATTTTAAGCACCTTGTTGAGGAAAGATTAAAGAATGCTTCCCCTATTTCATCTGGTTACTAAATGTTAGGTGGTCGAACCAAATGTAATGAACCAAATGTTCCAACAAAAAGGAGGTATAGTACAACCCTTCGCTCCCAACCATTTGTGCTGCAATGACATTGGTTTTCCATCTGAGATTAGATAAGAAGCCACTCTCTTTTATCGTACAGAACGTTTATTATATGAATTGTAAGTGTTTTAAAGGGCAGCTGTTTTCATATTTCGCAAAGCATTTGAACTCAACCGAATGTATTTGAACTCTCTCATTAAAACGATAAAATGGAAATTAAACGTGCTATAGATATTAGAGTATTAAGGACTAAAGGTAGGAGTTTTGAATATACTAATATGGTGTATCTAATTCAACACTTTTTTTAAAGAAAATATGAATAAAAAATGTGGTAATAGGTTAGAGTATATAAAAACGAATGTTTAGATGATAGTGAAAATTAAATTTTTAGAAATAAATTTGGCACATGACAACACTTGTGATACTAGACCTTATAGTTTGGTTGTCCTTGAGTCAACAAAATCCTCAAGTGTTATTTAAACTTATTTTACTTATAAATTATGTTTCATAATTGCCGGAATGGCTGGCTAATCGGTAGAAAATTAGATAATTGCATGACCTATAACACCATGAAGAGGAAGGGTGTATTTAAAGACCAAAGGTGAAGGTCATCAACTGAGTTTGTAAATGCCAACCGGAATAATTCGCTACGACCTGGTTCAAATGTTAAAGGACACATGAAATGCAAAGCAAATTAAGAAATCAGGAGACCTACTGTAAAAAACTTAAATGTTTACAAAAGGTTGCTTTAGAGAAAATATAATGTGGATTGAAATCTTGCTTCCAGGTATTTCCCCTCTCAAATGTTCGCAAAATGTGCAAATACGTAATTGATTGCTATTCTTGTATAGCTATTGTGCCACTTCATATATTTTGCATTTCGACGCCACCTCCTCACGAAAAATAAATGCTCTTTCTCTTTACTTTCTGTTATATTTCACCATACTCCACCGCCCACTCTTTTTCTCCCTTTGCATTCCGTATCATATTCCTCTTTCTTTCACCATTTCATTTCCTTTCCCACAATTCCATTCTGTGATTGCTCAAATCTCCTTTGGCTATCACCACCACTGACATCATCGTCATGTCGTCGCAGGTAGGCTTCTCAAACGATCGCGATGTAATTGAACAGCCTGTACGAGTTTTTCGGAATTTATTAATGCGGAATAGAATACACGCCAAGCAGCGCTGGGTGCGGGGGGGTGCGGGGATAGTGCGGAGTGGTGAAGGAGTTGAGAAGAGTGGTGCGTGGTGGTGGCGTGGTGGGTGGCGAGGTGGTGCGCGGTGGTGCGGGGTAGTGCGGGGGTGGTGCGGAGTGGTTGGCGCGGAGTGGGTGGCGGAGTGATTGCGGAGTGGTGTGGGGGTGGTGTGGGGGTGGTGTGGGGGTGGTGCGGGGGTTGGTGCGGGGTGTGCGGGGTGGTGGCGGGTGGTGGCGGGGTAGTGCGGGTGGTGCGGGGTGGTGAAGGGGTGGTGGCGGGGTGGTGAGGAGTGGTGCGGGGGGTGGCTTAGGGCTGCAGCGCGCATTTAAAGTCGCTGACATTCCTGCGTGTCGTCGTCACTTGCGGAGGACGGCGCAAGGAGAAAAAAGAAGTGCAGAGGAATTTTTTCCCCCAGTCTTGCAATTTTTGGTGTTTCCCAGTTTTCATTTCACAACTCACGGCATTCAATTGTATTTATTATTGAATATATTACATATTTTTATTAATTAGCAACTTATGAATAGTAAAGGTATATAAAATGATTACTGATAAACTTACCCCAAAAATATTTACAAAAATGTTCATTTTAAATTCTCGTACTTCTTTTATTGCATTTTCTCTCAAAGTAAGAGTTATCGAACATTACTTTATTGATTTCTGTTAACTTCTCGATAATTTTTTCTTTCATTCCTCATATTCATGAAATTCTCACATAGGTATTTTCCATTTCATATTTTTATGCCATATGTGACATCTAATTTCTTACTTAAATTTATGACTTTTTGCTAGTGTCTTGCTATACTTTGTTATTAATAAGAAGTGATGTACGATTTAACGTTGAAATATTTCTTTCTTAAAAACGATAGTTCAATTCCTATCTGTAGTTGTGAAAAAACGTGATTTTTTTGACTTACGCAAGTTATTTTACAATTTTCATGTAGGTATTTCCAATATTATTGTACCAATTTTTATATATAAAAATACCTTTTATCAAGTATAATATAAAACACATCTCCTTTACTGTGCTTCAGTTATAATTCTATCTACTAATTTTTTCAGCCACTATACATTTTGTGGTCATTTTTTACTTTGTAAATTATGTACCCGTAAAAACACTAAACACGCACACTTCACCCATTCCCGAATTTAAAACCTTCTTTTGATACCGTAGGTGCTGTACATCAGCTTCATTTTCGTATTACGTAACCCCGCTTAGGCTCCCACCAAAACAGGCAGCGTTGAGGAAAATATTCCTTTTCCCTGCCGCTCGCTAACGAGCAAAAATGCATTTGGGCTAACGCGTCGTAAAAATCCGAAGGAAAATTTCAGTGGCCGAAGGATGGCGGCAGTGCTGTCAAAGCGCGTCCCGACGTCCCCTTGACAGAGACGCCAGGCGCCTCGCGACGCGACCCGACGCCGCCTCGCTGTGGCATGAAATGTTCTGAAACGCACGGGGAGGAAGAGAAAAATCTGTAGTAATAACAAAACATGTTACATCCCCGGGGGTGAGATCGGAACGTCAGTCTCGAAAAAGCTTTTCCGTCGAAAAGTCGCCGTTTTCCGACGCCCGATTACATAACTTTCTGTTCTTACGAAGTAACTTCGTAAGGGCGAATAGTAATAAAAGTCCTGGTGAAGAATTGGAAACTCTTGTTCGCTTATCCGGGATCTTAGTGTAATTTCATGCCTAGGTGGACAGTTCATACCTAAGTGGACGCAGTGTGGAGAGAGTTAGCTGCGTTATGCACCCCGCATTTCACATTCGCCGTTTGTATATTTTGTAGATATTAGTTCGTAGATTTGTAGTTGTTTCCTCGATTTCTAGTTGTATCCTAGATGTCGCCGACGACGCCACCGTGCAATTCGATGAAATGTTCCGTAACGCACGGATAGAAAAACACAAATCTGCGGTAATAACGAAACACGCGACATTCCCAGCAGGTGGGATCGGGACATTCGTCTCACAAAACCGACATAGGTTTCTCAGAGTTTCAATGGATGTCACTGGAGTGCCTCTGACCGGAGGTCCTATGGTGCGAGTCCCGACAGATTTTCGACAATACATAGCCAGATCGAATTCAGCCGCTGTGTGGAGTAGAATTCTAGCGGTCGGCTGCTCTGATCGGTAGTTTTCCGTGGCCTCTCCGATCAACACCAGGCAGATGTAGTGTCCTTACGAACAAGCCACAGACCGCGAATGACCTTTCCGTCCTCTTCCTTGTCCTAATATGCATACTCTTACACGCATTACACTTCCACGTATGCTTGAATTCCAGTCGAGAGCCTAGAGATTGTCTCGTGTGAGGCGGTACCCCGTTGGTGGGGAATAAAGTGTTGAGGAATCAACTGCAAGTCGACAAGTAGCTCGGCGCCGGATCTCACCTCCCCGCAGTAGAAGATCAGCTCATTTCCCGCGAACAATCATGCGCTACATTTTCGACACTAATGATTTCAGCAGTTGACGCGCCTGGAGTTACTAATCAGTATCGCCAATGTAAATCCTGATGATGCATTGAGAAGTCACGTCCGGTTGTCCAGTTTTTTGTTGTGATTTCCATCGTTAACTCTGATGTGAGCGCAGTGAAGAGAGGATTAATTGTTTCATGCAGCCCGGTTTTCCCATCTACGATGGTCCCTAGTTTGATTCTAGATTTGTCGTGACAACAACATTAACCTCCTTATACACTCAGAGGAATTTGAGGATTGATTCGTCCTGTCGTCGGATGTGGGAGGCGTGTGGCTCCAAAAATCAACCAGGAAACCTCTGAAGTGGCAAAAATTCTTGTTAAGAGTATACGCTCTTAAGGAGCATTACAATCTGGAAGCTAAGCAAAGCCATTTATATGTGAGAAAGACGGAGTGTCCTTGTACACCAGATGAGTGTGAGGGTACCAGCAAATCAAATGCTAGGTGACCATCCCAGGGTATGGACATCTGGGTTCGTAAAGAGACAGCGGAGTAAAATGCAGGCTTGAACAAAAATATTTAATATTTTATGTTCATACATTTTTCATCCTCGGTGAAATTTTTAATCCCCTCATGATTGAGAATTATATAAGAAATAAAACATTAAACAATACATTAATCGCCATGATATTAAATGCCATGTAATTTCGATGAAAAATCATGCCGTTTGAAACTCATGAAACTTTTTGTGCTTCAGAAATCTAAGAAATAATTGAGAGAAATAATAGTTAATTTAAAGGACTATTTATCAAGCTCATGTGCATCTGCGTCTATGTGCGACCGTAAAAATGGAGGCATTTTGAAAAATGTTTCATGTGCCTTAAAACATATTTATTAACATGAATTCCAAAATCGAAGTCAGTGAAAACATGAAGGATAGATTACAATGAAAATAATTACAATACAATAAAATTATTCTTAATGCGTCTACATTTTTTATCCTTCTCAATATTACGTAAGGATAAAACACTCTGAAATTTACACATTTTTACAAGTATGTGCTATATTTTATCTCTGACTGGTAGAACCCGGCAGACGTCCTGACTTCCATATCTCTCTTTCCGTCCCTTTCCATTTCTCTCTCTGTCTCTCTAATCGATCCTATCCCTCAGTCTTCGTTTCTCTGTGTCGATCTCTCTGTTTTCCTTTGTTTCTATCTCTGCATCTCTGACTTCCTCATCTGCCTCTGTATATGTCTCTCTGAATATGTCTCTCTCGAGAGAAATTTCACAATCGCAGGCGCAGAATACGCAATAAAGACGTCTTAATAATCGTACTTCAGTTTGTAACGGGTGGCGTCAAGCTCCGTTACGTAGAGCGCCCTTTATAAGGGCGCTTCAGTCAGCATAAAATAATCATCAAAGCGCGTCTATCTGCGCAGGCATTTGCACATTCTCCTCGTATAATGTTCTTTCTGGAAATGCAAGCGTTTTATCGCAATCGGATGGACGGTATGGCAGCGCTTTAAGTACAAGTATTTGAATCACAAAAAACATTGTCTTTGAAATATAAGATCTGTAGACCGTACCGGCGTTTTGGGCATATTATTCTTTGAAAATTTGTGTAAAAATTGAATGCAAACTGTCAGGTCATTCTAGCCCCATGTGAGTCGATGTCAATCTGTGAGCGTAGCAAGCGCTGGTACTACGATTACTTACAGTGGTCCTCTGTCTCTGATTCACACTCATCTCCGAAACCAGGGAGTAAATATACAGGTGAGTCATTACAGGTGTAAATAACTAACAACTAACCGTCCTCTATATACCCACCCACCCCGCACATGCACAAAGCTCCAAACCTCTGACATTGCGAGTCCCGTATTTGGCGTGGAGCTATTAAACTCTCCCGCATTGCGGTACTTTTAAAAAAAAACCTCTCATATGTATGAATACAGTTCTTTAAAGACCACAAAAATGTATCACCAACAATATTCTGGTTCAGCCTCAGAAAAAAGTGTATTCGCCTCCACCCTCCGCATTGCTACTGCTCCCGAATTTTGGCAGTATGCTAGATGAAAGCCTGAAACAGTGGAAAGGGAAAAGGGTAAAAATCATATAAAAGATGAGTGGTGAATTGTGAAATATAACGAGAGAAAGGGAGAGAAGGCGCTAAGAAAAGTAAGGTTAAAGTAGTAACGATTATGTGAGAGTTTGTGAAGTGAGTATTAGAGGGTTAGGAAGATTGGAGAAAGTGGGGAATCAGTATTAAAATAATCGTGAATGATAAGATAATAGAAGACTGTTGTCTATCATGAGAGTTTTGAATGAGAGATAGAATGAAGAAGACAATTGATAGTAAAAGATGCAATCGTGATTTTGGCTAATGACCCAGCATTATGCATCCGAAACGAGTGAAGTGCAGTAATGTAAGAGGGCGAAACGGTAATGTATGGATGATTGCATTAGAAGAGGGGGTACACTATGGAATGCTGCTTCAATTGGTCAGAAGTAATGTTACAACGTCGAAAGTAACTTATGGCATGTATGTATTTGATATTTTTAGTCAACTGTCCGACTTGCACGACTTTCACGGCTTCCACGGCTCACTTGTTCACTAAATCAGGTCAAATTTTGATATTGTTTTCCTCTGATCGTAAACGAAAATTAAAAATTGAAATTTGTAAATTAGTTTCCGGTCTTCTTTGAGCGTTCCCCAGTTTCTTTATTCCACTGGCAAAGGCAATTCTTCTAATATAACTTTCCAGGCGCGTAAAATATCTTATCGCGCCATACCTAATTCTCGCGAGTAATTCTTCGGCGTCCTCCAGCGATTGGATTACGGGCGAGATAAAACTTAATTCACGCGGTGACGCTCGTGAAGGAACTTTCATGAATTTTCGCGGGCGTGATATATTGGGCTTTTATATTCATTAAGCGCAAGCGGAAGGCGCCCATCGACCGAAGACCTATCTGAACAAGCGCGGGCGCTGGCGCAAGCGTAGGCGCGGGCGTGGGTGCGAGCGTGGGCGCGGACGAAGGCGAGGCCGAGGGAGAGGTGGAGGGTGGCATGGGCATGGGCATGGCGTGAACGTGGGCATTGCTTGGGCGTGGGCGAGGGGAGGTGAAGGGGGTGGTCTTGCAATTTCTGGACGTGTTTCTGAGCGCGGATGAGGGCGAGGCGCGGCGAGGGCGAGGGCGAGGGCTGAGGGCGAGGGCGAGACGAGGACGAGGCGCGGCGAGGGCGAGGGCATGGGCATGGGCATGGACGTAGGCAAGGGCGTGGGTATGGGCGTGTGCGTGGGCATGGGCGTGGGTATGGGCGTGGGCGTGGGTATGGGCGTGGACGTGGGCGAAGTGGAGGGCGTGGGCGTTGCGAGGTTGAGGTGGAGGGCGTGTGCGCGGGCGAGGTGGAGGGCGGGGGCGGGGACGTGGGCGTGTGCGCGTCCAAGGGCGAGGTGGAGGGCGTGCGCGCGGGCCCGGCCGCGTACGCGGGAGTCCTGCAAACAGGGTAGCCAACAAGATAGTGTCCACATACATGTAAAGAGATTGGTTTGCGCGGTGAAGCAGATAGAACCTTTCTTCATGAACTTGAACATCCCTTTTAGAGATGACACCATTTTACTTTGTATCTCAGAAAATAAGCGTTATACATCAATGTAACTTAGAGGTTCTGTAAATCCCATCGCTTCTATTACAAACATAAAATCACATAAAATCATTTTTGAAAAAAAATGTTACATAGAAGCTTTTTACTTTAAGGTCACGAGAGATTGTCAGAAGTGTTCAAATCTGGGTTGCAGTATAAAGTTATTTTCTCATTTAAATCAATGGATTACAAAGAATGGAAAGTTTACATTAGTACAAATGTAATGGTTTATTATGATTCTTACATAACCTTTTCTACCATCCTTGGGATAAGTGGTTGATGGATGAGTGATGATAATGGAAAAGATGAATGTTTAGTCGATGATGGAACACGTTAATACTCCGATAAATGTGCAGCAAGTATGGTTCGTTCCCTACAAATCCCTTCTCTATTGACCGAAATCTGAAGCCCGATAGCCTAACGTGAAAGGCCTGCGCTGTATGTGACGCTGAAATCTGGTTCTTTGATGAGACAACTACCGTAGAACAAACTATTTAAGTCAAAACTAGTGATGCTACAACATCACACACTTTTTTGAATTGTGTATAGCTATTACAATTTTCAAAATTAAGGGATTTTGGCGTAAGTGAGACCTGTCATAGTTTTAAATTCGTCATTTTCTGGACCCGAATAAAACATTTATTTCAATAGTTTGAATTATTGTAAGAACATTTTGAATTTGTTTTATGGCTTCATGTTAAGTTACACTCAAAAATCAAAATTTGACATTCGTAGACGACGAGTTCGGCCTGATCAATCGGGGAATTTCAATTGGAGAAAATTTGGAGAAAATCAGCTAAGTGGTAGCGTTGACCACGGACAGAAGTACGGACGTTTTGTTGTAAATTAAAATTATTTTTTTCCTTAACAAGGACTTACAAAACGAGAATCTTCACTGCACAACCTTTAGAAGAATTAATTTACTACACTTATTGACAAGGAATATCCCCTTTTTCATTATAACGTCCCTACAATACGTGTTTTTCTCAAAAAAATCAAAATTTTCCGATTTAGTAGTACATTTCTGTTACTGTATAGGTATGTGAAAGGCTATTAAGTAAAATGAAATGCCCAGTAATGAAAATAAGCAAAAATAATTGATTTCGAGGAAGAATGGTGGCAATGAAGTTTGCCAATACGTTTATCCACATGGGAGGTAAGACAACGATAAAAAACGAAAGTGAAAGCGAGAACCAAGAAAATGGAAAATGTAAGAGAATGAGATTCAGTAAATAAATATATTGATAAAAGAAGAAAGTAAGAGAAACGAGAGAAAGTAAATATAAATCGAAAAAAGTAATTAAATATAGTAAGCAAAGGTAAAAGAGGAAAATAATCTAAAAAGAGATAAACCACAGGGCGAAGGGCAAGGGAATAAAGAGTCGCAGGGTGTAACGTAAGAACATATAACGATGTAGTAAAGACAAAAAAAAAGAAATGTAGTAAAGAAAAAAATTAAAATGAAGGAAAGGAAAAGAAGAAACTAAAAAAGGAGGGAGAGAAGGAACTTAAGATAGGAAGATATGCAAGATTCCAAATAACCCAAGGTAAAAAAAATAATTAATTATTTAAGATAAATTAAAGAGGAGAAGAAACTAAAGGAAATGGAAAAAAGTGTCAGAGATTGCAAAGATAGAACGTTAAAACGTAGAGAGATGTAGAAAAGAGAGAGGGGATGTGAAGTAAGTAAAGTGAAGGAAACGAAAAGAAATAAGTAAAAAGAGAGAGACGGAGAGAGTAGGGAGTTTCCAAAAATCCAAATACGACCACCCAGAACAGCATGAGGGTAAAGTGCGCAGGAACCGCAACGCACCGCGTGCGTTGTGGATCCGCTCTCGGGACGAGCCATGCGGCGTGGGCGCGGGCGTGGGCGCGGGCGTGGGCGAGGGCGTCCGCTGGGGCGCTGGGGCGGGGTGGGGCGGGGCGGGCGGGCGGGGCGGGGGCAGGGCGGGGCGGGGCAGGGCGAGCGGGGCCGGGCAGCGCCGGGTGCGGCGGCAGTTGAACTGCAGCTGCGCCCAAGTCCCCTGCGCCAGCTGCGCGCGACGTGGCTCCGGAGTGGGCCAAGAGGACGCCCCCGCCCGCCCTTCGGGGAAAGGAGCTAGCAGTGTTGTGCTTGAGGACGCCAACACTCTCAAGAAATGTCGGGCAGGAGAAGAGCTTTTACAACCCCGCCGCGGCCCCCGATCAATTTTGTTGCCCTCTTACTCCCATGATAGATGTCATCGAGTATTGCCTATGTTGTTACGGTATTACGGTTACAACTAGGATGTATATTTTTATGTTTACTCTCTTCCTCCATTACGATGATTTATTTAATGTTACATTTTAATAATGGTTTATATTATTGCACATTCGCAGTTTCGTGCAGCGATGTCAATAGCTCCAACACTCTCAAGAAGTGCTAGAGAATGTAAAAGCTTTTACTATCTCTTCAATTTTGTTGCCGTCTGATTCCAGTAAAATATGTCATCAAACAATTGCCTGTATTATTGTTACTGTATTATGGTTACAACTCAAATGTTTTTTTATTAGTGTATACTCTCTTTTTCCATTACGGTTATTTATTTAATATTACATTATATAAATGGCAAATGTTTGAACAATAACATTTTCTTACAAGGACGTCAATAGCGCCCATGACACATTACGTCCTGATGCCAAACTGCTCTCTCAGGCTAGTAACCCTAGAAATGCTCCGAAACCATTGCAAATTAGAATTGTGTTCATCTCAAGCACCATCGATAACTGTTAGGTAGATTCGCTGCAATACAATTCCTAATATTTGACCTGATAACTCGCATGTTATAAAATGAATGACAGGGTGCGCCGCTACAATGATTGATCAGAATGATATATTTCGCAGATTTGGTAGTTTCTATGCTAAGTAAAGTGAGAAGGCATATCTACATGAATGCCTCTAAGTGTTAAATATGTGCATTTTACAGAAAAATCTGAATTAAGATTAGTTTGTGCGGATACGTGAAATAATTACTGTTTGTGATCCATTTGGAAAATGAGCAGTTACATTTTAGTTCACTAAAAAATTGTTCTGTCCACTGGTATTCATCCATCGACCAATCAATTAATATTATATGATGAATAATCATAAGAAGGATATTGTGTAATACGCGGAGATTTGGTTTCACTTTTATACCACAGCCACATAATAAGTTCCTTGCGTTCTGTTAGATTCGAACAGCTAGCAAATGAGCAACGAACAGCTCGTAATATCGACTGCATATGAGCAAGAAACAGTCCAACACAGTACGAAAACGATAATGATAATTTGATATATTTGTTGGAGTAAATGGAGAACAGTCTGAAGATGAAAACGAGAGAGAAAAATCGAAAAAAAACACAGTAAGAAAGAAAATGAACCATATAACAAGAGAAAATACAGGGAAAAGATAAATGTCGGAGAACATAGGGGAGATAAAGACTAGTATGTCAGAGAGACCAAATGCATTTCATTTTATAGTTGACGTACTACGA
The DNA here is from genome assembly GCA_017312745.1 of Gryllus bimaculatus. Lineage (NCBI taxonomy): Eukaryota > Metazoa > Arthropoda > Insecta > Orthoptera > Gryllidae > Gryllus > Gryllus bimaculatus. Next base: position 5,639,885 of record BOPP01000002.1, on the reverse strand, counting down.
GTATCCTATACGTTTCGAATCGTGATTACGTTATATTGCTTGCGTCGTTTACGAATAGTAGCTCAAACGCGGAAATACGACACGGAGAAACTTAAAGAAGAAATAATGGAGTTTCCAAGCGTCGAGAGACTTTTATTGCATTGTTTGATGTATGGCGTAAGTCTTCCTAAGTACGTCTGGAATACAGATTTGAGCGCTAGGGCGGTTCGATGTAACATTTCATAACTCACTCTGCCGACTTCGACAACGATATTGTACTTTAATATTCGTACCAAGCTAACCTTTAATATGTTTGTTTTCCTCACGATATCTTGGTTTACATCTACGTTTAAACTTTCAGAGCCACAATTTTATATTTTCGTTTTTAATGTGAGTACTCTACACAAATCCGTTCTTTGATAACTTACTAAGTCATGAACAATCAAGAACAATCTTGAATATAACATTATTCTTTCTGACATGTGGTTTTTAATTAAATGTGCAATATGTCCTGTAGGTGCCCTTGCAACGGTCGGTTTTGAGGAAGGTAATCTCTTAGGCCTCTACCCTCTCCCAGCTACAGTGCCGGCGCTGCGACGGCTAACCTCTAAAAAAGCTACAGTTGCAGGCTCTGCTACAGAAAAACAATGTACGTTTAATTTAAAATTACATATGCAAAATTATAACTTTCTACTAAAAATACTACCAAAACATTATATACGTTAATGTTTCAATAGTATTCTTCATTGCATTCCTCTTTTTATGATCTATGAATTCCTAGTAAGAAAAATATACGGTTCTATTTAAAAAATCAAAGAATATTTAATATCTCAAAACTAAAAATATTCCAAACAATAAATCTACAGGATATTCTTTGCCTCATGATTCCACATTGTTGAGCGAAAAATGCATTTTGATATGGTGAATCGTTTACAAGTTATGGGGGTAGCTCATAATTTGCATGACATTCTGAATATACAGGTCATTCAACAATAATATACTTATAATGTAATATAAGACTTATTTACTAATACAGTGAAGTATAGTGACAAAGATAAGAATAGGTTATTTGCAGATAACTCAAACGGGCTAGAATATCAATTATTAATTTCTCCAAAAACTAATAAAGTTTACATTAATAGTCACTACATTTAATTATTCATTTTTTCTAGTTTCGTCCTCTGAGGCGCTGATACAAGCAAAATGTGTTTTATGTGATTTTATATTTCCGACGTATCTTGTAATTCGAAAAAACACATATAAGAAAACAAACACGCCCGAAACATGAAGCAGAGCTAATCGAGTCAGAATAACATTTCGCATTCAAAAACGTGTTTAATAATTGGGATAACCATAAGAACAATATTTTTTAACGTAATTAGCGAAGAGAATTCGTTTAGGAACAGCTGTGCTCTAACTGAAGGTTTCTGAACAAGATTGAATAAAAAACATTTTTTGACCTCACAGTGCATAACTTGCTGCTGTGTTTTGTGAAATCATAAATAACTACCTCTCCAAATCTGCTACACTGCATTCATTTAAATATTTATCGACTGAAATGTCATACTATCGGAATTACTCTTCTATTGGTATCACGCTTCTAATTATGCAATTTGTGGTGAACGAATTTGGTCACTGAATTATATTGTCAAAACCGTGGGCACCATTGATTATGCCATATGCGTCGACATGCAAAAGTATGTCCACAGCTACTCTTCAATTGCACAGATTTACACCTGATAGTTGTTTTTCCATTTTGGACAATATTTATGTTAAAACTTAATTGACGAAAGTTAAAGCAAATATCCTGTTTGTTTCAATAAATTTGTTCTCGTTGTGATTTCCTTTGTTCTGTGTCCATATCCATGTAATTTATTGACCTCTCTAGGTCGCTCTACAGATTTTTCCCTCTATGTGTATGAAATCCTGTTTTCTGTGCTTATATATTTACTTCGCGTTTTATCAATGGGTCTAAAAGGAATTATTTGATATTTTGTGACTTATGTTAATTATTCTATAATGCTATAGTGTTATCTTTATTACATTTTTTCAGTTCCCTGGTTCGTTCGTCTGCTGAAGGCGGTTGATTTTAGAATTGCGAAAATTTCACAGTGCGACAAGTCACGCCTGCAACATCAAGTACCAGGCAAACGTTGCTCTACCCCTCGCGATAATTATTCGTAATAAAAATTTCCCAAGTTTTCGCAACCACGCAGTCCCATCTGGTTAATTGAAATTGATATTTGGCGGAGTGAGAATCACACCCGGGCATATGAAAGGATGCCAAGGGGTGGACACTTGACTGAATGATACCCTAGATCCGCAGAGTACACTCTAAAGAAAGCCCGGGACAAAAATAATGAGGAGGAACTGTAGTAAATGGACGCCTTCTCGCAATTTATTCCATGCGATAAATAAATAAGTCTATGTTGATACGCTAGATATCCGTAATTGCATTTCTGCATTCTAGTCACTAACAATAGAAGGCAATTACAGAATTCTCACTGCAGTATAGTTCTTCATATGTTGCTATTATTTTGCAAAATATTACTATTTACTAACTATGTTACGATTCAAGAGTTGCTAAATAAAACATGAAGGACGTTCGCATAGTATGTACAGTGTACTAAATCTTGTCTTCAGTAACGTGTAAGTAACCTACATTTTGCGTTCAGTGTTTCAATTGAAAGTTAATATAATCCTCAGTTTATATATATATATATATATATATATATATATATATATATAATAAATGTGTACTATTTTGATTAGGGGAAAGCAATAGGTGTTCCGATGTAAACAGATTTTAACCCTCGAATTCTTTTCACTCTCTAATTGGAAACATAATAAACACTGATAACTGTACTATTGTATTATACACAAACTATATAACTATTCTGAAACAACCATTTTGAAATGTGGTACACTCTGATAATAAAATAATTATATGCGTCGTCGCTCTCATAATATTGAAGAACCTACACTCTGATAATATTGAAAGAATGCTTATGTAAGTCTAAGACAAATATTAATCAACTCTCGATACGTTTTATAATAAAATTACAGACATAATACACAACAATGATACAAAAGAATACTAGGCAACAACAGTTTGTGTGCACATCCATTTCAGACGTGCATCATCAGCCATCGCTTAACGTTTTATTCCCTGGAGCAGAAAGAGGCGAAGTCGACCCCCTTGTCTCCTTAAAGACTTCCCTGTCCACCCCAAACCCAGTGAACTTCTACTGCAGAAATCGCTGGAGGGAAGGATCTCTCCCAAATCGACCTTCGGAACCGCAAAACGCTCTCTTGGTATTTTTGAAAAATTTTATTCAACGAGATCAGTAGAATTACCACTCTGCAGGTGAGTGTTAGATTTTATTCATATAGTATAATGGAAGGCTGCACTTCTGAGGCCCGAAGGCATGCTTAACTGCAAATTAGTGCATCATATCCGTATTTCTGAGCAAGGATATTCCCACTGTGTACCTCTACGACGATTGTTATTTATTTTATAATATTGAAGATAAAAGGATAGAAAGGTATGGAGTGAGAGGTCGAGTAATTATGGGGGACGGAAGAGATCTTTTGGGAGACGGGACTTGATTCTTGTAGGAGAAACGCTGGTTTTACTGAAGTTAAAGTGGCTTGTGTAAACAAACGTTTGGAGGTTAGTAAATAATTTGGAATGTGGACGAATTTCCGGCACATATTATCAGCCATCAATTGACGTTGTAAACCATGAATCTGCAACCAGGCGAATCTCAAAGTAGTACCCTAACAAACGGACTACGGACCGCCCACGATCTTTCCTTCTTCTTCCTTGTCCTAACCTGACCCCTTTCACACACTTGCATTAACATGCCGTACAACACGATACGTTTCCTAGAGACCGGTCGGCAACTTAGAGATTGTCCCGGCTGGGGCCCTGCCCCGTTGGTGGCGGATATTTTATGGTGAAAAAACCAACATTTCGACAAGTAGATCAGATAACGAATGAAAATCACCATCATCTCTCGCAACAATCTCTCGCAATGAAAACATGCACAACACTTACGGGACTAATAACATTAGTGATTCCGGGTGCGTCAACTGGTAATCGATAGTCAATCTGAAGCTGCAAGAGAAAGTCGATCTTTGTCTCCTTAAAGACTTCCCAGTTCCACCACGCCCAGCGAACGTCTCCTGCGAAGTGGGGCGTGGGGTGGGGCGCCGAGGTGGCCACAGGCAAGGCCATCTCCCAACGCGCGCCGCGGAACGGCCTCCTGAGTGGCGGCGGGCGCGCCACGATGGCCGCTAGCGCTGATTAAGGCGGCCTTGGCCCGTCCTGCTGCTCCTAACGTCGCGTTGGCCGCTCACGCAACTGCCTCAAACGCGCTCCGCCCGGGGCAATGGCGCCGCCCCGGGTCCCCTCGGACACTCCGTGGCACTCTGCCTGGGCTATTGGCTGGCGCCGTCGGCGTTTGGGCGGTGGGCATTGGGAGACTTCGGAGTTGGATTGCGGTTAGCGTCTTTATTTGGATGGTAGGTCTTCCAAGCGTTGGATGTTACCGTGATTGGGATACGTCCAAACGTTTATTTCCAACGTAGCAACAATCAGATGATTCTCTTAATGAAGCATTTTATGGTTTCCTATATTTTACCCCCCAAAAAATGCAGAACTTCTATAATCGTATCTCTGGTTAAAATGTAGATTTATTTAAATTGTTCTATTTCAGTCAGAAGATTAGAGATGACTAATTGAATTGAGCATATTCCTAAAGTTCTCTTATCACCTGTAGGATTTTTAAACTATTTTCGTGGGATCCCCGTGGCCTCTCCGTGCTCAGGAATTCCCGATGTCGACGTAGAAAAATTAACCTTACGTAAATTGCTGTTTTTTACAATGAAATGCGAAACAAATGTATAAAAAATCAAATATTATAAACGACGATAAAGTATTAATAGCCTTGTGTAACATATTACTACGCATATAAATACTTTGAATCTGTATACATTATATAAAAGTTCCCAGACATTAAGTTTTATCCTTTGTTTTACATCCAGTACCATCTTGTACCACATCTGCGCAGTTAATGATTAGTGCCCCATTTATGACGTTTATGAACAGATTTTATGAATTTAAGAATGATCGGTTCTTCTCATTATCTATAGTGTGGACTTATGTCCTTTTCATACCACTGTAACAAGTCAAAATTACTTTTGAATGATAATACCAGAAAAAATAGTTTTTCTGACTCACATTTTCTGTTGTTAATTTTTCTTTCAATAATATTCGATGTCATTGTACACATTTTCAACATATCTTAAGATGATCGAAAACAATTTTTTACTGAATCTTTTTCTCAAAATAAACTTATGGAGTCCACATCCCCTCCAAAATTACGCAAATTGCTCAGTAATTTTATAAAA
>BOPP01000002.1:5601618-5624875 GCA_017312745.1 Gryllus bimaculatus | reverse complement strand
CTGTCTTAGGCATCCACTAAGCCCTCAAAAGAGAGAGAGCAGACAAAGACAGGAGAGAGAAAAGGGATTCGAGAAGGTGCTCCAACTCCGGTACTCGGAGTTATTTAGGGACGTTACCCAGCAATTGGCGTTTGAATTAACCTCCGGATTTCTTTCGGAGTCAGCTCGTGGGTGTTAGGGCTTAGCATGGTGGGCCCACTTGGTGGAGTAAACACGTCATTGGACTAGAAATAGTGTTCAAATTTTCGGCCATTCATTGACGCTCGAAATCAATTATTTTTATCTTATTTTTCATTACTGGCATTTCCATGATAACTTAAATTAAAGCCTTTCACATATCCATTAGATAACATTAACAGAATGTACTACTAAATCCGAGTACACTATCACGACCACTATCACCACCACTATCACGACCACTATCACGACCACTATCACCACCACTATCATGACCACTATCACGACCACTATCACCACCAATATCACAACTATCACCACCACTATCACAACTATCACCACCACTATCACCACCACCATCACCACAACCACCACCACCACCACGACCACCATCACCACCACCACGACCACGACGATCACCACCATTACCGCCCTACCCCGATCTCTTCCCAACCTGGCCTGAGGCAGCTATCTGTTCGCATGGCCGTCACTGTAAGTTTCGCTTCGATCACCTTCGCTACCGCTGTGGCCCGTGGCGCAGACGAAAGCCTATCTGTCCCTCGTATTAGACGCAGCTTCCACGCTGCTGCACTGGGCGAAGCCTCATTCACTTTGGCCGGCCATTCCGGAGAGCCCCTCTCGGTGACCAGTGACCATAATAGGGATGCCTACATTTCACTCAAACGTCTCTTCGCCTCCACCTCCTGTCAATCAATAGGAACGCCCATTTGAACAGTGATGGATTTACTAGGTGGCCACCGAAGAAGGCAGATGTAATACATCACTTCCTCGCCGTCGTTTGTTTGAAATGTTACGAGGCGTTTTTACTTTCTAACATTGCAAAGTGCAATAAATGCCTAAAAACTGCCAAGATGTATTTCAATTACCAGAACATTTTAATTTTATATTTCACAATGTTTTTTAGGTAAAAATGTAAATCGCAAAATATTAAGTAAATTAATTTGAGATTATATGAACAAACTGTATGCACCAGGCTTAACACTCCAGAACAATTTCGAATGTGTTGTTGGTTTTGAATTTATGGTTAAAACTTACGCAGAAAGTAAACCGTGAAAACAAATATCGCGTTTGTTTTATCGTGTTAATGAAGACTCAGCACTTGTTTTTGTTTCGATTTAATGTAGATATGTGTATGGGAGACCATAATGTTTAATTAATCTCTCTTGATATCACAATAAATGAAGTTATATAAGCTCGGTTTTTCCCCAAATGTTGTCATACTTTTACCGGGTCACTAAATACGCAAATCTATCTTGTATTAGTTATTTAAAAACAATATTACACTATACGATAATATTTCTATACGATTTTTAGATCTAACCTAACCCTATATTTTCTTACCTTGAAATTTTAACTATTTATTCTACGACATTGTATTCCGTCAACCGAATTATTGAATTGCAATAAATTTTCTACTGCTAAGATTCACGATCTAAACCGTGCGATGTATTATGAACAAACAATTGATTTAAAGGTGAAGGAAATATCTATTACGACCTCTACCAGGAACTATGTTTTTAAAATATCATTTGCTCTTCTATATAAGGAGAAGTAAATGATTTACACATGAATTTTCTTTTCCGTCAAATTTCTATAAACTTTGGAACAACGCATACATATATTAGTCACTAAATAGTCAAAATAGGTTCGTATTAATTTCGAAATCCATTTTTCTATTTTAGCAAATATTTCTCTAATGGTATTCCTGCCAGTTCGCTGTGGCCTACTACACCACATATTAGGCCAGATATTGGCTCGAACAAGAATGGTAAGTACCTATCGTGTAATTTGCATTATGGCATAAATTATGTTTTCATTTCCGCAAAGTGGCGAGCACGATAGATAAAATTTTCATACAGGTTATACAATTTACCGGCATCATTATAAGTATTTACGTTTGATGTTAGTAACACTAATTTATTAGAAAATATAATTTTTGGATCACGTAATTGATCAAAGCTCTAGGGTAAACTGAGTCAGTCTGAAAAGCCACGACTAACGATGCTTATTATTCATATTTTATACCTTTTTTGCCTTTTCAAATAATATTTAAAATGTTTAATGAAGTTAATATCCCTTTACAAGAAAGTATCACAGCTACATTTACTAAAAAGTAAATGGTACATAAAAGAAACATATTTTTCCAAGTCAAAGTTAGTTTTGGAATAACAAACATAAAAAAATACCACATTTGGGAAGACCATATGTGGTTTACTGATATTCCCCTACAGAAATCAGTCGAAATCGTGAGACACGTACGTTCGTGGTTCAAACTCCGTTTTTACTACAACAACTTGTGACAATTCATGGATTATGCCTGACGTGTGCTTCATTTCGTTTATTTTCAATAATAATGATTTTCCTACTTTAGTTTATAAACATTTATAAAGTTATTGAAGTTTAAAATTTAAGAAACATAAACGAATTAACACAACGAATTAATTTTGGACTACATTGTAAAATTATTGCATTAAATGTAAATTTTATGTAAATAGTGCAGAAAAAAGGTGAATAATTGTACTTTACTTTATAAAAACAAGCAACGTTATTATTTTAAGTATTAATTAGAAAAAAATAGTGAAGATAGTGCAGGACTACATACTTCGCCATACACACGGGTTGTGAAGTGCTCACGAAATCCGCGAGTCGTATCTTTCACTTGAGCTCTGCCGCACGCTGCAAAGGAATAGCCTCTCGTGTACTCGTGGGGCTTCCATTCGTCCCGAGGCCTCGTCTCGCCGCCGATATCATCTGCGAGCGCCTTGGGCCGCGCGGCCGCCCCCGCTCCCCCCCCCCCCGCGGACTACGTTCTTGCGCTTAGGGCCGGGAGCTATCGCCCTCCCCTGATTTACTGCCGCATCTCCGCGCCCGGACCGTACCGCCCTGCGCTGCCCTCTCCGCGCCGCTTGCTTGGCCCATCGCCGCCTTCGCCGCGTCCTTCGCCGTCGCCGCCGGGAAACCGTCGCAAGATGTCTTTGTCTCTGCTGTCGCTGCGGACCCGTTCCTGCTCCGGCTTCATGATGCTCTTACAAGGTGAATATCTGCATATTCGTCATTCTTTGCATATAACCTTTAAAATAAAAATTAATCGTTTACAACTTATTTCTGCCGAAGCTTCAAGACACTATTATTTCTAATTATTATTATTATTAATATTATTATTATTATTATTATTATTACTATTATTATTATTACTATTATTATTATTATTATTATTATTATTATTATTTGCGTTTAGGTTATTACTGACCACGTTTCAAGATTAACGTCTGTATTTTTTTTCAGGATCACCTTTTCGGCTGTGTTTTTCAGTATGACAAGGTTGTAATGCCTTGAAGTGTGAATTATGAGATGAAATGATGATGATGATAGGTGAAGGGACAATCACAAATACGACCATGTCTATGCAGGACTCGAACCTGCTGCCTCCTCGGCGCAGACGACGGCTGCCGCAACCTTTTGCACCAGGGGCCCAACTTATTATTATTATTATTATTATTATTATTATTATTATTATTATTATTATTATTAATAACTATTATTATTATAATGAGTGAATTTCTAATTCTATCATTTTCCTTTTCTATTTTCTTTGCAATTATGTCCTTCTTTGCCGGCAAAACATTTTTACTCATTTGTACATTTTCTTATTTGTATATTATTCTTTCACAACTTTCAACATTTTCCACTTTCGTCTCTTCAGTGTCTCGGTCTGTCTATTCCGCGTGCCTTTTCTATTCACCGTCTACATTTCTCAAATTTCTGTAGGCGTGAAAGAAAGACATATGACGGTCCGAAAGAACCGTTTCGCTATCGTTATCGTTTCGCCCAGTATTTAATACACTTTTGTTCAATACCCCCCCAGACAGACCCTTTTCACTAACACGGCCAAACTGTTTTCACCTCGTGTGTCTAATTCGGGCGCCAGCCACCGCAGCGCAGTGTCGACCTTGGAAGAATCGGGATCCTCCTAACCGCGCCGGATTACTGGCCTCAGCCGCCCCGCCCCCGCCGTCGCTGCCGGCCGCGCCCGCGCCGCCCGCGCGTGCACCGACCAGCGGCCTCCGCGCACTCGATATGTGGTGAGCGCGCTTCAACGCGCAGACGGACGGCGTGAGGTGGAGGTGGAGTGGTGGTGGGGCAGGTTGGAGGTGCGGAGGTGGAGGTGGAGGGGAGGTAGAGGAGAGGTGGAAGTGAATTGGTAGAGGTGATTTAGAAGGAGGTGGAAGTAGACGCGAAGGTGTAGATAGAGGTGGAGGTGGAAGTGGAGGTGTACATGGAGGTGGAAGTAGAAGTGAAGGTGGAGGTGGAGATAGAAGTAGAGATGGAGGCGGAGGTGGTGGTGGAAGAAGACGCGAATGTGGAGAAATGAATAGAGATGGAAATGGAGGCGGAGGTGGATAAGGAGGTTGTAGTAGATGCGAATGTGGAGGTGGAGATGGAGGTGATTGGAGACGGAGGTGGAGGTGAAGGTGAAGGTCAATGGTGAAGATGAAGGCAGAGTTGAAGTGGAATGGTGAAGTTGAAGTGGAGATCGAGGTAGAAGAACAGGTGAAAGTGGAGGTGGATGTTGGAGATGGAAATGCAGGTGGAGGTAACAGTGAGGAAGAGGTTAGATTAGCGGAGGCAGATATGGGGCGGAGGCGATGAAGTGAGAGGGGAAGGTATAGGCGGAGGAGGAGACGACATTATCAGGGGAGACGACAGCGAGAAAGAAGGGGAGACGTGAAGGTGATGGGAGGAAAGGAGGAGAGGTGGAGGTGGCAACGGTGGCGAAGGAGAACGTTAGCTGAAGAAAAATAGCTGAGGTGTAACTGAGGTGCGGCTGCTACTCATACACGAAGAACAGAACAAAATAACAAATCATATTTGCTAATACATTGTTATTTAAAAATAATTTGTTTTGCATTACTTCTCTAACTGTCTGCAATAGAATTTCGTCAGGCATCCCACATCCTCAACTGATCTTCTTTTACTATTTCTATTTATTGCGTCCTCGTCATGATATTAAGTCCCTTGTTTTCTAACAACATCTAAAAGAATAGACTTCTGGTGATGGTGATGGTGATTCTTTGGACCTGGAAAAAGGCATGTGGTTTCAAAGCAGTACACGCGCCTGGAGTGAGGCCCGCATAGAGAACGTCCGTAGTCAGCACCGTGGCAAGGGTCGAGATCATACAGACGAAAGTCATACAAATCGAAATTAGCCTCTGGAGAATTAGCACACTGAATGGAGATCATACCAGCACCAGAAAATGCACCAGAGGTGCATTTTCAAAGTATACGTTTTTACCCTATAATTCCAAAAAGTGATTTACTTATATTTATCTATAAATGCTTATCGCCATTTGAAAACAGAAAGGTAAATAGTCAGAGAGATAAGTAGTAGTGAAAAATGGCTTTTTATATCTCCTTATTTGTGATTGATTTCAAGTATAATATTGATATAAACATACCTTGACTGCAACTAACAATAATTTTAACGATGATTGCCTCAATTGTATAGTTACTGCTAATGATTACTCCTAATGATTTTTGCGTCTCTTCTTTTTAGATGTCATGGTTTGCACATATTGTCATATTCTACTCGTTTTTCTTTGCCTATTAAATATTCAGGACAATATATCTGTCAAAGTACAACTTGTGATGCTTTTCTATCAAATGTGTATATTTATTAATAATATGGTTATTAATAGTTTTCAACATCTCTTTCACCAATCTTCCACTATAGATAACACAAATAGTATTTCTACCTATCGAACCACCAAAAATGGAGTCCACTGCAGAGACCGCGATGTCTCTTGCCGTGCTGCGCCTCTGCACCTAGCTCAACGCGAACGCTGCCTGTTCCCTTGCAAGGCGCGCCGGGGTGAGCTCCATCGGTGATCAATTGTCGGACGCCGAGTGGCGGGTGAGACTGTGACGAGGCGGCGCTCCCCCCCTCCCCCCGCCCCCTCCCCAAGGAAACGATCGAGGGAATAAGGTGGAGACGCGCCCGCTCTGGAAATCGGGGCGACGGAGAGTTTAGCAAAGTGAAGCGGAGCGAAGCGGAAGAAAGAAAGAAGGGGGCGTGAGAATACGCTGGGGAAGAGGTGAGAGCGGGAAATAGAAGATGAGTCACCTTAATGCACAACGCAGCAAAATGGAATCTGCTGAAGATGTTCAATTTACTGAAAATCTGAGTAAGGCTTTGTAGATATTGAATATACTTGTGGAATGTATTACCTACATTGAAATACAATAAGAACCTAGAAATGCAAAGTACTTCTTTTGTAGAGTAAAATGATGCACAAATAGAACGTTGGACTAGGTACGGACTATACTGTGTCCATCTCACAACACAATGAGTGATTACATCCTATAAACGTAAGGACTGAAGTGGAATATGTAAAAGATTAACCAAAAGTTAGACGAGTGCCACGTCAATATCCACAGAGAATTTCATAGGGAGCCATATTATATAACGGAGAAAAGACATTCAGTAAATAATAGTAAATGGGATGTGAGGTACATATTTTTTTAAGAAATAGTAAAAACAAAACAGAAGGAAACAGAACGAGAAGAAAAAGAAGATACACAATCCAGAATGTGCAAGTAATATAAACATTAGGTAAGTTCTAGCTAAGAATTTATAACGTGTACTGGTAAGCGCAGCAAGGGAGTACAAAATAACACACAGTACATAACTGAAGGAAAAATTCAAAACAAAACAACAAAAGATGAGAGGTACGGAAGAGTTAGAAGCGGGAGGGCGAAAATGACACAACATGTTCCTGAACGAGGCAGATGATGCCTTACAGACCAGGACAAGATTAACCATCCAGAATGTAAATAAAAATCAAAGCCGATAAATAATGACGTGGACTGATTGGCGAATCAAGAGAGTACAAAATAACACAAACTGCATAAACGAAGCTAAAAAAAGAACTTAAGGGATACAGAAGAGTTAGAAGAAGCAGGAGGACGAAAATGACACAAAAAGTTCCTGAACGAGGCTGGGCGATGCCTGACAGAGCAGGGCGAGACACGCCCGCCAGATAGGATGGGATGGGATGAGGAGTCTGCGGCGAGGCGGTCGGGAGTTGGGTGCGCGGGGGAGCGGGTCACTTCCCGGCGGCGGCGGTGGCGGCGGCGGCGGCGGCGACCGTGTAGCGGGCCCGGCCTGATTAAACTCATCCAGTATTCATGCGGCGGCGTCCTCCAATTGAATGGTTTTTGCACCTGGGCCTGCCGCCGCCCCTCCCCGCGTCGCCCCGCGCCCGCCGCCGACTTAGTGCGAGCGGCGCGTTCCGAGATAGGGGGGGCGCGGGGGCGGGGCGGTGGGGCGGCGGGCAGTGGGGCGGCGGGGGCGCGCAGGGGTGGCGTGGCGGCGGGGCGGCGGGGCAGCGGTCGGCTGCGGCCGGCAGCGCGTGGGGCGGGGCGGCTGCAGAGGCGTAGGGTCGCCATTCGGCGGAGAGATGCAGCGGGTCGAGGAGAGGGGGTTGGGAGGGAGAGGGGGGGGTAAGGTGACCTGTGGCAGCCGGGCGCGCTGGCAAAATGGAGGAGACGCCTTTGCGGGAGGGAAGAGACGCTCATATTGAATTGGAGAATTCACGGCGAAAATAGGTACAATATAGGTAGAAGGAATCTATGGGAGTACAATGAGAGGTGAAAAGAGTTTATGGCCATGGGATTCATATTATAATTGCTATCTAAATGCTAAGAGTTATCCAAAACCAGCAGTGATCACTGAACCCATCATTTTATGTTTCCGATGTCTCTTGCAACTTCACTTATTATCTGCAAATCACCTCATTGATTGTTAAATTAGGTTGGAGACACAAGTGGAGAGTTTTAAGAACCACAAGAAAGACAAAAAATCTAGTAGGAAATGACAATGACTATTCAAATATTCTGGATGGTTCCTTCACCTCAAACAAATAGACAATAAATTGTATATATAAAAGAGATTTTGTTTAATGAACTCAAGTTCGACCGACGGAAATGGTGCAGTCTGGAATCGGAGCATAACAGAATATTAATCTAATATCCCGCTAGAAGACACTTAATTGAAACTTTAAGATAACCGCCCAACCAAATGTGTAAGCAACTTCAACTACGACACTAATGACGCCCGCCAACGAAGCTCCTGCGGAACACCAGTCGTGGGGCGGCTCTGCTCGGGAGGCAGCTCAAGAGGGCGGCGAAGAGACAGAAGAGGAGAAGTGGGCGCTGACCGCGAAGGAGATAGAGGTAAACGGGGGCTGAGGTCAGGACGCGGCGGAGAACAGCAAGAGCGGCGTTCGTATGCCGGGCACGTGACGCGTCATCCGCAGGCGGGTTCCGCCGCCACCACCGCTGCCGCCGCCGCCGCAGCCCGCGGTCGCGCCACGACACCGACGCTGCCAAGCTCGTGACGCCATTTCCACTGTTACTGCTGCGTCGCCGTTCCCGCACCCGCCATTGTCTCTATTTCCTTCACAACCGCCTCCGCTGCCACCGCTTCTAACCGCATCACAGACACAGTCGCTTTGTATACCCATTGGTGACATGTTTGTATATTGCGTATAACGTTTGCAATCCATGTTTTACACTTCCAGTATTATTTTTAATATATTGTTATAATTGAATTAATATATATTTGTGTGTTATATTATTTTACTATTTCAGAATTTATACATTTTATTGTATATTATGTTCTTCTTCCTACTATCAATATCACATAAATATTCTTGAAGTCGTTGGCTTCCGCGTCCAGAGTCATGTGCGTGATCTGGGCTGTCCGGGTGACTCCGCGTCGAAGACTGTGTTGCCGACGTTTCGACCATCTTGTCGTGGTCTTCCTCAGGTGTCTTCCTCAGGTGTGGTCGTGGTTTTCCATATACCAGTCCTAAGGAAGACCACAAAAAGATGGTCGAAATGTCGGTAACACAGCCTTCGACGCGGTTTAACCCGGAAAGCCCAGAGCACGCATAAGTATTCTTGTACAATTCATCTTTTCTCCTAGTCTACACTTCCTTTTCAATCTTTCCCAATTCTTCCTCTCATCTTATCTTCATGCGTTATTTTCTTCCTCTTCCTTTCTTCCTATTTTCTTATTCTTCTTCTGTGACTGATACAAGCGCTCACAATTATTGCATTCAGTATCATCAAGAACTCGCCTCATGTGTCCCCCCTACTTTAGCTACTGCTGTCTCTTCCATAATGAATCTCACCCTAGCTCTAAAAGCTGCATTCGGAAAGAAGAATCCACGTTTTCGTTATTTTCGACCATGAACGTGTTCGACATTTTGTTTTAAGATTCCTGCCTCCCGATCTGTCTAGGCACATCATCATCAGCATCAGCATCATCAGCATTATCAGCTTATCTCATATGTTTTTTTTTATTATTTATTATTATTATTATTATTATTATATTGTTATTATTATTATTATTATTATTATTATTATTATTATTATATTTTGTTTTTGTTATTTTCTTAGTATCTTGACATTTATGAAGTTAATAACATTACTTTATGTTTTTTACTAAGTTACCAGAGTTAATAATAAAAAGAAAATTACAATATAAACTTTTAACGAATTTACTGGCATTACCAGTTCCACAATATACATCATATTTCCATTAAGCCTTAGCATCCTTTTAATATATTTTCATATACCCTTTTTTACAAGGGCGGCAAAATTAACAAACTAACATCCATGTTTCTTAACAATGAAAAATAGAGATAAATACAATTCAGGCGTATTTTACAGAGAGGAAATTACTCGCATAAAATACGTAACAACATATCGAACTAGAGAACATGTAGACCTAACGAAGCGAGTCAGATCGTTCAGCCACCGAAGGTGACTGTGAAGTAAGGTGGCTTGTGCCTTTGAGAAAAGCAAATTACGTTTGTTCCCCGAGAGGAGAAGAAAAACTTTGGCGAAAGTTTTTCGGTGCGTTCGCAGCTGTTCTTTGAGCACTTTTCAACCTGAGATCCTTGTAGAGTAAACCGCTCACTCTCTTGGTCTGGAGCATTACGTGAAATGAAAACCTAAGAGTATCAGAGCACAAAACGTATTTGCGAACGCGTTTGTACAGTTTGTTTGTGAAGGGCGAAAATAATTTTATCAAAATGAATGTATTTTTGGAATTTAAATACGTCGAATATCATCTTTACTGATTGAAACGTTATATTTTACGCATATTTCTCGTATTTCATTAATGGGTTCTGAAAAGTAGTCATCATTCTCCGAAAATTTGAAAGAATGATTTTATGACGTTAGATATCAATGTAAATGCTCGATGTAAATTAGCCGTGGTTGGCTGTCTGAGCAGGAGACGTTGCCTTAGCCTAGCCATAAATAAACTAATTTTAAAGCAACTATATTATTATTTAAAAGAAATACAAAAACATCTCAAAATTATACACTTTTTATTACCTAATTTGAAACTTTCAGAGCAACTTGTCCAGGTATTGTTGAAGTACATTATATGTTTTGCAATTTAAAAAATCTGGTAAATACTTGTTATCTGGTAAATGCTTATCTGAATACACCTGTTTATTCGAAAACTCATTTCCTTCTCAACCGTTCTTTTGATTCATTTATTATCTTTTATTACAACATTGACTCATCCCTTTCAAGAGATCTGCCAACTAGATTGAATCACACGAACATCCGCGTCAGGCACACAAATATCATTTCAATTGAACGAGAGGATCAATTTTCTAGCTGCGGTGAAACTTGACGCGGCCGATTCGCCGAGTGAAACCACGTGAACCGGCGCAGCAGAGCAGCGGCGCCGCCATTGGCTGCCGCCGGTCAATGTCACTGTGGCGGCGGCCCAGCAGTCCCTGAGGCCGCGCGAAACGATTTGGAGAGTTAATCGGAGCAGTTAATTGCGCCTGGGTTTGTTATTTCCACCCGCGACGCGTGTATTGTACATCACGGGTAAATCACTGAGTGAGCGATGCAGTCAGTTAAGTGGAGTCATTGAAAAGGTCTATAGTATCTGTGCGTGTCCTGCAAGCAGAAAGAGATTCGCGGCAGTATAAAGAGATTGATGTGCACGTTGAGTAAATGTTGACAACATTTGATGTGTTATTAATTTTATGTCGCTAACCATGGACAATAGGATGAGAAGTTTTCAGGTTTCTGTTTTGGAATGAATTAGTGCAAAGAGATAAAATTATAAATTCCGGAAAACCCATGCAAAAACGCTGGGAGGGTTATCTGTGAACTTCATAACCGAACTGCAGGCGTTGTGGACTTCTACATCTGAAAAAAAATCCGTGTTCTCGAAGCAACAAAAGAGCAAATCATAAGGTTAGACAAGGCTTACGACACCTCCTACATGTAACCAAATTTACTGGAATGCAGTGCACGGTGTAATAAGTGGGTAGATAAAAAGGAATAATGCGTTCAAATGAAATGAGTGTGAAGTGAAGTGAAGAAACAAACATAAAACTATCCTCAAGTACTACAATTATTTTTCTTTCCCTTTCGAAATAGTTATTTTAACTTCAAAGATTTAATATGTTTCCAACGTTAATCAAACGGTTATAGTAGTAGTAATAATAATAATAATAATAATAATAATAATAATAATAATAATAATAATAATAATAATAATAATAATAATATAATAATAATATTGTAATTTTAATATTTCTTGTTTTTAATGTGTGCTTCCGCAACTAATTTATGTGACTACTTTCAGAATAAATTATTTTATAAATCAACATATCTTGTAGTCAGATCTGCTTCCGAGATATTTTATTCCATTAATCATTTTCCAAAAAAATTAGATGTTAATTCGGCTGGTCACTGCTCGCAACGTTCCAACCTATCTTTTAAAATTGTATTGTCAATCTCCTTTCCCCAATAACACTCCATTCCAATTCAGAAGTTCATATTACATTTTTTTTAAAACTTTTAAATGTGGTTTTCAACTGTCGAAATCCTCGAATATTCAGCTGTGTCCAATGTCATTTTTATTGCGGAAAAGCTCCTTTCATCTCCGTTCATTTTGGTGCAATTTTAATTCGAGAAAACGTTAAATCTCGAATATCATTTCTCTTATTCGTGACCAGCTTGAGCACAAATATCACATTCTTCTAATTAAACTACTACTTCTTTAGATTAGTTTAATCTACTAATCAGGAATCATTCATTTCATTCTCAAACTAGTTTATTATATTTTAAACCCGTGTATTTTATTTTCACCCTCCGAAAGTCACATCCTACTAGCTGTTGCGTCGATTTCTAAAATCCACTTCTATCCTCATCGTTATTCTTTCCTTCCCTCCAACCACATTTTTGCGCGTCCCGTTTGCCCTTACACTAAACCTACCTTACTCTTTAGTCTTTCGTTCGTATATCACGTATACTTTAACCGTCATATTCCCATAACTCACACTGATCCTATTCATCGATCTTTGAGAAATGTCTCCCTTTCTTTTTTTTCTTTTTCATCTCTTTTCAGCTGCCACGTGCATCTTTTCATTTTGCCCTCTCAGCGTTCGCCCCTCCCCAACTCGCCCATCCCCCACCCTCGCGGCGGCGGCGGCGATGGTGGCGGCGCCCGCGGCAAAAAGGATAACGTGCGGGGGCGGGCCACGGGCCGCGGCCGGGGCCAATTTGTCGTGTTTCAACTTTTTACAGACGGATTAGATTGGAATCCGCGCGCGCTCTTTAGTGGGGCGTCCCAAATTAAATAACGGCAATTTCGGCCGCAGCGCCGCGCTGCTCTCCTGCACGAGGTGCCGGGGAGGCGGAGGCGGTGGGCGGACGCGACTGGTGAGGGAGGCGCCGAGGTGAGGGAGGCGTGGAGGGAACGGCGGCCGTAGAGAATAGGCAAATCGAGAGAAGATGATAGGGGGCGCTGTGTGGGAAGGTTGGGATGAAAGTGTGAATGGCACGTACGTATGAATAAAGAGAGCAGAGACGAAGAAGGAGTTAGTAGGAGGCTTTGAGGGTGACAGGTGTTGGAAAATATAGGGTGTAGGTGTGTAGAGAAGAGAGGCTGAGGGCAGTATACTGCAGTAGAGTGCGATTGTGGTGGAGTACGATGGTCAGGGCGATGATGCGTTATGTGTGGAAGGTTGAAGGCGAGACGATAAAGGGGGGTGATTGTGTGTGATATGAGGCGATGGAAAGGAAACATATGGAGGATATTGATGGGAGGTAGAGGATGGACATGTAGTAAAACGGACACAAATAAATGGCACTGAGATTGCCATTTTGAAATGGAATTGGTATTTTTGTAGGTACCGTAGAGGGTCCGTAATTTTCAAAATGAAAAAGAAGTAGATTTTTTTGCGAAAAATATGTCGGGGGCTAAGAGCTCAGTTGGTGCAATTACGAAAAATTAGTGTAAATGGAGATAGAGTGGTAATAGATGTGAGGGATGGTGAGAGCATTGGAATTTGGGGAAGATATAAAAATAACGAATAAATGGTAGTAAAAGGAATGTAGGAGAGGAGTTACTGGATTTTATAAAGCACCGTTCTGTCGCGCAGGTCTAGAGCATTACGATTGGTTATCCTCAAATCGCGCCCATTACCTCCGCTTCTGGCTACCAAATATCTTCAGATTGCTAGATGCACCGGAACCCGACCGTTCGTGGAAACACCCCGTTCCATTAATTTTAAGTTAACGTTTGTTGTTCTTCTTCTGAGAATTCTGTAGTCATGCTGAGCAGATTCCGTTCCTGACATGGATATTAATGAACGTAGGATATCTGCGAGGAAGTAAATTCTCCCATTTTAATTTATTACAAGTAGTTTATTCGCAACTACTCAACTACGCATTGATATATACATACATATATAATTATATTTTCAACGGTACGAATGTACCACCAATTGTCCAGCATTTAAAACTGTTTGCATACTCATTTTCAAGTGAATGCACCATATTCTAGTTATCATGAAAATTCACAACATACAAATAGGAATATCATCAAGCCTTATACGCTATCTTCTCTTGCTCAATGAGTTGATAAACTTCCAGATTACATGAATGTAAAAATTAATTATTTAAATAAGAATACAGAACACAAACAGTACTTATTGACAGAGATTTCCTACAAGATGAAATTAGTATCAAACAAGATATGTTGTCACATTACTTTAATTTGTAAGAACAAATCAAGTATTTTAGTTTAAATTTTACTTTCTTGAAAATGTATTTTGTCCCAATGAATTGAGTTGTTTAAGTTCATTGGTGCTACTTACTTTTATAGTTCACCAACGTATCAATATAACCCAGAGGGTAAGTTTGAATTGGTGATTACACCTCATTTCAAAACCTTTCTAGATTTAAAAATGTTCTATGCTGTGTGCAAAAAATTGAAAACCGATGTTTTTACAACGCACTGACAGATTTGTGGTAGCTGTTCATTTCAGGAAAAAATGTTTGCCACTTTCCAGCTTTGGAATAGCGGTTGAAATCCTTCAAAAAATCCATTCTAGAAGATGAAAGGTATCCATTTCTTTTCCAAATACCATTTGTATGCTGCTGGATTTAGTACAGGATTACCCTCACCCTCTTTGATGGACGAAAATTCTCAGCGTTTGCAGCTGGATTCGTATTGTTGAAAAAGGCTTTTCAAAGAAATTAGAGTTCTTGGAAAAAGAGAGCGGCGAAGACTGAAAATGCATCAAGAAATAAACTTAGATAAACTGGTAAGGAATTGAAGTCGCATTAAGACTCATCGTCAAGAATATTTCCTAGGAGTTCCTTACCTAGAAAATTCATGCATGTGATTATTTAAAAACTAAAAATAATTGTTATTTTATTTACAATTTATAATAAGCAGAAAATAAAGTATCAACAATAGATGTTTCTTTTTAATTTATGGTCGACTGGGTCGTTAATTTATCAGTTTCAATGGTGATTTTTGATTGGTAATACGGCCTTTTTTATTAAATTAAGTATCCTAATCCTTTTAAAATTAATAAAGTCTAATAATTTTTCATTTAATCCCAAAAGCTCTTCATGATAGACAAAAATACTCTTCTATCACATTCGTAATAATTGCTTTTTATTAATAGGCGAGAAATAGATTTAAGACATCAGCTGTACATTCGATTTTTTTCTTAATATTTCTTTATTTTTTGTTCATTTTCTTCTTGTTTGGCGTGGCTGCTTTAAACACGAGTAATAGGGAATTGAGATGGAGTGCTTTATCCAGGTAAAAATAGAAAATAATAATAAAATTTAACTAAATATATAAGATAAATAACGTCTAATGGAAATAAAACATTTTATAACATATTTTGAGCTAAAATTTAGATTTTATTCTAATGCTGCAGAACATTATAAAGCAGGGTTTATTAATTTTTGTCGCCATACTCACTGTCAACGTAATTAAATAGAACATATTAAAATATGTGTCCAATATTCAGCTCAATATTCTTTTATACAAAGCAATAACTTTTGTACAACAATAATTGTAATGTATCACTTGAATAATCCTTAAGTGTCCGTTCTAAAATACAATTCTCAAAAAATATTTACCAAACAATTGGGTGGGTTACAATTTATCTTCCACAACTGGTTCTTTGTATCTAAAATTAAAATTTTATGTGCTATTTACATTTTTTAGAAGTAATTGTTAGAACAAACTATAAATCTGTTCTTTAGGATTGGTTTTAATTAAACGTATGGGAAGAAATGTTGCTGAATCACGACAAGAAACTTTATTTTCAACTCAAAAAAAACTTTTGGCAGCCGTTTTTAAGGACAATCTTGTAATTTACTACTTAAATCTTTCGCATGTAATTTCAAACATTAACACAACTCTTGCTTCTTTAACGAATTATTTGAGAAATTTTCACAAACTTTGATATTGCAATGAACAGAAGCAGACAATTACTTTTGAAAATAATTTTTTCAATGTTTTCGCAGTACACTGAGATATTGCAGTTCCCAGAATGTGGTATTTGAGCAAAAGTCTACACAATTAAATAAATTAAAAAAATAAAAACATTTTTTTACCACCTTTTGTCTTAGAGTAATGATAAGCGAAAGGACAAATTTTGTATGTTAACGCTACCCCCTTAGACATCTACGTCATATGTAACGAATATTATAATTTTGATAATGTTAATCTGCGAAGTAATTTCCGCAATGTGGTTAGAACTTTAATACCAGAAAAACAAATTAAATACGACATATGAGATAATATGTTGTAGATATAATTCACGCAACAATGTTCACGCAATTTTTAATACTATATTTTAATTCAAATCACAAAGCATTTCTTAGATTTTACATGAAAGAACATTTAATCACCATAAAAAATTGAGCAATTTACACGCACATCAATGACTAGCATGTAATGGACATTCTTATCAATAATAAAATACGTAAGTAATTAGGATTATATGTATATACTACTTTGCTATTAGCGATAACTTCAGAATCGTATATTTACACTAGATTCGGATTGGTGCGATACGTTCGGAACTATGACCGGTTTCATTTTCAAGATAATACAAACTTCAACGCAGCACGCAACGCATGTTGGCAAACGCAAACAACTCGGTCAACAAATTATACAACTTTGGATAACAATAAAGCATTTTAGACGCAACAACAATACAGTTTAGAGATTTAATATATTACTTCACGTTTTCTTTCAGAAAATTCCAGACACAAAACCTATTTTTGGCCAACAGCACTCATATTTTGGAACGTAATTCAGAACAATACATAGAGTACTAAAAAAACTTCTCTAACCTCTGCTTGCATCACGCACTTTTAGAGGGCCTCGCCTCAAGTAAAAGGGGCCCGAGAAGACCGTTCCGCGAGAAAAATCTTGGAGGGGTGTAAAAGAATCACTTTAAAAATGAATAACACACTCTTTACAATAAAAGCGCTGAATTTTTCATCACGACCTGAGTACATAACGGGGCCAGCAGCCGTATCTCTGAAGTCGAGAGCCCTAGTCCGCTTCGCTGCCACCATCACTCGCGTTTCAACTGCCGACCCTAATCCTCCCCGACACCACCCTACAACCAAACAGCAGTTCCCCAGCCGCCCTCGCCCGCACCTTGTCTCGCTCCGCGTCACAGCTCCGTCTCCCAGGCTCACCCTCTCTAGCCACTTCAATCGCCAACACGGTCTTCCCCGGTCGCGAGATCCACGCTTTTTTTCAAACTCAAACGAGCCCTCGCGCTTTCTCGCTTATTCCCTCCCTATTCCTTCCCCTAATTCCACGAGCATTACCCCTCTCTCATCCGCAGGTTCCCCCATCCCGCTCGTGCAGATTCATCGTGCACCCCGACCCCCACATCCTACGCAGCTTCCAGATACTCCTTCCCTCTTCCTTTAGACTGCCAGAGGTACCGCAACCGCAGTTTCTGCCCCTCCTGCCATTTCCGACACCGCCTTCACCATGGACTGCAAACCCATCTCTGTCTTGCCGCCAACCCCCCGTTCTATCTTCGTGCCGTACCCGCCTTTTCCATCCTCTCGCCGTTTCAACCCTTTTACCCTAGCTTTTATTATCGCTATCATCTATACTGCTCACGCGGATCCACCGTTCTCGGTTTCGTTTCGCTTGTGTTGCCCAACGCACCGTCCCATGCTTCTGCTCTACTGTGTTTCTCACTCTCTTTACAGTCTCTACCACCTCCTCCATGTTACTAACCAGACATTTCTCCTCGCTCCATCCGTTCCAGTCATTCTCTTCACCTCCCTGTTCTCGTTATTTTCCTCGCTACTGTATCTCATGGTCCACACCTGCCTTTGATGACATCCACTCGTGCTATCTCCTTTCGATCCATTCGCCGATTCTACGTTCTTCCCATTGCCTTTAATACCGCTACCATATTAACTTTTTATGCGAATCCACCGTTCTACTATTCGTTTTTCTTGCCCTGCCCGACAGTCCTCACCGACCCAAGCTCCTGCTGGTTTTCTTACTCCCCTTGCAGCTTCCACCGCCTTCTCACCGTTACTAACCTCCCGTTTCTCCTTTCTCCCTCCGCCTCTGTCATCCCCTTCACCTCCCCGTCCCCGTGGTTCCCCTCGCGGCTATCTCTCCATCGCGGAGGGCTTCCGGGGTTTCTTTTCGCGCGCCTTCCTTCCGACCGCCACATCGCCCCCTCCTCCTCCTCCTCCTCCTCCTCCGCCGTTTCTGCGACTGCCGCCGCCTCTCGCGCCGCGCCCCGGGGCGGCGCCGTCCGCGCCAGAGGCCGCTGCGCGCGCTACAAATCTGGAGGAGGATTTTTATGTGCCTCCCCTCTGCCGCCCGGCGCCCCAGCGGCAGCCTCTAACCCTCCGGGCGCCGCCGGCGCTCCCGCCGCGCAGTGCGCGCGCTCTGGTGGACGGGGACGGAAACGGCGCTGAGGGAAGGTGGCGGTGCCGTTGGTAGCAAGTGCAAAAAAACACCGACTCAAAAAATCGTCTACTTCGGGATAGGCAAACATTTACCAGACTTACATCCATAATCTTTAAGATCAAATAAGAAGTCCGTCGATTGTGATATCCTGGAAACTGCAGAAACACATTCAACCAGAAACTTGCACACACGTTATTGTGCATAAAATAGAGGTTCTAAAGTTACTAGTTTCTTAAAATTTTAAAAGAACACGTCATATTTCTTATGCTATTGTAAACAAAATAAACCGTATGGCCGTTTTATAATATTTTTCTCGGGTACCTCCGCTCTGTAGCCGGATAGTCAAAAATTCCCTGGATGCCTTCAAGGCATCCGCCATGCAGTGCACGCCCTCTGGCGGACGGCGGCGAAAACACGCTAAAAAAGATGGCGGTTTTGTAGCGTTTGTAAGAAATCGTTCGCCTAATACGTCCTAAGTATACTACTGTTGTCTACAAAATAATATTTCAGCCCAGTATAATTCACATTTATGAAAAAAGAGAGGTCCAACGATGACATCAGGGAACAGCAGCCACACGTGCCACTCGAAACACACGTTACGCTGCAACGTTTTTTATGCTACAACATATGGTTAGCGTCAATACCTGTTATGATGCAACGCACGTCATTGTACACAATATCAAAACATCCTAGGTCCTTAAAACCCCACGGAACACGAGCCATGTATTTTATGCCGTAGTAAACAAAATGAGACCCTTTGGATGTTTTATAACAATATTCAAAGGAACCTGTATCCCGAATGGTTACACACCGTCTGGGCGCGTCGAGTGCTTTGTCACACAGTGTTCGCGCTCTGGAACACGTGTCGGAAATGCCCCGAGGAAAGATGGCGGTTTTGTACCATGTGTAAAGAACCAAGTCACGAAAACTTTTAACTCCTGCAACTGTGCTCCTGGTGTATGTATGTTTGTATGATGCAGATATGATAATCAATCAGATCTGCATCATACAAACTTCTGACAATAATAAGAAGTCCACCGATTATGTTTTCAGAGAAACCTTAAAAAAGGTGCAAAATGTAACACGCATTACACTGCACCGTTTCTTACGATGCACTTCATGGTATGCTGCAACACACGACATTCCACATAGCAGGGAAACGTTTTAGATTACTACGACCCTAAGAAAGACGAGTAATGTTTTTTATGCCGTAGAAAACAAAATGAGATTTTTTATATGTTTTATAAAATATTTCAAGGGTACCTCCGCCCTGTAGCCCAGGTTGTTCAAACCGTCTGGGCGCCTCGAAAGCTTTCTCCACCGCAGTGCACGTTCTATGGAGCATGACGACAGGAATGCGCTCAGGAAAGATGACGGTTTTGCACCATTTGAAAGAAACATTTGACCCAAAATCTCCAAAGTGTGCTACTACTATAATGGTAATAATCAACAAGCCCTGCATGAAAACAATTTAATGACAGCTAATCATAAATTTTCAGACTGGAACATAAAAGAAACAACAGCCGGGCGCGCAACTTCTCATATCACGTGTTATGCTGCAATGCACGTTACGATGCAGCACATGTTTTCATCATGTATAACTTGAAAAAAAACCTTTTAGTTTCTTAAAACATTAAAGCAACGTAATTCATGTTTCTGAATACGAGGTATATGAAATAAAATATGGATTCAAATTATAATATTTTTCAAGGGTACATCCTCTTCTTATCATTGGTACTGACAAACCCTTCTGGATTCTTGAGCCTACAGGACTTCCACTTCATAGTGCATGCGCTCTAGAGCACTACGTCGAAAATGCTGCAAAAAAGATGATGGAACCGTTTGCATGATTTATAAAAAGCGACATAAACCCATGAGTGTTCTACTCTTAGATAAATCTTTTTTTCAGTATATTTAGTGTCATTCTTTAATGACTTAACATTAATACAGTTTCACACATTTTCTCAGTGATACAAACAATGTAATCCAGTTAATTATAAAATTACTGATAGAAGTAGTGTTGCTCTATTGTTTTACAGTATAATGTAGTGTTCTAGCATTCTGCAAAAACATAAAAAAAGAGTGATGTTTTGTCATAAAAATTGAAACGTAATGATGATTCAAAATGAACGTCATATTTCATTTTCCTAAATTTCATTTATTATTACACGATGAGTTAATTCGCGTTTAGTTTCAAAAAATTAGCAAAATCTTTCTATCAGCCCATTTCATAACAATAACGTTTGCGATCGAGGTACCAGTACTTTTGCCCTTTGGCTCCGGGGGTGCGAGCGGCGTCCACCGGTAGAGGTCACAATACTAATGGCGGAAACCCCAAGAGCGGAACGCGGGACTGCGGTGGATTGCAGGGCCCTCACACCGGTTGGGAGTGGCCGGCGTCGGTAACGGCGGCGCTCGGGCGCCCAGCCGACAGGCACGCGCGCGGCTGGACCAGGAGCGGCGCCGCGGCGGCGGCGGCGGCGGCGAGCTGGGGCGGCCCGGAGGCGGCGGTCTTTGCCGGCACTCCTCCTGGCCCTTAGGCCGGCAGCGCGCCCGAGGCACCTGGCGGCGGCGATGCCGGGCGCCGCAATGCGGCGCGCGGCCGGCGGCGGGCTGGCGCGCGCGGCGGCGGCGGCTCGACTGGCGGCGCGGCCGAGGCCCGGCGCCCCGGCCGGAGCGGCCCGACGCGCGGCGCGGCCGCCTCCTATCGGCCGCCGGGCGGCGGCGGCGGCGGGGCGGCGCCGCGGCGCCGGCGTGCCTGTGCCTGGCGGCGCTGGCAGGCCGGCATCGAACAGGCGGCGGCCGGCCCGGCCCGGACAGGCTGGCGGCTCTCGGCCAGGCGGCCGGCGGCCCCCGTGCAGGCGCGCCGGGCGGCGGCGGCGGCGCGGCGGCGCCCGCCCGGGTCTCCACGCCCCCGTCGCCCCTCGTTTTCGCTGAGCAAGCACGTCTGCAATATTCCGCCCCACCCCGTCTCGCCACGCCCCCTTCGCACTCAGCGTGGCTTCCCGCCTCGCCCGCCGCGACCATTCATCCTCCTCCGCGAGTCCTCGTCGTCGTTCGTCGTCGTCGTGTCGACGCATTCGAGTACTTCCCTAGCGGGTTCGTCTCCGTTGTGAAGCTCTGCGCAGTGCAGCAGAAAATCCTGATTTTTTTTGGAACTCTTCAAGCCCGTCACGGATTCGTATTTGATATACCACGATTCAATTGCGATGACACGTGGCAGTTTATCTTAGTATGCCACTCGCACCTACAAGTAATTTCAGCTCTTTTTATCTCCCGTTACGCCCCCTATTACCTCTGCGCCCATGTTTTCCTGTACACATACATATAACATACCTAGATTCAGTGCTAATAACAATATATACTACGGTGTACTCATCATCTCTCCATATATTCTCTCTAATCCATAATCACTACTTTTTGCTGGCTCGTCCCTCTGATATGAAATCGTATCCCCACAGACACATTCTCTCTTCACACAGCTTTCACCGCTCTATCTCTGGGCGTTATTAATGAGACTCATCTCGCATTAAAGTCGCGATTGTTTATCTTAATAAAATGATCATTGCGTGGCCGACATAAGCAAACTCCCCATCCAACGTCTAATAACGCGACAGGTCTTACCTTACCCTTAGGCCTCGTTCCCCAACATAACGCCAATAGTCTATCATTGTATACTCGTCACAACGCCTCATCTGCGTTTCCTCTCCCATTTTCATAACTCAGTTTGTTCTTAATTCCAATAGTTTCCATTGGACAGAACTTAATACTGGACACATTGCTCATACATTTCGTCTTCCATTCTTCTGGCCCTTTTTCAAAATGGACATGTCTGAAACACCTAACACTCATTTCTATACTTTCTCTCGGTTTCGAAGAGAAGATATAATATTCATCTGGCCACTTAGCTATCTTCACCGTCGTTTTAGATTCCTCAGCTGTCGATCTACCCTGCGCATACTATGCTCTAGTTGTTACTGCATGTTGTATTTCAGCGAGAAGACGCTGATACTTTCCGCTTACTGAAAAAGCGACTTGGAATCCGACGCTTTTCGTCAATATCCAGCCTCCAAAATTCGCTTTGGTGGTTTGGTCCACACGACAGATAAGACTAACTCTACATCTATGTATGACTAGCTTAGCCAGTCTAAGTTCGACTTAATTAGTCAAGAAAAAGAGAAGCTAGGAGGAAGGAAGAATTCGTTTGCATGATTACATTGCCCCGCTTTTCGGTGCAAATGCTCCAGCTTCGGCCTAACCGTAACCTATTGGAGAATATGCAGCACTTATCGATGGCAGAAAAAAAGTGTTTTAAAATTCTCAGAAATTCTCCTGGCCGTCACCATTCCTCACTCCTCCCCACGCGTTCCATCACTTTCTTCCCACCTCCCGAAATCCATTCAGATACACATCAAACAGCGTTTTTGCCCCCTTCCTTTCCTCCACAGCGTCTCCCCAACTACAATATCCTGCCATGCGACCACTGCCACACTGGTGCTTTTGCGCAACTTTCTCTTCCCCTCCTTCCCCACCTCCGTCACCAGCTCGCCTCCGCCTCACCTGCCAGTGTCCCACTCTCCCTCCCTCTCTCTCGACTCTCCGGCGCTGCCGGACGTCGCGTTCGAGTTGTCGCGGTTCGGTGTCATTTGTCCATTTTTAGGATCGCAGCTGGCACCCGCGCCGACTGCCGCGTCATGCTCCAGGGGGCTTCTCTGGCCGGAAGGTCACGGAACCATACGA
>BOPP01000002.1:5570205-5590798 GCA_017312745.1 Gryllus bimaculatus | reverse complement strand
GCAGCCGCTGCCCCGCCTTCATCGTTCGCCTCCCGCACGCACGTCACCCTCTGCGCCTGTCGCCCACGCTGCAGCGTCTGCGCGGGTGAGTTTATGGCGTGGTGGAGGCGGCGGCGGGCATGAGGGGGGGCGGGTGTGGCGGTGGTGCCACGACTAGCGCGGCCAACCGGCCGCGGCAGGCGCGGTTTTTCACGTAATTTGCCGGCATTTAGATCCATTGGGAAGCATTCAGCCACACCTGCCGCCCCCCGCGCCTTGCCTCCACCGGCGGCGCGGCAGTCGGGTTCACTGGACGGCTGTGCGACGGGCTTGGGATAGAAGGGGGAAAGCGGAGCCAGAGGCGGCGAGGGCGGCGGGGGCGACGCGGTCGCTTCACGACGTTTGACGGTGATGCATGCCCCGGTGCGGCTAAGAATGGAATGGTCGTCGTGGGCTTGATATAGCCGCGATGTCGCTTTTGTAATGGAGAACCAAAGTGGTGGTGTACTGGAACTTACTAAATGCGGTTTTTACAGCGCGATTCATCTTGATTTATACTTTTTGATATCTATTATGTGGGCTGATTCTGCCGCAGGAGAAAAATATCGCTGTGGCTAACTTCTGGCTTCCGCCAACTCGATATCCATTCTACTTATCATTGAGCAAGAATAAAGCGGCGCCTTAGGTAGAAGGGAGTGTATAATTTGATGACAGATGAGGAAAGTAAAAAAAATCAAATTGTTGATGCAAAATAAAAAGAGATTTTGAGTAATAAATTAGGAAAAATTCCCAAAACAACAGAAAAAAAAATCTCTCTGAACGCCGTTTGCAGATCCACCATTAAATTAATATTAATGGTTACATGAATTGTAACACAAAACTGTAACTAATTAAATGTTGTAAAAATGCAAAAGAATGTATAGAAATAGGCCGCTATTAACACATCACATGCTATTGCAATGAAATCATATCGCCCGTAGATTTTTATTTTGTTTTATAGTCACAATGACATGTATTTTAGACGTCTTTATTACGGTCTGGTTCCAGTGCGAGAAATATATTGATTATATATTTTTCCCTCATAAAATATCTAAAAGTAATTCTTTATAAGTATTACATTTGTTTGCAATATTATGGAACATGTTTTCACTATCATTCTTGTATTGTTTACAATGTAATAAAAAAAACTCAGATGTAGATGGATTTTTTCTCTCTAATTAAGCGATTTGAGCAAACAAAGTGCTCCTATATACTAAATGAAATAACTGTAAACTAAAAATTGATATATTCCATTTAAAAACCATAACTTCCCTAGATATTTAATATAATACGTTCATTTAATAGAAATGAAAGCTAATTATAAATTAATGTTCTGTGATGTCAACAGAAGCAGACCGTTTTCAGGTCTATAACAATATTGAAAACAAATTTAATTAATAAAATGCGGAAATATGTTTGAAAATTCTAGTCGATTATGAACATATGGGATTGCAAATACAATATTTCATTCATGTTTACCTTAATTTGAAAGTTTTCTAATTATGATAAATAGGTCTATTAAAAGTAAATATATCAGGAAAAAGGTAATTAGGTGCATAAAAGAGAATAGTGTATACATCATCTTTAATTAGCAGCATTATTCTTCATTAAGATCTCAAATATTGATCAGTAAAATTGAAAAATGTCTTTTTTATACAAAAGTATTGAAATGAATTAAAATGCATTCTTGTTTTTTACATACAGTTAGATTTGTAGTCTCAGCGTCTAAAACTTGTATATTACATACGTCTTATTTGATAAAAAATATTTAAAGTAATAAAAAGTTAACTACGTTACTTTCTGATTATGGAAATATAGCATAGGATTATTTTTATCATTCTGATGCACGTTTCGTGTATTAGTTGATTTACATGCGTGACATGTAAATCAACTAATGTCATTGTTTAAGAGTTTACCAACTTCAATGTAAGTAATATTTGTGATGGACAATAGGAATGTAAAATCACAACAAACATCAATGTTTCACTGTAATGTAAATTAGTCCAATAGGTCTTCCAAGTATTCATTATAAAAAAGTAGCACATGAAATGTGTCATTAAATAAAAATGAAAAAATGTGTGAAAAGGAAGATGCTGCAATGAGAAAGTCGGTATGCAAACTGTGTATCTGTAACCCTTACAACCTAAACGATATTAATAAAGCACCGACCATAGAAATTATTACGCGAATAATTAGTACTTTCATGGAATGAAATAATGGCTAACGAGAATACAGAAAAGAAACTTTCTGCGGAAATTTTGGTACTCACATTTTAGATTGACTGCTCTAAATTAAAATTTCCATTTGAGAGATCCTGCTGGCTGTAACGCTCAAGTTCCATATAATGATTTTGTAGCACTATCATCGAGGTATCGAAATCAAGGTTCTTCGTTAATAACTCTCGTCTACACAATTGTTCCAGGAAGAGAATCCGAGGAAACAAACATGATTGTAATGATTAGTTGTAGAATTGATTCACCTCCAATGCTCATTGTGTACAAGCAATGATGAATTGAAGACTTGAAATTCACACTAGTCAAGAGTTCATCTCAGAACGGGTAGTACCCAGGTGTGGAGTTATTTTTATTTATTAGTGATTCCGAGTGCGTTAACTGCTAAGATCGTTAGTCCCGTAAGTGTTGGGCATGGTTTTATTCGGGAGACGTGGCGGTGATCTCCGCTGGCTGGCAGAAGTCCGGCGCCAACCTACGTCGACTTATGACGATTTTCCTCAACTAGTTCTCTCATCAGCATGGCACCACTCCAGCCGAAACAAGCTCTAGGCTTCCGATCGGTTTTTCGATAAATGTGGCAGTCTAGTCGATGTGAGTTTAAGTGTGTGTGTGTGTTAGAGGTGAGTATAGAACGAGGAAGAGGAAGGAAAGATCGCGCGCGGTGCGTGGCCCGATCAGCTGGAGTGCTGCTCCGGCAATCCCCTGGTGTTGATCGGAGGAACCACGGAAAACTACCGATAAGAGCAGCCAGCAGTTAGAATTCTTCTCTAGACAGCGTCTGAATACGACCCAGCCATTCAGCTAGTGTCAAATATCCTGCTAAGGTCGAGAGTGTACCCCAGGACTTCTCGATCAGAGGCACTCCAGTAACAGCAGTTGATTATCTGAAACCACTTTTTCCGTTTTGACTCAGGGAAAACTCCACAATTTGTCTTACAAATCGGCGGCGACGAATCTCGCGTTCCAGCTGAGCAGAAACACCGCTACCTTCTAGCTACAGCATGCACTATTCACAGGAGCCTGATAACCAACACACAAAGGACACAACACACAAAGGTTGAAACACAAAAAACGTACGAGTTGTTCCACTTCTAATTCTGATTCGTTAAATAGGAGGGCAGGGGCAGAAGTCATGGCAACTTTTTTTCTAAAAGAATTTGTATCGGATCATGCAGTTTTATTTGTTGAGTAAAAGAAATTATGTAAGAATGTGAGTTCACAACAACAGATGACTATGCATCTCTATTAGCACCGAGAACATTGTAAAATCAATTTCCTTGCTACCGCAGTGCGAGATAAATGTAACCTTATTCGAGCAGTGCTCATACAGAAATATAGCCGTTCTTCATGAGAATATCACAGGGAATTGGTGGAAGCTCTTGGGAATAATGCCTTTCCTTACCAGATAATCGCGATACGGACAGGAGAGACTGCGGGGAATCGTATCAACTAGTGACACGTGAACAATTCTGAGTGGTCGGACCGATGTGGCACAAGCAGTACTCGAGAATCTGTCCTATCGAAACATTATAAAGGTGTATCATCCCTTCGTAATGTTGGGAACTAGTGCATGCTATAATGCTTTGGAATATGAAAACAGTACTTTATTTCAAATACCTTAACTAGTATGAAAAACCCAATTATGTGCGAAGTAAAATGCTCCTGCCCTGAGTTCATATATTGCCCTTTTATTTCAATATTTCACATATTCATGTTCGCACCGTGTTCTAAAAAATGTAGTTGCAATAACTTATGTCGTAGTACAATATATAGCCACCGTATTTTCAATAACTGCTTTGTAAGCTGCATAAATACAGGTCATTTTTTGCTTATCCTCACAGTTTCCTAATCGACCCCAAAATACACCGAATTATATTTTTTCTTAAGTCGCTGGAATACTTCGCAAACGTTTATGATGCTCGTAGATCTCGTTCTACTGTGTTTTTTCCTAAGGGACGTTTAATTTCATCCTTATGTCATTTTCTCCGAACCACTTTTCTCCTCGTATTATTATGTAAGGTATCCTTATCAACTTATTGTCATTATTACGTTGTGTTTTTCACCCATGTTCCAGCCATCTATTGGTCTGATGCATTACTCTATTCACTAATTGAAAGGATCAAAACCGTTACAAAATTACCCGCTATCATCTCATTATTTTAGCTCCCTAAATTTGCACAGCACAAAACCGGCGTCAGGCTTCACTATAACGTGATTCTGCATAACAAGTAGTGGAAATTGCTTTACTAAAATTTAGGCATTGATGTTCTTTCAAATATCTCTTACCGAGGTATTGAAAACTAGCACTTAAATATCACAGGCTTTTGTTCAATTCTCAAGTATACAAAACACCTAAAATAAAGAACAAAAAGCATTTGTATGCTGAATGTTGACAGAATATCTCATTTACAGAACAATAATTTTCTATTTTAGCCATCTTCACACATTTCCTCTCTCTTCTCCGTTTGCAGCGGAGGAGAAAAGGAGGAACGTGCATTCAACGTACGCCAACAAAAGCCCTAGCGACACTTCCGCGCTTCAGCCATCTAGGCGCGAGTGTATGCGTAACCGCCGCCGTTATTATAGTAATCGTACGTCGCCAGCTTTGCAAAACTCTCCCCCAGCACTATCAGCGCTTAAGGAGGCGCCATCGGCAGAGGAAGGGATTGTGTGCAAAGACGGGGCCGGGGGGAGAGGGTACGCGCCCCGGGATGGGCCCAACGCGAGGTGACGAGGGGAGCCGGGTGCCGCGCCGGCCCCCCCCTCGCGCCCGCCCCTGCTGCCCCCAGCAGACGTCGGCGGCGCCCCGGGCACCGCATTTCCTATTTACAAAGGCGGCTCCCCGCGTTTCCTCCCCGCTGCAACTCCCGGCCCCGCCCCGCCCCGCCCGCCCCGCCCCGCCCGGCCCCGCCCCGGCCCCGCCCCCGCGTCGGCTGCCCCGCCCCGCCCCGCGCCGGCCCGCCGCCGCGCGCTCTTCCAGAATGTTCTTTAACAACGATGACGAAATTCCGGCGCTGAAGCCCCTCCCGCCCCCGCCCTCGCACGCCCTTCCCCTCCACCCGCCACCGCTGTCGCCAGTTTTACGACCCGGCGTCCGCTCCCCGCGTCCCGCTCGTCGCCGCCCCGCCCCACCCCTGCCCGCGGCGGTCGTCCGGAATTAACGCCACAATACTTCGGCGCCCGCGCGGCCCTGCCCCCGCCCCGCCGCCACAGCGGTGCACTTCCGCGCCGCGTTAGGGCTGAGTCGCGCGCGGAGGAGCAGCGACGCGAGGAGTGACTTGGAGCGGACGGTGGTAGGCACGTTTTCTTATGACAGAGGGTTTGTGAGGGTAATGGTGAGGTTTGGTTTGGGGTGAATTGGGAATTGGTGATTAAGATGGTGATAGGTCGGATGATGGTTGTAATGGTGGATATTGTAGAGGTTATGTTGGAGGAAACTCATGGTTGTTGTGGTGGTGGTGGCGGTGGCGGCGGCGGAGGCGGCGTCCGTGGGGGTGGCAGTGGGGGCAGCGGTGGCGGTATTTGGTTTTGTAGATGTATTTTCTGTGATAGTGATGGTAATATAGTCTGTGATGCCACTAGCGCAGATGGTGACGGAAGTGGCGTAGATGGAACAGGGATGGATATGTATATGTGGTGGTTACGGTGCGGAGAACTGGTAAGGAGGAGTTGTTGGCAGTCGCGGTAGGTAATAATTGTATTGATGAGTGACGTGGAAATTCGGTTAGCATTGCAGACATACTTCTACTTGTATCTATGGCATCCATGTTCACTGCGACAGGCATGGAAGTAGATATTACCGGTAGTGGCAATGGTGACCCTCGTCGGAGATGGCTACTTTAGTCACCGGGCCCGACCGCAGCGTCGTTTTTGGCAATGATATTTGCGATGAAGGCAGAGATGGAAACGCTGGGAATGAGTGGGGGGGAGACGATGGCGTTGAGGGAGACGGTGGCGGTGACAGCGGTGTTAGTGACGGCGTCGGTGGCGGTGGCGGTGGCGGTGGCTTTGGTCCCGGCTGTGACAGCACCAAGGGAGCGGTTGGGGTGTTACTGGCCGTGGTTATGGCGGCTATCACGGTAATGGCGGCGGTGGCGGTGAGGGCGGTGTGGGTGGCGACAGGTGCGGTGCGAGTGGAGGTGCCAGTGGTGCCGGCGTTGGCAACAGTGGCAGTGGTGGGGACGACTGCGGGCGGGTTAGACGG
The DNA here is from genome assembly GCA_017312745.1 of Gryllus bimaculatus. Lineage (NCBI taxonomy): Eukaryota > Metazoa > Arthropoda > Insecta > Orthoptera > Gryllidae > Gryllus > Gryllus bimaculatus. Next base: position 5,584,342 of record BOPP01000002.1, on the reverse strand, counting down.
CTGCGGGCGGGACAACCGCGGCCACAGTGGACGTTGCGGTGGCCACGATAAACGCTGTGGCAATGGCTGCAAAGGTAAAGCGGAGAGAGAAGGTGCGCACCGCACAGCAGCGCCCGGTTGTTGAGATAGGTGACTGGTCACGGCGGGAGGCCATGAAAGGAACGGGTGACGCGCAGAGCGAGACAGGAGGCAGGTCTCCCGGAGAACAAAGGGCTGAAGCCACACAGAACGAGTTCGTTCTGGCTGCACGAACAAACTTCTAGGTGAAAGACTGACAAAATCTTCAAAGAGTTTTGGAATGGAAATTGGTTAACATCACATTCAAGAAAATAATAATAATATTAATAATATTGATAATAATAATATTAATATTAATAATAATAATAATATTAATAATAATAATAACAGTTATAATATTATTATCATCATCATTATTATAATTCTCACTATCATAATAAAACTATTATTAATATTATTATTATCATCCTCCCTCACGGCGAATGATCTTGAGTTCCGGTCGTTCAACATCTACACAAGATTGCATCTATTTTCCGAAGGAGTAGATTAGGTGATCTGATTGGATTGATATTCTACTACACCTTGCACAAAATGTGCGAAGTACCGTACAGCACAATATCCTGAATTTCGTAGTACTTATTCCAGTCTAGGATGTTAGTTGAGTGCTTCGAAACACCTATTAATACTGGCACTGTCTGTTCTAACATTCCACATTCGACCGACCTCGTTTGGAAGATATATTTTTGATATTTCTCAGGAGACTTTGCTGTTACGTTACCAACACAAAAGACAGGTACATCAATGAACAGACATCTTTTTTCTGTTGTACCTCTTATCACTATATCTGCTTTGTTAGCTATTATAGTATGACCTGTGTGAACGTGTTGGTCATACAAGATGGCGTTATGCCCAGCTGTTGTTACTGATTTGGGTCAGGGGTTGTTCCATTTATCATCTCTGGGACATTCATAGCTTTACTTATATGCCAGCGAAGACTTGAGCACCCTTCTTTGTGCCTTTTCAGATATTCATGTTAGCCAGAATTGTGCATCCTGAAACAATATAATCAATAGTTTCAGATTACTCTTCACTCAGTCGGAATTTGTCTTCTTGGGTAGTACAGATGATGTCATACCGACGAGTTCGTAGTGCCTGATGTTGGGCTGATATTAGGAATGAATTGAATTGAATTAAATTAATGCCTTATTTTACGTGGCGAGACTTGGGCCATCAGGCCCGCTCTTCCGTCTGACCACGCAAATTTCGCTACGCTCCTTTCACCAACTAGCAGAGGAAGGAGGTATTTCTTGGGCGAGAAACAGGCGAGTTCGAATTTAGATCAGAGGCGTCATTTAGGCTTGAGGATCTTTTACATGCAAGTAAATCTACTGACATGGGACAGCCGGCTTTACTTCCCCTCCGAAGGAAGGCGTACGAAGAATTTTTGCGCCTTTAAATGCTTTGACTTGCTTGAATGCTTCTGACTATTTCCATTTTACTTTTATTTGGTCATGCACGTGTTTGCTCATCATTACCGTTTACATTTTCGAGACGAGCTACTTATAGGCCATGCAGAGGTTTGTTTCTTCAAGATCTTTTCAATAGATTTGGGGAGTCGGTTCTGGTATTCAATTTTGTCAGTGGATCTGTCTCTGATTGTTCCATGCATGTCTTTTGATGCTATTTTCTTTTCAAATTTTACTTACTATTTTCTTTGCTTCGGTCAGGACAATTTACTTCATCAAAGGATTGTCTGCTTGGTGGGGTACATTCCAACATTTGCGTTTCGGTGTGCAGGCTCCACCTATTATCTTTATTATGATTATGATTATTATTGTTGTTATTATTGTTGTTATTATTGTTATTATTAATAGTGTATAAAATCTTTATCTTTAGTGCACAATAAATTATCTGTTTGCTTCAATTATTTTTGCATATATGGCAAGCATGGCGCAAATGTATCATATCTGCATCACACAATACTCATATAGAAATTCATATGATGCAATGAAAGAACGTGGCATATAAAAACAATAATTGCGAAAAGATAATATGAAACGATTTCTTTCAGAGAGGAGATCTGTAGTATTTTTAATATTCAAAATCAAATTTTTGGCTGATTACAATGACTAACACCAAGAATAACAACAATATCGGTTCCAAAATAAACTTAGAGCTTAATTGGAAATCAAGATATCAATTCTAGATTTACAGTCACATTTCGTTTTATTTGAACGGATCTTTTAACTCATTCAGAACGCCATTTTTGTTAGAATCTTTCCTTTTTAATTTTATTTCAAAGGCCAATAGTTAGTTTTAAACCTTTTGAAAAACCTTTTGGAAGATTTTGTGGATTGAAAGCGGTCTTTATTCCCCTGAGCTATGACATACAGAAGCAGAAGTTGAGAAATTAGCTTCTCTGTGTAATACTAAAAAATATCATTTTGCCGCTATACTATACGTCACTGATATGTCACGTTTTTATCCGAAACATATTATGAATTGTTGGAAATAAAGTTTACGTTGATGTTTTGTTAGAATAAAACATTATTTCTCGCATAAAAAATTACATTCATTTACAAGTCGAAAATGATAAAAACACATCGCGAGATAATCAGTCGAATGTTACAGAAATTAACCAGCTTCACGTGAACAGCGATAAGAGCAGCTTAATCATAGTGTAAACATTATATTTTATGTGTACAGCGCTTTCATTAATTAAACATTGTGTTCGGCATGTAAACAAGTGTCTTCCTGGGAGAATTAAATTTTAACCTTCGGTACACCGAAGCTATTACACTGTAAGCCTCTGGGCAAATATCATCTCCATGGAGGGACGCGGGCTTGCCATCTCCCAAACAAACGAAGCGCAGTCTCGTTCAGGAGGATTATTGCGAGAAACGATTCACGTCGCTCTTAGTTCCTGTGATTCATGTTGGTCACACCGGAGACTGAGACACAGATCAATGTTCAATCCTAAAAATTCAATGTGAAATGTTGGTTGAATTCACCGGTAACCAACAGAAACGTTTACAAAACTATTTCCAAAAAAAGTACATATATAGTTATCTTAATATTAGAAATATATTTGGAGCATCCGTAATCGAACAAATCAAGGAAATGGAAATCAACGAAAAAGAAGCAAATGTAATAAATTGAAAAAAAGATAAGCCTCAATTCAATATTATTGAAATCAGGAAAGCTATATAATGTAAGATCCAAACGTAAGACGATATTTACTTTCATTTTTTCAGTAAAATAAATGTATCAAGATAAAAATTTAGACTTCTTAGATAGAGATGTTTTAGAGTTCCATTTAGTATTTAAGAATTAGTGCATCTCAAGAACTGAGATGTGACCAAGTAATAGCTTTATTGCATTTCATTTGCAAAAGAAAAATAGACAGTAATTACACTCGATATTGAAAAGGGTTGTGAGAATATTGATTTGGTGGCGGTGTTGACGTAATTGTTTACACAAACACGATGATTCAGAAATAATCAGTAAAATGATTTCATGTATGTAATACAACATGAATACTCTAACGACGGATGTTTTTGCAAATAGACATATTGTCGCCAGAAAATGTAGGAATATTGTATTCTTTCTTACTTTTTTTACCTCTCGTAAATCACATTCATGTGTTTTTCTACTACTTTCTACGCTGCAAATGATAATTAGGCCCAAACAGATTTTTTGGTACAGTTAAAATATCGTATTTTTACGTCTTCCATTATAACCAACATCATTTGCTGGTACAAGTTATTCTCGTCTGGCGTTTTCATACGTATTTGCAAGCCGCAGCAGAAACTACTAATTTCGTAAGTCGCATTTTCTGTCGCTCTTACATTCCCCCACGAACATCAAAGCGCGTTGCAGTTACTTGATTCCCCTACGTGGGCGCCTGGCGCAGGGTGAGGACACCTCCGCCAGGCCGGCGACCGACCGCACGGAAAGGGTCTCCTCCGCCGACGGCCTCAGGTCAACAGTGCCACGAAGCAGTCCCGCTTATAATTCTGTTTATGGTCTTACGCGCGCGTCCAGTGCCGGCAACGAGGTTTCCTTCCCTACCTTTAGGTTTAGCCCTTCGTCGCTCCGCTTCTCCTCTGCATCTGCGTCGTCGTCGACAGACGGAGCCAGTGGCTACGGACCGCTCTCTCGACTACTGTTGGAGACTCTCAACTATAGTTGCCTGGGCCACATACTTTTATTTCGTAGTCTATACATTCCTCGCGATATATTTTCGCATACGTATTTTGTTATCTGCCTCTCTGGTGGCTTATGGGCAGCAAGCGGGCTTTTCGTTGTGGGATACCAGATTTGATTTCCGGTCACGGCAAAAAATAAAATGTAACTTTTCATTACAATCGTCTCAGGTTTTACAATTACAAAACAAAATAAAATATCAGGCAGGTCATTTATGCTAAGTGCGGTAAAGTGAATACATCATTTTCCCTACATGTCTTGCTTATTTTCAGGCACGTTTAATAAATAAAGAGAGAGCCCGGGCAAGGGATATCCAGTAGGTGGCAAAATTCGAATTACCCCGACGGCAAAATATCAAATACATGATTACATATATTTTGTTATTTCAGCTTTGACGGCACCAATTCGCCTCCTCCTCTTTTGTCTCTGAAACAACTAGAGGCATTTTCATGGATTCGGCATTTACAGGATGTTCTCTCCACTACTGTTACTGTTTCGAGATTTGTCTCATCGTGAATTGTCTGTACCCTTCTGGCTTCCTACGGACACTTTTCCGCACACGTATTTCGTCAAAGCAGCTTTGGCGTCTCCACTGTGTTTCACTTCTGTCTGTTCGTCGTCTCCGTGGTGATAGCCGTTTCCTGTTCTTTAGCACATACAAACTTTTCCCGAGTAGTGTTCAGATAAGCGCTTTGACTCCTCTTTAGTTCAGTCTCTGCTGCAACTTGATGCCCTCCCGCGCCATTATTTTTTCAGCTATTACTCCACTGCAGTAGAAACTGCAGTGAAGTAATAACAGAGTGGAGTGAACTAATTAATATTATCTACGATTATCTCCACAACATTTTTTTTCTAATTTTTTCTTTATCATTATTCGTCATCATTTGATATCTGTTCAGAAAAAGATTCTCAGTCACTTGTCTTTCACTGATTATCTTAGTTTTCTTACTTTGGTCGCCTATTGTGTCGGTCTGTTGCCGCCTTTTGGTAACATTTGTGTTCCGTCTGTTGCCGCCCAGAGCCTGCCTTCGCCTTCAGCAACTTCACTGCGTCCTGAGCCTCCAGCAGAGTCCCACTCCCCGACTCCGCCCCCAGCGCCTCCAACCCCTTCCTCAGCCCCCACCCCGGCCGGCGTCTCACGTTAGTATACGCTCAAGGGATGTTCCGCTCTGCCGCTTCTCGACCAATTTGCTCTCCTCCCCTCCCCCCTCCTCCTCCCCCGCTCGCCTTGTGTTAATGCGCGGCGGTTTTCCTTGCGAGGGCGGGACACGGCGCGGGCGCCTGGAGCAGCAGGCGCGTTCTACTTGACAGGTTGGCCGTGCTCGCTTCCAAGCACCCTCCCCCCACTTGACCCCTCGCAGCGTACTCCATTGTTCACGCGCTCGGCGGCGGGCGGAGCGGAGTGTCGTGTCTTGGTTCCGCTCTGGACCTGCTCTCCGACCGCCCCGCCCCTCCCCCACCAAGCCCCGCCCGCGCCGCGCCTCCTCGCCACCTGCCACGCGAGCGCTCTGGCCAGTGTAACTTGGCGCGCGCCGCTCTCAGGCTCAGCCTTACCCTGGCCTTTGCCAGCCCTTAGCCTCCCCCCCCCCCCCCCTCCCCACCCCATCCCCACTCGAGCCAACCGGCGCCGCGGAGCCGCCTTACCTGGCGCGGACGGCGGTGACGTACAGAACGGGCTTCGCTCGCTCGCTCTCTCTCTCTCTCTCTCTCTCTCTCTCTCTCTTGGAGGTGGGACTGCTGCAGTGACGGCCTGGGCGGGGGACTGTGGAGGCTTACGCCTTTGTTTCGTAAGCTAGGCGATAAGCAATTACTCGAAATGTTTGCTTTCCGTTAGAACGCTTCGAGATTTACTAACGAAACAGAAAATTTTCCATACATTTTGTGGTATTTGATTGTTATTTGGTTTATTGTACAGATTTATGTTAATATTCGTAGTTATTGCAACTACGGTTAACCCGATTAACCACTTTTTTTAAAATAAGCAAATTTTATAACCTTCTGACATTGCCGGAACCATCATTTATGATATTTCGTGTATCCAATTTACACACTACGCTATAATTTGTAATATTATAGTAAAAATATATTGATTTTATAATTAATATTAATTAATATATGTATACAAAATATCAAAAAATTCAAAACTGTTAGTTAAGAAATGATAGAAAAATATACGTAAAAAGTATAGCAATTGAATTAAGGAACTGTCAAGCAAATGTGTATTCTCAGCAATTAAATGCTAATCCATTATTAGCCTCCACACGAAGTTGTTCCTGTTATGGCCCATGAACTGTGAGAAATTTTCACCACGCAGGACCTCCTACTTGGAGAGGCGGTGTCTGCATCAAATGACCTTTCTGAAGGTGACTGTGGCTGCGCAGGAGGAGGGCAGGACATAGAGATAAAGCTGCCGAAATCCGAGAGAGGTGGCGCGAAGGTGAAGGATGAAGAGGCGTCTGTAAGAAAGTGGTATGGCAACAAATTTGAAAGCAGTCGGAGTATATTCAGTTAGAGATGTAGGCGTTGTTCCAAATAGTGATAAAGTAAGTGACATGTGCTGAGAAAGTGGAGAAGCAGTGAAGTAGGGAACAAAATAATTCGATTGCAGGGAATGAGTAGCATAGAGAATGAGTCGAGAGTCGTAGATAGGACAGAGAAATAGTCGATGGCGGAAGAGGAGGAAATGGGGATGGCGGATGTTGAGGTTTGATAGGAGAAGGGAAAATTGAGGAGAGATAGGAGGCAGATGAGACAGAAAAGGATGCGAAACGTGTGAGAGGTGAAGAAAATAGAGGAAACAAAGTAAGTTGAGTCAGAGAAGATTGAAGAGACGAAGAAAGCGGCAGAAATGTTTTAAGCAGATATCATTTAGATTAAGGGAGGAGAAATAGGTGGCAGAGACAAAAGAGGCGAAGGAGACACAGAAGATGAGTAGGCTCTGAGGCACAGAAGACCTAGAAAGAGGAGAGACCTAAAAAGTATAAAATTCCTAAAAGGTTGAGGAGACCATAAGGGAGATGGAACTATGATGCGGAGGAGTCTACGAGGGAGAGGAGATTGTGAGTGTGAGGGTGAGGAGACTGAGTGTGAGGGTGAGGAGACTGAGTGTGAGGGTGAGGAGACTGAGTGTGAGAGTGAGGAGACTGTCAGGATGAGGAGACTGTATGGGTGAGGAGACTGTCAGGGTGAGAGGAGACTGTGAGAGAGAGAGAGAGAACTATTAGGGGGAAAGGACTATGATGGGAGGGGATATGAAGTGGAGGAGAATAGAGGGGCAGAGGTGGTGGAATAAGCGGAAAATGATGTGGAACAGTGTAAGTGGAGATAACGGACACGCCGGACGCGGCGGAAGTGGAGGAAGAGGAGGCGAAAGAAAAACAGTGGCCGAAAGAAGGGCAGAAGCGGAGACGACAAACGGCGGTTACGCAGCGAGCCGCGCGCACGCACGATGCGACCCGCGCCACCCCTCCACGCGCGCGAGGCCCCGCTCGCTTCCGAGCTCCTCAATTATGAATCCATCCGAAACGTCCTGGCCGAGCTGTCCTGGAGCCGCGCGCGTGCGTTGTCTCTCTGCACTCCTTCCGCCCGGGGAGGCGACCTCGGGCCCCACGCGCAGCGACGCCGCGCCCACTGCACCACACCCCACACCACACAACTCTGCCTGCCCCCACCTCGCCATTCCATGCCTTTCCTTGCACCACTCATTCCCTACAGGATTCTACCAATCCAAATCCAAACCAGTCCCACCTCGCCCCACTGATTTCCCGCAGACTACAACCCATCGAAAATCACCTGGTCTCATTCATCTTCCCCATTTTCAACACACTGACCCATTAATTGTCATCCCAAATCACCAAACCTCAGACATCCCACCGATTTCCGTCCCGATCTAATTTGTCTGTTCCCAGCCGCACCATTCCCTGCCTGACTTCATTCCACCTCACTCGCCCCGCCACACAAGCCCCGTGCCCTCGCCCCGCGCCCCCGCCCCGCGTCACGAGCTTCGCACACCGGCGCCCCGCGCCCCGTGCCTCGCACTGCCACGCCTCCCGTGCATTATAGATGTTGTGCGGCCCTGTCCGGCTCGTTGCTGTACGCGCTGTGGCAGCGGCGGACGCTGGCAGTCGGACCCGCGCGAGCAGTAGACATGGAGATGGTGATTTCGGAGAAAGTACAGGGAGGTCCCAAAGGGTGCGATGGTGCGGAAATGGTGGAGATTCGTTGGTCGGCAGCACCTGTGGTTGCTGGTTAGTAGTCGTCTATACGGTTGTAGTGGTGATAGTGATGACGGTGATGGAGTATTAATGATGGAAGCGCCGGGGGAGGAGGTGATGGTGGTGATGGAAAACTTATTGACATAGAGTACTGTTACTATTAACGAAGACGATTGCAGACGTAAGACGAAAAAGAGTGGAAGTAAAACAGTGCTAGCAATGTGAACATTCTTATTTGTGGTTGCGGTGGTGGTGGTGGTGGTGGTGGTGACGACGTTAACACACAATGGGAAGTTTAACCGGACGGAGGGTGGTAGGGTGGAACTAAAGGCAATGGTAAGCATGTGCTATGCGAAGGTGAAAGGTCAAAGAGCAATGCATAAAGCTACTGATTGAATTATAAATAGGATTTTGATTCTCCCACAGCGCGAACATGTTTGAAAGTGACCGAAGTGGCGATTTTAGTGAGGTAGCGATTTGTGCCTTTAAAGGTGATGTTAATAAACCCTGATAAAACCTGATCTGAAATAATTATTAGAACAAAATGTTGGAAAGAAAACAAAATAAATCAAAATTTTTAATATACATTTCTTTGTTAAATAAAAGTAAATTTGGTTCATATATATATATATATATATATATATATATATATATATATATATATATATATATATATATATGCGACTAGTAATTAGTTACAGCCTTTAATACTACTAAAAAAATACAACAGAAAATGTTCTTATTCAGCTAAAAAACGGTACTACGGAAAACAGCAGCAGTGGAATAATAAATTTTCGATAAGGATTTTGAAATGTTGGAAACAAGGATCTTTATTAGCAAATGAATAAATATAGAGATAGTATAAGCTTGTTGTTACATCTACACGTGATAGGGAAAGTGAATATGTTTAAAGTATGTCAGAAAATGGACAGCTGGTAAACAAAATGTAAGAATTCAGTAATAGTGGAAGGGGAAATAATGATAATAGTAGTGAAAATATGAATTGAAAAATCTCAGTGGCATGTTCGTAAGTAACAATAATTGTGAAAAAGATGCTGCACAAATAGTGTAGGTGATTTGATGTAAATTCAACCGTAGTTCTCGCTTGACCTGGGTGTGTCTTATATGGTCATGTTGTTGAAGTGCGTGTAACCAATATTCTTAATTATTTACTAAAGAAAATTTCAGCAGGAGGAAAACTATTGATCAAGAAATAACTAAACAATGATGGAGTAACTCTTTCTAGATAGCAGAGTCGAGGGCAAGGTAAGAACGAATTTACTCACTGATGTAATTAGGTTACTAAAATATATTTTTACTTAATTTGCCAAAATGTAATTGCCGTACTGTACAATGAAGGTACACTGCGGCAAAAACACGATATCTCAAAAACTACTTCACTTATAAAACTACCATTTCACACGAGTTCCTTTGAGACATGTGAAACTTAGCATTCAAAATTTAATCAAAATAGAGGACGGTCAAGCGGGACACAACTGAAAAACATTTCTTAGAATCATGATGTTCGTACGTCCAAAACATTTGACTTCACCTATGCACTTTAGCTGAAAAAAGATACGAGATAATGTAAAGCTTTCAAGAAAATTTCTCAAAAAATAACTTACATAGGTGGAGTCTCAATATATACACGCCCAAAATATTTGGTGCCATCCGGAACTTCTTAACTATTTTTTAATAATTAAGAAAGAAAACTGAAAAAGCGCCTTTAAGCTTTTGCCATCATTAGAATTGTGGCGTAGGGGCAAGGTTGGCAAATCATGCAACCCGCAATACGCGAGAGTACTGCGGGCGCGCGAGGCCGGGCTGAGCTGGGCAGGGGCTCCGGGCGCGTTGCCCACGAGCTCCACCCGACAAAAGTCGACGCGCCACTAGTAGCAACGCGCTCCGCAGCGCCCCAGGACTAACCAATGACTCGCATCCCCCGCTCTAGGTGCGCTCGCGCCCCGTTAGCGCCCAGTTAAACGCTCGGCGGCCAGGTCATTTCACAGTAATGTTAATCGTAATGAATGACATCAGTGATGCTGGTTACATTTCTGCTAAAGATCAAGTCGCACTACCAACCACAGTCCTAAGATTATTGTATTGGCACCAAACTCTCTCACAGGCTGCTCAGGGCATGGACTGATGTTACTGCAGTGTCTGTGTCATGGAAGACTTATGGCTCGAGCACCGACAGTGGCAAGATTTGCAACACTAGCCATATAATGGGGTGGAATTTAAACGCTGTCTGGAGCAGAATTATAGCAAACAGATGTTCTAATCATTAGTTTTGTGTGGTTTCTCACACGAACTCCAGGAGAATACTGGAGCATTACCCTCACACGGGCCACGGATTGCGCGCTATCATTTCTTTCTATACCCTGTCGTTTCTTCACCCCTTTATTACGCACACCTACTTTTACATTCACTACACTCGAGAGATCAGTCGGGGGATTAGAGATCGTCCCAACTGGGGCGGCACCCTGCTAGTGGGAAATACCTGGTTGGGGAAAACCTCGCAAGCCGACTTGTACTCGGCGCCGCATCTTACTATCTAATCAAACACCGATCTGTCATAATACTCGTACAAGCATGTGTTGAATTAATGACCATAGCAGTTCATGAACTCGAAATAATCAGTTAATCAAGCTCTACTACCTTCTCTCCTTATCAGATTCCATGTTTCATCTCCCCCACAGTCACCACAGCCATTTTCTGTCACCCTAAATATTCTTGTCTTTGTCACTACTTCTAACTAACCGATCGAATTGCACTCTGCAACATTGCACACGGTAAGCATAATATTATTATGTTGATGCCCGACCCACTTCCAGCTCATTCAATCATCGTTATTACCTGTTTCATTCCATCTTCCACAGTCACCACTACCCGTCTTCGTAACCTTCGTTATTATTTTTTACAACGATTCTGCGACAGATCGGGTAGCACCACCCAATTAGTCCCCACCACTTGTGAAATGTTATTGTATAGACGCGAGAGAACTCCCGAACACTTCTGGCCATCACATCCCTCATTTCATTTTTCCACAGTCTGCAACGCTCTACTCTGTTATCCTCGAAATTTGCATTTGCTATATTTCTGCGACAGAACAGTTAACTATAATCAACAATGACTGCACGACAGGGTACACGCCATGGAGTAGCACTGACCCAGTCACACCACAGACCGATGTTTGTACGAGTACATTGACATACTGCGTCACGCTAGCGCTTAGATATTTCTTAATTTCGTCTCCCACTATTGCCACCGCCACGGCGTCCCCGTTATTCCTGCCACGTTACCTCTTACGTTAGTTTTTTATTTATTTTCACCACACTCACACAAATGGATCCTATCATATTATGCACATTCATTTGTAGTTTTCCCATTCAACTTCGCTCTGTTTACCGTGTTTACAGTTAATGGCCAATCCGCTAAGTTCTTGCGTCCCAACTGTTGCAAAAGAAACGCAGGGCCAAGGGCCAACTGGTCATACTACACTTGAAACTACACTAGTTGCAGCGTCTAACATCAATGCCCATTTCCATTATAATTCTATCGCCCATTGTTGTCGGCCTCATTGTTGATGTCAATACCCACCTAAAACTCATTTCGATCTCATTTTTGATATCGTCCTAAAATTCATTGTTGGCTTTATTACCGAGGGATATATTCGTTGCTATTTTCAGTGTCTCTTTGTGGTTCCTACTCTACAATCTTCAAAGTAAAACAATACTTTAATCTTCCAAGGCAATAAACTGCATAATGATGTCGGAATGTCGAAAAATTGTTTTCATTTAAAAAGCTGTTAAGAAAATTCAGGCATTGTAATATTTTAAAAAAGTCTGTATCTCTTATTTGTTTGAACGTATAATCGGTCATCAATGTCAATCTAAAGGATTTAATTAGTTGACTGATTTTGAATAAATAATACAATTATTTTCAAAATCAATATATTAACGAGTTAAATTGAATACTGATATAACACAAATCTCTGTTTGTGGATTTATCTAAGTAATAATGGTGATATTTAGATTTCACAAAGATAAGATAAACCACAGCAATAATAAATCAAAGAGCTGAAAACAATTGGGGTGACCAACATGCTGAATGGTGTTATCGTGTGGATTGCTTTTGGGCTCTTGAGCTAGTCATAGGTTCAGTCATGGAAATGCACGGTATGTGGTGAGTTAATGCATGGGTACTTATAATACGCAGTTGATATCGTTTTCAAAAATTGTTCACAGCAAAATCTCGTTAATTCCTAGTACTGTGAGCAGAATAAAAATGAAGTTCAAATTACGTGATTTCCACTAACCCGATTTATCACCGCAGGCATTGCTTGGTGGGATATTTGCGCGCCCAACGCCACTTACTGCAAATTACGTCGTAATTTTGAATAAACGAGGTTTTACGGCGTTTCAAGTACACAGGGTTTGCCAAAAAATTGTGCATATACCATTGTGCACATTGTTGAGATACTTTGGAGGACTGTTAATGAAATTTTAAATTGGTATGCAAATGTGAACATTTTGGCCGACAGCGGACTCTGTGTTTCTTGCACTCCCATGATACGGATAAAATGTTACGATTTTTGTAACTACAGTTGGAGTATTGTCGATCTGATGAGTTTTCGACTTAAGTTTAACAAATGTAGTAAATAAAATGAATATATTGACTGAATTGCCAATACTTTCTCGATACTTTATAGACATTCTTTCAGTTCACCTATGTACATCATTTACGATCACTTCATAAAAAACACCAGTTGCAATAATGAGAGAAAATTCTAAACTTTAAATTATTATTATATTATTGGAATTTGAAATGTTTTTGACTGAAAATATGTCAGAATCTTTCACACAAAATTATAAATTATTTCATTTGATAATTCATCTCAATACTGATAACCATCGCTTTTCAATCTTCTATTTTCCTAAAACTTACGTGAATTGTTGTTTGAAGTAATTATTTGTGTTTGACTTGTTACATGTTTAAAAATATTCATCATTGAATTCTGTATTTTAAAAGTAAATGAATAAACATACTGTATACATATTATACGCAATCTATTTAATTTTTGTCTATTATATCCATTCAAATCTCTCAAATTAATCAGCAGTAATGTATTAGTTTACACATGTGCATCAATCTCTACAGATCGAATAGAATATCATTTCTCCTTTCGAAGTGCATGACGTCTTTCACAATTTCATGTAATATATGTTTTTTTATGCAGCTCACTCAATCTCATTTTATATTTTCCTTTCTGAACAAATATATTTTCTACAAAAAATGTTAATGTACACATTTCGTGAACACAAATTTCACGATCCGTGGCTTTGAAGAGATTTTCTTACGTATATATTAGAAGCAGAATTTTCTTGTAGCTTTTATCAAATTTAAAAATGTCCTGGAGTCCAAATGAACTTGAGAACAGCCGATGAATATGCACGAGCTCACTTTAAACCAACGCAAGCTTTACATGACTTCATCAGAATTACTCGTCTTCATCTAGTTCATATGTCTTCATCTTCCCCCTTTTCTGTCCGCCACGCTCGTAGAGCTAGTGGCCGGAAAAGGCCGGGGCGCTGCGTCGAGTTGGGCCACAGGAATCGCAGGCGTGGTGGGATGGGTGAGAGAGAGAGGGAGGGAGAGAGAGAGAGAGAGAGAGAGAGAGAGAGAGAGAGAGAGAGAGA
>BOPP01000002.1:5553295-5564980 GCA_017312745.1 Gryllus bimaculatus | reverse complement strand
TCTTCCTCACCCGCCCTCGACCTCAATCCTCAATCTACTTCCCTCACTTTCGCACCCTACTCTTCCATACCCCACCGCGTATTTCCCATCCCTCTCCCCTCCCTCACCTCAGCTCTCCAGTGCCCCTCCCCCTCCACTCCGGGCTACTTCCCCTCCGTCGACTGGCGTCGCCCGGCGTCGCCCGCCGTCACCCCGGCCCGGCGTCTCCCCTGCGCCGGGAGGCGGCGTGTTCCGAGCGTCCTGATGACGTGTTAATATTAAGTGCGGCTCACCGGAAGCTTCCCCCCCCCCCNNNNTCGTTCCCTTGCAGCGCGCAGCCACCGGCGGACGTGCACAACGCGGGCCCCGCCCTGGGCGGCGCTCGGGCGGCGAGCCTACAGCTTCACCGCTTGCAGCGCATGTGCAGATACACTCACGATAACGCGCGTCCACGGTGTTATAGTTGGGGAACGTCTCAATGTGGCGCACTTATGCAGATAAGCTCGTCGCTTGAGAGAGTGGCAAAGTTGATGGGCTGCTACCCAAACTGGAGGGCTAATGGAAATAAATTCATTCTGTGAAGACATCTATACAGCGCTTTTGGCAAATCTGGCCCGGGTAGGTATTGGCTTTAGACGTTTCATTAACGTCACTATTGTGACGTTCTGGCTCTCGCTTGGATGAAACCGTCAACCGCCGATATCTGCCAGAGGCAGAGTTGCGTAAATCGGAGTATACGACGAGTTGCTGAGATAATGTGACTACCGACGCTCTTCGGCACATGAACTCATTACAACAGGAGATAAATCACAAAAGAAGATGTATGGCCTTCACTAGTACGTATACAGTCCCTGGCCATATTATTAGACGCACTCCAAATTTTTAACGAAATGTTAAGTTTTGAAGTCTCTCACTGTAGTACATTACATCTGGCATTGTTGCGAATCAATCAATAAAAACAAAGCTTCTTTTTCCAATAATTAACACATTATTTGTCATTTTGTACCATTGTTGTGACACCTCATTGTTGCTCAGACGCACAAATTACAAGAGTTGAGTAGAACAAGAGGTGACATGAGTAGTGTGTTGCTGCATGAAGATGGTTTATTTTCCATTTATTAGTTTGTGAAATAGGTATAGCCGTGTTTATTTAAAAATTGTGAATTGTTGTATACGAAAAACTGATAGTTTTGAATAAAAATAATGGGAAAGGCAAGTGATTTGTCTCATCGGAAGATCGCAGCAGTGAAAGCTTGTGTCGACTCACAAAATTATTCAAATCGTGAGTTACCTCGAAGGTTGAACGTATGCGAGACATATATTCAGCGAATTAAGAAAAAAATTGTCTTTGGTGAAGAATTATTCCCACAAAGGAAGAACACATGTGGACGGAAGATAATATTTTCACCAAGATCTGAGAGATGTTTGAGGAAGATTTGCCATGAAAACCGGTTTGCTACTTCTAAACAAATTAAATTTAAATTAGAAACTAGTGGGATCTGAGTATCTGAAAGGACAGTAAGGTGTACACTACTACAAATGAATTTTAAAGCTTGTAGACCAGCTCACAAACCCAGATTAACAGCTGGTATGAAAGAAAAATGTCTTGCATGGGCTAAGAACCGTAAGAATAATGATTTGGACTTCTGGAAATCGGTAAAAATTTAGTCTAGTGCTTTTTTTATAAGTATAAATGGCTACCAAAATTAATTCTAAGTTCATTTACTTGTATTTAAGGTTTCTCTTAACGACAAATGCACTTTCAAAACTCTAGCAAACAAGCATCAATTTGTGAAAAGGCGCCCTGGTGAAAAGTATCATTCAGATTGTGTCATCCAGATTGTGAAACATCCAGTCAAGACAATGATTTGCTCAGTGATCAGTGGCAAAGGCACGAGGTGTCTGTACTTGGTTAAGGGCATCATGAAACAAGACCAGTACAAGCAAGTATTGGAGAAACGACTGCTTCCTCAACTACAGGAATGGTTCTCAAATGAAGAATCATTTGTTTTTATGCAAGATGGGACTCCATGTCAAACTGCTCGAACAGTTACATCATTTTTGTTGGAGAAAAATGTTCCTGTGTTACCATGGTAAGGAAATTCACCAAATATGAACCAAATAGAAAATGTTTAGGAACTCATTAAGAGGGAAATCGCAAATTAAGAAATAACAACAAAAATTCGCCTCCTTGAAAATAATTCAAGTCTAATACCATCATCCAGAGTTGCAAGAAACTGTCCAAGCATGCATTAATATCATACCAAAAAGAATTAAAGCTCTAATAGCCGCCAAAGGTGGTCTGACAAATGACATGTGCATGGAGATTTTTTATGAAAATTAGTTTATATTTTATACTGACAGTCATAATTTTGCATATGATATCTTGTTTCTATCGTAAGTATTCAATTATTACTTATGTATTTCGTTAGAAATTAAAAAATACATTTTTCGTCACAAAAACGTGAATTTTATGAAAAATTTATGGTGCGTCTAACAATATGGCCAGGGACTGTAAGTATTTTTTTCTTCCTGGGGAGTTTTCCAGCTTCAGTGGATGTCGATTTAGACTACCCGCTCCGCGTACCGAGTTAGCCCATAATATAGACACGTATTGGCTTATATACTAGACACACTTGCGGTCTCCTCGGCCTGTGGTCAGCAAACTCAAAGGACTTCCGAAACAACACAAATGCATGAGAGACAAGAAACAAACAACCATTCGCACGGTGAGATTCGAACCTGTGACCCTGCAGAGTGAGGCGCTGAGTGCGCAGACGCTCTAGTCACTTCGGCCTTCCTGGTCGACACGCGTAAGTAAAATGATTCTGATAATTATGATATAGCTTAAGATGCATATATATATATATATATATATATATATATATATATATAAGTAAATTCAATAGTTAGAAAAGTGCATTTGATAATAGACGGTATACGGAACCATGTTCAAGGATATACATTTGTGACATTTCATTCCACTTAATCTATTTATTAAAAACAATGGATTTTATACAATCTGTTACATTATCCTCAGTGTCAAAGCACATACGTCCAAACCTAAGAGAAATGATTTGAGAGATGGATGGATGATGGTTGATAATGTTGGTATGTTTGTAATTATGATAGAGTAATGGAAGAAAGATAGGAGAAAGAGGAAATCTCGGTGGCAATATGCCATTAACCTGCTCTTTTTACCACAAACATCCCATAGAACGAATTCTGCGAGGGTTTGTCCTCCAGAATCCTGAGATGGAAAGTGACCAGTCTAAACACTTAACTTTATTGTGAAAATAAGAGAAAACATGCCAAAATGAATTAGAGCAATTACGTAAAAATAAAACGTTTTGGCAAAATCAATCGAGGTACGGTGCTTTAAGCATCTCAATAAAATCGACTTTCTTTTAGGCATATAAAATTGTTAATGGATGTCAATGTTGAAAGGCTTGAAAATTTCCCAAAAATTATTTGTTGAATTTTTTTAAAAGGGTAAGCAAAGTCTCTGAAAACTAATATTTTACAAATATTTTCTGCAGTGGGATACGCACATATATTTTTAATTCTTTGTCTACTAACGTTTGGCGACTTTGGGGTATCAGTTCTCCTTGGCACAATATGCTTGTTCTGCCTTCTGCATCATTAGGTTGAATTTCAAAACTTAAATTATATTTTACAGGTAGTTTCTCTGAGAAATTTATTTTTTACAATTCCACTCTTCATACGTTCACAATACTTTCCATTCTATCCATGTACACAACATTAATTTTGTTTTAACAATGTTATAAAACACAGGATTGGATTGCGCGTTTGCAGATGTTAGAGCAACCTAAGTGTATTTAATATTTCAGTCTAAACAAACTAAACAAAATAAAACAGAGCATGTTTTAATTTGTACATCAAATTTTGGTCAGAGAAACTTTTGTCGGTATTTATTACCGTACCACGCATTTTTCTTAATTGATTTTCCTGCGAATTGTCAAATAGTATGAATGTTTACGCACAAGATTATGTACAATAACTCTTAACATTTTCATTTCCAAAGATGAATTACATGTGGATTATGGAATATGGAAGTTACGCAACTTTAAGAAATTTTCATTTTGAGAAGTAATTAGGTAAGTGAGATAACAATAGTGGAAGCATACTTTAGAAAGTATTTCACAACTCGTTATAAAAATCATAAATTAGTTCAAAACGAACATAGAGGAATACCGAAAAAATACTATAAATAAAAATTGTAAACCAAAAATAACATTTAATAAATATATCAATACTATTTATTTCACATTCTTTTGGCAAATACCGCGATTTCAGTTTTACGACGTAGAGTATTTTAGTTACATTAATCTGTTTTTAATCCAAATGATCCGCAATTAATATGATATATTTATTCATTCTCACAACGGTATCATTAAGTAATTTTTACTCTCCACTTCCCTTACTCATCACTTTTTTGAGTCTCTCATTTCATCTCACTCTTCTGCTATTCACCACAAATCCACCTCCTTCCCCTTGGCTTGTTTGGTCTCTGACTTTCTCTTTCTCTCGATTCTACCAACCAAGCTGCACAGCTTGCACTACATTCAAACCATTCTCTGACCACCATTACCCACCACGGCCTACGCGATATCCACAAAATTTTACAAAGATCACCTGCGTCGTATCCGGGCTTACACCCGACTTCCCGCCTTCGCAGGCAACCCCGCTTGACTCCATCGCGCCGCGCCTTCACCCTTCCTGGGCCATGGCAGCCTTATCGACGCGACCGCAGACTGGGCTCCTCATGCATAGGTATCGGCGGCGGCGGCGGCGCCAAAACGTCAGCGGGTGGAGGAAGCGGCTGCACCTGAGGATAACGTGGACGGGGTGGTGGATGGTGGAAGTAGACGTGAAGGAAGGCGAGAAGCAAGCAGCGTTAGATGCAGTGACGGAGGCGGACGTATACGGAGACGAAGTCAGGGAGGAGGTGATTTTGCGGCAGCGATGGTGTAACGGTTAGCGTACTGGGCTGTTGTACCCAAGTTGGCGGGTTTAAACCCGATCGAAGCCGTGGATTTTTAAGGGCGAAAAAATCCTTCGTACGCCTTCCTTCGGAGGGGAAGTAAAGCCGGTTGTCCCATGTTTGTAGATTTACTTGCATGTAAAAGATCCTCAAGCCTAACTGACGCCTCTGAGCTAAATTCAAATCGCCTGTTTCTCGCCCAAGAAATACCTCCTTTCTCTCCTAGTTGGTGAAAGGAACGTAGCGAAATTTGCGTGGTCAGACGGAAGAGCGAGCCTGATGTTCCGAGTCTCGCCACGTAAAATAAGGCAAATTCAATTAAATTAAATTAAATTTTGAAAGTGGAAGTAGAGGTCTAGTAGAGGAAGAGGCAGAGAATAGGGCAAAGACAAAGATAGAAGGGAAGATAAGAGGTCAGGATGAATATGAGTTGAAGCCAGGTGTGAAAGCTTATTTCAAACCATACGAAAAGAAAAACGTGAAGTTAGATGTGATTGACAAAGTAAAGACGTATTATGTTTAAGTGGACATTATGGCAAAGGTGAGGAAAGGCGGGGATGGAGATGCGAATGGGGACAATGGGCCAGTTTGGTTGCAGAAAGCGGAGTGGTGACAGAGACATAAAAGATAGTCTAGAGGGCATACAATACCTGACTTTCCTCAAAAGATAGAGGTAAGCCCAAGAGTGTCGTCTGAGGTAGAGATGGAGAGTTCCAGGCATAGGGTCAGCAGACACGGAAGAAAAACTGAAGGCAATGATGGTAACGGAGGCCAGAGCTGAGGGAAAGACTAATTCAGAGCTAGAGATGGAAGTGGAAGCAGATGCCGAGACCGTGGAGGCCAAGTCGAACACAAAAGGAGTCAGCGTGGTGAGGCAGAAGCCCCGGCAGCGGCGGGTGGCGTGCCCACGCCTTGGCAGGGACTAGGACCGCCGNNNCCCCTCCTTGCCCCCGCCCCGCCCCGTCTGCCCGGCCCCAGCTGCACGCCGCGCCGACCCGGCCGCAGTCGCCGGCGGTTAATATTCAGGGCGGCGGCGGGGGCGGCAAGCGGCCGGACACGTAAATATGCCGCCGCCGGCCTCGAGGCCACGCGGCGCGGTTAATCTGCTCAACAGGTTCGCGCGCCGCGGGCGGCGCCGGCCCGAGAGGGGCCGAGGAGCCCACGGGGCGCAGCACCTCCGCGGACGAAGCAAGCAGAGGATTTAAAGAAGAGGCTTGGACCGTTTTTTTAGCAAACTATATTTTAAAATTCCTATTATTGCATGTGATATTATGAGAATACTCATATTTCCGAAAAATTTACGTGATCGTATTTCAAGGTCTGTCTTTTAACAACAATTTCATTAATAAAAAAACCCTAACTGCAATGTCGTAGCTGCCTAGGAGCCCAGGGGGGGGGCAGCACCTCCGCGGACGAACCAAGCAGAGAACTTGAACAAAAGGCTTGGACCGTTTTTTGGGCAAACAATGTTTTCAAATTCCCAATATTCCATGCGAAATTATGAGAATACTACTCATATTTTCGAAACATTTTAAATGATCTTATTTCAAGGTCTGTCTTTTAAGAACAGATTACATTAATAAAAACTAACTGCAGTGTTGTAGTGGCCGAGGAGCCCACGGGGTGCAGCACCTCCGCGGACAATTTAAAGAAAAATCTTGGAGCCGTTTTTGAGCAATAAATGCCTAACAACTACATACGTTTCACGCGAATTTATGAGAAAACTACTTATATTTTCGAAAAATTTTACATGATCTTATTTCAAAATCGGTCTTCAAAGAACAGATTTCATAGAGAAAAATATCTATTTGCAATGCTGTAGTGGAAGGAAGAGATCAAGAAATGTTGACTTTTGCTGTTTCTAAAAAATCATCCCACTAAATTGAGACCTGCACCATTCTTTTAATCGTCATTTACACTATCCGAGAAGAAAATTTTCGAAAATGTTGCCGAGTCTTCATGCAAAGTAACAGAGAAGTAAAAATATCCGTTTAAAACTCAGATGACTTTGAGTTCTTAAACTCGACTGAGGAATATCAATTTTGGAGAAAATTGACTGAACAGTTTACGCGCTATCTCTCAAAAGCGGACGGAGATATGGGTTGATGGACGGACGGACGGACGGACGGACGGACGGACGGACGGACGGACGGACGGACGGACGGACGGACGGACAGACATACGTTTTACCGTCAATTGATTTTTCTATTTTAAGGACCATCAAAACATGAATTCTGACAATACAGCGCGTTAGAAGAACTAATTTATTATGTATAGGAACAAAATTAATCCATTTATTTGTTTCTCGACCCTTGAAATAATACTTTTTCTGTGAAAAATTCGCCGCTTTCAGGCATGACTGCAATATTTTTTTCCCTTGCGAAATAAGGACGACAATGACAAATGCTACGTTTTTGTCCATTTTTGCGAAATACAGAAGTTTTTCCCTTATTTGAAATACTTGAAAGGGATGCAAGAGGGGGTTTAATGTAACTTGCGGTGGGAGATGAATGCCGGTTGAATTAACCATTGAATTAAGTCAATGCCAATGGTACATACACGAGTACTTTATGACCTTAAAATTTCTATGTTCTCATTTTAAATTGATATGCCACTGAACCGAGAAGAAGAGCTCTCTCCTCATTGGTGGTACAGGATTCGTGGATCGATGTAATAGGATACAGGACAAATACTTTTGATACATATTGGTACAGAATAACAAATATTAGATGCAAATATCAAATACATCTTGATACATAATATTGCAACATCGAGAGGAACGTAAGAAGAGTGGTTGAGTTTGGGTTATAATTGGGGATGAATCCAGCATTGAATTATGATCCAAAAGGCAGTGATATCTGCGTGCTTTGCCGCAATAAAGATAATTGGTTTCTTAACTTCAACTGGTGTTATATATTGAAAGTAATTTATTTGAATATAGCAAAGTTCTTACTAATTCTTGCTTCATATAGTTATATATTTTGAGACACGTATAATTATAATATTTGTGATTATTATAATAATATAATTCCCAAATTTTAAAACACTTGAGAAAGTAAAACAACACCGAACTTTAATTTCGTTAAGAAGTTTATCAATATTATTGAAAATTCTGAAGTTAAACAATTATTCTACAAGAACATAGGCCAACTCTCTAATAAAGCCAAATTGCTACAGAAAAATTCATTCTTACGACGCTGCAACCCGATTCATCAACGTATTTATAAGCCAACCAAATACAAGCTTTTAGTCCTGTTTTTGAAGCAGCTTGCTGCACTTCATTACACAATACATCCAATTCATCCACAACACAATCCGTACAGAATATTACCGAGCCACGGTCTTCCGAGACTCGAGTACTCAAAGCGGAAACAGTTGGGGGTGGGGGGTGGGGGACTGTGTCCGCGGCTTCTCGCGCAGCCCCGCGCCACCTCATTAGCAAGTGCTTAGCGCAGCTCCTTGCGCCCTTTCCTCCACACTTCGCAGCAACTGCGCCGGCTAATCCTCGCGGCGGCCGCCCTTTGTCACGCCGCGCCGGACATTCGCCGTCGGGTAGTCGGGCTGCGGGTTTAAGAACGCGATGCACTTCTCGCGACACGACTGCGCTCAGAGACTTCTCTCCGGGTGAGAGAACGACTGCACTTCTTCTGGCTGAGAGTTGAAAAATTGTTTACAACGAGAAAGCATGGGCATGAGCAAAACGTTTCCTCAACTTTATGTTATTTATTTATTTATTTATTTATTTATTTATTTATTTATTTATTTATTTATTTATTTATTTATTTATTTATTTATTTATTTATTTATTTATTTATTTATTTATTTATTTATTTATTTATTTATCCAACAGATAGGATGTATTACATTTTCCTCAATGCATACAATAATAAACAAGTGTAAATGCATTGTTCAGCATTTTGCCAGTAGATTTTAGATGCACAGACAAATTAGCCCAATATTTGTTGCCTGTGCCACTGTATTTATAGCAATACACAATTCTTTAAATTTACTACACATTTTCAGGTTTCTCTGACGATTCCACAAAGCTTCGTAAAGCCAAGTGTTAAAAACGAAGAGAAATAATTACTTGAATCGTGGGTAATGAAAAGCATGGGTTCCTTTTGATTAGGTAGACGCATTGAGCAACACATGAAAATTCGTTTACTTTACAGATGTTTGGTAGAAAGTAATGACATAGGATGTAGAGATATATGCAACAATTACCATTTAAACATTTTTTCAAAAGTGCTCAGTTTCCTCTGCTTGCGTATAGCATAGACATCGGACGTTACATTGTTCTATTGACGAAAGTCAGGTCAAAAGTACATACCGTATACCTATAAATGGATAGATTATTTCAATAAAAACAAAATATTTTTTCAGTAGTGTTTGGAAAAGTCGTAAAAATAACTTTACTCATTCTGACGGTTGAACCTGCGAAGTAGGTCAAACTTGTTTCATTGTTTCAATGACTGAGTTAAGTAGGCTACAAGCTTTCAAAGTATCGTCGTAATATGAAACCTTGTGTACATTGCAGACCTTTAACTTGAAAAAAGTGTTTGCGACTGGTTATATAGGTGTTCTACTTGCTACATTAAATTTTATTCCCCGGTTATTTTTAACTCAAGATGAATACGTACGATGGTGCGTTTTATAGCTAAATAACACAAATATATCGCTAAAAATATACGATTATTGATGATTGTAAATAATAATTTAATGCTAACATAAATCCACAAACATCTAATTTAGTCGATATTGAATCCTCGCTGGAAAATGCATTCATATTTACTCTATATGATGAGTTCCTTTCTAAATTTCCTAGTATTGAATGTAGACATTACTGTAGCAAACAAAACGATAATCGAACTTTTACCTAATTTATATTCAAGTATCAAACATACATCCACTCAAAACCTTCATCCAATGGTCATAAATTGTATAATTCGGAAATGTAACTATCTGTTACGGTTTAGTTTACTACTACAGATAATAACGCATTGACTAGCAATACCTGTGTAAATAATGATACCAGTAATTCAGATTGAAAGTTAATATTGTTTACATTTCTATGTTCTTTCTCTTAAAATTAGAAAGAACATTCAAAGATAATTTAAAAGAAATAACAAATGCTACATAACGTTGGCGTCTTTACTAATATTGTGCAGTTTTCCCCTGTTTACTTTTGTTGCTTATAATATAGTAGGCCGAAAGAGTTGCAAAATACTGGAATCATCTTAACAACACGATCTCAAAATTTTGGTCTAAAATATGAGTTCATGGTTCTTTTAAGCTGTAACTTTGCATAAACTTCAGTATTAAGGTCTATTCGTTGCTGTTTTAAAATGTATATCATAGCAGCGCATGGGTGTAGGAGACTCATTGCGTTCCAAAACCTCAGTATCTCCATGTGTGGTAAGTATGTTTACGAGATATGGTGACCTCCTGAGTTGAAATATTTTGTAGCTTGTGGCCACCACCAGATAAGCCGTTAGGTCACATGACTCCTCTATTTCTCGGCGTGCGACACGTGGAATTTCCGGAATCCACGCGCCCAATTACGTGACGTGCAGTTCGCAGAAAGACTTGGGGCCGTCACGATGTGTACTCTTTATACAGCTTACATATGTGTTTCCCGTGTTTTAGCTGTTAGAACAACGTAATATATTCCTCTTATTTATCTTACTAGTATTCTCAATACGAGTAAAATTTTGATCAGTAAATTGCAGAGGACATAGAAGAGATAAGAGAAGAGAATTCAATCTTGATTTTTTAGTCATCTAGATTTACTATATTAAATATAAATTTAAGTAATATATTTGTTATTCTAATTTGTCTGTCATCATTCAGGCATTTCTTATGCGGTCCAACCTAGAACACTGTACTTGCATTCTGCAAAGTTAATGCAGCCGATATACCAAATTGGCCTGATTGCACACACTCAGTTTTTCCCATTCATCTTCGCAAAAAACATTTAACCATCATTGAAATTTTATATTTTACAGTGAAGATACTTTGATTACATACTGTCCAGATATGTTTTCCTTTTAAGAGAATTTTTGTTAAGAGCAAGAAATGTCAAGGATAATAATATGCGAAAATTAAACGTTCCCCAGCGTAGCTTATACGAAGAGGAGAGCAGTTGTTACATCCCATTTGGAACATAAGATCCTGCGCCTGGCACCATATATCATGTCTCCAGTGGAGCTCCCCCATAGCCGGGGCAATTATTAATCTCCCGTCTTGTCCCCAGCCATAAGTGCGTGCGAGAGAGGGTCTAACGAAACGTAGAGAACAAGAACGAGCAAAGCAAAGATCTCGTGTGGTCCGCGGCCCGTTTGGTCGGGTAGTACTACGGCATTTGTTTCGTGTTGATCGGAAAAATCACAGGAAACTACCACTCAGAGGCGCCGACCGCTAGAATTCTCCCCCGGGCGCGAGTGGATTCCACTCAACTATGCAGCTACCCAACACAAAAGAACGAGCGACGATCGATCAAAGAACCGAGAGAAATGAACGACTCCAATCTCCAGCCTCGAAAGCGCAGCAGAGGCAGCCTTCCGCTCCGCCTGGCAGCTCGGAGGCTGCGCTGGGGCGTGAGAGCGCGGGCGTGCGTACCGCCGCCCGCCCACGCACCGCCGCCCTGCTGCCCTACACCGAGGAAGCGGCAGGGCAGGGCTGGGCTTGGCGCACTCGTCAAG
>BOPP01000002.1:5515838-5549398 GCA_017312745.1 Gryllus bimaculatus | reverse complement strand
GCCCCCGCCCCCTGCCTCTCTTGCGGCCCACCGCGTCTCGCTCGCCGCGCCTCTGTCGCCCTCCCGGCAGCGCTGCCCCTGCCGCCCGCTCGCCACGCCCCGGCGGCGCTCGGTGCGCTGCTGTGTAGCTCTCCCGGGCCAGGACGCGGCCTCGTTCTGTCCATATTTGCTACTCATTTGCCCGCCACAATGGCGCATTAGGGGTGGCACGTGAAGACAAGGGTACTGTACGGAGAACTTTAGACAAATGCTACGCAAGCTTTCTTGAAACGTGGGATAAATTATACAATAGGGCCTGTTCTGAACCGTGTAAGACAACACATGTAAGATTTGGAAGATATTTCCCTTTTTCTTTGTCGTTTCTTTGTCGTCTCTCCCGAGACACGGTGGTGCCCTGTTTTGATTGTATTTGCAACTAATTATAAGCGCCAGAATGAGACATTACGGAAACAGACTGGGGTAAAATGTAATGACTAAGGTAGTGTGTGGACATGTGGAAAAATATTATTGATGTTTTATTGATACGTAGTATCACAGCACTTGTTCGGATTCGTTAACTTGTAACATTCGAAAGTGACCCTGGATTCTTACTCTCCTCTCTCTCCGTGGGCCCGAAGCGTTGTACGAATCTGCCTCCTGACGCCTGCTCACCCGCCACGCCCGTGTGGCGCTGCACGCGTTGCTATGTCGCTCTTCCGAACCACGACGTGTTCTGTCCATATTTGCAACTCATTCTGCCTACCAGAATGGCACATTAGGGGTCGCATGTAAAGACAAGAGAACTTAACCACACATTAGGTACGTTTTATTGGTTCTCGGTAACTGTACTTCTTCAGTACGGTCCTTTCAGATCCTTATCAGTTAACACGTGTAATATTTTTATGTAACCCAGGATCCCCACTCTCCTTTACGCACATGCCCGCAGCGCCACCCCTGTCTCCTAATGCCCTTTCACTCGCTACGCCCCGGTTCTGACTGCGTTGCGGTGTCGCTATCTTGACCTCGACCGGGCCTCGTTACTTGCAACTCATTTTACGCGTCAGAATGAGACATATACGGATGGGGCTGGGGTGAACTGTAATGACAAGGATAGTGTGTATGGAGAACTTTCGATAAATATCAGTCATGTTTTATTGAAATTTGATATCAAAGTACATTTTTAGTACGTCCCATTCAGATTCGTACCACTTAACTTGTAAAATTCGAAAAATTGATCGCGTAGACCCAATTCCCTCTCTGCCTGTGCCAGCTGAGCAGCTTCTGTTTTCTGGTGGTCATTCGTCCTCGCGCTCTTCCGAGCAACAGCGGTGCCTCTTTCTGTGCAGGTTTCCAACTCATTCTCCCTTCCAGAATGAGCCATTAGGGGGACGCGTTCAGGTTGCATCTAAGTGTTAGGGTAGAGTGCAGAACACCTTGTAGGCGATGGGTCTATTCGTCGAGTAGGTTTTCTTAATATTGAGGATCGCATCACTAGTTGAGTGCGGCGTGTTCATAGCCTTATAGTTTAACATGCAAGATTCAAAACGGAATATTAAGAGAGTAGGCACAAATATCACATACCTATGCTATCTATTGCACTACAGTTGATGATGTCTATCGTTAACAGAAATATATTATGATAGAAAATATAATTAATATAATGAATAAAAGTAATAATAATAATAGTATTAATAATAATAATAGTATTAATAATAATAATAGTAATAATAATAAACCATTCATATAATCAACAAAAATGTGTGTACAATACTTGTTTCTTGAGAGGTGTGCTTAATAAACCATTTAATATTACTCTCTTCAATATTGTTGGGGCACTCTACGACCTTTTTTATATATGTAACTTATTCCATGAGGCCAAGATCACAGCCACATTGAAAGATTGGCGTAAGCAATAGTAAAATAGAGAAATACAAAATATAAGAGAGAAAACATTCTCTTTGCGAATAAAAAAAAACTACTAAAGACCAATTTAAATTGTAATAAGACTTGCACTCGTAAATAACTGAAGAAGAGATACTTATATTTATCGTAATTGACCATGTATGACATGCGGACTCTTTCTTACGTCACGGATAGACAAGAAATGTATTAACACACTTTACCATTCCAGCAACCTTCGCAATAGATGATCAACATTTACTCCTTGTGCCACTTATTACTAAATACAGTTAGATTTACAGTTTCTCGAGTTCAATCATTTCATGTAACACTTTTCGGTGTGCTCAAACAGGTAAATCTAAGCGATTTCCTCTGAACTTCTAGAACGCATTTACCGTATGTGACACTGAACTTCTGACTGTTTCACTTGATGCATTTCCATCACCCGACTTCACCCAGACTTGCTTTTCCGGCGACGAGAGGACAAAACGGAAACGAGAAGTATTGGAGGGTGAAGCGAAGCGAAGCGGGGTCAAACGAAGATGGAACAAAGCCCAGGAACGTACGGCACTCGAGAGCGGAAGCAGAACGTAGCTGGAAGCACATAAACAGACACACCTCAACGATTCCATAACAACCTTGCGACCGGCGCCACAGGGCAGACTTGGTCCCAGCAAGCGACTTGGAATTCCGAGTACCGTATTTGTAATTTAGGAATGTTGTCAATAACAAACATTGGCTACATATTCCTGAATTGGAAGGGAAAAAGTGTCATTTATTATTAATTTTTATAATTAATCCAAACGTTTATCATTTAGGCCAATAAAGGAAATACCCAATCTTATTACTTCCTCAGAAATTTTCTTACAATCAGAGCTTTCTAAATTGCATAATAGAAGCGTTCTTGCGCTTTTCAGAGCACCTATTCTGCCGTATCACTACAAATGTTTAATGAGTAAACGACCTGTGTAATCTGCTTGACCAGACTGGCAACTTGAAAGCTTCGATGAAGAACGAGAAACTGTAGGATACCGAAGTGAAATGTAGCGTGAAAACAAAGCAATAAAGCGGGAATAATGGACAAATCATGCTTGGGAAAGCAACAGGGAAAATGAGAAAGGAAATAGCAAATGAAAAAATACACAACAATTTCATTTCCTTAGTGCTTATAATTATTGGTTAGCAGCTCATATTTTACCTTTGAGAACATGAGATTGAACGGAACAAAAAAACGCATATACTTCTTATTTATCGCTTGTCACATCACGCTCAAAAGAAGAGAGGAAAGGGTGATCGCCTAGAAGAACATTTTAAAATCGCTTTTATTCTATGTACTTCTTATGAACAAAATAATATTACATTCATGATTTCGTATCGTTTAATCAAACATACTTTACTTCAGTTTCGAAAATACTAAAAGTCTTGTGTGTTTTCTTCTCGCAGAGGTGACGCATGGTGTATCGGTCAGGCAGTTGAACTTCTATCGCTGGAACCGGGTTTCAAAACAATGACCGTTTAAGTGAAAGTTGTGATAAACGAACGGGCTTCACGGACAGAATTCTCCATCATTCCATTCCTTCTTTCTCATTCCACTACTAATCATTGCTCATCCATTTCGTTATTTCATCATCACTTATTAAAATCATTCACCCAAATTCAAGATGGCCCCCCTGCTAAGTATAAATGTTCCACTATCATAATTTAAAAATAAATATTTTTATCACAAAATATCAAAATAGAAAAATCACAATCAAAACTCAAAATGCCAACTTTCTTGTTCCTGATTGAAGAACATTGGTATCACCGTACCGCAACCACTGTTCCACGCCCGAAGGAGGATCTGCACATCTTCTTCCGGGCTGGGAGCTTGATATGCCGGAGCGAAAGCGCAGGAGACTGGAAGGTGGGAAGCGGAGAGGGAAGTGGAGAGGTCAGCGGGATGAGCCGGGGCAGGGCATGACGAGGAGGGATGGAGCGGGGAAGGGTAGTATTGAGTGGGTAGTGAAGGGCGGGGAGGATTGAAGGCGGAGAAGGATAAGGAGGAGGAGTAGGAGGAGCACGAGGAGAAGCAGCAGCAGTAGTGCCAGAAGGAGGAGATGTTGCATGAGGAGGAGGAGGAGGAACAGCAGCAGCTGGAGGGGGAGGTGGAGAAGAGGAGGGGCAATGAGGATTGGGGAGTGTTAGGAGGAGTAGGAGATGATAAGGAGAAAGAGGATAACGAGGAAGAGGAGGAGGACGAACAGGAGCTAGAGCTGGAGCACGAGAAGAAGAAGCTCTAGTAGGAGGACGAGGACAAGCAGCAGGGGGAAGCGGAGAAGAGGGAGGAAGAGAAGGAACAAAAGTAAGAGCTTGAGCAGAAGTACGAGGATAAAGAGCTGGAAGAGCAGGAAGAGCGAGAAGAAGGAAGGATTGGATTAAGGGGATGAGGAGGAAGAACAGTGGTAGCAGTAGTAGCAGCAGCAGCAGCAGCAGCAGCAGCAGCAGCAGCAGCAGGAGGGTAGAGCAGAAGAAGAGCAGGGGAAATGGAGGAGGACCAGCATCAGGAGCGCGGAAGGAGAGTAGGAGGGGCAATAGCGATCGGAGGGTGATGGGCGGAGGGTGGTGGGGGTGAAGAAGGAGTAGAAACAGGCGATGAAGATGTAGGAGGAGCAGCATCAGGAGGGGAGGGGAAGTGGTGTAAAGAGAGTAGGACGAGGAGGGAGGGGAAGGAGAAGCAAGGCGGGCTGCGGTTTCGCCGGCGCTTCGCGGCTGTTGAAAGCGACGCCGGCGGCGGGGCTGCAGCGCCTATCGCTGCTGAGGCCAAATATAGCTCACGCACTTTTTCACAAAGCGAGGCGCCCTGCCACCGCTTCCCTGTCGATCGCTGCCGGCGGCCACGTGACGAGTGGAGGAAATCTGAACGGGCTGCTAAAATCTTCGCAAAGCGCACCTTTCGTGTTTTTATACGCGCGACGAATGCGTTGGGAACATAAAGCACACAAATTTCGAAGTTTGCGGAAAGCGGAAGTTGGTTTGGATTAAAGCAGCCAGTGAAATAGATCTCGATTGCCATTATTTCTAAAAATGTCTTTATAGGAACACATTTAACTATGTTTTACGGTTAACTAAAGGTATTTTGTATTGTAATTTACTGTTTATAATGTCCAATTAAGGTTTACAAGTATAATGTTAAATGAGATGATGCCATAGATAAACATTTCCTAATATTATTTTTATGTTTAGGTAAAATATGATTTATTTTTTCCATATTTTTTACATGTTAGGTACTTTGCATTCAGTTTAGAAATATTTAGATAATAATTATTTCTTTAAAAAATAATTTGTGTAAAAGAGCTTTGGCCTTATAGATCCGCGTGCCTTTCATAAAAGTGCATTACATAAAATCAGAACACATAAATTTGAGTCTGAGAAGTAACATTCACAGTCATCTCTCCTTTCGAGGTTGGCAATAATATAGATGTTCTCCTTTAAAAATTGGCAAATTACCAAATGAGCAACTTGTTTACTTCCTTATTTCAACATTAAATTAACAAAATAATAATGTATGATCTAATACTTTAGCTAATGATTAAATTAGTTGATGACTTAAATCTTTACTCATTTATATTGATCTATACGAATCTGATCAGGAAAAAGATAACCGAAGCTATTGAAATATTAATTACTGTCCTTCACGCCCAGTAGAAAAGCCGGTTTGTCATTTTTTCACGTTAAAACCACATCACTAAATTATTTGATTATTACGAAAAGAATCTCTAGTAACTTTCTCTATCCGAGTTCAATATTTTGCCAACAACAAAAAAATTATTTTAATAAATTTGGCTATGAAAAACTGGAAATAACGCTCAGCGGTGAGAACCCACTAGCTAGTTCTCTTCTAGTTGCGTTGTATTTCTATATCAAAAAATATATACTCATCATTAGACCTTCTAGGTTTAATTCTTTTTCTTATATCCTTGGCACTACATAAATATGACATGTTACTTTGATCGAACTCTGATTCGAATTCGGACACCTTGTATTCCGAATGTTTCACAGTTGTTTTACTACAAAAGCTTTCCTTTTTTGTTTTTACTCTCATCTTCCACATTTATCACATGTTGCACTCATTGAAACTTAATTTCTTGAATTAAAGGTTTTAATGAAGTCTGTTCACTGCACTGAACGATTACAGTGATATTTGAAACCCAGATAAGGTCTAAAAGTAATCCATATTCCACAATATGTTGTATATATTTCAGTAGAGTAGGTTGTATCTGAATACACTCAAAATTGTAATTATATTCTTACTGTTAAGTACTAAGGTGTTTTTTGATTGTATTTGACATACATACGTCACATCTTTTTCGAAGAAAGACACTAACATGAAAATTCTACACTGGATTAGTTATTTTCTATACTGCCTAACACGCAAATGAACACTGTAAGAACCGTTGAAGGTCAGAGAAGTGCTATCTCTCTGGGACCGCCCGCTGCTTGAGCCAGAGGTCGGGGACTAGCGGTTGGTTTACTGCCGCACTGCAATTGATGGTCCACGGCGCCACAAACGCCCCGCCCCCTTCACCCGATGGGGCCACGTGCCAACTAATCATGGTCATTTGAGTAATGAATGTCGCATCGAGAATAGTTCTAACCATTTTGCGTTAATTTCTATCTGAATTATTTATTTATCGTCGTGATTGCGTAGTTGGATTGCGTGTTTGGCTGTACATTTATAATGGCAAAACAC
The DNA here is from genome assembly GCA_017312745.1 of Gryllus bimaculatus. Lineage (NCBI taxonomy): Eukaryota > Metazoa > Arthropoda > Insecta > Orthoptera > Gryllidae > Gryllus > Gryllus bimaculatus. Next base: position 5,542,791 of record BOPP01000002.1, on the reverse strand, counting down.
AAACGATTGCATCAAGAGCTTCATGGACTGACCACACACACATTTTTTGAGCGCTTAAAACAAAATATAAACAACAATTGGTTTGAATAAGTCAATCTGACCGTTTGTCACTTTTCTCATTGGGGGACATGTGTTGTAATAACACTTTGCGTTTGTGTGCGTGGCAGACAGCGAGCAAAAACTCCTCTGTCGGATTGGAACGTTTTTATGAAATTTTTGCGTATTTACATGCAGAAAAACACACGAAATGTCATATTTATATACAGCATGTTTATACAGAACTAACTCTGTATTTGTTGAAAAGATACATGATCCTCGGTAAAACTTCTATAAATATGGTTGTGTACATAATTTGCAATTCAGCAATTGCCCGGCTATACAAATGCAATATATTTTCGAGCTTGTAGTGTTGGTCGATTACACCATGCTCTTTTGATGAACAACGGTTTATACTAAAGTTCGAGAGCAGTGATCAGAATGGAACAGGTGGTGAAAATCAGGTTTTATTTTTACCCAGCAGTACGCTTAAGTCACCGTGAGAATGTAACGTTTAAAAACATACTTATAATGTTAATAAAACTGTTTTATTTTTTATTAGTGTGCTATTTTTCTCTTTATGTAACTTCCATGCTTCCTAAATAAGCATAAATGTTGGCGATTTGGTGCCAAATTTCATGAATTGAAAGTAAATTGTCCAATAGGACGTACTTTATTGAAAAATAAAATACATTCTATGTGATAACTACTTCAGAATTGAGATAAACAAATTCGTAAACTTTGTTTATTAAGAAAACATGTCCATTGACATGTCGAACTGACCGATATTCAAAGAAGTGTGCATCAAGAGCAGCGCGAAGGGGGAGCGCGAAGTGGGAAGGGTAGGGGCGGGGGCGAAATATACAAATTTGGCCAAGCTCCCGAGCCGAAGCCACTCCGTCGTTACGCTGTCAACCGGCGACGAATTTGGGTCACTTAGCCACAGTTGAGTGCACTTTGAGTAGGGCGGCCGCTCCGCCGAATGTATTTTACTGTCCGCGCATATCTCAGGTTGGTTTGTGTGGTTTCTCTGCTGCCTAACACGTCACCCTTCCCCCATCCCGCGCTGGGACCAGAGCCAAATTGTGAGTCCGATTGCGCAAAACGTTAGTAGATGAGTTTTAACGCTTCATTTTCTGAATGATTCTTTTGATTGCAATTTATGGCCAGTAGAAAAGAATGAAAACTTCTCCATTGTTATAACGTATTAAGCGATTTAAGTTTTGCGTACGTGAATACTAAGTAAAGTATAAATGAATGCGAATTATCTCCCGCACGTGTTGTGTTTACTATTTTTTCAACACATCAAAAGTGAATGATGTTTCGCAAACGCTTGGTGATGTTTGGCGCACGCTTTGCCATGTTTCGCGAATCGCGCATATATATAATATAGTAGGTGATATGAATTATAGGTATATATATATATATATATATATAATGTTAACCCACTCTACGTATAAGGCTTTGAAACTGGCAATAATAATAAAAAAGTAAACTCATTTAGAAATATGCTACAAAACCACAAAATTAACTAAAAAATCACGAAGGAACAATCATGATGTGAATTTCAAAATGTCCATTTAGCTCGCACCCACCAATTGCATTCATTGAACATGCCACACGGAACGCAAGAGTTCAAACAAAGCAGCAAGAGGGAAAACTGCAGCTGAAAACCATGAGCAGAAAGCGTTTCCACGTGTCTCTTCCCCTGCACGCACTGCGCCTACATTATAGAATGAACGCAGCATTACACGTGCATGTAAACAGCGGGGAACACCGCCTCGCAGGGCGGTGGCCGAGGGGACGAGCGCGGGCGGCGACCAGTGGGGGACCAGAGTGAGAGGGAGTGAGAGACAGAGAGAGAGAGAGAGAGAGAGAAAGAGCGCGCGAGAGATAGAAAGAGGGAGAGAGAGAGCAAGAGACCACGAGAGCGAGAGCGAGAGTGAGAGCGAGAGAGAGAAAGCAAGAGACAGCAAGAGAGAGCGAGAAAGAGAGAGACAGAGAGACAGAGTGAAATAGAGAGCGAGAGAGAGAGAGCGAGAGCGAGAGAGAGAGCGAGAGAGAGAGCGAGAGAGAGAGCGAGAGAGAGAGCGACAGAGAGAGCGACAGAGAGAGCGACAGAGAGAGCGACAGAGAGAGCGAGGGCGAGAGGGTGAGAGAGAGAGCGAGAGGGTAAGAGAGAGCGAGAGAGAGAGAGGGTGAGAGCGAGTGAGAGAGCGAGAATGTGAGAGCGAGCGAGAAAGAGAGAGAGAGAGAGAGAGAGAGGGCGAGGGTGAGAGGAGCTGAGCAGCAAACACAGAACTTGTCGGCACACGGGAATCAAAACACGGCCCGCACGTACATCGTTCCCTCGCGCGCACGTCACATCTGCATTGCTGCCCACACCCACTCCTCAGCACCGCGCTCGTGTGACCGCACTCGCCCTGACGACTCGATCCCTCCCCCCTCGAGAAACCCTTGTCATTGCTGGAGCCGCCTCGCCTCACCTCCCCACAGCTCGCCGTTGCTCAACGCAGCCTGATGAACATGTTGACACCCACGGCCGTATCACTCTAGAAGCACTTCTGCGCACCTAGACTACGGTACCTTCCGAAGGCCGCAATGATCTCGACTGCTACACTGGTCCTGAAGATCTCGTCCTTCCCGTTGGAACACTTTCCCGACATATTTGGGGCTCCGATTCCGATAAATTTATGCTCCCGAACGACTCCTAACAAGGGCTGTCATATTGGGCGGAATTCCGATTTTGGGCTGAGAGTTTGATTTGTGTTTTTTTTTGCCCTCTATTTTCTTTTCCATCAATCATGTGTAGATTCGTTCAAATTTACTTTCAGTAGTGATTAATGTTAGATTTTAGACCTGTAGTAAAGGGTGTGTTCTAAAAGTCATAGTGTCTTTGTCGTGCACAACATAAGTATATCACATTCTTAGTATTATTATTTGTATTATTTAAGAGGAGCCAGGAGAATGAAAATAAAAAAGTGGGGAAATTATTTGATTCCCTAAAGTATTCCTCCCATTTGCTGCAGTCATAAGAATAGTCATTACTATTATTTAAATATTAAGATATAATTCATTATTAAAAACGTGTACACAACGTATACACACAAGTGATCACAAAATAAAAGCTTTTACACAAATATTATTATTAATTACAAAGTTCACAAACAAACAAAAAATAAAACTAATCAAGTATTTCTTAGGGTCACTATCTAAAAAACCATCTAATTAAATTATTTTAATACAAATTCAAATTCCCCCTTTTGAATGTTGAATTTTCTTCTTGGGTTGAATTGGGCGGATTTACATCCATTTAACGGCGGATGTTTGTGCGAATGATTTGGCAACCCTGCTCTTGAGCATCGCGGGTGGAAACGTCCGGAATAGGCGACCGTGACGGTGCCGAAGTATTTGCACTCTGACGCTTCCCACATCCCAATGACTAAAAAGACCCTGAGGCGACGAACCCGACAATTCATCCCGCACGAATAAAGAGCGTATCTTAGAACGTAGCTCGTTTTGTGGCCTCGTCAATGCAACACACTCGCCATGCAATTGTCGAACACCCCGCACTGCTCTCAGTAATACAGTCAACTATTGTCTAACTTAATGCAATTTCTTTTTGAAGTGTCTCTTAGCATCATTTCTTGCGTGCATATCACTCAATGACGGCATGATTACCGTAATCATCAACCACATTAAGTTAACACTATGTCACCTTCACACAACAATAGAAATGGACACAATTTTTATAGAAATGCTACAAATCTATTTTGCCTTGACCGTTAATCAAACCCTGTATCAGACTACGGGAAGGTAATAGGTTGCCCATGAGCCATCCTAGAGGCATTAAAATCGGTTTGATCCGACCCTAAAATGCCAAATACATACATGCATGTTTCACCGCCATCACGCCCACATTAACACCGCCGCCAGTAACGCCCCGCCCCTCTCCCCTTCCCACGTAGTCCACGCTGCTGCCACGCATCGCGCCGGGTCATGGCGAGCGTAGTCTGCCCCCCCCACCGCCGCCGTCAACACCGACGCCGCCGTCAACACCGACGCCGGCCGTGCAAACTTCCGGCGGACCGCCGTCGAACGACTCCGGACGGTGGCCGGGGCCGGTGCTAACCACCGACGCGCCGTCACACCGGCCTCAACACCGACGCGCCGTCACCCGGGGGCCGCCGCGCCGCGCCGCCGCCCCGCCCCGCGTGCGCCGCCGTCACACCGGGGGCGCCGCGCGTCCCGCCGCGCCCGTCACCGGCGGCCACCGCTCCGCCGCGGCCACCGGCCGCGGCCGCCACTTCCCCGGGCGTCCCCGGGCCAGTCCGGGGCCTGGCGCCGCACCGGGTTCTACCATCTGGCCGGGTGCTCGTAGCGCTCGGCCCACGCCGCCGCCCACGCGCCGCTGCCGCTACTGCTGCGCGGCTCGTATGTCACATGTCTTCCCGGGCGCTGTGTCGCCCGTTCTGCATTCCCACTCGTTTCGGAGAGGATGCCCGAGGGAGGTCGATATGGCGAAGGGCGAGCAGTGTTGCCACCTATCAGATATGAAGCGAGTGTTTGTCTTTGGGTTTCACGTGACAGGTCTGTCTGTCGATGGCGCTTCGAAGGTTTGGTGTGGTAGACTCGTGTTTGTTTTTCTTCAGCCAATTGGCAATGTGTTGCCAATATTGGCATCAACTTTCCTTAGCCTTATATTTTTTTAAAAGACTTGCATATTTTGTAATGAAAATGTGCATGTAACATTATAATAGTGTGAAGGATCATTAATTATAAACCTAAAATAATTCATTTGTATTTACGTTTGATTTTTCAAGTTTACAGAGCTTACTACCGGTTCAATGAGTTTGTTTTACGACTCCATTAATTCAGTTCCACTTTTAATAAATTAACTCTAAGCGGCTGTTATTAAGTAAGATACAAGTTTGTGGATATTTTAATATCACTCGTCAATTTTTTTTATGTGCATGAATTCTTATACCTCCGTACTGATTTAGTGGCATTGAATAGAAAAAAATATATATTTATTAGCATTCGCTATAAAACATTGTATACATCAATTTTGTATATATTTCGCCGATTCATTAATTCACATATCCAACAACGTTTCTAAATGCATTATTATTGCATTAATATTGTTAGAAAAATGTATGAAACTTATTAAGAGGCTACATAATAACACATGTTTGAGAACCATTGGTTTATTTTACTGAATTATTGAGCATCACTGAATATAAAGAGCAAAATAATACCAGGAAATGCAAACTTATCGTAACACATTCGTGATCATACGTTACATTTCTTTCTAAATGCCTTTTGAACAAGTAAAATACCATATTTAGAACCGTCGCTCACACAAATGTTCTCTTTTAGTTTACAATTCCTCTTAATTACGATTAATGCGCAATGAGCCGTTCACTGGGAAAATAGTTATAGTGCTAATTCTTTCCTTTCACAATGACGTAATTACAAATTTCCATGACGATGAGATACTAAAATAGAGGCGTTTGTAAGATAAGTCAAAAACATTTATGTAATATGAATTCTTAATAAAACTATTGATAGTTATATTTATGAAATTAAATTTTGTAAACGTATGTAAATACTTTTTCTATCAAAAATTAAACGTTAAAATTAATTGTTTAAAGTACTTCGAATGTGCTTAATACCCATGTGTGTAACTCACTATAATTAGCATCAGTAGTGGCGTGGGACGTAATAATTCTCCACGTATTTTGTTTTGTGGCTTTTTATTTTATTTACACAATTTTTAAACGTTCATATAGCCGTTTTCATCATTCCATCTGAAACACTTTAGAAAAATGTCATCAACCTCATTCTTCATTATACTTTTTCAGGAATATTTAGTCTATACGCTGCACAATTGGAACACACGTTCTATGACAAAAAACACGCGATCACATACATTACGTGTCCTTCGTGGATTAAATTACACTTCAAATTATAAAGCAAAATATAAGTTTCAATCAGTTTCTGAACAATACATTATTGAAAAATTTAGCATCATTACTTTAAATAAACTTCGAAGTTTGAAATTATCGTAATTTTACACATGAGGCTAACGGAGTATTATCAAACTCATAAAATCTTCCCAGCCAACAGTTTGCAATAAGTGATTGACAAATTCTCAAATGAGCTATCTCGGATATTCACATTCATTACACAGAATTGTCCGCATGTTAGGCAACGATGCGCACATCAGTAACACAGTATCAGAGCAATCACCCTTTGGCGACCCGCCTAGCAAATTCATATTGGATGAGTAAAATGGCGAGTAAAATGGAAGTGGGCGAATTAACGAACGAGGCGCTGTAGTAGAGTTATGGCTGAGAGGCGTGAAATCCCCAAACCAAGGGATTAGAGTGCGGGGAGAAGGCGCCAGGTGATACGTTGAAAATTTAGCAAACTGTCAATAAGTAATTATCTCAAAGCTAAGTACCTCGGTATGAACATCTGGAGACGGAAGTTTGTATAAGAATAGAAGAAAAAAACATTCGTAGCGTTTCAGAGTAAATGAAGACAGGAGTCTACAAACTAATATCGGCGTTGAGATTGAAAAGTCATCAGTCTAAAATATACAGTTGAATCAGAAATCTAGCATCCGAAGGGAACGCTGGTTCAAGTTCAATTTTAAAGTTCGAAGCTGTTTGTGGGATTGGAAAAAATGATTCAAAATGTTATCAAAAACTTTAAATTTTGATAGGAGTAGAAAGTCTTACATAAAAAACGAAAATACATGGCAAGATCTGTAATTTGAGATTTATGTAAATTAAAAAGTAAATAAACACATTGGAACCCGAAAACGACACGGAGCCAATAACAAATCACCTGATCAAATATTGATGAAAAAGCAAAATAAATGATGCGCGAGTCGAGAGGAGAAAGAGGGATAAAATCGAGAAAGAGAAAATGTTGATCAAAGCAGGCTACGAATGAGGACATTTCACAAACCAGTTAGCTTATTTGGGATGGTACGACTCGATCGATTACACTATATATGTGCTGCAGGAAGCGGATAGAAGTGTTTACTAGGCTGTTCGGGTGACGCCGCGTCCATGACGAAGCTGCCGACGTTTCGGTCGCCATTCTGCGACCTTCCTCAGGGCGTACTGCGTCACCCGACGCGGCGTCACCCGGACAGCCTAGTAAATACTGACTCCGGCCGCGGAAGCCTACGCTCTCACGGATAGAAGTGGGTAGAGAGTGTAGATAGAAACAGCAACGCAAAACGTAGAAGAAAGCGAACAGGGAAAAGGTGGCCAGGAAATGCGGGTAAAACGTCAGGTAGCGTGAAGAGAATTCGCGGCTATTGGCAAGAGCAGAGGTACGGGTTGCGCAACAGCAAGTGACGAGCTACGAGCCAAACAAAAACGTTGGCTTAGGGGAGGTCACGGCAGTTTTTGACGGAAATCACACACGCCAATCGGCGATCGACAAACATCGCCGGTAAATATTACCGACACGTTCGAAAGCGCGGTGCGCTGCGGCGTCGCCAACGCAAAGGGAGAATCAATCTTGTGGCGTGTGCGTTGGCGAGCTCTGGCAACGGCGCGGTGGCGGCACGAACCGATATCTTTTTGACCACTGAGCTGAAGGGTGCGATTTTGAATGATACTGGTTTCCAGAGGAATTAGGTTAGTGGATGAGTATGTTGTTCCATGTAAAAATTTTAAAGGCTAACGAATCTCTAGTATTTTTGAATATATCAACTTAGTTTATCAAGTTTATCAATAAATAAAATGTCACGTCCTAAAACAAGTTCATCAATAGATTGCCCTAGTTTATCAATGGATAAACTAAAAAATATTTAATATGAAGGTTTTTCCACGTACTTTCATTGTTACTATTGTGATATTTTGTGAATGTTCTGTTCGTTTAAAATATTATTAAGAGAAATGTTGTTGTATTGAAAAATAGCACATATTTTTCAAAGAGAAACAATAATGGCAAACGATTACTTCAATTTCAAGATAACATATGTTTGATTAATTTTTAGTAGAAACTAGTGGACCCCGCAATGCTTTGCTCTTGCAATGTATTACTCTTCGCACTCAATAAACACGTAATTGATAATCACGTTTTACGTTCGGCTCTGCAATTTTTTAAATATATTAAAGGCTTTTAGTTAGCATAAACACATAAAATTATCAACGCACATCTATATGAGGCAGACACACGCATAATCTCGCTGTACTATGTCTATATTCTTCGCGCATGTCCGAGCAATAAGTTGACAAAGTATTTTCGCTATCGTATGAAAGGTACGGCAGCGCATAAAGTTCGAAAAAACCAACAAACATACATGGTTTTGAATATATTACGATTGGATCATATACGAGAGATAATGAGGTTCAGAAGAAAAAAAGTGGATGATTTTTAAATATGTGGATGAAAATATAATTTCAAGAATTACGAGGTCATGTAATATTTAAGAAACATTCTTTTTTTTCATGTTCCCATTACTGTGACAAGTGATGTCACAAAACATGATCATCGGAAAATAATTTAATATCTTTACACCCCAATAATTTAACGCGATATTACATTTGATTGAAAATATTAAAAAATAAGTCAATATTTTATTTTCTGAAGCGTGAAACAAATAACTTTGAAACTAAAACGACGATTGTCGATTCTCTTTAGCAAGAATGAATAATATTAAACAGTTATAAAACAATTGACCTTCAAGAGAAAGAGCACAACAAGTGGGTGAATACCATATTAAACATTTGCTCAAACAAATTGAATAACTACATACATTTCGTGTATTGCAATATAAGTATTTCTCGGCTGTTGAACAAATTGATAAGGTAGAGAATGCAAGAAAGTAAGAAATGACAGAATAGAAGACTGAATGTATTGATTAAAGGGCAAACAGACAAATGGGGAGGGACACTGACGAGTAAGCGAGATAACATGTATATCAGTGAATCAATCCTTTGACGCGATTCATGAACAACTCAAAAAAAATACAAGTAAACGAGTTCAAACCATTTTTACAAATTACATTTACCAAATTTACGTCACATTACTAGGATGTGACGTAAATTTTCTGGGAACTGATTTCACTACTCCCCCAAATTTTCCAAGATCACTCTTGTTCACTGGAACCCACTTGGAAAGCCATTTCTTTAGACGAACACGCGAGCAATCAGCGAGTGGACATACTACTTCAAGCGCAGACTTCCGGTCAGTAGGACAAACAGTGCTAGCTAGTTTGCCTGAACGCATTGACAGGATATTTCGGCAGGGTTTCGGCACCGTCGACGTGGGTGGAACTGTTTGTGGACGGTTTAGATGCGATCGCGTCCTCCCAAAGCGCCTCGAATTTGATCGCTCTGCTTGTGCCAAATGAGTTCATACAGAAAGGGAATTTGTCGGGGCACGCGCATGACTGCACTTGTATCAACACGCTGACCCACAGGCTCACCCTAGTCCTCCCGCCCCGTGTCTTTCATCCCTTTGCTAATCGGTCCATCGGTTTGCCCGTCAGCGCGTCGACTGCACGTTGCTCAATTTCCTCGTGTGCTGATTGGTCCGTGTTTCTGCTGTTTCGTTGCACTGTCAGATCGCTTGTTCGTGATACGCGTAGCGGAATTTTAGATCTCATGCGTAAAGATGACACAGGAAATCGTATTTTAGTTGACGAAACGTTCTCAATACGGTGCGAGGTTTCGTTAAAACTATCATATAATGCCACATTTGATTTATCAGCATTCAGTGATTATCTTTACAATCATTTCACTCCTTAGAAAGAAGTATACCGTTAATTGTATAATTTCTTTATAACGAATTTGATTTATAATCTCTGTCAACACATTTAAAGACATTAAGATAGATGTTATTTTTCAGTATTGGCAAACAGTTATGATACGAAAGTGCCAATCTTTTCGTTCATTTGTCTTTCATCCATTTATCTTTTACTCATTTTCACCAAGGAAGACTTTGAGATACAATGATTTAATGAGTGTACAGTCAAGGAAAACTTCCATTAGTTAATCATTTTGGCAAGCAAACATTTATGAGTAGAATACAGTTGCCTGAAGCGCGTAAAAATGCACGACCTATAATATACTACATATTGTGGCTGACACTGTACTTTCTGCGCTATTGTCAGAGGCTCACCGAACTAGTGGCTGACATGTTTTTTGAAGTCAAAACAAACGAATGGCGATGTAACCGTCCGTAACCAGCGCCAAACATAGTGCTAGAATACTTTGTTTCCCAGAGGGCGCTCCTTTGACTGTAAAAAACATGTCAATGTGCTTCAAAGATGGAGCGGCTTCAGCCACTCTATGTAGTATATTCTAGCTCGTTGGTAATATTATAAATTCTTGCCTTATTCTTTGTTGGGCTAACCAGAAAAAGAAAAGCAAAAAATATATATGATCAACATAAAATCATATTCAAATTAATCAAATTTGCGCCACTGTCAAATCAAAGGATGGGGCACGGACTCTTCAATTATGTTTCTTTGTAATTCTTAAACGAAACGGCTTTAGATAATTTATTCTACCTAATATTTCTTCACATAAAATATTAATGTGATAAATTAGTAACTTTAGTAGAAATTGTTCAATAACAATTTTGACTATGTAACGCATATGTTTAATGATGCCGATCTTTCAGGTACTTGCTGATTGACTAGCGATAATACATTTTTCATCACTGTACAGGAATGTTTCCACAGATGAATGTCCTTCTCAGAGAAGGTCATGTACATTAAGGTACTAATCGCCAAAACATCTGACCTTCAATGTGCACCACCAATTAAGGTCTTTGTCATTTCTTTATTTACGGGTAGTCTGAAATCCATTATCCCATGGTAAATTCCAAATATTTAATACTGGTATCTCCCATTTTTATAATTAGCCGTTCGAAATTATAAGTTAAAATATACTTTCCTCACATTTTGTATATTTACAAACTTTATTTGCATACAAAGTTCTATGAATTAGTGCTTTATATAATTAAAATATTTATAGATTCAAAAACTACTACACGAATATAAAATGATTAGGATCGTTCATTCACAACATTAGCTTGATTTGTGCACGACGGATGACGTACATTAGCCTCTGGTTGACTGTGAAGCGCGGGATCCAGAACCTGAGTACGTGCTCAAAGCCGAGAGTAAACAATCCATATTCTCTTTGTAAAAGCTGAGTACTAATCCTGCCTCATTTCCTTTCTGTATGTTTCCCAATGTTGTCATCGGCATCCAGGCCTATTTGCTTCCAGTTTCATACTCGAAATATCACTTTGCCTAATAACCTACGAGCATCTACTATTAACACTGATTACACACGTGTACAATTTATATTCTATGCATTTTGTGTTAAATATTATTATTTTTTATCAGGGGTGAATATTACATATTTTGTTTCCATGATACTATTTTATTGGAAAATGTAAATGCTGTTTAATTATAAAATGATTAAGAGATATTAAAATATTACACTTCAGTCACGTTACTACGAGTCAATAAATATAAATAATAATAAATATAAAAAATAAATAAACAAGTTATAAATATAATAAAAAAATCGTTAGCAAATGCTTTTAACCTTAAACATTATAAGTTTGAATGTAGAGCTTTCAAATTTTCTTTACAATATATAGTGAATCAAGAAATCCATCTCTTTAAAGTTACCAACTCTGACGAGGAAAAGTTGTCACAAGAAATCTGTTGAATAGAGGTCTCCTAAAATATAGATTTTCACCATCACTTCCTCTTTATATCAACCATGGATTTTACATGCACCAATAATACATTTCTGGTTTATTATTCATACATTTGACAGTATAGAAAGAGGTCATATGCATTTACTAGAGGCGTGGTGCGCAGTCCAACGCTACATTGTGATTTTATTGGTGTTTTTAACGATTTTCATAAAAGAGTAAATTGACATAAATTACAAACGAAGGAAAATATTCAAATGTGAAAACGCTCATTTTACAAATTATTAGAAATGTGCTTCTAATGTTATCCCCATATTATTTATTTTACTTCGAAGATAATAGCAAATAGAAGATTTAAAATTAATATAATATGACCAGTGTAACAGTAGGTGATACGCCTTTAACAAAAAACAACACGTTCCGTTCCTAATATTTACACACATAAAATTAAACAATCCCTGCTATTCGAGAGTATAGCAAAATAGGTAATTTATTACAAAACTAATATAATATATCGCAATAAATATCTCATAAAATCATGACTGTGCATCTGTTTTCTATATTACAAAGGTTCTGAAACTTTCTTACAAGTCTGGTGTACTTCTCGAATATCCACTTCACTTTATTATTTTGTTTTGGGGATGGCTCTTGGTGAAGCAGGATGTACGTACAAATTTTAAACGCAACTATCATTGCAATACCTCTTTGGAAGGCAATAACGAAGCAGACTTTTGTAGTCTAAGGATCATGAGCTATGCATTTTAGGCCGTATTCTACAAAATTAGATCTTTCCTTGAGTTTATATTACATTAGAATATATACCTTTATATTATATATATATATATAATATAATATATATATATATATATTTTAAATATATATATATATTATAATATAATATATATATATATTTAAACTTTATATTAGAAATATAGCTGTGCTGGGTATAACATCTACGTACACGTATAATCGCGAAATATATGTAACCTTTAAAATGCTATTTTGAAAGCAGTGCAAATTTATCATAGTCTCTGACTTATCAGTCTCTCTTATTGTTAATAAACGTTTTGCAATTCAAAATCTTTACTTCAAAATAGACGTCAAAATAGCATTGGATGTATATGTTATAAGGCATAGTTCAAGCTTTGTCGTTTGAAGACGAGTTATTGTAGGAAGCTATTTCCACATTTTGAACAATGATTTACCAAGTCAGAAATGTTTGTCAAGCTCAGTTAGTTAGTAATTATTACTATAGTTCGCCACTTAATTTAAAATTCTGTCTCTGAGAAAGGATTAGAACTAATTAGGGCGGCGAAGTTAGTCACACTAAAACTTTGGAGGGACGAGCAACAGCAAACAAAAGTTCACTTCGACGATATCGTAAGAGAAGACCTTTAACTAACGTCAAGATGCATTATCCAAAGAAGCTAAACGTATTTTTAACGACCCAATACATATTTCAAGGTTTATTAGAATAAGTTATTTTCATTCCAAAAGAAAATGCTCTCTAGCTCCTTGCTGTCTCCATTGTATTCAGTTGTCAAGTGCGCACATACACAATCGGTTCACTGTTAAACAGTTTGCAGAATCTGCCAAGCACTAGTACTGAGAAGTTGATATCAAGTTGGGAAATAAATCACTAGCTAAACGATGAATGGGTACCCTAGTAGACATCATAACATTCAGATATCGCCGGCAGCATTATGAAATCTAATGTGAATTAATATTCAAAAATATATAAGAAATTATTGAATAGCTTGAACGATACGAAACTGAAAAAAAGATTCAATTTTAACAAGAAAGCAATAATAAAGTAACTTTACCAACGTAAACACCAGCAATGAAGAAAAAATATGATACATTTTTACAAGAGCTGTTCATATTTCAACGAAATGTAAATCGCAAATTTCGATTGTTTGTTTCCACCTTCCAGTAGCAAATCACTGGCCACCTTCGCGTGTTCTGTGAACTGTCACGTTCTATGTACCGAGTACATAATGAAACATTCCAATTAACGTCGGTTCTCATTAATTCCGAGTATTGGTCATTTATAGCAAAATTGTTGACGTACTTTTAACTAGAGCGATTGGTACAATCAGCATTGGGCATGCACATTCCTGTGTATTCTTTCTCATTCATTTCCACTGCATCGTGCAGTCACTCGTGTAATTCAATTCAAAAACCAATACACATGCCATAATGCTCGGATTTTCCATGTCTGACGTATTAACATAGTGAAACCGCATCGATTGACTAATTAGTGAGGAGTTTCGTCCATTAGGATATTTTATATTATGACGTAATTCACATTTCGCAGGGAGCAAGTTTTGGTTTATTCGTATTTCATATTGCATGCACACTGTCTGTCCTTTATCCCAATAGGGTGACATAAAATTCCATAGTCACTGTTCACTTACAAAAACCTTTTTTTTAAGGCGTAATGAGCGTTATTTGTTTTATGAATTTTTCGAAAACAATGGTCGTTGCCAAATCTGTTCAGCTTTTATTAGAAAGAGTACAATATGTGTTATTGCAGTGTAAATACTAGTTGCTTTTAATTTATTTTAGTCTATTTTAATTATTATTTATCAGTCTTACGTCAGATATTATTGGAATAACTGTTTGACGAACTTCCCTCACAAATGCATGTAACTCAGACCATTGCTTTTGGCTGAACCAAACATTCATCTACAATATCGGAAATTCTTTACCTTTGACACTTTTGTTAAAACAATGTCGTACTTCTCAGTACAGAATAAATCACAGGTTACGTTAAAGAAAGGAGCTAGAAAGTACTACCGTCAGTGATAATCTATTGAATCAGTTCATAAAGTAAGAACATAGTGACACAGCGTGCTAGATTAACAAAAATGTTTCACACAACGATCAAATCTAATCAACTACCGTTCGGTTTATATTTAAAAAAAATATCTGTCTACAAACACTTTCTTGTGTATATATACAAAGATCCTGAGGGGAAAGATGAATCACTTTTTGGAGAAACACTAGAAAATTCCAATGTCATTAAGAACGTAAACTGTATACATTATTCAATATCAGATGGCTTTCGAAGGGTATAAAAATATGATTCAAGGAGATTGGTAAATTGGCTTCGTCTTTAACGCCATAACCGCAAAGCATTACGAGAGCAACCCCAATTTCACTGGGAATTCTACCAACCACACGTTTCGGATCGTTCACAAAACCACTCTCTAGTGTTGTGAGTTGGTAGTGATGGTGAAGGAGAGATGTTGGTGTGTTGGTAGTTAAGCTGACGATGATGTAAGGAAGTGGCAGTAGGGATGACTTGGTGTTCATGTTATGGTGAAGGAATCTATATCAAAGAAGTTGGGCGAGTGTTTACTGAGGTCGCAGTGGTAGAAGGTTTCGACGTTGGGTTTGGAGATAGGGATTATGGTAAAGAATCTAGTGTTTGTTATGCCATACAGGAATTATACTTTCTAATAGACATAACGAGAGGGGCGGCGTTCGGAGGCAATTATAACGTTACTAGAGATGATGATACTTGTAAGGCAAGTACCACAAAACGACGGATGTGGCAACAGCCTTAGGAGCGCTGGAGGTGGCGAAGACTTTGGAAGCGGCAGTAAACATAAGAGTTAATATGGCGACTGTGGTTTTAGTGCGGTGGCGTGGAAGCAGAAGCGTGGCGGCAGTAGAGACGGCTGCATTACCAAGGTCATGAGCCACGTCGAAACTTCAGGCCAACCGCGACCCATATCTGCTTGTAAGTCCGAACGTAACATTTCCACATTAACTCCATGCCTGGCGTGCTTTTGACAGAAGCCAATCAGAATGAAACTGTACATTTTTGTCCAAGTAAATCAGGCATATTTAATTTCTTTCAAATTTAAGAATAATTGGTCATGTAACCGTTAATGCAAACTGCAACAATTTATTATGCATCAAACGAAGAAGAAAAATAATTAGATTTAATTCCAAGAGAGAATTATGAGTATATTTTGTTACAAAGGAAGACTTTCAAATTTTATTATTCAAATTCAACCTACGTCAGAAAATTGAATAAATAGGCTAATGGGCAAAATCAAAAGCCATTTTGGCAAGCACAAACAATAGATATTATTGAAATAGCATAACATCGATAAGCCTTGGAAATTTGAGTAACATATGTTATATGTTCAATATTTATGAAGGAAAATATAAAAACATGAACATTTTAAAACAAATAAAATGTAAATTAAATGTTACAAATAATTTAACACGAATAGTATGAACATCTAATCATTTCGTATACAGTTTTAAAAGCTAAGAAGTCTTTAATATTCTTTTAAAATAAATTTGTTGTTTTCGGTGGCCACATTGAGTTTATCATCTAACGGCTAGGATATAACTTTTGAGTAGGAATTAAAAGCACCCCTAACAGTGTCTGTGAGGTTTGACAAATCACACTTTTGTGATTGTTTATTAAGAATCATTGTACAATTTAGTCAAAATATTTTTCTAATATCTATTTGTAAAAGTGCTTTGAATTACATAATAAAGAGCATTCAAGTGTGTTTCTGTCAAATGATCAACTTGGGCAAGGTGACTTGAAAAGAACCCAACATGTTAAATACGGATATGTACACAGAACAAGTTATGAACTTTAACTAGCAACAAAATTAAAATGTTTACGACACCAAAACAAAATTACACATTTATCGAAAATATCCAAATTTGTAATAGTTAAACGAAAAAATATGATTTTGAGATACGGAGAAAAAAATTGATATAGATAATTATTGGCAATGGTTTTCTTTTTCAGAATAGTCATTAATTTTTCAAAAATGCAAATTTCGAGTCATCTGTTTAATTACTTGCCGAGTTTCTAGATATCATCTTTATTCAATGCTCGTAAAACCTATCTGTAGCATATCTGAACCGTTAACCTTCAGTGTAGTATAAAACTCACATAAGAAACAAAAAATAATGCCCAATGCGTGGTCAAAGCTTGTTGTTTTTATCTTTGTAATAATCATTTAACTGTTGTGGACTGTGTTTTATTTTAACTTACTTTATCATTGTTCTCGCTTTATTATTAATCGACGAATTGTTTTGAAGAGTGTTTATTACGCATTTAAATGTCACTGTATAATAATATTAATTTACTGAATTATTTAGGATGTTTATCATTGCATGTTTCTGTTCAAAACACATTTTACAACACACTATGCATGAATTAGTTATTCTCAGTTTCATCCTCTCAACTCCCTTGCAATGTGGTCAGGTCATGTGTGGGAGAGTAACGAAAAGTTGTGGTAAGGGTGATGTGAAGTCAAAAAGCGACCATCAACCTCCTGTTTCGTGAAGGGATTTTATTGTGTTAATTTGAGAGAAACCCTCTTCCACAGTGCATCTCTTTCTTCAAACCTCATACTACGAAATTCAGAACAAGTAAGGTTTATAGCTTCACAAATCCCATGCAATATGACGCAGGGAAAATAATATTTTATTGTTCAGAACTTTTTTAATTTACAAGATGTTTTATTTTCTGAAGCATCTGATGAAATGTGAACCACTAAAATAGCTCGAAATTACCTATTCTAAAATGAGGCCTGAAGGCATTAACTGAGAAACTTCAGAATTATAAAACTAAACTTATCAGTTCAGTATTTATAAATCATTATGTATTGGATTAATAGTTATGATAACCTCTTTCAGCAAATACGTACGAACGTTTGCGCTTGAGAGTTTTCTCATAAAGATGATGTTATATTACTACAAAGAAACGGATTAATTCTCAACTTCAATGATACAAAAATGAGACGATAAATATTACTTTATCTCACAGTTTGTAATTTTCTTCTACATTTATAGTCGGGACATATTTTTATTAGCCCCTGTTAGTATCCAAACAACGAACACAAGAAGACACGCATGTTCAATTGGCACTGCAAGTCCCCTCACATTATCACGTCATTCCTTCCACGATCCAGCGCCCGCATTACTTACCCTGCTTTTGCTTCTCAACTCCCTCCACTTTTCGTGGCCGCTTTCCGCGCCATTTGCTTCGCAATTCGTCTCGCCACACGCTCCGCACTCGCCGCACCCTCCACCCGGGCGCCTGTTTCGCCGCCGCCCTTCGCTCCACTCACGCCCGTCTTCCCCACCCCTTTCCCCTCCACCTTCTGCGCCGCTGCCACGAGTGAGATGATGAGATTACACGCGAGGGGTGCGTGCGCCCCTGCGCCGCCCGCCATGCGCCCCGCCACCGCGCCCGCACGCGCCCCGCCACGCGCCCCCGCCGTTTGGTAGCGTCTGGCGAGAAAAAGCGGACGTCATGCCCGGTGCGCGCCCAACACGCGACCTTCGGTTGCTCAGCGCCCCACGGCGCTTCGCACTTCGAGTGTTACGATTTGAAATGCATCAGATGATACGTTTTTCCCAAAAGTCTGAAGTAGAATTATTCCGGTCGGCTCCTCTAATCGGTTGTTTCTCCGATCGACACCAGGCGAATGCGGGAGTAGTACCCTAACAAACGGGTCGTGTACCGCGCGTGATCTTTCCTGCCTCTTCCTTGCCCTACCCTCACCCCTTATGCACTCTATCATGCACTACACTGCCACATATGTCGGCAGACCGGTTGGGCGCTTAGAGATTGACCCGGCCGAGGCGGTGCTCATCTAGGGGAGGTACCTGGATGGGGAAATCCTCGCAAGCCCATTGATAAGTGGGCGCCGGGTCTCGCCATCCAGCGGTTTGTCGCGGGCGGAGATACATAGAGAGGGAAACCTCACAAGCCGACGTGCAGGTCGGCGTCGGATCTCATGTTCTAACGCGAGAGAAACACTACCCCCTCCCGATGAGTAACAGTCACTGTTCTTACTTGACAATTTTTGAATTGAATTGAATTGAATATGCCTTATTTTACGTGGCGAGACTCGGGCCATCAGACCCGCTCTTCCGTCTGACCACGCAAATTTCGCTACGCTCCTTTCACCAACTAGGAGAGAAAGGAGGTATTTCTTGGGCGAGAAACAGGCGATTTGAATTTAGCTCAGAGGCGTCATTTAGGCTTGAGGATCTTTTACATGCAAGTAAATCTACGAACATGGGACAGCCGGCTTTACTTCCCCTCCGAAGGAAGGCGTACGATGGATTTTTTCGCCCTTAAAAATCCACGGCTTCGATCGGGTTTGAACCCACCAACTTGGGTATAACAGCCCAGTACGCTAACCGTTACACCACCGCCGCCGCCCGTTACACCACCGCCGCCGCATTACACCACCGCCGCCGCTTACACCACCCCCTTACTGATTTTCCTACGCAACTATTGGTAATAACAGTTGAGCCTAAAAACTGGAAACAATAAAGTAAGGAATCTAAATTATTAAATTTTCCTACGCAATTTGAAGTAAATGTTCTCGAATGCAACTTTCAATAGCTCAATTACGAAACCGACGCTTCCCCAGCATCATTGATTGGTAGGTCCTAACGTTCTTGTCGCCGTGATGGAGGAAGTTTGCACCTGCTGTGTACGAGTAGATAGCTCGAATTCAAACACTGTTTGCAAGATAATCAGCGGGCGACTCGTTCGATCGGTTAGTTTACAAGGTTTCTTCTATTAAATCTAGGCAAATACCGCAGTAGCATCGTAACAAACGGGTCTCACACCAAATGCAATCTTCCTTTCCTTATCCATCTCCCCTCTTTTTCCTATTCACATGCACAAATACACATCCACACACTAACACGCACTACACTTCCACAAGACGACGCGAAGTTTGAAGACAATTGCGAGGCGAAACGTTGCTGGAGGACGATCTCGGCAGGGAGAAAACACCCACAAGCTGTCGAGCAGATCTGTACCGGATCTTACTATTCAGTGAGATACGAACAATGCTACCTTTCGGGATACAGTATGCTTTACACTCAACGAAGTAATGACCTGGCAGATGATACACCTCGAAATACTTGCACTCATTGCTGTAATAAAATATAGCAGCTTCAAACATCGAATTTCTTTCTAAATTAAGAAATTTGCTTCTATCTCTAGAAACTACCCATGACTAATACAATGCATTCTTCACCTTGAAAGTCATTTACTTTATTATTAGCAATTCACAGGTAAAATATTTAAAAAGGTTTTTTCTTTCTTTGCCAGTCAATTTAAGTTGCCATGGAATGGTTGGCTATTCATTGACCAAAGGACAGATGCATATACTCGTAAATGCAATTTTTCCTGCTTTAGTTCTTCCACTACAATTTATGAAATTCCCCAGTACATTTAGGGAAAATTTTTGTTATCATTATACGTACCTTCTCAAATAAATAAACTCATATCACAAACATTACACTACTTTCTCGTTTTTACTTGATATTAGGTTGATTTTGTATTCTTTTGTTTCCGAATGTAACATGTATTTTATGTGCGTGAAGCCACAACAATAGTTTCGCTAGAGTTTGTGCAAGTGGTAACGTAAACACGTAAGCTTTGGTGTTTCTAGAGTCCGCTGTCTTGGATCTGCCTCGCTCCCTGCCATTCTGTCCTAGGCATCGACCCCAAGGACAGACGCGCAGACGCATTGCCCGTTTTAGGAGCTGGCACTGAAATATGCCGGGGCATTTCCTTGTTATTTGTAGCTGGAAACACATTCTCAATAACATCCACCTACGTCTCCACGTCATTGCTTAGTTTCTACACAACTTCATGCTGCTTGTTGTTTATCGTTTAATGTTGTAAAATTTAACGCAAAATTTTCAGTTAAGGCAACCACAACAACAAAGTTCTCGGTATTTCTCGGTGATTCTCACAGTCACGATAATTCGGTGGGCACTCAACACGCGGCTTTAGAGAACCCCTCGCGTTTGCGCCCCGCACTTTGCGCCCGCCGTGCTGTCCTAGGCATCGACCCGAAAGCGGACGCGTGTAAGTGATCCTTGCCCGATTTAGCTATCACGCTGCACGCCACGATGTGTACCAGCGAAGGCACTGTTGTTTATCATTGCTCATGCAGTCTCAAATAGACCATTCTCCACACGAAATTCTTTTCTTGATTTTTTCCTTGATTTTTTCTTCCCTCTTCCTGGCACTATAAGGGTTTGACTAGTTTCGAAAATGGCACGCTAAGCATTGCATTTTATTATACCGGATTTATTCTTTACAACGAAACTAAACATTTATTTTACACAATTATTCATTTGTATAGTTTGTAATTTATTTGTACTATACATTTTTTTAGAATGAAACCTGCTATAATAAATATAACCTAATATAGATTTCGACACAAGGTTATGGATCAGCGTTCCAGCAAACACCTGGACTGTACATTTTATTCCATTTTCATTTGTTAATCGATCAATTTGAATTTGATTGCTGTTTGGTAACCCTGTAAGAAAGATTCAGTTTACCTTATTTCTCTCGTACATCAGTAACTCAAGGCTCCACAGTTTAACTCTGCAAATCTGTTGTGAAATGAAATATAAAATTACCCATAAGAGCTGATCACATATCTTCACGCACATTTTCTTAAATAACTTCTTGCTACTTCGCAAACATATTTTTACGATCATAATTTTCTTTACTTTGTGCACATCACATTAATTTTCGTCACGGTAGATACTTTTTCAACAATACTACCCTTATGCATTTGACAACTACTAAGTTTACGTTCTGTGGTTTCTGGGCTGTACATAAAATTTCTCGATTACGTAATGGTAGCCGAGAATACTTTCACGTAGCTATTTCTGTGTGTCATAGATCTTGATGTTTATTGTTCACCAACGGATTTTACATGATACTCGTAGATTTTCATAACAACATGGTTTCTCCCACGGGCACAGAACCAATAACACACTGTGTGGGTGATAACTGAGCTGTAAACATACGCACATACAACCATACAAAAACACGCCCATTATTTTCATCGTATATTCATTTGACGTTCTGTCATACATTGCTTGCAATTTTCCTCCGAAGAGAAACATTAATCTAAGACGCCTCCGGGAGGTTGAATATTTCGATCCCAACGCAAAATTACTCTATTTTTCTCCGTGTCTTTATCATCTCTCATCCTTTTTCCTTATTCATTTGAATATGTTTGCTAATTTTCAAAATTTTGTGCGCGAACGTTTAATATAGTTGTGACTAACTGACACTACATGGGTTAACAGCCATACGTCAGCCTAACGAGACAAGAAAAAAGGAGCTATGCACGGCACATTTAATCAGGATTATTGCTTGTTTTTTAATCCATTCTATTGCACTCATTGCACTGTTTACAGTTTCATTCTTCGGTAACGAGCTACGAGTTTGCTTATGAGCAATGTGCTATAGCCTTGAAGTTTTCGTCTCTACTCTTGATTATCATCCTCTGACGTAATGTAAGTCATCTGCAATTCTGTATTATCACAAACATTGCATGCCATTACTTCATTCCACTTCTTTTTGTGACTCTTCACTACAGGTCTCATTACACCAACATGTCTCCTTACAATAATATTCTACTTATCTTTAAAGCACTAATTTTTACACAATATTCTACCAGCCACGTTAACAGATATTCATCACTATCATTATTGTTAAAGATTAGTCTTCATTACGGCACCTTAAATATCTAGTCAAATCGTGCTGCAAAATACACACCATTGATAATGCAAATTTTGCTTTAAATACTAGCACCTGTTAGGTGAAACTATTTTTTTTAATCTTTCGCAATTTTCAGTAAATATTCGATATTTGATCATGTTTTACCATCTCATAGACTTCGGTTGACGACATGACATTCAGTACATTAACATTCATTCACAACGTTTTGCATCTCAACGTTTGTCTCAAGGGCATTCCACTATTTTCCACACAACTATCCATCCCATTTCCCCGCCAAATCCTTCCCTCACCTTTCACGCCATTGGCCTCTTCGTCCTCCCTCGCCCCGCCGCCATAGTGTCTCCTTCCGCTCCCCTCCCACCACCCACCCGTCGACGCCCGCCAGTCCAGCCGCCGGCGCCTTGCTCGGGCCGCTCTGAATAATAAATGCAAATTTGGGGGGATTGTGAAAAGTTTAAACTTGGAAATGTATTCCTGAGATATTAGTCTCCGGCGTCGTCAGCGCCACGACGGCGACAGAGCGGGGGACGGGGCGGGGAGACGCGAGGTGGGACGATGCAAGATGAGCGGAGCGGGGCAGGCGGTAGAGGGTGGGGCGAAGTGCGTCGGAGTAGGGATGAGCAAGGCGCAACAAGGTGAAATGGGACGAAGCGGGGAGATGCAAGGTGAAACCGGTGAAGCGGGTCGGTGCGGAGCTTTGCGGTGCGGGACAGAGCGTGGCGGAGAAGGGTGGGTTAGGCGATGTGGCAAACCGCGAGTGAAGTCAGAGACGATAATGGAACTCCGTGGGGGCCCAGTGCGGGCGGGGGGAGCCAGAGCGCAAGTGGCCTGTGCGGGAGCCTTCCGGTGGAAGCGGCGGAAACAGCGAGCCGAGCGGAAAAAGTTTGCGGGAAAAGTCCGTGCGGAAAAAGCCCCTTCGTGCCGGAAAGGCGTGGCGCGGAAAAGGCTGGGCGGAAAAGCCCGTGCGGGAAAGGTGGGCGGAATCCGCGCGACGGGGGAAAGGCGGGCGGAGCGGAAAGGTGGGCGGCGAAGCGAGCCGGGGCCGCGGTACGAGGCGCCGGAGAACGGACGAGGCTGAGAGAGCCACGGCCACAAGAGCGAGGAGGTGAGCGGTTGGCGGAGCGGGCAACGACGTCACTGGGCGAGCTAAGACGACGCGGGACGAGACGCAGCGGGCAGGTGCGGGGGCGGCAGTGGAATCTGAGGGCTCCAAGAAGGTGCATATGCATGATCCTTCTCCGGCAGACCCATTACCCTCGCCGCATCCCCCGCCGCCATCGCCGCCCACTCTTCGACAGCGTTGCTATGCGTTGCCAAGCGACGGGATCAGCCGCGGGGGCGGGCCGAGGTGGGAGGTGCGTGCGACGCGTCGGCACGCCGGGCGCGCCGGGCACGCACCGTCGCACGCACTTTCGCGGCGGGGGTGGCGCGGCGCGGCGCCGATCGACGCCGTAGTGGCGCGCCAAACGGCTCCGCCCTCTTTTGCACTCACCCGTCTCACGAGCCGCTGCACTCCTGCCTCGCGCCGTTGCACGCAGCGGACCCGCCCTGCGTTTCTCCCGCGGACCCGGACTCGCCGCTGATTCTATTCATGAGGCTCTCTCCCTTTCTTTTGTTATTTTTATCTTGAGGTATCCTAATACTGTTTCATTCCTCAAGTTTATGGTAGGCTATAACCAGCAACTATATGAGGGTATTAACAAATATTATTATTATTATTATTATTATTATTATTATTATTATTATTATTATTATTATTATTATTACCAATAATAATAATAACACCAATAAGAAGAATATGAAATAATAACAATAATAATAATATTCACAGTATCAGTGTAAATTAAGTAATCAGTCCAAAAATATTCAGAAATTCAGACAATATCCTTTATACGAAAATAATTATAAAACCATTGCGGAGACCATTATATATTATTTTCAACACAATATCACATTATTAATGTAATTTTCTGTTCTCCGAATGTCCTGCACAGTCACTAATGAATGTACAGTAAAACAAGTAAACAACGGCAAATGTTAAAATATGTATACAAAAATTGCAGTTCTTTCCATGTTTACTTATGAAAAGAAATCATTTTTTCGAATTTAATGTGCGGGCAATCCGTTTTCACGAACCCGCCCCTAAAAAAAAATAAAACTGCCCTACCTTTAGGGCATTTTTTCCTCTTTCCCAACCCACAGGCCATAATGTCATTACGATTTCATCGCATATGTCCTCCGACTCGTCCACTCAGCGGCCAGCCCGCCCCTCGCCGCCCAGCGGCATCGCCACACAGGCGCCGTGACCTTGACCGCTCCACTTTCTACACGTGTGGGATTAGCCCAGCCCAGCCCTCGCAGCGGCGAGTAATTTTTTTACTCGGCGGCGGACAGCCCGCGCCGCCCGGTGGCGGCCGAGGATTCCGAGGCAGCGCCGCCCGCACAAACCGGGCCCTCGCGCGCCCTTCGCAGGTTCAAAGCGTTGCGTCAAGGCCGTAAGGATACGCGAAGGCCGTTAGGATATGCGAAGGCCGCCGGGGTCGGTTAGCCGTTTCGCGCGGAGATCCTGGCCTTCACTTCGCTTTCTGTTCTGCCGGCCTTCAGGCTGGCATTCCCGGAGACGGTTATCAGTGCCAAAGTTAAAAAAGTGTTAAATTTTATCCCAAAGAACTATAAATATCTTCCGTTCCCCGTCTTCCCGGAAATGTGACTCTTCTCGAAAAGTCCAAATGTTTTGAATTTGTGATATTAAAAGACGAACAAATAAACTAACTTGACAGGAAGACTGCAGTACTATACGTTTAACTCTGCTTTACTGACTTCAAATTTTGCTCGTCGTCATTGCATAAATAGTACAGGATGATGGATTAATCCGTAAAATTTGTAAACGTTTTGTTGTTCACCTATCCCCAACAATTTGCGAGAATAAATTTTTATAACAAAAACGGTTGTTAATTCTTTACAGAAGAGTACGTTTGTGTGTAATACCTAAATGACTGAAGTACCAGAAACGTGTAAAGCCTTTTAATGTTTGCTAATAGAGAATGTGATATATGTATATATATATATATATATATATATATATATATATATATATATATATATACGCATTGTCTTAAAAACAAATCACCATATTGCCAATTTATGGTGGCCAAATCATTATCATATCACAGAGGCAAGCGCATCAAATGTCGTGGGTTACGTCAACTGGGCTGCATCCAATCACGTTTACATTGCAAGCGGACTCCCACAAACAGGAGGTTATGTTTACACCCACAACCGCTGAATAGCTGAAGTGATTATTACCGAGACACAACCCATATGGACGGAATATCTGGAATTGAATCTCAAGGTGGTTTACAAGGGCATCTTCCGCATCGTAATAGTTCGGCTTTCAGACTATTAGTTAACCAAGTAAAACCTTCAAAAAATTCAAAACGATAAGTGCGTTCTTAGATTCTTAGTGTGGCATGTTGCATAAGAAACACATTACTGTTTGAAATCTGAATGATATCAAGTTGTTGAAGCTCATGAACTACACGTAAACATGGTACTAGAATGCGTTTTGTTTACGTGTTTACTAGTGACATGACCATAAAAATATTCATAAAAATTATTATTGAATATTTCCGACATTTTACCAGCATTGATATTTGAAGGTACTTTTTGTGGATATACTTTGAAACAAATATTTAAACTGGAAGTTTCATGATGTATTCAAAGAATAATTGGACTCAAATATCTTATTTTATGTCAAGACTCAGTAAACGACGTATAAAACACACCACTAATCTTCCATCCACACAGACAATATTCTTGACTTCCAATCCACGATAATGCAGCTGTAGAATTAAAGACATATAGTAACGACGCCAATGTACAATAAACCGTTGGATATTGATGGGTTCAGAATAATGGGCAAAACACTGCACTTAACACAAACCACATGTGTAAGAACAAAAATATGCGTGTAGAATCACTAATAAGAACACTTCGACATCACCAGCTGTAGATCGCTACAGAATCGTATCATTAAGGTTCTTTGGAACGTATTGAAAATACGCCCAGTTAAATAATGAGGGTGCGTCGTGAAATTGCAAATACCGTATCCTCGGAGCACAACCACACATCAAGAGCTCCATAAAACGGTTAGTGGCCTTAAAAGAACAGACGAGCATCGCGGAGACATCAACGAGGCGTGCGGCGGCGTCGGGGCAGACTTCGCCATAAGGTCACCGCACAGCGCTAGTGCGAGCGCCAACCGCCGTCGTCCAAGGTTGCAAAAGGGGTCTTACCTTGAGCCGGCGCGTAGATGTTGAGAAAGAGGCAGTCCTCGCTCTGGTCCTGCAGGTAGGGCAGCAGGCGCTTGAGGTACTCGAGGCGACCGCGCGGCATACGCCGCAGGGCGGCCGTCTCGTTGGCGATGTCGGGCAGGCGCTGCGGGCACACGGGCGCGAAGCGGTCCGCCACCTTGACGCCGGCCCAGCGCGCGCCCGTCACGGGCGGCATGAAGCGCAGGTTGCCCACCGGCGGCGAGGCGTACGGAATGCCGCGGAACACTTCGACGGGCTCGAGGCGCCGCGAGTCGAACGTGACGATGACGCCGCTCACGTCGCCGTACTTGGTGCGCACGGTGCG
>BOPP01000002.1:5503612-5514949 GCA_017312745.1 Gryllus bimaculatus | reverse complement strand
GCTCGCGCGCGGTGCTGCGGCCTCGACGGTCCGCTCGGAACTGGCGGCGCCGCGCCCGCGCGCCGACCGCGCTGCGCTCTGGCGGCGGCCCGCGCCATCGCGTGCTGCCCGCGCCAGAGCCATCTGTCCGTGGGCCGTAGGCACCGTGTGAAGGAAGACAGGAGCCCGGGGCGGCGGACCCAGCGCCCGGGGTGCGCCAGCGGAGCTGCTCTCGCCGGCTGCTAGCCGCTCGCAGTTCCACGCAAAGCCACCGGCTCCAACAAAACGCCATATTTTGGAGTTAAATAAAAGGTGAGGGGTGGAATATTAAAAGCATGTCAGAAATGTTATTTCGAATGTATACATTACTACCCATTACGTCATATACGAATTATTTTAGAAATGTACATACGATTTTATAATTGAGAAGAGTTTGTCTCAGGTGAATTATGTCCTAAATTGTACATATGAGAAACAACCACTATGAAATGTCCACTAAATGAATAAATGTTTGTATATGAATCATGACATTACCTATTATCATATCTATACATATATTTCGGATAATTTGATATAATTATGAGACCCCTAGTCCCTGTAGGACAACTAGATGCTTAACCAATTGGTTATTAACTCTTTATCTCATATCAAATAAGAAATGTTTCAGTGTTATGCAACTTTTTTATCTCAAAATAAGTAGTTAATATACGCAGCGCTATCAGTGACACTAATTGTTCTATACAATACATAAATTGAACATCAATTATATGCAGTCTCTGGCACAGTACCATTAACAAAAGGCTATGAAAGGCAAGCTCTCCTCTCTTCCGAGTTTGCTCTTGCCTTAATTATTACGGCCAGACTTTGAGCTGTTTCTTCGTTCTCGTAGGACACCTACTCCACAAAGCTGAAAGATTGCTAATTCTGCGGGTGCTGATGAGCAAGACCCATAATGGGGTTCTAGAGCAACCATGTACATGTGTCTCACAACGTATAAAAGAATGGAATTGGACTGTATATGCAGTGGTAGTATACATACAAGAAAGAAGACAGATACCGTTAGGGTTATTTGAACGGATGTGGGTAGCAGAGTATTTCATACAGTGATAACAACCCCAAATTATTATAAGAATTTTTCATTATCATTCACATTTATTTGACATTTATTCTCTTCGAATGCACTAACATTTGCAAAAGACTCATACACTGTGCATGAATAATGAATATTGAAGAGCTGATACTTCTGAAGACTTTCTGGCAGTATAGGTTGCCTAACATTGATTGCATTCCAGCCCGTTCGACAGTTCTGCTCAAGAACAAGACACAATTTCTTTCACGAAAATTGTACTTTGTATGGGATACAAAGTTCCATTACATACCTCGTGAGTATTCACAGTTTTTAACCATTTACCCAAATTACTATATGAATTACAGTTTGTGTACTCGGCACTTTTTAAATATACATTAAAATGGTATGCACAGCAGTGCTAAAGCGAGAATTTCCTAAAAGATAGGTACGTGACACGTGTATAAGTCATGCATTTGATCTGCTATCTTGCTTCTGCAGTCGCAACACAGAAAGCGCCTCATTAGACAAGACAAGACCAATGGCTTGTAAATAAAATGTTTTTAAAAATCATTTAATATACGATGGGGTGCAAGAAACACAGATATTGAAATTTCTGTATGTAATAAGTGATATTTCTTTGTCTAGTGATGAACCATTTTGTAAGGAATTGTTTTATCCCTATTTAATGACGCACTATAACCCACTATACGAGCATTTGCTGCTAAACTGAATATTCGCAAACAAAAATATTAAAAATGATGTTTTGACAACTTCTTGGAAAAAGATTTCCTCTCGTGATATTACTTGTAATTATGGCGTTCGCTAAAATCATCAATGCAATAATATTACCATCAGCGCTTTGACAAACAAAAACGTTAATGGAAACAAAATAAATTTTAAATTGACCAATACAAAAACATTGTATACAAATGTAATTATTTCTAGTAGCTTTAAGCTGCAATTTTATTCTCTTTTAGATCTGTTAGTTGAAATAACAAAAACATGAATAATGATATATATATATATATATATATATATATATATATATATCATTTTGTAAGGCATTGCGACACAACAGATATAAGTAAATATAATATAATCCACCTTAGGTCGAGAGATGAGTGCTGCTCTCACTTTCAAATTTTCTAGCCCTTACTTGGCGATCAATTTACTTAACGGATTGTAATTCTCTAAAAATGTTATTGAAAATCTAATAATGGAAGGAACTTAATTAAATCAGTTATTTTAACAATCTTGCAAACTAGGAATTGTAAAGTTGTGGGAAAACAACAAAAACTAAATAATTAAGAACATAGAAAACTTTTCTTGTTTTTCTTATTTCTGATGCATAAATCCTATTGAGAATGCCATGGAGACATGTAATTTATATGTAGCAGTAGTGCAATAGTCGCTGGACTTATTTTAAGGTTTATGACTTAAGGGATTTCAAAAACTATCAGGAATATTTTACCTAAACATGTAAATAAATACACATTTCAGGTTCAGTATGTAATTTGACACATTCATTACAATATTATCTGTGAAATGAAAATGTGTTTCTACATCAAACATGTTACATGTGACACAAATAAATGTTTAAAATATTGAAACATATGGTTCTATGATACATAGGAATATTCCGTATTGAACATCCCTTCTAATAAATCTCGTGACAGAGAGATATTATATATATATATATACACACCCTTGGGAGTGGATGACTTACCAACATTGGCGGAAATGTCTGATATATCTACGGTTACCACGATACCGCGTGAAGTAAATGGACGAGAAGCGACCTCGAGCCCTTTGGTGAGCCTGCAGAACGCCCAAGTTGATAAAAATGCCGGGGAGGAATGCCCGATACGAAGACTCAGTCAACAGACCGATCTTCTAAGAGATATGAGGGAAACAATCTCCGAAATAGGAAAAAGACTTGCGTTCATGCATTCCATCGTTGCCGACGCGCCCAATAACCACAAGCCCGTGAAAGCGGCACTAAATGAGGCCATGATATTATTTAAGAAATTGACGAATAAGAGCAGTGCGATCATCGAAACTGGATCAGTTCGAGAACAAGTGTGCAGCAAGGAGACACACATAGGTAAGAAAATAAAAGAAACCGTGCCGAAAAAGAAAAATGGCCAAAGGAAAAGAAAGTCACCTCGAGGGGATGGCCAGAGAACGGAACCTTCCGAATCCCGCACAAGGAAAGTAGATGAACCCAAAGCACACGGAATAAGCGAAGACAAATGAACACCTCCATCCGGAAAGCGAGCAAGAAGAAGGCTGGCAAGAAGTCCGAAAGAAATCAAAAAAGAAGAAAAAATAAAATAAAAACGATGCCATCAAAGTGGCATTAAAAGTGGGTATGTCATACATTGATATCTTTAAAGAAGTCAGCGCAAAGATGAAACCCAAAGAGAGTGGGGCTGACATTAAGATGATGAGGAAAACTAGAAAAGTCGTATACCTACAAGAGAAAGGATTCGTCCTACAAGAGAAAGGAAAAACAAAAGAATTCCACATCTTCAAAGAAACCCTGTAAGGTAAAGCGGATGTAGCGGTCCTAACCAAGCAGTCGATCACCATCGTCATTGAAGACTTAATGGAGTTCTCCACAGAAAATGACGTGACGAAAGCCATCCGAAGGGGCACCAGATCTGGAGATGAACTGCTATTTAAGGAAAGAGTACGCCGGCCTATAGTCGGCAATAGTCAAATTGCCGCAGTACTTGGCCACAGTTCTTCTCCAAAAGCAGAAAATAGTAATACATATGGTCTACTGCAGTATCACTGTACGGAAGGAGGTGATCAGATGTTACAGGTGTCACGCATATGACCATATAACTAAACGACGCAACGGACCAGACAGGAGAAGCCTGTGATGGAACTGTGGAGAAGGAGACCATCAAAGAAAAGAGTGTACCACGGAGATTGTCTGCTTATCCTGCAAAGACAATAATACAAATCACCAACATTGTCGGGGCAGTAAAAATTGTACGTCGTGCGATTAGCGAAACAAAAGAGACAATGGAGCTGAAATTTCTGCATATAAACCTGGGAAAAGGCAGGCAGGCACAAGAACTACTCCTGCAAACGGTACAAGAAAAAAGAATAGATATTGCCATAATATCAGAACAATACAGGAAGCCAGTCTCAGGAACATGGACCTATCCGGTAAATCAGCTCTCCTCGTCGCCAACCCCGATCTAAAAATTCGAAGGGTCAAAGAAAATAACAAGGGTTTCGTATGGATCGAAGTAAGATCTGTTCGAATCTATAGCTGCTACTTCTCACCGAATGATCCCCTTGATACTCGTACATTCTAACTAGAATTGCATAACCTAGATGTTAACATGCGTGCTGCTGCAGGAGAAGTCTTAATAGCCGGGGACTTCAACGCGAAATCCTCGGAGTGGGATTCACTAAGAAGTGACAGAAGAGGGTCTCTTGTCACAGACATGGTAGCTAGGGGTGGTGCTGAACAACGGCAACCTACGAGAGATACAACTAGAGATCAGTCATAGTCCTGACCCTGTCCTCAAGGAAAACCGCGGTACAAATACACAACTGGACGGTTCTGAAAGACGTCACTCGCAGTGATCAAAAATATATAGAGTTTGACATACAAAATAAAACGCAGTGAATTAAAGTACGGGAACAGAAGCTGAAACCCTCATGGAACGTGAACAAACTAGACCAGAAAGCTCTTGAAGAATTCCTGAAGGATCAAGCGGCCCTGAACAAATTGAATTAGACAGAAGGCCCAGGAAACAAACTCTGGGTCTAACGATTAATACAGACGAGGAGGTTGTATCCGATCTATGCCAAAGAGGTCGAAAACCAACCCCACTTGGAAACCGATATATTGACGAAATCTCAAAACTGAAAGAAAAATGTCAAAAAACGAGACGTCAATACACGCACTCCGAAGGATCACAGACACTAAGAAAGGCTCTTCGACAATGCAGAAAGGACCTAAAATATGCTATCAACAACAGTAAAAACCACTGCTGGACGGAGCTATTAAAGGAAATAGACAACAATAGACCCATGGGGGAAACCGTACCAAATTGTCACAACAAAACTAAATTGCAGGCGGAAAACTCTCGGATTAGATGACCCTACATTGGCAGTCCAATTCATAAATAATTTGTTACCATCGCGTCAGAAACCTTCGTTAGAACAATGCCAGTCCTGTAAAATTACAGAAGACCAAATGTTTTCCTTAGAAGAACTATAGAAAGTATACATTACCCTTAAGAAGAAAATGGCTCCAGGATGCAACGAAATTCTGAAGACAGCGCCCTCAAATTCTTCTGAAAGCATATAGTAGATGCTTGAGGGAAAACGTTTTTCCAAGTATATGGAAAAAGCCGAAACGTCCTCTCTTCTTAAAAGGCAGAAATCCACAACACGAGCCCACATCTAAAGACCAATGTGCCTACTAGACACGATGGGAAAGGTATTCGAGGGCCTAATACTGCAAAGACTACAGACATGGCTAGAGAAAACACACGTCTGTTGACGTCCTCGAAACAGTAGTAGAAAATGCTAGAAAAGCCAAAGAGGAAGCAAAACGAGAATTCTGTGCCCACTTAACTCTCGATATCAGGTACGTCTTTAACTCGGCCAAACGGGAGGAGATTATCAGAGCTCTGATAGAGAACACCCCAGAGTACCTCACCAGTATGATAAGGAGCTACCTAAGCGACCGAAAGACAATTTACGAAGGCGAAGGTGAACCTATTAAAATCGAGATGATCTGTGGTGTCCCACAAGGTTCAATCCTTGGTCCTGTCTTCTGGAATATTATGTATGACAGCCTACTGAGCATAAAACTTCCGCAAAATGGGAAGTGCCTCAAGTGGGTTTCACAGACGATGAAAATATGGCAATTCAATAGTGGCAACGGCGAAAACATCGGCCTTACTAGAGGTCATCGTGAACGACACCCTAAGAAGAGTGATAAGATAGCTGACGTCCAAAGGGCAGGAAGTGGTAGCACATAAAACGGCAGCATTGCTTATCACGGAGAGACGATCCTACTCCAACCCAACATTCCTAATAGGCAAGGAAAAAACACAATGTCGCAATAGCCTTCGCTACCAAGGAATGGAAATTGTCAGGAAGCTAAGTTTTGGTCCTCACGTTTTGAGTCGACGGAAAAAGCACTAGGAATAGCAACATCGCTTTCAATATTGATGCCGAACACCAGGGGCCCCAGCGACAAGAAGAGACGACTCCTTATTAGCGAGATACACTCGAAAATGTTCTATGCTGCCCCGATCTGGGAAAAATCTCTTCAAAACAAAAATTTGATATAGAAAATGCAGTCTGTCCATAGGAAAGGAGCTCTACGCATAACATCGGCGTATAGAACTGCATCCGGAAGTGCTGTTCTTCTTCTAGCGAACGTCCCTATTATTGACCTGCTAGCCGAAAGGAAAGACGTTTACGACTTCTCCAATGAGCAAGAAGGCAACGGACGGTGAACTAACAAAGATACGGAGATACGGATAGCGCAATTAAAAAAGGTAAAGAAAACGTGATGCACCGCTGGCAGAAACGCTGGGACAGAGAGGAGACCGGCAGACGGACTCATAGGCTCATCCCGATTATTTCCAAATAGATAAGCCGCAAACACGTGTCCGTGGCATACTATTTAACTCAGGCATTCACAGGGCATGGATGTTTTAAGACACAGATTCAGAAAGGGAGAAGACGCGGTATGCTTCTACTGCAGCCATGGAGTGGACGACGCCGAAGGTACGCTGTTCCATTGCTCGAGATGGGGCACGCGAAGTCATCGCATGATATGGGAGGTCGGGTGTAATGTCTCACCAGAAAGCACGGTTAAACTAATGGTATTTAACAAGGAGAAGTGGACAGCAATAGCGAGATATATCAGCGCCATTCTCAAGGAGAAGAAAGAATACGAAAGAAACCAGTCATAGCTGAACCTGAATAGTACATCAAAGTAATACCGCTGAAGTAATGCATAATTGTGGTTCCAGAGTGGATAACGCCAGGAACATAAAGGGTTTGCTCATTTTATCTCACACTGTTTGAGTAGTGCGGGCTCCTCTTCGTCTTTGAAGATTTC
The DNA here is from genome assembly GCA_017312745.1 of Gryllus bimaculatus. Lineage (NCBI taxonomy): Eukaryota > Metazoa > Arthropoda > Insecta > Orthoptera > Gryllidae > Gryllus > Gryllus bimaculatus. The sequence continues at coordinate 5,507,792 of BOPP01000002.1, read as the reverse complement.
CACAGATTCTACTCCGTAAAAAGTCAGAACCATGCCCCGCACGTCAATGGCTTACAGAATTTCCAAAATTGCTAACCAAAAACTTTGCAGTGTTCTTTAGGCCATTCTATTTTATCTTATTTATTGCGGGATTTGCACATGGCACGATTACGTCTATACTACAGCTTCCATTTCCGTACAAAACCGGAAAATTCAAAAGAGAGTGACTTTACGGGGTTTAAAATAGCCGATCCATTTTAAAAACTATGTTCGCAATGAAAATGCTAATGCGCAGAACAGATTGCAGGTAATTTCCAGGTTAAATGCCACATATTATTTTAGAACAAAAATATTAGATAAATTTCAAAGACAAGCTTTGCGCATTAAGTGTAATCCTAGTTAATATTAAATTGTTTTATACCTTACATGTATAACCTTTCTCAACCTGCACGCATTTCTTTTAAATGTATGATGAAAACTACTCTTCACTTCACTTCACTTCACTTCACTCCACTTCCACTTCACTTCACTGTCGGACCCTTAAATTCACTTCCTTCATAATTTCTCTATTCGACCACTGCACGACTCTCCCTGGAACATGATCACTTATGCTTCGCTCTATAACCTACTATTTTTAAACGTAAGTCCATCATTTAACTTAGGTAATAGCCGTAAATTAATTTCGACACTGTTGAATCGTCGATTAAAAGGTTCAAAGTTTTTAATTCTGGGTTTAATTGAATCATTCTGTATTATTAGGAGTTTCAGGCAAGTGACGTTGATGGAAAACTGCGGGGCGTTAATTGGTGGATTCTTTGCAAAAAAGTCAAAAATACCATTTCCGTCCATATGACACTCCAGCGATCACGAGAATATTTTGCAAACTAGTGTTCAACAGGAATCTGAGGAAAGCTGTCCACACTTGCCTAAAAGGAATGTACGACATTGATTTTCAAGGAGTATTTAAATGACATAAATATTTTAGGCAATATAATTAAAATTTTATTGTCATGTGCTTCAACGCAAGATAAAAAAACATTACCATTTTTGATTTCGTTAACATTTTTTTTAACATCAATTTTGGAAATCCGCAAAAAGTGTTCATCTAGATATATAAGGTTCTGGTTAAATTAAAAAAAAAGTTTATAAATAAAATGAAAACGTATGTCTTTTTTTATTTTTTCCCTACACAGGTAGGTCATGCGAAAAAAAAGAAATACACCATCCTCTTTCCAATTACCTAATGTTTCCAAAATGAAATTTACTGAGATTTATTTCTCCACACCCACTTTTTGGATTAATTTTCTCATACAATGCCTACAAGAATGGATTGAATTGTCAGTCGCCAGCACTGGTGAATATTTCAAAGTACTTCTGAAGAAACGTCTTACTCGCTTTATGAAATACCAGATTGATCAAGACGCTAATTGTAAGGACCTGACGAGAGTCACGACACCCTCGTATTACGCGTTGGAGCTGCAATCGTGGTGATTATTCGGCGGGGGTGGGGTGAGCAGAACCGGAACATACACATTCGATTTAAACATAGCTCTTCAAGGCCAAAGGTCACACTCTGTCGTCCATCGCAGAGCTTCGTTACGACGTTAAATATTGTCCCTAGTAGATGACAGTGTCCCTCTCTCCTTCCAGCTTGTGAGGCTGAAAGTGCCAACCAGTTTTTAAATCGTAGTAGTACTGCGGGCCAGGTGAACAGCTTGTGACCTTCAAGTTCCACTAGGCTTTAAAGTCGTAGTTTTAGCGGGACGGGTGGCTCGACGGCAGCGCCTTAGAAGGCATAGTATGTAGGATAGGTCCGGCGCGGCGCGGCGAAGGAGGTCTCGGGGCAGGAAAGGAGAGGAGATGGGCCGAGACGGGTGGAGCGGAAGTGCGAGAGGGAGCAAGGGCGAGCGATGGCCACTGAGGGGACGGGGCGAGGGCTGGGGCGGGGCAGGCGTTGGCAGGCCGCGACGGGCTCCGAGCGCTCAGGAAGCAGCGCGCGCGCCCGCAGGCCCGAAGGAAGCAATGCGGCTTAATGCCCGGCATTACGCTGATTGTGCACGGCGGCGCTCCGCCCTCGGCGCCCTTGCCGCCCTCGCCGCCCTCGCCCCACCCTCACCGCCCTCGCCCCGCCCTCGCCGTCCGCAATGGCCCCCTGCCCTCGCCGCCCTCGCCCCGCCCTTGCCCTACCTCGCACCGGCCCTCGCCCCGTCCTCCGGCCCGCAGTCGCCGCCCACGTAAGCGCCCGCTCCGCTACCCGTTTCCGTGACAATGGTAGGCGCCACGTGGTAAGTGAACAGTCAAGAGAGAACTTTTTAGTTTTAGGATGCTCAAAAACGGCAAATAATTGCAAAGAAGAAACGGATAGAAATATTTAAATTATCTAAACGCAAGGTAGACGAGATTGTACGTTACCGTAGCTAATCTTGGTAATGTGTTCACTGAATCTGCAGCGACTTAATTGTAAAGCAGGCTACCGTCCACTTGCCGTCACCATTCCCATAACCTGGTGTGGTGCATGGTGACCACCACCGCTTGTTTAGCTACTATAGCACACTCGACATATTCGCCCTCATTATTATTGCCTTTTTGAACTGTCCCAACTGCCTAGTGTTTAACACTACTACTGAAGCACCTGCTACGTTAGTCACCATTCTTGGCCACCGATATCTCCCTCTCCTCCGTTGTTATTATTCTAATTACCAATACAGTTACAGACGGTCTTCTCCTGGCAGTTTTGCATCAGTGGATATGGTAAATGTGGGTAGTCGGTAATTAATATAGATGGACGCTGCGAATAGCCAATGTGTTGCTTGAGGTTGTTAGTAATTCCGGGGCATATCAACTGACAAGGTATTTTGTCCCGTAAGTTGTAATACAAGTTTTTCTTCTCTCGGCGAGGTGGTTGCGACTGTGCGTCGCCCCTGGCCGGCCTAGAGAGATCGGGCGCTCGACCTTGTCCGTATGGCTATGCCGGAAAACTTTCACAAGTCCATCGTGTAACCTCTTCCCCATGGCGGGGCACCGCCCCAGTCGCGGAACCCCTAGCTCCCGACCCGTCTCCCCGACATGTGTGGTAGTGATAGTGCACGTTGGTGTAATTGGATTAGTGAGGAGATTGGCGACGTGCGAGGCGAGGGATTGCTAGGCGCCGAGTACCGGTGCATTAATTAGGTGAGTTGACCAATGGTTGGTGCGGCCGGAGTTGGGACTTATTGATGTGGTAGTTGACAAAGACTTGCTACTAACAGGTACTGGAGCCACTGAGAGGCAAGGAGAGTTGGAAAATAGATAATGATGTTTGCCGTCTGCGAATACAATCTATATAATGGCAGGCCATGACAACTATTATAATCACATTTATTCAATCCACATAAAGCTCCAGCAGTGAGTTCGTGAGTAAGCTAATGACACAATTTTTTATGATTTATGTAAATGCTTATTATAAGACGCTCTTCACAACACTCCTCAAATCAGAGCTTTTTTTTACCAGTTCAAACTATTTCAAATATTATTTTTATCGAAATAGGATTTTCAAAGATGAAGTCTGACTTTTAACCTAATCTAGTTCAGGAATGAAAACAATATTGTTTTTATGTTTTCATTTCTTAATATATATTAAGACTAGCCTGCATCAAGGCAATAAAAGATTTTAAATAAAAATATTCAAGATACAATATTCGTTAAGATGTGCTACCAGATCACACAATAATTGAGTTAAATAAAAGTGTATCTTTCTTGTTGTCGTTGTTGTTTGTTGTTGTTGTTGTTTGCTTTTCCTTCTTTCTTCTTTCTCTTCTCATCATCAAACATTTCATCATCATTGTTATTTTTTATTTTTATTTTTTCTTTATTCATATTCTTCTTTCCTTTATTTTTTTCTTCACAATTTTCTCATCATAATCGTCTTCACATTCTTTTCTTCTCTCCGTCCCCTCGGCGGTTATAACTAAAGTCTTTATGTGACATGGGACAATTAGAAAGTTAAACTGAAAACACAAACAAGCAGCCACCTAAACGCCACAACACCTTGGCACCTTAATCAAAAAACCACTTACAAGAGATTGCTGTTCGCGTTTGCTGAGCTAAATTTATCAACCGAGTGTCTTCAGTTTTATGTTTACATACATGTTTATGGAACTATGTCATTATCAATTAAAGTGTCTAAAAAATGATACATCACATACATAGATATCTCTCTCTG
>BOPP01000002.1:5484350-5498783 GCA_017312745.1 Gryllus bimaculatus | reverse complement strand
TTCCGTGACAATAGTAGGCGCCACGTGTAAGTGAACAGTCAAGAGATAACTTTTAGTTTTAGGAGCTACAAAAACGGCAAAATATTGCAAGAAACGGATAGGAAATATTTAAATTATCTAAACGCAAGGTAGACGAGATTTGTACGTTACCGTAGTAATCTTGGTAATGTGTTCAACTGAATCTGGCAGCGACTAATTGTAAAGCAGCTACCGTGTCCACTGCCGTCACCATTCTCATAACCTGGTGTGGTGCAGGTGACCACCACCGCTGTTTAGCTACTATAGCACACTCCGACATATTCGCCCTCATTATTATTGCCTTTGGAACTGTCCCAACTGCCCGTGTTAGCACTACTACTGGAGCACCTGCTACGTTAGTCACCATTCTTGCCACCGATATCTCCCTCTCCTCCGTTGTTATTATTCTAATTACCAATACAGTTACAGACGCCTTCTCCTGGCAGTTTTCACATCAGTGGTATGGTAAATGTGGTAGTGGTAATAATATAGATGGCGCTGCGATAGCAATGTGTTGATTGAGTGTAATTCCGGGCATATCAACTGATAAGGTATTTGGTCCCGTAAGTGTAATACAAGTTTTTTCTTCGGGAGGTGGTTGTGATCGCCCCTGGCTGGCTAGAGAGATCGGGCGCCGACCTCGCCGTTGGCTAGCGGAACTTTTCACAGCCAGGTATCTCCCATTGGCGGGGCACCGCCCAGAGGGACAAACCCTAAGCTCCCGACCGGTCTCCTGACATGTGTGGTAGTGTAGTGCACGTTGGTGTAATTGGATAGTGAGGGAGATGGTGAGTGCGAGGCCGAGGTTGCTAGCGCAGTACCGGTGGCATTAATAGGTGAGTTACCATGGTGGTGGCGGCGGAGTTGGTGACTTATTGATGTGGTAGTTGACAAAGAACTTGTACTAACAGGTACTGGAGCACTGAGAGGCAGGAGAGTTGGAAGAATAGATAATGATGTTTGCCGTCTTGGAATACAATCTATTATAATGGCAGGCCATGACAACTATTATAAATCACATTTATTCAATCCACATAAAGCTCCAGAGTGAGTTCGTGAGTAAGCTAATGATACTAATTTTTATGATTTATGTAAATGCTTATTATAAGACGTCTTCACAACACTCCCTAAATCAAGAGCTTTTTTTTTACAGTTCAAACGATTTCAGAATATTATTTTATCGAAATGGATTTTCAAAGATGATGTGTTCAAATATCAGAATGAAAACAATATTGTTTTATGTTTTATTTCTTAATATATATTAAGACTTAGCTGCATCAAGGCAAATAAAGATAAATAAAAATATTCAGAATACAATATTCGTTAAGTGTGTACAGATCACACAATATTGAGTTAAATAAAAAGTGCTATCTTTCTTGTTGTTGTTGTTGTTGTTCTTTTCCTTCTTCTTCTTCTTCTTCTTCTTCTTCTTCATCATCATCATCAACATCATCATCATTGTTATTTTTATTTTATTTTTCTTTATCATATTCTTCTTTCCTTTATTTTTTCTTCACAATTTTCTCATCTACGTCTTCTCATTTTTCTTCTCCTCCGTCCCCTCGGCGTATAACTAAATTCTTATGTGACATGACAATTAGAAAGTAACTGAAACACAAACCAAGCAGCACCTAAACGCCAAACACCTTGCCTAATCAAACCACTTACAAGAGATTGCTGTTCGCGTTGCTGAGCTAAATTTATCAACCGAGTGTTTCAGTTTTATGTTTTAATACATGTTATGACACTGCATTATCAATTAAAGTTTTAAAAAATGATCTCGCAAAGATGCATGATAAATTGCATTTGCTAGGACAACTTTCAAAATTTTCGATTGACAGAGTGCCAGTGGGAGCGTGTAGCAATTACACGTCGAGTTGACGTTTTGTCAAAGAATTGACAGACGTCATCGATGATGGTTCTCGTCTAAATTGATGAACCGAATGTTTCAATTATTTGTTACTATAAATGTTCTGTTAATCTAATATACGTGATAGTCCTAATGAATGCTATAGCACAGTCGGAGAAAGAACGTATATCGTAAAAAATATTAAAAATAGGACTGCAAGATGAGTGAAACTATCACTGGCGGTAGTGTCGGCTTGACAAGTGTCAGAGGCGTTGCCAGAGCTGCACGGGGTATGTCGAAGATGGGTCAGCAGGGTGGGGACGGAGGCTGCGGGCAATGAGGGAATGACGGAGACTGGAATTTACAAAACGATTAATTCAATTATTAATTACAATACATGTTATGTTGCTATAATATAAGTGAAAGTCCTGATAAATGCTATAATACAGTTTGAGAAAGAATGTATATCGTTTAATTTCGTATATCGTACAAACCGATTAATTCAATTATTTCAACACGTGTTATAACGTTTCAATATAGAGAAATACCTGACAAAAGCCAACGTACAGTTTCCGGTACAAATGTATATAAAAAACAACTTTTTTTAAAGTTTGGCCTAGCAGACGAGTGAGAATAGAGTGGTGGGGCCACTGCACACAGAAGCAACAGAGGCGGCGCCAGGGGCTACACAAGCGATTTTGATGGCAGCGGGGCGAGTCAGCCTCGCGAGGACGGAGCTCAGGGCGAGGGGTGGAGGGCAGAGACTGCGATTTACAAAATGTTTCAATATACGTTATAATACTGTAATATAAGTAAAAGTTGTCAGAAAAAACAAGGCACAGTAGCAACAAAAAAAGAAGAGAATTTCCTAAAACGTCGCTTTTAAAAGGTAGGCCTGACAGGCCGGTGGTGGCGGTAGCGGTTTGAGAACCAATAGAGGCCGGAGACTGCACAAACGATTTTGATGGCAGCGGAGCGGGTCTGCCTCGCGAGGTCGGAGGCCGGCGATGAGGGGTGGAGGGTGGAGGCTGAGGACAAGGGGCCGGGTAGGGTAGAGTGCAGTGGTCGGAGGGCGGAGGCAGAGGGCGAGTGGCGAATGGCGGAGGGTGGCAGACGAGGGCGAGGGGCGGAGGGCGGATGCCGGAGGCCGTGGGTTGGAGGGGAGGGCGGAAGCCAAGGGGGGAGGGCAGTGGGGGAGGGCGGGAGGGTAGGGGCGAGGGTGGAGGGCGAAGGGCGAAGGGCGAAGGGCGAAGGGCGGAGGGCGGAGGGCGGAGGGCGGAGGGCGGAGGCGGAGGGGAGGGCGGAGGGCGGAGGGCGGAGGGCGGGAGGGCGGGAGGGCGGAGGGCGGAGGGCGGAGGGCGGAGGGCGGAGGCGGCGGAGGGCGGAGGGCGGAGGGCGGAGGGCGGAGGGCGGAGGGCGGAGGGCGGAGGGCGGAGGGCGGAGGGCGAGGGCGGAAGGCGGAGGGTGGAGGGCGGAGGGCGGAGGGCGGAGGGCGAGGAGGGGGCGGAGGGCGGAGGGACGGAGGGCGGAGGCGGGAGGGACGGAGAGGGGACGTCGACGAGGACGGGAGGGCGGAGGCGGGGTTGCAGTGTGAGGCAGAGGGCGAGGGGAAGATGGCTGAGGGTGGAGGGCGGAGATTGGCGTTGCTCGTGAATCAGAGCGCGGCCGCAGCGGACGTTACGTGGCGCACGTGCCAGCCGCCATCACGAGGCGCGCCGCGGTGTAGTGGCTGCAGACACGCCCTCCGCTTGCGGCTTCCTTGTTAACTATTTTAGTGACGCTCGTTTACATCTCGATTTCGTGGGCGGGAATGGTCTGCTGTAGTATTGTTGTGGATAGCCACTTTGAGAAGGGATTGGCATTGCTGGGTTTGCAATAAAGCTGTTTACGTGTCTGATTTGAGCAATGTATTGGTTTCTTCATCATTTGCTACTCATTCGTGTATTTTCATATCTTACTACTGAAGACAAATTATATTTTATGAGAGTTGTTTTATTTAAGTACATACAATTCTCCGTCACTCCTTTCATAACTCTGAAGGATTACCAAGAATGAAAGCCCATGGAAATATTTTTTTTGCTGTAAAGCTAATGAACGAGGAAATAGTCACGACCACATAGAAATGAGCAGAAGAAGTGTGTAATTAAATTAATTTAATTATTTCAGATGGAACATCAGCTTAATATGCTGCTTAGAAGCATACTTTAATAAATGTAGTGAAGAAAGATGCAGTTGAACATAAGCAATATGTGCCCTGATTGATAGTCATGTAAATAACAGTTTAAACATAATTAAATGAATACAGAACTGTGAAGAATTTACATCAAAAGGAACATGTAGTGCTGAAAGACTCAATTTTACGTGTGACGCCTGGTAGACCTGCCGCACATTGACCATGCACGCAGGAAACCTACAGTGTCCCAGATGAAGAAATGTTGCTAGAGAGGCAGATTGGCAGATCATCCGTCACCCAATGTTACGAAGTGCATGCAGTGGAGGGTTGCATGTCATCATTGAAAGCTTTACCACACAATCTCATAGACCATAAAAGAGACCATAGAATGCAGTATATCTTTGTAGTAAGCACTGTAGCAATACGATTGTCAGAGTTCCCACGTTGAGTTATACAGTTCAGATGATTGTGGTTGTAATGTTAAATAATACGTTACACTGGAGAGGCGGTAACGCAGTTCAGAAATTGTTAGTAATACACAGTTCAAATGTTAATAACACAGTTCAGATGATTGCCGTTGCAATGCTTAAGAAACACGTTGAAGTATGTAAGCAGTAATACAGTCTGACTCTCGCGTATGAATTTAGCAATGTGAATTAGTAGAATGAGTAATATCTGACAGTAAATTGCCTTGTGCTGCAGTAAACATAACAATTAACAGAAGGTGCAATAATAAGCTGTTGCACATAGTTTAAAGAAAGTTACAAACGCGTGCGTGGCACATGGCTGTGTACCGTTGCTGAAGCAACACGAGGTGCGCTTCGAGAAGATTTGTCTGGTCGTGAAACTGTCTGGGAGTGTAGACGCTCACTCTGGCAAGCGGCGTGCTATGGGTTCTTTGGAGTTGTGACAAATGAAATCCGACGTTTCAAATTATTGTAATTGAGAGATTAAAGCAATGGTTAATTTAAAATTAAAATGAGTTACAGCATTGATAGACATTTTGACTTACCAAAATTATGGTGCAAGTTTTGTGTTTAAGAATTGGTGCAATAATATTGCATCAGCTTGTTTAGCCTTTGCACAGGCCGCACGTGCCGGGAGTAAGAGCTTCCAAGAAGGGAGGTGGTGTGAGGAATTCTTAGAATCCCTGCTGACAGCCAGAGCTTGCGAAATCATACAAAATGAATTGCACTGAAATTGCTAGCATCGAAATTCGTGTGAAGTATATTAAAATTAAAAGTAGACAGCTTGCACGAACACTCTTTGTTTAAGGCCCCGGTATTTGTTTACATAAAGCGTTACTATTTAATCGAGTAGGACTTTTATTGAAAAGTTTCTGAACAGTCAATGATGGTTTCCTTTACACTGTCTCTCTTAATGAACTTATGAAAAGATGTTTAAACTTTTCACATTTTCTGCTATCCGTAATTACTTAATGGAATGTTCCCATTTTTTCTTACAGCCTACCAGCACTTAATCATGTTGCAATCTTCATGTAGAATCTGACTTTGTTGGAAACGGATATTCAATCTCAGCAACATAGAGAACATTGAACTAGTTCTTAAAAAACGGACGTGGACATCTGCGTCTCGGCAAAAAGGATTGCAAATATGGAAAAATTTCAAAATATATATAAAACTGTCTTCGTTTTTTCACGATGACTTACATTCTATTCTTTCCTTTCTAACAGTAATTTACGTTTCGATAAAAGTTACATCACAATAAAATTTCTTTATTACTAAAATATAACATCTTCATTAAATACGACGTTTCGGGTGGAGGCATGCGACCTATCATCAAGTATCATATAGAGTCGCATGTTGTGCATTTTTTCTTAGAAAGAAAAATAGTATCTGACTTACGAAAACCAATAAGAGAGCCAAGAGCCAACTGACGAAAAAATAACCATTTTCAGATTGAACTTTTAGATGAATATTACACTAACATAATATTTTACACAAAATGAAATATACGCAAGAATAAATGAAATTCTCTAAACTATGAGTAAGATATAGGAGATATTTATATATAATATATTCAGCTCGCCGCATGGCTAAGTGCGCGTCTTATTTCGAATATATTCAATTCGCCCATATTGCGTGAAATATGCGCAATATCAAAAAATATCAAAACCAATCGAACGGGCAAGTGTGCCTTCAGCAATACCTATAGTACTGAGTTGTAGCCGAGTCATGTAGGAAAAAATTTCCCCACTCCACATGCGCTAAACCTTTGGTTGACGGCGGTGAATTCTTCATACACATCGATTGCCGCCACATTTTGTGATCCGACATATCAAGTACAGTGTGGCATATTTCCCTCCTCACCCTTGTTCTTTCACACAAACACTCACACACACATACATTAAATACACAACCACTTATTCAGGAGACCAGGTGCGAGCTAAGAGATTGTTGTCTGGTTGGGAAAATTATGGAGGAGAAACACCCTCCCCCCCAGGAGACATTGTGTAAAATATTATATTTTCAGCTTGGTGATACATTACTATTTCCTTACATTTAACATCTACTACATCTACTACACAAATCGCAATAGTAGTAAACGGAAGCTCTTAATAATCATTAACATCATTTGCATAATATCGATATTCACCCCCTTTAAAGCGGACTTTTGAATTTTGATTATATATTTATGTATTTGGCATTTAGGTAGATTATCCGACTTCCACAGGTAGCTGTGTCCCCATGCTTGGGCTTCATTTCTACGCTTGAGAATACGACGGACAGACATGTGTGTCGTATTCCCTTCACCATTTCTAGCGAGCATCGCCTGCTTAAAGTTTTATTTCTTCACAGGCCACAGAAACGCATACGATTTATTGCAATGATACACCACTACTTTTTGTCCCCAACCGGGGATCGCATCGTGTAAAAATAGTACGTTGTTCATGATCCACCCGAAGATCGTGAATATTTATTAAAAATTCTGAATTATTGAATGTGTATTAACCTAAGGAAATACCAAGGTACAAATGACTTCGTGCATTATGAAAAAGTGGGCTCTGGAGTCTGTCGGTTACATTTATACTATTCGCGATATTTTCTTCCTCTTCCTTGGCCTATCTTTCCCCCTTAGTAACACGTACATATACTTACATACACTACACTACAACTTATTTCGCGCGGTCTGACCGAAACTTATTGCTTGTGCCGGCTGGAGCGGTGATCCGATGTTGGAGATACCTGGTTGATCCAAAAACACATCATGAGCAATGTCAATGATTTGCAGCTACTTAAAAGACTGAAGCCTATAAAAAAACAAGCGAACCATTATTAGTTGGCCTCTAAGTGTTCATTCTTATAGTACTAGGGTCAATTTTCAAAATATGCAACGAGGGAACAATGTCGCGAAAATTAGTTTTTGTTAATTTCTCAAATTTCTGTAAGAAATAAAAATGAAAATTAATGACTTAACTAAATTAAATAAAAATAATGTATTTCATCTTGAAAATTTGGAATAATATATCAAAAGAACAAATTTGATGAAGTTTGAAAAATGATGAAGTTTGTAATTTTAAACCAGGTAAGAACCATGTTTATAACTTTCCATCCCATCACTAAAAGACATGCTCTAAATTTATTTAAAGTCACAGAACTCACTTTACGTAACAGCCTATTGATTCATATTTATCTGCTATAACAAGATGCATTTTGTATTCGCCTTCATACCAGTTTTTGAAAGCCAATTTGAAGAAAGTTAAACTTCTGCTTTCATTTATAAAATGCAATATTCATGAAACTCCAAGAAAATTGTTTCTTCGTCCTTTACTGAATGGATTTTCTCGATTAAGAGACATTAATTTATTTTATATTACTATAAAGGAGAAATATTATTACGAAAAATGTTTGTAAAGACATTAAGTAGCTTTTCATTGGATCAGATACACCTTTACGATAGTTAACATGCAGGAAGTCTTGCGAGTAAAAATACGAAATTTATCACAACCTTAATAAATATTCATTATTTCCGTGCTGATAACGAAAGCAACTTGTAAGGCAACACGAATCCAAGTACAAATGAGCATAAATAACTGAGATAACGTACTATTTCTTAAGCAACAACACATCACGATATTACAGTTGTATATGTGTACCACATATCCACCTTCCATTTTTAGATTTTTCTATATAGAAATAACAGTATTATCTTTAACAGCGAAGATATAAAATATGAACGAAATACTAACATAAAATATCGGATTTTGATTGTAATGTTTCGTGGACCTTCTTCTGAAGTATTACTTACTAGCAAAACTACGAGCCTTTTCCGGAGTTTCTTCGTATCCAATTCTTGTAAAAGATGAAAAAGTTAAATTTCATATAAAGGTAGAGGTTTAATATCATTATTTTTATTGAAATTGGTTTAAATTTTGATACATACAATTTTCTTTCATTTTATTTTACAGTACATTTCTATTATATTAATATTTCTTTTACGCACGACTACTGGTCTCTAGCGAATCGTTTCTGCTGCACCACTGACTCTTGCCAAAGAGCATAAGGAGAAAGGACACTCATTCTTCAATGTCAAACAGATACCTGTTCCGTTGCACCACTACTGGACTTGGGCAGAATATAGGACGATCAAACTCATAGTGCCAGGCGAAAAATAACTTTCGTGGTGCATCTACAAATATGTTATTTAGACTACCGTAAAATTTGTCTAATCGGGAATCGATAGGTACAAAAATATTCCAGGTTAGAGAGGTTTCTTTTAATACAAGGTTATCTATTTTTTAATAAGTAATTAATACAAATAAAAAATAAATAACTTGATACTTTGGCTAGGCTGTACGCCTTTAGGCCAATACAATACCCATATCCTCCATCGTACGAACTTTTGGAATTCAGGTATTCACGGAAATGGTCTCTCCATCGCATCAAAGCCACGGACCCTAAGGTGCGACTGAGGGAAAAAACAGAAGGAGGAAAACCAGTAGTCAGAAGAAGAGTTCATGCTAACCTACCAGACTTTAAAAACTATTTATTTAATTCATGGTGCGGACGTCACGCATTCTCCTTCCATTCTTTTTTCTCATCAGCACCGGAAATCAAACACACCACATTGTCCGTGCCATCATCTTTGCCCTTTGCCCCCTAATGAACTTATTCAATTATTTGTTTAATTATTAGTTTATTATTATTGTTATTATTATTTACTTATTACTTAACATAACTAAGATTTATGACTTAATTATTCAACCAATTACTAACCGTTAACTTAAATTACTGATTACCTTATTCATTTTCAACTTATTAACATTCATTTCCTCTTTCTAGACTACGCTCATACTAACCAGTACTGTTTTATCACTATTCCTATATCCCTAATTTCCGTTTCTCTAATGTTTCGAACCTGTGTTAAATACCATTTAACTTCACGGGCCGAAGAAATTTTCAGCTTAAGGCATGTTTCCGGATTGTACAGGTTCCGTTTTAGGCACATCTTAATTTTATTTATTTTCCGCATTTGTTTTGTAGTAATTTATAACAAACTTTACCTGAAACAGCGGCAATCGTGAGAAAGAGCCTATAAGAGTTTCGTACCTTTTCATTCAATACTATTCGTGGTATGGATGTCAATTACATGTCGTTGAATTCAGTGTAGCTTTTGTGAATTTAAACATATTATTTCTTTCTAACATCTTCACTTTCACTTTACATTAAAGCAGTAAACAATAATCATATGATTTAAATGAATTAAACAATAATGGTTTCTAAGCAAACACCTATTAGGGTAATGCATTTTTAATCGTCCTCGCAAAGCACCTCCATGCGAGGTAAATTAACCTGCACAGTTTCTGCCCTTTGTAGCAATCGTACATAAACAACCCTCATAATCTGCCATTATGGATTATTGCCTCGGTGGCGGGGCCGTTCCATACATTTTTGCGTCTAATGGCGCTTCCCCGGCGGCGCTCGGGGTGGGGGGGATTCATCTGGGCGAAAGAAACCGTAACGACGGCGGGCCTCGCGCGCCGGAGCGAGCCGGCTCGTTGCCCGCCCGAGAAAACCAACCGCAGCGGATGCGGTGCGGCGAGCCGCGGCGCCCTCCCGCCCACAAGATGTCGGTCGGCGGGGGGGGGGGAGAAAAAGAGGTGGAGGAGATGGAAGTGAGGGAGGGGGAAAGGCGAAGTCAAAGAGAACACACGGGTTCAAACGGGCGGGACGGAGAGAATGGGAGTGGGAGGAAAGGAGAAAAGAGAGCTCCGAGTAAGATGAAAACGCCGAGTAAAATGAGTGGGATGAGGGAATGGGGATGAGGGTGAGGCGGAATCAAAGAGACGGGTACATCCATGGCGGAGTGAAGAGTATGGTAGAGAATGGGAAATGGAAGAGCGAGCCCCGAGATAAAAAGGCTGCCGCGCCTCTGATAAGGAGATCCTAGGTTCTGATACAGGCGGTGGCAGAATATTCGTCCCTAATATATAGCTAGTTCGAATTCACGTCCACGGACCACGTGCGATTTTACCTTCCCCTTCCTTCTCCTATCCTCACCCCTTGCATACTAACTTGCACTACACAAGTACAAACCGGGAGACCGGTCGGGAGCTTAGAGCTTGTCCCGGCTGGGGAGCTGCCCCGCTAGTGGGAGATACCTTGTTGGGGAAATATCGCTAGCCGACGGTAAGTCAGCGCCGAATCTCTCCTTTCAGCGGGAGATCACCGCCACCTCTCGAGAGAGAAAAACATACACTACCCGTACGGTTCTAACGGTATTAGTCGTTGACGCACCCGGAATCCTCAATCAATCCGAGAGATAAATGATGAGTAATGGTTGTGATGAGTGAGATGACGAAATGGTGATGGGAGTGGGTGGCGAAGTCAAAGAGGCAGGCACAACCATGCTGTAGCGGCGAGTACTGGATAAATTGGAAAGGAGACGAGTGAACTTCGAGGTGAAAACGATCAGAAATGGTGGTGATGAATGGGATGAAGAAGAGGTGACGATGAACCGGCGCTGAGAAAGAGACGTCAGGAAATGGAAGAGAAACGTTTGTGTGAAGAGATTAGGGCTGTTGGCACATTGACCGCAAAATTCGTTCAAATTAGGCGCCACGCTTCGAACAGCTCTGTTTAGATGTTCGTTGAAGGCATTTAAAAAGCAAAAATCATACATTTCAGACTTCTTGCTTAGGCGAGAGAGAGGAGTTTAATTTTGCTAAAAAAAGACGAGGGAATTTCTTTCCTGTTGACCAATTACTCACTTTTTCGTACAAAGTTCTTTGACATGGATTGTCAACTGCTTCCTGTTAGTTCGAAAAGTCACCCATAGATCGCGTTACCTCGCCACTAGTTCAAACATCCGTATTTTCAGAAAAGCTTTAACGCCATTTTCTCAAAAACCGTTTCAGTTTTTTTTCTGCAAACTTTTCGAAGGGATTGTACTATTTGTACTCTTTAATAAGACGTAAGTTAAAATTTAAAATAAATACCCCGAATTTTTTTCCGATTACATTAATATAAATTTTTGAAAGATTTCTCACGCCTTTAATTTGCATATTTCCAGAAATTTGTAAACACTATTGAATTTGGAACTTAAGGTGCTTGAAATGACTTCATATGACGTTTTCGGGAACTGGATAATTTTCTGTGAAAAGAGGTTCAAATTTCGCATTTACAGTATTTCTTAAACCCCATGTTTTTAAAAACGGCTCCAAATTTTACGAATAAAACGGCCATGTAGGGAGAGGTTTTACTTTTATTTACTATTCTTAAAATAATATTTGCTTTGTACTATTATGAAACCGAAAAATTACGAAAAATAAAAAAAGTGCTTTGGGCGGCGATAACTGGCAGCTGGCAAGAGTATCTGGCACGTCCGAGTAGCTAGTGAAGGAAGTAGAAATCTAATGCGGGAAACCCTGTGCTATTCTGTAGCACCACTAGTTTTATACTGGAATAAGCATGATACGGGAACAATTCAATAGACAAGATCCAAGCAATTAAAATAACTAATTCCAAGCAATTAAAACAAATCAGTAAAATCCTGTTAATATTCGTAGTCTCTCGAATAATTCGACAAATTGTAAACATTTTTGATCATTTCATAAAATTGTTTTGTTTCCGTCAGAGGTTGTCCATCACTGGGATTCTCTCGGATTGTAAGATTCTAGGTTTCGTGTCCCGGCGGTGAAAGATTTTCGACACTCGCTAGATAGCTGGGTCGAATTCAGACGCTGTCTGGAGGAAAATTCTAGCGGTCGGCTGCTCTAATCGGTCGGTTTTGTGGGTCGTTGATCAGTATCTGACAATGACCTGAGTAGTACCTTAATAATTGGACCAGGAAACTTGCGTTATCTTTCCTCCATTATCCTTGTCGCTTTGCACATACACTTACATATACCTACATATACATATACACTACCACACGTTTAAAGGTACCAGTCGGAAGCTTCGAACTTATTCCGTGTGGTGTCTCCTTGCGGAGATTCCTGGAGGAGGAAACCCGTCAAGCGGTTGTGTAGATTAGCGCCGGTTCTCACGTTCTAGCGAGCAACTTCGTGAGATATTACATGCTTTACATTTACAGGACTAATGAGCATAGCAGTTGAAGCACCAAACAACTTGCTGTAATTTTTCAATTGAGTAGTCGATAATGCATTTCGCCGGCCTAAATAGCCGAGGTCGCTAAGAATGAAGGGCCATCGCTGCCTTGGCTTGAAGAGTCACCGATTCGAATCCCGACCTGCGCCAGGGTTGCCAAATGCTTCGTGAAAACATCCGTTAGAACAGCCGTTAGATGGATGTAAATCCACCCAATTCTGCCCGAAAAGAAAACTTCAAATTCCAAGCGGGGAATTTGAATTTGCATTAAAATAACTATTGAAAGGTTTTTCTGGGGGGGGGGGGGAGATACCTTATGAAATGCTTGATAATTTTTTTTTGTATTTTGTGAACATTTTAATTAATAATAATATTTATGTAAAAACGTATACCTTTTGTTACATCTTAATATTTAAAAATTACTTATGACTATTCTTATGGTTACAGCAGATGGGAAGAATACTTTAAATGATAAAATAATTTCTACACTTTCCCATGCTTATAAATACATGATTATTTCCTATAGCTCTATGGAAAATGCTACCAGTGAAACTGTACTTCCAAAAGTTGACTAATTTTAAATGGTGCGTTCTAAAATGAATCCCAAGTACCGCAAACGTAGTATATTATACACTAATGTTGTGCACGGCAAAAGAGTATAACTTTTAAATCACACCCTATACTAGAGGTCTAAAAACTAACATTAGTCACTCTTTAATGTAAATTTGAACAAATTAAAAAAAATATTAATGAAAAATCATGTATAATCATGTAAAATCTAAAAAAGTCAATCTCACTGTCAACGTTGTGGTTGTTTTGTGAAAATTTCCTCGTAAACTGAAAACCAGCCCAAAACCGCACATGTTTCGATGCACATCCGTCCGTGGTGTAAAATTCCGCGAAATCAATTTTTGTCCGGCGGTTGAGAGCCATTTTCCAGCCCAAAAAGGGGAATTCCGCCCAAATTGGCAACCCGACCCTGCGCGTGTGTATTTTTTTGTTCGTGTGCGTGTTCCACTATCGTTAACTCAAAGTTACAAATACCAATGTTAAATTAATGTGGTGGTTATAACTATGCCAATTGATAAGAGGCCTTAAATGAGAAAAAAATGAATTTCGGACAGAGTGGGATGCACTTCAATGTCAGTGGTTAACGCTGAAAAGCGCGAGTCATCGTTAACTCAAAGTTGCAGAAACCAATGTTAAATTACCGTGGTGGTTATAACCATGCCAATTGCTAAGAGGCCTTAAATGAGAAAAAAAAATGAATTTCTGACAGCGTGAGACGCACTTCAATCTCGGTGGTTAGCGGTAAAAATCGCGAGCTATCGTTAACTCAAAGTTGCAAAAATCAATGTTAAATTACTCTGGTGGTTATAACCATGCCAATTGATAAGTGATCTTCAATGAGAAAAAAATTAATTTCTGACAGAGTGAAACACACTTCAATGTCGGTGGTTAGCGGTGAAAAGCGGAGCACAGCTCCGGTACGTCGTACGGCCGGGAACGTCACTTGCCGGGCGGAGAGGGCAGGCGGACAGGGAGGCCCAACCGGCAACGCGGCAGCGCAGAGCGGCGCAGCCAAGCGGCGGCGGCGGCGGCGGGGCGGAGAGCTGCGGAAGTTTTTAAAGACGCGCCAGCCACTCGCGCGGCGTGGAGTGGAGTGGAGTGGGCGGGGCGGATGCGGCGCGGCTTGGATGTCGGTTTCCTGAGCGGAGATGGCCGCGCGGCCTCGTGCCCGACCCGGCGCAAGGCAAACCCCGTCTCGCTCCACCCCGCTGAGAGACGCCCCGATCCAAACTGCCCCGCCCCACTTCACCCGC
>BOPP01000002.1:5463194-5483829 GCA_017312745.1 Gryllus bimaculatus | reverse complement strand
GTCGGACTCGCTCCGTTACCCATCACAACGCACCGCCCCGCTGTTCCCATCCTCCCCTCCGCTACTCCCCTTTCCCGCTACGTTGTAATCCCGCTCTATCCCTCCCTTGCCCCACCCCCGCTCCTCCCTTTCCCCACTCTTCCCTACCGTGTGTTCCGAGCCCGCCCCCGCCCCGTCCTTCACTCTGTAAGAAGGAAAACTGCCCGGAGAAGCTCGAGAAGTTGGCGAGAGGTCGGTCGGCGCCGCCGGGGCAGGTCGGCGCGGCGCGGCGCGGCGCCGAGAGGAAGACTCCAAGAGCCAAGAGCCAGGAATAACAAGGTGCACAATCATAGCGCCGCCAAGATTGATTGGCCGCAAAGTTCGAACAATGCGCGTCGCGCTGGGAAATTGATGGAGGATGTTGGAATCATTGCGTTGAATTAAAAGAGGAATATATACCGTAAGGGATCTTTCTATAAGACGGAGCCAGTTCTGTGTGACGGAGACCGAATTGAAAAATATTGGGATTACTTTTTAATGTTGTTCATTACTAATCATAGTTATAATTAAATTAATTTTCAAGTTATTTACTCGGGATTAATCGCATTAAATTTCGTTGAGACTGCTTTTCATCACCAATATTTGTTCTTACCAAAATGGTGGACAAATATTCCACCAACAAACTTCTCTTTTCATTTTTTTCTTCGGCCTACCACTATTAAATATCTATCACTTGAATTCTCAAGCACACAACTACATATTTCATGCTATTTGTATTTTTAATTTAATAGTCTTTAACATAACCGATTTCTAAAGAAGCATTCTAATTGTCATTTTAATGTGAAGGTGACAATTTTTCAAACACTTCTGCGTACTAGTAAATTATCTCTGCATAAACACGACTAAAACTCTGATGTTTCTGATAATAATTCATGTTCTAAAGATGATGTTACTATTTGGTTTACACATATGAAATATAATGATATGAGTTATTTCTGATGTCGGAATACACTTTAAAACGGTGGGGAAATATTTCTAACAGATGTGAATGAAATTCTGAATTACTTCGTATAAAACCAATTACGGGGCAACATACAATATTTAATTGGTTCTATAATACTTCCAAAATTTCTTTAAGTGAGTTAGAATTAACTTTATTTTCCTTCTTGAAATTTCATTTGCATAACAGTGTTGACATTTGATTTAAACCAACGTAAAATATATTACTGTGTTTTATAAAACAATTGTATTATTGTAAATACAATCTTAAACTTTATATTTATAACACTAAGAGATTTTAAAACAAATTTATAGCTGATAAACAATCAATTTCGTGATTTTATTTACTTGAACGTTAAAGGGCCTCTGGTGTGCTATCACTATTATTAACCCGTCCTACAGTATAAATACTAATTGTAATAATGTAAAATTAATAGAATGAACGCCTGTCAGCCATCAATTTTTTCCTTTCATCTTTGGGTTTTGTGAGTTGCAAACATTTGAAATACTGATTGATTTACATTTTTTTCAATAACGTATAAAAATTATAAAGGGAAAATTCTGAAATTCGAGAATAAGGTTTAGAAAGAATATGCGTACTACAACATTAATAATTATTTAAAAACACTTCACCCAACAGTTTCTACAAAATAATTTCTTGGAGCTCAGAAAACTCTCAAAACTGTTAAAAATGATTAATAGTGCCTTGAAAATAATTATGTTCAATTTAAAATAATTATGTTTTTCGTTTCATATCTATTTTATTGACCTTGTGTTATCTTTTCTGAGTTCCAGAATTTGTGAACTATTGTAAGCAGTAGACAACTACTACGATAAAGGGAATGAGTAACACGCTACACGAGATGTAGTGCAGATATAGTAGTATTTAGTGTTTTATGCTCGGCTATTGACTGTTTTAAATGAAAAGATTATCGAGTGTTTGTAAACGCAATAATCATCTATAGCTTCAAACATGTTCCTTTACAAAACTGTTTCAGTTATCATAATTATATGTGATGCATAACGTTTTTAAATTAAGGTGGAAAGTAATATTTCATGCTATGGTACCCTACAACATACTAGCAAACATGTTGGTAAATTTGAAACATGTCAATTACATTTTCCGAAACATGTTTAAGTCATAATAAACAGGTATTGTATTTGTACAGAATATTAATTGTAAATCTTCCTCATATTATTTCCTTATATGTGATGTACTCGTAAGTGTTTAGCATGTTCCATTTGATTTTCTATACAAGAATTGTGAATGTTAATTACTCGAAAAGAAATACAATTTAACGTAAAATTAACCTGACTCATTGTTTCCAAATCAATATTGATATGTGTAATTAAGCTTTCACCTAATATAACAGTAAAGGCTCATTACAATAATTCTAATAGAAATAGTATTTACTGTACGAGAAATTAGCATCAACTCTTAATATAATGATATCAGTAACTATAAATCTAAAATTATATTAGTAACTGAAAGTAGAACGTTTTTCAATCGCATTTTTTATGAAAATTAATTAGAATATCTTTATTATCGTAATTAGGTGAAACATATTTACAATTATTTTGTTTCAGTTGGCGATTGTAAGCGAAGATGGAAATACGAAAATGTATTCAGTATATATTCCAAGAGTTTCAATAGGTAAAATGTATAACTGTATAAAAGAATCTACGATTTGGGACTTAGCATAAAACACATTTTGAATGGATTTTAATGTTTAATTACTGTGCTATACTAAAAATTAATTGAAATTCAACTTAACCACTCACATTGTAATTAAAATATTCAAGACATTCTACATTATGGTAGAAAAATACAATTATAAAGGTAGTAAAGCTGAACACAGGCACGCAAGGGTGCCCCTACTTAGAGCATCATGTAACGATCATAACTCAAAGCCAAACCACGCAATGAATCCCTCTCAGGGACAATAGCCATCATAAAGTTGGAGGAGCTGTAATACGATCAAAGCGCGGCCCGGTCCAGAAAGAATGCGGTAAATATAAAGCGATTGCGCAGTAAAGATGAAAGGACTGCGGAATGGGGGAGGCCTGAGCGGGGGAGTGCGGAAGCGGGCGCTGCGCAAACAACGGGGGGAGTGGATGCGGCCCGGAAACAGGTAGACCGGCGCGGAGCCGCGGCCGCGGGGCGTTCGGACTCCGGCGGCGCGCAGGGCGATGTTGACACAGCGCCGGTCGCCCGCCCTGTCCCGTGGCCGCCCCCGACAGCACGCAACCTGCTCCAACCGCGTCGTTCGCTTGGCAAACCCGTGTGGTTGGGTCCCAGTCAGAGCGCCTCGCCGTGGCTTCCTTCTTTACATGTTAAACACAGCTCCATCGTAGTTTACGAACTCCATGTGTTAAGAATAACCACCTACAACCTAAATTGCCCTTTAAATTGTTTGATTTGTTGCTTAGTATTTCCGGGCACGTCAACTGCTTTGATCTTTAATTCTGTAAGTGTAATGCATGTTTTTATGTGGAAGGTAGCAATGATATTCCCCCATTGGATGGAGAAAAGAGGTGCGGCCCTACACTTGACTTTTAAGGAGGAGGAATATCCGCACGCAGTCCGTGGCCCGTTTGTTAGGGTACTGCTCCGGCGTTCGTCTGGTGTTGATCGGAAAAGGGCGGGAAACTATCGACCAGAGCATCCTCCCGCTGGAATTCGCCTCGAGACAGCGCCTGGATTCCACCTAGCTATGAGGCTAGTGTAAAAAATCCTGCCCTTTTTGGGACAGATGAACCTTAGGACCACCAGGTCGGAGGCATTGCAGTGACGTCAATTTATGCCCTGAATCAACTAAATCTGTATGCAAATTATGCCAGCACGACCCATGCATACTCCATTTTGTAAAGCATTGTTTTAAATGCAATAATAGTTACATACGGGACCCTAAATTCAGTTCCCGAGTCTCTTAACTATGTATTTCAACATTATACCCCCGGTATTGCGCGTGAATAACGTTCTAATGTTGCTATCTAAGAGTTGTCTATCAATTTCATAGTAAATCAAGTACTCATTTAAGTAATTTATCGTGGAATATTATTTGTCTCTATATTTTTAATTTAAATTTACGTAGATTTCGAGTTACTATTCGTATGTGACTATCCTTTCTAGGACTTCGTAACATCTAAACCTCCGGTGTTCACACATGACTCGGTTTGTATAATATTAAGAAACATAACTCGCGTCCATTTGTCGCTCATCTGCCCCTTCTCTTCTCCACCTGTCCTCTGCAATTTTTACTTTCCCCTATATGTACGTATATACGGAGCAATACACCTAGAATACGGAAAGTAATGTATGCTGGGAGAAAAAACGGCGAATTTTTGGCAGAAAAGTTATTGCCGAACCTGATAACGAAAAGATGTATAAATTCAGTTGCTAAATTAGGAAACAAAGTTATCTAACACGTGGTGTAGCCAGAATCCCTTTTTTGTGGGTCCTGGGTATCGAAAAAACAATTGACAGCCAAACGTTCATCCGTCTCTCCGTCCATCAGTCTGTGAACACCACTAGCGCCTACACCATACGTGCAATATTCTCAAAATTGATATTCTCCGATCGATCTATCACCACTCGAGGAGGCGCAATTATGAAAAACATTCTTCAAACTTTGAGGGTACTTAACATGAAGCCCGCCGGACATTTTCAAAATGTTCTCAAAGATAGCTCCATTTTTTTCTTTAATTTTTTGTAAGATTGGAGTAAAATATACTTATAAAGGTGGCATAAGTACGATTTTTACGGTTACGTCCGAATTTTTGAAAATTGCAAAATTTTGAAATTTTCCGGCAATTCTTCCTACAACTACAGAATTAAAGATAAGGGTTTTTCCTTCATATAAAATTTGCTTTCCATAATTAGTTCTTTCATTAAGGTTTTGAAAATTTTAATGGTTTTCGAGCAATATTGCATCAATATGTGCAATTTTAAAAAAATTCAAAACAAGGTTTTCTCATTTACAGAAGCGTTCAAACACCATTTTCTTAAAGACGGCTCCAAATTTATCAATGAAAATTTCAATTTAGGAGGTTTTACTGTTCATTAATATTCTTAAAATAATATTTCCATTCTACTGTTAAAAAACCGAAAAATTAAGACACTTTTATAAAAAAATGTACTCTGAGTGACGATAGATGGCAGCTAGCAAGAGTAAGTGGCAAGTCCGCCTAGCCAGCTAAAACCAAATGAAATAGACAACTAATACAGGAAAGTCTTAGCCATTCTGTATTACAACTAGTTTTACCTATTTTTCTACTTTTCTCAAACCTGTGTCCACAAAAGTGAGACATGGAAACGCGCTTTTAATGGTTTCGAACGTATCATTTCGGAGGTTTGCGTGATTATTATGAGTGGTGAAGTAATGTGTTCCCTACATAAATATAGTCAGATATCTAAATTTTCAGTGTTAATTTTTTTTGATATAGGATTGGGTAGGACTCATTTCCTATTTAATAGCACGTTTAGGAGGCGGGAATCTAAAATATGGATCCAGTTTTTTCCTCTTCACTTCACCATAGTAATATTTGTTTGTGAAATTGCCTGCTTTCTTCTTACAATTTAACTACCTATAGAATTTTGTCACAGTAATACATGTTTTTTGTTCTCAAGATCGCCTAAAGCATTCGGCTCTTCAGCAAATTGGAATGATACGATTGCTACTGAGGCAATTAGCAGGCATCCTTTTAAGTTAGAAAATATAAAAACATAAGTAGATTTGTGATTTGAGTACACTTCTACTCGTCGCGATGTGGAAGTAACTTCGATCTATTACTATTTTATTGTGAACAAAACCAGTACCATTCAATTTAGAAACCCTGATAAAGAGGTCAGTGAATTCGCCACTTTAACGCATTCATATTTAAGGTGTCTATAAATTACCTAATGGGAATACATTATTAAATTCAACTGATGGTTATTCATCAATATAAATACATGGATTATGAACTTCATAGTCTTCTTAATTCCCGTGTTTTGACCCAACAGTAACATTTCAAACAACCCCAACTCTTTCGTTTTAGAAATAAAATAATTTATTTTACATATAATTTAATTCGTATAAGAAATGGATTTATATTATACTTACGACAAAGTTGATCAAATGTTTATAAAAGTTGCTCAAATGATGTTGAGAAAATTAAATATGATATGAAGTTCATCAAAGGAATAAATAAAAAAATTATTATTTCAATTTCCAAAAAAATACAAGGACGTGATGTGTAATTATCTAAAATTTGGACACTTACATCGATAGATTAAATTAATATTTTTACAGCATTGATGTGATTCATTTTATAATTTCAATTTCTCAATATCAGCATTATTTTTACTTCCATACAATATAGTAGAAGGAAGAAATGTTTTGGAAATACCTCAACAAGCCCATCTTCACTTTTTATTGTTAATGAAATTCGTGTTAAAGAATTTTTGAAATTTCATACACGCTTAAGATTGAAAACGTGTTGATGCACTTAAAATAAACATTATGAATGATGCAGGTGACGAAGAATTAGACAAAAATTTGTATCCGAATGATGGAATTTGTTGAAGGACTAAATAAATAAATAAATAAATAAATAAATAAATAAATAAATAAATAAATAAATAAATAAATTAAAATAAATAAATAAAATAATAAATAAATAAAATAAATAATAAAAAATTATAGATAAATAAATAAATAATAAATAAGTAAATAAATATAATAAATAATATATAATAAATAAATTAAATAATAAATAAATAAATAAGATAATAATAAATTAAATAAATATAAAATAAATAAATAAATAAATGAAAATAAATAAATTTAATCTTCGTTGTGGGTGAAACTCCAAAACCCACGGGTTTTGGTCTTCTGCCTGACAGTTTTGAAAAATTTCCATTTTTACATAATGAATTTAGCCATTTCAAATAAACGTACTCAATTGAAGGAAATAACTATTATACTAATCAAATTTATGCAGAATTATAACCTTTAATCTCTCCTGTTTGAGAGTACTTTAAGAAACACGAGTAATGTTTCGATATTGTTGCAATCTTGAAACTGAAAGGGTTATTTTGAGATGTAGGCCCACGCCGTGGTCTCTGTTCGTACGAATGTTATCTAGTTGGATCCATATGAAAATATATTCAGTTTGAAATAATTGAAATGGGCGTTAATGTTAGATTGGAGTTGCCCTGAGGGTTCATTATCATATTAATTTCTTACAGACGAGCTTCAGTTCACATTACATGCAACGTACCAAGTAAGGTACAATATAATTACTCAACAAAATTCATGTTAGGTACGTCTTTAGATCTTCATTACATAGCTTGCCAGTGACTTATTTCACAATTTCGGACGAATGTTGATGTTAGTTAAATGGATTCTGACGTGATCTCGATCAGGACATCTTGTATCAAAGGGAGCGTACAGCAGCTCATCCAACATTGCTATTCCTGTACAGTCTTTTATCCAGTCTAGCGCACCTCTGCTTCTGGCGTAAACGCTGACCGTGATAAAGATTAACAATACTCTCTCCCACAATTAAGTAACCATATCAGTATTAACTTCAATCGCCAATTACGTAGGCCCCGCCCCTGTCCATTTACAAGTTTTCACCAAGCACGCCAATACAGCCAAAAACACAGGTGCTGTGTGAACTCGAACAGACGGTCTTCCCAAACCACAGCACCCGTGCTCACCCGTCGCGCAGAGTTCCCTCATACCGCTCAGTGCGTCCCTCACGCCGTATCTTATAGAATTTTGCCCCCAGCACAACATTTCTCCCCGTTCTCCCTCCCTACCCACCCTCACCCCTTCCATTTTTCGCTCACTCCACAGGAGTAGGCGTTCCCGCTTTCACGGAGTTTAATGGTCGCGCCGACCGTCGGAGCTTAACCGTCCCCACCCTCAACCCCTTTCGGACGCCCCGCCGCCCGCCCCGCCTACCCGCCCCGCCCGCCCCCCGCCCTTGCCTGCCGCCCCCGCCCCCCCCGCCCTGCCCGCCCACCCGCCCCGCCCCGCCCCGCCCCGCCCCCCGCCTGCCCTGCCACCGCCCCGCCCCGCTCCGATCCCCGTTGCGCCCGGGGGCGGCTCTCAGCGCCGTGCAATACCCGCGAGGCTTTGTATCGCGACAACTGACGCGGACTAATTGGATCCTGCGGCCAGAAAACACTACGTGTTGCGGCCCGCGTTGACAAGTGCAGTGAATTAGTTGAGCGGGGCCTTGTCAGAAGAAATGAATAGTTTGCGCAGTAGGTAATAGATAATACACTATTTAGCATTTTAAGCTTGGTGCTTTTTTAATGGATGGAGAATGAGCGGTTTAATGTGTTGAATCTTAGTTATTTGAAGTTGTGATTGAACTGAGTGTACTTGTGCAAAAGAATAAAGCCATAGAAAATGTTGAAAAACCGGTTGATGTTTGCGTTACTGTACAATAATCAACTTACAATTCCAATACTTCATTGTTTAAATAAGTAATACTAAAGTGTGTGTACTGTCTGGATAGTACTTTTTTTGGTTTATTTCTTATTTACTGTCACTGGTGTTTGGTAAATGCTGTCAGCTATAATAAAAGAATTTGCTTCACAACATATATTTAAAATAAATTTAATTTAAAAACTTCGCCAGACCATATGCTGTTGGCAAGAATGATGCATGTACTCATTAGAGCAATTCCGCAAAACGGGCTGTTGCGCTGTAGGTAGCACGTCAGTACCACGGCGTCCAGGCGTTGCGACAGTAGCACGACTCTGTAGGCACTCAGCCAGGCAACACCTTTTTAGACATTCATAGATTGATGTGGATATTAGATGTCACTGACGCTTTTTAAAACTATCGAATCAGTATACCTATGTTACTGAAGCATTTTATACATGGAGTATAAAAAAAAATATGATGCACACTTGGAATGAGAGACACACACAGTTGCCTCAGAGAACAAAATATTAAACTACTAGGAAATTACGGAGATTTACGAATACAAAACTATTTGAACTTTGACTAATTCATCATTGTTTTATTAACGGGGATTTTGAGTCGGCATGTTGGTGATGGCAGTCACTCCACGCAATGTTCACCAAGTCGATTACATCATTCGCGGGGACTGCTGGGTGTCACCAGAAGAATTGTGGGAGATAGTGGCCCACTGCATTTACCCAACCTGGCGGCCATTTTGTATGCGTCTGCCGTGCTTCCACATTTTGAGGGAGAAAATTGCTACTATAGTTGATTGTAGACGACGGTTTGAGAAATAGAATCAATTTCAAAATTTTCACATATTTTAATGTTTAATAATAATTTAATTCCTGTGGCAGATCGTGATTTGACAGAGACATATTCGATACTAACTACATAGCTACATCTAATTAATCCGCTCCCTGAAGAACAATTCTGATGGTTAACAGCTCTGGTTGGTAGTTTTTCGTTATTTTTGTGATCAACACTAGGCGAATGTTGAAGTAGTACCTTAACAAACGGACCACGGACCACGCGTTATCTGTTAACAGATTTGAACAGACTATTCTGCGCCCAGTTTGATCTCTTCACGGCGTTAAATTGATTATTGGGGCGCAAATAAATTTCCCGCGTCCCACTTACAAACAAATTTTGAAAATTGAATTTCTCGTTGGCTCCGGCCAGTATCGCCACGGCAAAGAACCATGTGAGATGGCGGCCCATTTCTGGAACTACGTCACAGAGAGGGGTTCCACCCCCGCCGCCGCCCCCTAACTCCCCCTTCCCCTTAGTGGCGGGGAAGGGGGCGGGACCTTGCTTGCAGCCGGAAAATTGTTCTAGACGACTCCGGCGAAGCACCCGTTAACTGAGTGACCAGCACTGAGGTGAACCAGGAAATCGCGCCGTTGTGCGAGGTGCTACTAAGGAATTATTGGAAGTCAAGTCTTGTTGTAGATGTTTTTGTCCATCAACTATCTGTGTGCCGATGCTGGAGTGAATAGTTCAGAGAATTTTTAGTGTTAATAGAAAAGATTTTTAATTGATTGGCCATTTTTGTTACTCGTACTTGGAGGTTGTTAATTATTCTTTGTAATGTGTAGAAAAATATAAGAAAGTTTCGGTTTTGCGACGCAGGCAATGGAATGTCTTCAGAAAATAAATGCGATGTTTGTTCTCGTTGGAATGTGTTTACCTTCCCCATCCATGATTTGAATACTGCTGGAAGTTCAGACGTTTATATTCACTATTTTTCTATCCCCTTCCTTTTCCTATTCTCAGCCATTACTTTCGTACACTTACACTAACATGTACTACACTACTACATGCCGGGAGACCAGTCTGGAACTTAGAGCTTATACTAGCTATCGCGGTGGCTTGCTGGTAGGAGATATATGTTTGGGTCCCGCAAGGCGACGTATAGGTCTGCTCCAGATCTCATCTTCTAGCAGGGAACCTCCACAGTGTGATAAAACGTGCACTACCCTAACGGCACTAATGAATATAGCAATTGATGGGCTCGAAAACACGAAATAATCAACTCAGACTTCGTCGGACTCTAGTTCACTGTCCCAGAAATTTCTCTTCCTTTGCACTCTGCAACGTGATATCACACCTTTAAATTGCCTACTTTTATTGATATTCTCCTCTCTTTTCTTTTCAGGGGTAGGACTTGTTTGTAGTAGTGCTAATGTGAGCAAGCTATGAAGTGTGTCCGTGTAGTGTGGCGCTTTGAAACTGCAAAAATTATTCGAAAAACATGGGACATTACTTTCCATCAGGTTTTTTACGATTTTGATGAAAACAAATTCAAACATTAATAAATTCTTTCAATTTAGAAGAAAAAAACACGTTTGGAAGATGATTATTAGATATTTAAATAAATACACTGAAGGATCCGGACAAAAACTATGGAGTTGTATTTTCATAAAATTAAGTATTGATATAAATATATTTTAGGAATGAAATATTACATTGTAACAACATTAAAAACAGCATATTTGAACAGCAAAAATGAGGCTAATTTTCCGAAAGAAAATAAACATGCTCCACTAAATTACAAAGTGCTCTAAATCATTTCATTTCATTCCTCCGAAATGCATGAGGATTGTCTAATTGTTTTTCTGCCTCGCAATCTCCAAATGTTTTTTTCTGTTCATAACGAGAACATATTTCAGAAAAAAATTGCAAAAGTATGAGATTTATATCTAAGACATCGCGTGAGGAATCCACACCTCTATTCTACAATAACACTCACTCGATTTCTGGAAAAACTGTCGCTCAGTTGATACGCTTCCATAAACCTTTCTACGATAGTATTTTTGGAACCCATTTTGTTGAAGTGAGATACAATTTACTAGTCCCTATTTTTTTCTGTAAAGCGACATACTTGTAAATAGGCTCTGTAAGACATATGTTGAATCATCTTTTTTTATTTTGTAATGAAGTAACCTCAATTACATTTTGTTACGTAAAAATAAAATTGTTTTCAAAGTTCAAGGAGAAGAATCAAATTAGTTTTAGATAGTTTTCTAACTAGTCGCATACTAATGAGTGAACCACCGCTGCGGATCGCTCACTGCTCTTCACCAATTGTGGACTCCAAATAGTTAATTTTCATAGTATATTGCAATTAATAGAATGAACATCTACGTGTCATCGTTTGTTCATTATTCTGTAACACGATTTAGAATCAGTTATTGCATAGTTTCATGCAATAGCAACTACAAAGCTTAGAGCAATAGCAATCGCATAGTTTCATTTTATTTAGCAGGCAAATCTGACTGAGAAGTTCTAGTTATGTTTACAAAGATAATGCACATCCCAACAGAAAATGAACACTTCATTCACGACGAGGTCTTTACCTTTCTAAATACAAGTATGAGAGCCCATGCCAACCTTTTTTACAGACTTTTTGCCTACAATATTCCTAAACTATAACACAATCAAACATTCATGTTGCTGTACATTTACTCTACGTCCCTTTTCGTGTATTTCTCTGAAGCCTATACATTTGAAGTACTGATTAAACAATAGTTCAAATGAACAGAACTTAAAACTTGTTTTAATTTAAACAAATACATTGAAACCAAAAATATTTTCTTTAATCCTGAAACATCGGTTGTGTTTGGGACAAAAGCAATAGGTAATAAATAATAAAATATTTAAAATTATTTTGTTTACAAAATAGTCACTTTTTTAGGTTTTTTCTGGTTATCCCCAAATTTGGGTGGATTTGCATTATTTAGAAACTAATTATTATTGGATTGTACGCCTTTGACTAGACATAGGCAACCCTTTAAACGTTTGGGTTCGGCAGGCTCTCTAACAGGGGATCTGGATTATCTTACATGGGCACGCCGCAATATCGTTTCTACTAAATTATTGAAGGAAAAGTCTTTGCATATAATTTGTGAAATGTTTATGTTGCAAACGGAAAAAATATTAATATTGGAATTATTGTAAAATATGCATAAAATGAGCTGAAGATATTCAGAAAAAACCTATTTTGCCACAATAACAAGAACTGTCGATGAAGAATCGGGTTGTATCTTCAGAAACAAAAACCGAACTGTTCTTCCTAAATTGGTGAAGTGTAAAATTCTCTCTCTTCGAGGAAGCCAACAAGAGCAACGACATTTTATTGTATGCTGCAAAATGTATTGGGTCACCCATATACAATACATATTTTTATATCCTCAGTGACTCATGTGTTTAACAAAACATTTTTTAAGATGTTTTGACCTACCGTACTCTCGAAATTGAATACTGTCGTCTAATTCTTATAGCTCTTGACCATATTAATAATGTTTAAATAATTTGTAAGTCAACGAATCAGTTATTAATATATCACTTCAATAAAGTTCAATATATAATTACACAACTAATATTTTCTTAGACGCGTCCACTAATGTATAATGATACAAGTTTAAATTTAAAATGTGTAAAATCGACTCCATTTTGTTTGTCTATTCTTGATGTGTGTATCATAATATGTTTTAAGTAATTTCATGGAAATGGGAACTTATGTGCTGGTAGATAAAATTGAGAAAACGTAAATTTTGAAAATATTTTTGATGTTGAAATAAATTCTTTTATAAGTGATTTGACTTTTTTCTTATAGGAATTGAAATAAAGGTATAACGCATTTGTGATAATTCTCTCACGTTCACAAATGGCATTCTAGTACCCAGAAAATACGAAAGGAAAGGGAGGACCAAGGCAGTTCCCAGATTAAATTGTAATATAATTAAGCGAATGTTAATACGAAGTACGGCAATAGAGTAAAGGAATGTAATAAATTTCAGAAGTAAGAATAAGAATTTATCAGGTTATAAAACTCATTTTTTCCAGGTTGTGTTAAAATATGTTTCCGTTTCCGAGTTATAATAAAGCCATTCAAAATTTAAATATTTTCTACACCTGTGATCCTTTCTGTGGAGACACAGATGCCAAAGCATTTTTTAAAACAAATTGTTAATCATTTTAAGTGTTCCTTCGATTGCACTACCATTATAACATCGACATTTTAAGATTGGTACCTGTAATGGGCATCCATGAAGAGATAATGCAAGAGTTTCTACAAAGGGATTACGCATGGAGACGGTTTGGATTTTTTCTAAAATACCAATAGGTATCAATAGGTAAGCAAGTTTCTAACAATGCATTTTCTAAATGATAAAATTGTAAGTTCTGAAGTAAACAAAGATAAAGAGAGAAGAACTCCGCTGGGGTCTATCATTGCCTCCCACTTTGATGTACGACTGTTAACTATAATTTAATTGATTTGTAATGTTAATATTATCCAGGAATAAAGGTGCCTCATGAAGTTTAAGTGCCACCCTCTTCTCAATGTAAAGTTTCTTCAAACAAAAACTGAAAATAATTGCGATAGACAAAACAGCACGTAATTAAGAAATATCAATATATTGCCATTTTGTTTCTTTGTTAAATAACGCTAACTCTATCGAAGGGTGGGGCTAAAGCGTCTATCCGCATAATTTGTAGAGTTACATCATGTATGATATAACCAAATAAAACATTATATATAATAACATTCACCGATTATGTGAAAAGCTAAATATGAGCTGAAATATTACGCTGATTTCATATATGGAAAAGTAAATATGCTGTAAAAAAGGCTATTTTTTAATCTTAAAATATAAGTTTATGAACAAGAAACAGTTCTTTGATATTTAGATTTTAATTAAATATGATTTAATTAAATACACTTTCATTGAGCGTAACAGATATATTTCAAACACTAATTTCTTATTATCACGAAATATTAATAATAACACGTCTTTCATTAGCAATAAAACGACGGATAGAAGTGCTTCTATAAAAAAGTATCTTCAATATAAATTTTTGTTTTCTAAGGAAAGGCATATTTTTTAAGTTTTCTTCTGTTGAGCTATGAATGCATTTTTCAAGTATTATCTCTTGTAACATTTAGCAAAGCGCAAAGTCGTCAGAATTTACGGACTAACTCCTAATAACTTTCAACAAATAAACCCCAGATATGTGGAAGAGGTAGAAGAGGCGTGAATATGTTATGAAATTTTAAATTATTTCAAGTATTGCGCACTGCAAACTTCGTACTAATTCGTTTGGACATGGTTTTTGAAACTTCGCTGTATTTTATTTTTTTTTACTTCGTACATTGTACTTGTCATGCTCAACCAAGACAAAAAGAACACACTGTTTGTCATCAACAGTTCGAGCCCCGCCACATTGTCGTCATAAAACAATGCGACAGAATCGCAGCCAGTGTCCGCCGCCAAGTTACGAGCGGGAGGAGCGACCGGGCGGCGTACGCGAGTCTTTCATTGAAAGCGAGCGCTCTTTGCGTAAGACTACGTGAGCACGCGAGGGCGAGGGCGCGGGCGGGGCGGCGGGGTTCATAGCGCCGGCCGCTCGCTCGCCCACGCCGCCCACACGCCGCCCGCGTGCGGTGGCGGAGCGCGGGTCGGCGCCCGGCGGCAGCGGCGGAGGGGCGAGGCGCGGCTGCCAACTGGGCTGCGTGCCGCGCGCTCCCTGGCGGCGTCAAGGACACCTAAGGGCGGCGCGCGGCCAAGACAGCGGCGCAGCGGCGAGCGACGGCCCGACGCGACGCCGCGGCGGAGTGGTGTCGCTGGCGCGGGCGCTGGCGGGAGAACGCCCCTGTGCGGCAGAATGGGCGACGCGATGTGATCTCTCTAGGTTGCCGCGTTGCTGCTTGCTTATGAACATTGTATACGGTGTACGAAC
Organism: Gryllus bimaculatus; assembly: GCA_017312745.1. Taxonomy (NCBI): domain Eukaryota; kingdom Metazoa; phylum Arthropoda; class Insecta; order Orthoptera; family Gryllidae; genus Gryllus; species Gryllus bimaculatus. The sequence continues at coordinate 5,468,641 of BOPP01000002.1, read as the reverse complement.
ATTTTACATTGGTATACGAACATTGTGAATCTCAAGATTCTTCTCATTACCTGTACTTTTTTTTTATTTTTTATTTGCCAACTGCATCCCGTTAAGGGCAAGGGACTCCTGCTTGAGCAGGGAATTATTAATACTTCTTTAATGAAGTAATAGGATGATGATGAGGGTTGAAACGACGATTACAAATACATCCATGACCGAGGAGGGACTCGAACCTTCGATCCGAGATAGCCACGACACTACTGTCTTAGCGATCTCAGCTACCCAGATTGGTACGCTTGGACCAGTACGCTTGGACAGTGCTAAGTCATGTATAAATATCTGTTTTAGTACTCGATAAATTAATGTAATAATTACGAACTACACTCGTATTATTATTCATTTACTACCAAAATCATTTTCCATTTTCATTCTTCATTTTACGTATAATTTATCCGTTCATCGCGTTGTGTACTTTACCGCTCTGTAGCGTGTATTGTACCCATACGTGTATATTATGAAGGATTTCAATTCTTTTCGGACATCAAAGTTTAATTAGGTTCACACATGGTCATGTGTAATAAATGAATATTTAATAAATATCGTATGATCTCTGCTAATTACGTCTCTCCGAAATAATTTTAAATCCACCCATACGTCAAATTTCTGGTTTTTGGTTCCGTACCATGGCAGTGAGGTATTAACTGTTTGTAGGGTCACAATAAATATTGATAAATAATGTTTTCTGGAAAGGCATTGTTTATGAATTTTCCACAATGTGTTAAAGTTGTTGTAAAAATGTTATACACGTACTTTGAAATGAATGAACATTACAATAATTGGTTCAACTATAGCGGTTACTTTGAAAAATAATTCTCCAAATACTATTTATTTCAAAAGTCTTAAATGTAAATGTTTGGAACGAACATTTTAAATATGTAGAAATTTTTAATTGTTAAACAGCATTGCATTTTTTGTGGTTTTCGTTTGAAAAACATAAGGTAGGCGTTTATTCCGGGACTCAAAACACATTTAGAACAATTAAAGAAAATTAATAAACACTCTTCTACCTTGTCAAAGTAAGTCACCAATTTAGATGATCCACATAATTTTGCACTTGACAAATGCATTAAGAGTTTATTTCCAGAAATAACGAAAAATATTAATAATCGAAGAAGTAAACTAACATTTTATTTACTAATGACAAATTTTAATCCCCCACTAACTAATGCCCACCAGAAATAACATACTTTTTGAGTATCATACATTATATCAAATATATGTCGTAAATAAACGAAAGGGAGAACGTTTCAGCGAAATATTAAAATAATGTCAGTATGGCGAAAAGCAACTCATATTGTTTTCTTGACTTGGAAGTTAATTAACTTATTGTGATTCATTCATTTTGTTGCCAGCGCAAAATATGTTTTTTACTTTTTTAATACCGGAGAAAACGTATTTATGTTGACAAAATTAACCAAATAAATTATGATTTTCATACCAGTAATGAAAAAACAAATTCATAATTAGCCCCTTTGCCACCTTGCCATAGACTCGAATGATAAATTTCTTACTAGGCAGGGTATTATTAGAAACTATAACTTATGCAGGTGCAGCTTTTACATGCTGCAGCCCATTACGCTTAATGGTAAAAGCGTATATCGTATACACACTATAACTGGATTCAGTATTGACGAGAGAAGGCACTCCACAAGCCGCGTTGTCGGTCAGAGACGAGCACATGCTCGCCTGCGTGCGAACGACAGCTCCAATACGCTTATGACACGCTATTGTATCGGCGCGCGCCATGCCACGCCGCTCCGCCATGCGTCTGGCACGCCCCAACACACGCTCTCCGCCGACATAACTACAGATTTTTATACCGAAGAGAAAAGCCCAGCCACGATGCCAACAGTTATTTTGTATCGTCAGAATTTGGCAGCAAAAAAACCCAGCAGGTCACGTGGTTTCAAGTGTTGCCAACGAAAAACTAAAAACCCCTCTACAGTATCTACAGTATCGCACCATCCCATCGAACACCCCCGCCCCCGTCGAACAGCGCGCTGCCACGCGACACGCGGTAACGAGGCCTTACGCGTGCGCACGTGCGTGAGTACTACCGCACGCGTCTCGCGCGGGCCCGCCAGCCGCTCGGCTCGGCTCCTCACCCACGAGAGGGAATCGAGTGTGGGTTGGGGTCGCCTGGGCCGCGGGGCCCGGGCTGGCGGGGGAGAAAAAAGGGCCCCCTGTTTTGCGCGGGGGCAAAAGAAAAAATGGGGGGGGCGACCGCGAAATGTGAAAATTCCTCTCCCTTAGGTTGCCGGGTTTTTAGGGCCCCCCCTTGCCTTTGCTTTTAATGAAACCATGTGGTATACGGTTGGTTACGAACATTTTTATTTTACATTGGTATAAGCGAACATTGCGTGAATCTCAAGATTCTTCTCATTACCTTGTACTTTTTTTTTTTATTTTTTATTTGGCTCAACTGCATCCCGTTAAGGGCAAGGGACTCCTTGCTGAAAGGCAGGGAAATTATCTAATGACTTCTTTAATGAAGTAATAGGATGATGATGGAGGGTTGAAACGACGATTCACAAATACATCCATGACCGAGGAGGGGAGGTGAACCTTCCGATCGCGAGATAGCCACGACACTACTGTCTTAGCGATCTCAGCTACCCCAGATTCGGTACGCTTGGACAGTACGCTTGGACAGTGCTAAGTCATGTTTTATAGAATATCTGTTTTAAGTACGTCGATTAAATTAAGTAATAACTTACGAACTACACTCGTATTATTATCTCATTTACTCCAAATCATTTTTTCCATTTTATCATTCTTTTCTTTTACGTGATAATTTATCGTGTCATCGCGTTGTGTACTTACTCGTCCTGTAAGCGTGTATTGTACCATACGTGGTATATTATGAATGGATTCAATTCTTTTTCGGGACATCAAAGTTTTAAGTTAGGTTCACCATGGTCATTGTGTAATAAATGAATATTTAGATATAAATATTCGTAATGGATCCTTGCTGCTAATACGTCTCTCCGAAATAATTTTTATATCCACCCATGACGGTCCAAATTCTGTTGTTTTTTGGTTCGTACCCAATGGTGCAGTGAAGGTATTTAAATGTTTGTAGGGTCACAATAATATATTTGATAATAGTGTTTTCTGGAGGAAGGCATTGTTCATGAATTTTTCCACAATGTGTTAAAGTTGTTTGTAGAATGTTATACACGTTACTTTGAAATGAATTGAACATTACAATGAATTGGTTCAAGGTAAGCGGTTACTGATAAACTAATTCCTCCAAATACTATTTATTTCAAAGTCCTTAAATGTAAAATGTCTGGAACGAACATTTTAAATATGTAGAAATTTTTATTGTTAAACAGATTCGGCAGTTTTTGTGGTTTTCGTTTTGAAAAAACATAAGGTAAGGGCGTTTTATTTCCGGGACTCAAAAACACTTTTAGAACATATTAAAAGAAAACTTAATAAACACTCTTGCCTACCCCGGGTTGTGCAAGTAGTCACCAATTTAGGATGATCCACATAATTTTGCACTTGGAGCAACATGCAATTAAGAGTTTATTTCCAGAAATAAGAAAAAATATTAATAATCGAAGAGTAACTAACATTTTTCTTTACTAATGACATAATTTTAATCCCCCACTAAACTAATGCCCCAGAAATAACATACTTTTTGAAGTATCATCACTTATATAAATAGTAGTGTGTAAATAAACGAAAACGGGAGAACGTTTCAGCGAAATGATTAAAATAATGTGCAGTTGGCGAAAAGCAACTCATTATTGTTTTCTTGACTTTGGAAGTTAATTAACTTATTGTGATTCCCATTCATTTGTGGTTGGCCGGAGCGCAAATATGTTTTTTACTTTTTTAATAGCCCGGGAGAGAAACGTATTTATGTTGACAAAATTAACCAAATGAAATTATTGATTTTCATACCAGTAATGAAAAAAACAAATTCATAATTAAGCCCCTTTGCCACCTTGCCATTAGACTCCGAATGATAAAGTTCTTACTAGGCAGGGTATTATTCAGAAACTATAACTTTATGCAGGTGCAGCTTTTACATTGGCTGCAGCCCATTACGCTTAATGGTAAAAGCGTATATCGTAATACACACTATAACTGGATTTCAGGTAATCTGACGAGAGAAAAGGCACTCCAGCAAGCCGCGCTTGTCGGTCCGGAGACGAGCAACACTGCCTCGCCGCGTGCGAACGACAGCCTCAATACGCTTATGAGCACGCTATTGTAATCGGCGCTGCGCCATGCCACGCCCGCTTCCGCATGCGTCTGGCACGCCCCAACACACGCTCTCGCCGACATACACTACATGATTTGTTATAACGCGAAGAGAAAGCCCAGCCACGAATGCCAACAGTTATTTTGTATGTCAGATTTTGGAAGACAAAAAACCCAGCAGGTCACGTGCGTTTCAAGTGTTGCCAGTGAACAATAAAAACCCGTCTAAACAGTAATCTACAGTATCGCACATCTCCATCGAACACCGCCCCGGGCCTCCCAGGTCGAAACCAGCGCGCTGCACGGACACGCCCGGCTAACGAGGCCTTACGCGTTGCGCACGTGCGTGAGTACTAACCGCAGCGCGTCTCGCGCGGGCCTGCCAGCCGCTCGGCTCGGCTCCTCACCGCCGCGCCGCGCCCCGCGCCGCGCAGCGCGCTATTTTTGCCGCGCGCTGGCCTTCGGGTAAATCAGGTCGCAAGCCCGCGGCCCGAGCGCCCAGTGGCCCCCGCGCAGCGGCCGTTCGCGCCGCGTCGCCCGCGCTGCGCGCCACCGACGGCCGCCCGCCCGCGACAACAGACAATGCGCTGCGCCGGCGGCCGCCGCCGCGCCTTCGCGCCGCGCGTATCACCATTTGCATATATGGCAAATCGGCTCATTGGTCGGCCGCCCGCGTCGCCGACTTTCTCTCGTCCGCCGCCTGCCGTTCTCCGCGCCCACGGCGCCGCGCGCGCGGCGCTTATGCTGACAGTGTCCCAGCAATCGCGAGGAAAGAGCGTGCGCCGGCGAGGCGCGCGGGCGATTGGGCCTGAGCGGCCGGCCCCGCCCCCGTAGCGCGCCATGGGGCCGGCGTGGCGCTGGCTGCGCTGGTGCGTGCGTTCGTCCCCTGCTCGCCGCGCGCGCTGCCGCCTTTCCGCCCGCGAGCTTGCTGTCGGACGGGCGCACCGCGGCCCACCTCGCATCTTGGCACCGCCGGCATAGGCCACCTGGAAGGGCTGGTGTACGAGCCGTCTGGGCGGCAGCGGCGGCGGTGGGCGGGCCGTCGCTGCGCCGGGGTCGAGCCGTCTTCCGCGGGGCTGCCGTACGTCCGCGCCGCTCGACCGCCACACGCGCTCATGCCGCCCCAGAAGCCCGCACTATCCACTGGCTCCACACGGCTGCTGGCGCGCGGTCAACCGACTCGCCGG
>BOPP01000002.1:5444415-5463169 GCA_017312745.1 Gryllus bimaculatus | reverse complement strand
CCCTGCCCGCAGCCGCCGCCGCCGCCCGCCGCCCTGCGCCGCCCCGCCGTGCGCCGCCTGCTGCAGCGCATGCCCGCGCCGGCGGAGGACTGCCTCAAGCTGAACGTCTTCGTGCCCCACCAAGGTACGCCCGCTCCGCGACCTGTGTCTCGTGTGTCGCTCGACTGCCATCCGGGGCCCCATATGCCGCATGGAGAAACCTGCGCCATCCCCCTTTATCAACAAGGCCCAAACGGATATGTCGCTGCTATGTTGTTAAGTGGTTTTGTTTTAGGAAGTGACTTCCGAGTATAAAAAATGATCCATTGCCATCGTTAGCGTCCTATTTTGTTGATAAACGTTTAAAAAGTAAATTAAGACGTGCCTTCAATTAATTTTCTGTCAGCTAAAGTCATCTGAGTGTCTTGCGTTTTTTTATTCCAAGTGCTTCCACAGGCAGTATATGCTTCCCCAAGTACTATAATGTGATGTTATACTGCATATTATGGATCAGAGTTGATCAAGAAATAATCCATTTTAAATACGCATGGATGTCATCGGCAGGTTTATATCCCTAATTTACGAGTACATGTCGCGTAAAAATATTAAAATTTCCAAAATTACGTGTATTTATAGGTAAAATGTTTTAGAATAACGACTGGTTGACATGTAGTGTCAGATTCAAATTTCGCGCCAACTGACTTGTCCAGGTATTATATCACAGCGCTCTCGAGATTATTAGAATCAAATGAGAAACTTCTACTCCGATTTAAGCTGCGTCGAAAGCAATAAGGGTAAATAAATTGTTATCCCTAACATTAAAACTGCCAATATAAAAACATGTTAAATGATAAAATTACTCTAATTTTGATCTACAGAAATGATGTTTGTAATTTTTCACTGCCTGCCGTTTGTATGTCTAATTGCATAATAAATAAGAAACTACTTCTGTCGTGTTCGCGAAATGAATTAAAGATAAAATTAAAGTGAAAAAGACAGTGATAATCTCGTGAAAACAAAGGGCGTAACCTATAGTATTTTATTTCATAATTTCTGTTCCTTCTTAAATTGTGTAATGCGAATATTCACTCTGGGTCTCTGAATGAGAGATCCATTTAAATATATAACATTTATTTATTAAATCATGATTTCACCGAAGTACATTGCGAGTGTTTGTTATCTATTAAGGAAAACAATCGAATCCTTTCCATGTATATTGCAAAACTTTTGTATTCATAAATAGTAACCATGTTAACTATTCTTATAAGATTTTAAAAGCACAGAAGTCTGCTTTTTGACTAAATGAGTTTATATTTATATATAAACAAACTTCAATAGAGAAAAATTCAGTGTCCATTATCTTCCAGAAATAAAAACAAAGGTATGTCTTTTTCTGGCACGTTCAAAATGCGTTGAGTTTTTTAACTTATTGTTGTTGGATATCATAACATTTTTGGAATGTAAACCTCGGTACGTTGGTATTGACACAGTGAATAAACCATACAAATTTATTAAAAATCAATTTTATCAATTTTTTTTAATCATTTAAATTTTTGTTTAATTATTTTATTTTGCTAACGTTTTTACCCACATTATTTTTTTAGAGTGGAAGGCTTTATTATTGTAATTTATCTTTAAATTTCTTTCTGAAAGTTAGACTTTTTATTAGTTCGCTTTTTCTAAAGGACCCTCATTTTATTTCTAATGACATTACTAATATTTTATAGATTACTTTAAAAAAACAACATTTTATCGAATTTCCTTGGAAATATGATAGTTTGTCATTAATTAGTTTGTCAAAATTAAATTCATGATGAATTTCAGTTACTTAACCACAATTCAAATGTCACATTACTCTTGATAAAGATTAAGCTGAAATGTATGCACTTATATTGAGTACATATTTGTGTTGTTTCAACCATTACGCGACATTTTTTTTGCTGTTACACGTTTTTATATTTTTTGAATTATATATTTAACAGTTATTGACACTATCAACAATACTGAACTAGCTTATCTTTAAAGATTCAACTAAAGTAAACAAGTTAATGGCAGTGTTTCCGGGACCGATCAGCTCAAGGCAAGTTTATCTCTCAGTTGGTCAACTCAAACTTTTCCTTCGCGTTTAAGTCAAACGAACAGAAAAATTATACACACTACTACCGACAGCTTGTCGACTTTCAATTACTCTCTTTTCTTGAGTGTTTACATATTTTACCGCAAGCCAACGTTTGTTTGAATAACGAAGCCGATGCAGAGTAAGCAAGCGCTCTCGGGAAAGTCGAGGCGGAGAGGCAGGGTAATGGTCACGTGTGAAAAGATACGTTTACATTTCTCCGTTTAGTTCAGAAAAATCTTTGAAAAAACTTTCCGTCTTCAAATGCAATCTCACTCTCTTAAATATCTCTGTCAAAAATAAAGAGATATATTTGTAAGTACTGTGAAAATTAGTAAAGAACTTCCATGAAGTGAAAAAGCGTTTAACATAATTTTGTTAATTGCCTTTAACATATTTTACAACGATTAGAAAATTAGTCATATAAAATTGTCATATTCAGCTCTGTACGTATTAATTAAAGTCAATTGAATAAAAACTAATCGGAATTTTGTAATTTTAGCTAACAGATATGATACAAAAGCGACGCTAAGAATGTTCTTTTTCAATACCTATATAAGAAATTTTGAAAAAATCAAAATAAGTACGTCATTCTCTGGCTGTTATCTTCTCTAGCGTGAATTAGCATATAAATTTCACTTCACTAACTTGTACACTGCATTAAAGGTTACACAGATTGTCTCGAGAGAAAATAAAACTGTAATGAACTGTTAAAAGTTAACAAGAGAAAATGTGATAAACGACTGATTGAGTGAGAAAGCAACTCAGTTTAAACGTACATTTATTATGAAGGGCGATTACGTGTATTAAAATGACATATATTATGAAGAAAACATATACAAATTATTCAAACCTATTTCAATTTTATTTTGGTTGCTTGAATCATCTATTGCACCATTTTATCAAATGATTATCGAAAAAACATGCTTGTAAAAATCAATGTATAAAAATAAACAACAATTAGTGGTTCTAAAACAGCACGTACTTTCTTGCCATAGTAACAGTTGCGTAATACTACTAATACTACAATGTCTCTCTGACTCAATCTCGTAATACTGATTTGAAATCGTGGAACATTTTGAGCGAAAATGAGCACTATGCGAGAAAGTAAAATAAATTTAAAATAACGGAAATAATATAATATTGTAGTATTCTACGAATACACAAAGTATTATTTTTATTGCCGCAAACAAAAATCAGCCCTCATTATCGCCTTCTGTTACTGCAATGAGTAGTAACAATCAACAATGACCGCTCCCCTATTCGTATTCACATTTAACACAATTGAAGGACACAATTTAAAATAAAATAACATATTAATAAAATTATATATGAAATTATATACAAAATATAACTTACGTAACATCCATCTGCGTAAATTGGAAGTGGGCGACTAAAGGCTAGCAATCTTTTATTTCATATTATTGTCAAAAGGTTTTAAATAATTTCTATAATATTAACTTTTAAATTAATAACAAAAGCTCCAATGTAAGAAGTAAACATAGAAATATGAAATAATATATACATTCTAACTTACGTAGCATACCACTGCGTCCAAACACCTCTAAAAAAAATTCGTACAAGACGCGCTGGAGACAGGGCGATTAACTATGACGCCCAATTACTCCACAAATACTCATATTTTCGAAAAATTCAACATGACCTTATTTTAAAATGTGTTTTTGATGAACACGTTTCATTAAGGAAAAATGTATCTTCATGATTGCAGTTATAACAGACGCCGAAAAAATTGATTTTTTTCAAAATGTCAAAGAAATGGTTTTTAACCAAAATTAGATCAGCGCCAGTTTCTTAAACGTCCTCCAGTCTATCCAACAACTAAATTTCATCAAAAACGATGTAGTTGTTTTTTTGAAAAGTTTGAGAAAAATAGTTAAATCAAAAATTAAAAATTGCCTATATTTGGCGCAAAATTACGCAAAAAATACAATTTTCGAAAAATTGTACCTGAACTTATTTCAAAACCTAATCTTAAGGAAGAAGACACCGATTTTTTTTTAATTTTCGGAAAGTTAGTTTTTAACCAACATGAAACCTGTTCCATTATTTTAAACGTTTTTCAGACTATCCAACAACAAAAATTCATTAACATAGATGAAGCTGTTTACTTGAAAAGTTTGAAAATGTCTTATGGGCTTCATGTAAATTACCTCCCAAATTTAGAATATCGGTTTTATATTAAAGGGGTCGTGGCATTACACAGATCGTTATAGGAATATAAATTTTGGAGAAAATTGGCTGAACACTTTAGCATTATTCACAGACGGAAGGACAGACAGACAGACGTTTTGCCGTCAATCGATTTTTTGGTATCAATAACCCACAAAACAGGTATTCTGACTACATCACTAGAGGATTGTTTCTAAATTTAGCAACTAAATGTATCCACTTTTTCGTTACCAGCGCCCTGTCATAAGAGCTTTTCTGCCGAAAATTTACCGTTTTTTTTTGCGCAAAATTACATAACTTTCTCTTCTTAAGAAGCTCATTCTTAAGCGAGAGAAAGTAATAAAATAATGCCTATAGAATCAGTGTTTGTTATTCTTGTTATGTTGTAATTCTATTTTCGACTTTTTCGAAGAAAGTGGCACCTTTTCCGTACTTATATTAGCTCAAATTGAATATTCGAAAATAGCCCTTAAGAAACTCAACCGCAAGTTAGCGTGACTTGGAAATTAATTTCCAAGAACCAAGCAATCACTCCAAGCAGTCCAAGCGCACATGATTCAGATGGTCTTTCATTCTCATTGAATGAGTATATTCATCGGAAACATTTCGTAATATTACATGTGTTCATGGTTCTTTAATCAATTTATAAAAATCATTGGATCGCCAAAGAGAGAACAGAATTTTTTTAATGTCAACTCTTCGAGAGAGCGACAGAGACAGAGAGAGAGAGAGGGAGAGAGAGGGAGAGAGAGAGGGAGAGAGAGAGGGAGAGAGAGAGGGAGAGAGAGAGGGAGAGACAGGGAGAGAGAGAGGGAGAGAGAGAGGGAGAGAGAGAGGGAGAGAGCTGTGCCCATGATATAGTCTAGTACAGAATGATTTAATTAAATTATTAAACAAATAAAATTATTAGAAAACTCTGTAATAACTTTTGAACATACTACAAAAAACTAATTAGTATTGAATGTACTTCAGATCACAATTGATACACAAATATTCCATAATAATCTTCATAGACCGCTAAATAGGGATATTTAAAGCATGTATTCATTGATTTTGATTGAAATGCCAAACCTTTGTGTATTTTACCATAGCAATTTAACCTTAAGAATTTCAAGATATTTCTTTTGATACCCCAGAGAAAATTTCCAAAATTTTCTCAAAAAGTAGTTCGAAATTTTGTCTTAAAATTTCTAGTGAGAATATAGTGAAATACTCTAACAAAGATGGCGTAGGTCTAATTTTACCTAAAAATTCTGAACTTAAAAAAGTTGTTTTCTCGTTTTTCTAAAACTACAATATTGAAGATAGCATTTTTTCTTCAAATTATTCAAAAATGTTCTTCACCATTAGTAATAAACGTTGTGTATTATTTTGAAAATGTTAATATTTTTCTCGCAGTGTTAAGTGAAATATAGGCAACACTAAAAATATTTCAAAACAGAGATTGACTCAAAAAGGCTCCCAATTTTTTTTTCTTTCTGAACCGATTCTGCTAACTGCATTGCAAACGCTGACATAAACTCCACTTTTCTGTATTCTTTTGTTATTCTAAAAATTACACAAAATTATTTTTTGCATATCTCTACCAATATGGTAGGGGTGAAACTTGTTACTTCAAGATGCGGAGGGCACTCGAACAACTATTGCTGGAATCTCTGGCAATGTCTCGAGAGCTTATATGGGGATTGTTATGAACAGCTGTAAGAACGTCGGCCTGTGCTTCCTCATTCGTTGCCCTTCTGCTCCGCAAACGAGTCTTTGCGTTCCAGTCGCCTCTCTGCACAAGGCTTTTACAGATTCTCATTATAATGGTGTGCGAAGGCCGCCGTCGATCTGGGTATCTTTCAGCATAGAGTAATTCACTTTTCTTTGCATTTCTGCCACATTCATCCAACACCAGAATTAAGTCCATCTTCTCCTCATTCGTATACATCTTCCCGGATGTTTCTTCACTATTTTACTGCGTTTACAAATTTCTTCTACATCTGGAGAGTTACCGTTTAGTTCTGACTGCATTTCCTTTCTCCACCGCCCTTTTATTCTACCTACCCTTCTTACGTCACTTCGAGGCATCTCCAGTTTTCTCACTTTACTCTGCCGACGCAACGGAAGGAAATGACCTCGTCGCTTATCACCCGGAATTTCTCGTTCAGATTACGGAAACCAGCAGTCGGCGTGCGTATTTAGAACTCTAAATTTTTCGAAAATTTTGTTATGTAACATACGGCAATGTGCATATTTATGAACTCGTCTCTTCACGCTTGTTATCATGAGCTAAAAAATCTATAGGGTTCTATTGAAAAAATCGAAGTTCGGTCAAAATTTCTGCAATAAAAAATGCAATAGAATGATATTATGCATGGCCATATGTGCCCCTTGCATATAGTAGTTTTAGTGAAAACCGCATCTCAGTATCTGCATCGGTTCAGAAGAAAATTGAAGGGATCATCTTAAGTGCGCTTCACGGTATTTAGATTATGTAAAGAAGAGATTTAAGAGTTGTTTTGTGAGTTAAATTCACATGTCATAGCCTCATTTTGGATTTTTGTTCGCGAAAATTACCGTTCTTTAATTTGTGCCTATTTGTGTCGATTAATCAATTTTCTCATTCGAAAATTCCGAAAGACTTACAACTTTACCGTACTTTTCCAGTTTCCACCGACCTTTTGCATGTGATTACACAACTGACTTATTTCGCTGTAGACGCAGACAAGAGCTCTCAAATTCGTGAGGAAAGAGCTGCAGGAGATATAGTTCTCATGTTGGATGGAAGTTGAGCGGTTGCGGTCAGGTTTATCACGACGAAATGTATTTCTTAAAAAAAATGTTCAACAGATAAAAATACAATTCGGAAAAAATTGAATTAGTAGTTTGGACTATATATAGTTCATTTTAGTGTTATTATTTTAGCTGCTAGGAGGGTCAGCTGCCTACCCGCCTGCCTCTCGCAGGAAACGACTTTGGAAGCAGAGTAGGTCGCTTTCCACGAGCAGTGGTGTTGAATCACAAGCGAACGCGCTGGGTAACATATACTTTGCCACAGAGTTGGCCATTTTTACGTCCGTGAAATCATAGGGCCAATTTGCAAAATCAGGATGCTTGATCAGGATGCAATTGACTTGCAGTGTGTGTCGACACCCAAAAGTTTGATCGTGAGATTAATACGGCGTGTGCTTCCGATGAATATTATTAGGATTAAGACTTATAGAGATCGGGACAGGTTTCGACATGTCCCATCGCGACATTACCTTTGAAACGCATAGTTTAATTTTTGATGACACTTCGACAAAATTTGCTACAAAATGGGTCCAAATATTTCATTAAGCTTTGTCCTTGGATGGAATTAAAGATGCTCAAAAGGAAGGCACAGTTTTCGTTTTCGTTGAAATCCCTGAATTTTCCCAAATTGAAAAAAGAATAATTTGAGGAAATACGTGCCTTTGTAGCACCCGTAGAGTTTCCAGTAAACAATAATTCCTTATTATAAAATAATTGTCCTCCGAATACTTTTGCAAGTCGTTGTCACCTTCTAACACATTCTTGTATCATGAACCGTTCACTATCCAACAGAAATACATATTAATAAAATATTAAGATATCTGAATGATAGGAAACTCAGTTAACTCTTTTAACAAATAGTTCTCTGAAAGGCCGGTATCGTCAAGTAAAGCATATTTCTTGTCCCATTGCAACACAGAAGGTTACCGGACAGAGAGGTGGGAAATAGTAAGTAAACCCGGATCCGAAGCCCGTCTCTTTGACACTGCTTTACACCTTCTACCGAGAGGAGCGTTTCAATCGCGTTGACACGCATCTCTCGCCGATTCCCTTTGATGTTCGGAGTATTGGGACCAAGGGGCGCTGTGGTCCGCCTGATGCTCGTCGTTTTGTGGATGCGCAACCGCCTCTGTTAACAAACGTCACATATTCCAAACGCCCTTTCAAATTTACTTTTCTCAACGTAAGCTTATAGATGGCTGAAAGTTTAGAAGGGATGAATTAAAGTTCATGTAAAATGAAATTACGTTTAATGTAGACCAAAATAAATATGTATTTTTTGAAGCATATTCATATACAATTGTGTGCTTCAGAATTGCCTTACGATTGTCCCCAATCATATCATATGATTTTTATACTGTAAACGTCTGTCAACAAACGTCACATATTGCAAACGCCCTTTCAACTTTACATTTCTCAACGTAAGCGTATCGATGTCTGAAAGTTTGGAAGGGATGAAGTTCAAGTACAAAGGAATTACATTCAATCTAGATCAAAAGAATCTGAATTGTCTGAAATATGTTTGTCTACAATTGCGCGTCTAGGTTTCATCATGAGATTGTTCCCAAATGTTTTATTACAAAACATACATACATTTTTTAATTGTTTTATAAGTGTTTCCTTACATAATATATGCATTCTTGAAAACATATACCTCCGTTATTATCATTATTAAAACATTCAATATCTAATCTCTTTGTGTGTCCTATAGTAGAGTAAATTCTCCTCTATGGAGTGTCTCGTTGTGCCTTTTGTTTGAGAAACAGTGAGGCAAAGTACACTTCGCTTAGATACTACAGTGTTTTCTTGAATAAATATTATTTTTCGTTTTAAAGTAAATTGAAACAATTGAAGATAACAGTGATACGAATTTATAACAAAAATACTCATGTAAATATTAAAATTAGAAAAAAAAGTGACTCGCTGAACTTAATGTGCCTCTTCCTAACATTTTTTGGCAAAATAAATATTACTGGCTTTTATGAAGCTGAGACTGAAGCTCTCCCAATATTAAAAGTGTTTTCAAGAACAGAATACCTATCTCATACGTTATAGCACGCGCTGCATGTTCCTGATAAAAGAGTAATAAAAAGTTTGATAGTACATAAGAAATCGTTATCAATCATTTATGCATTGTTACATCATTACCATCAAGGACTGCAAAGATATTAAATTTCACGACCTATAATGTTAGCAAAATAATATAAGCAATTTAGTGTTTAAAGCGCAGGAAATAATGGGAGAGATGTAATACGCGTAGTATGTTTTCATTTGATGTGTTTTGATATTCAAGAATTGAGACAACGCAATTTCCAAATATTTATCACATTCTATGGGAACGGAATTATGGAAGATAAACTATTCAATCGGTTGCAACTAATTAAAGTTTGGAATCAACAAGAGTTCTGAAATTTTGCAATCAAATGACTTAATTTTCCAAAAACAGACAGCTTGTTATGAAAGTAATACGATTAAAATTTAAACTATTGGCCAAGTTTTGAACTTACTCCCATGAAATTCTAAGAATAATATTGTTTCCATTTAATTGCTACGCGTGAACACACATATTCCATAAGTGAGCAACGAGGAAAATACCTCAATGGGGCTAAATCGGTCTGTTTGAACAAACGCCGATTTAGTTCACAAGTGAGGTGACAAGATTTGTGCGATTAATCCTCGTTCAAGAAGACACAGCCATCCTCTTTAACGTTGCAGATCGACTTCGGACGCACAACGCTAAAATTATCGAAACTTTGCTTAAAGGAGTCACGATGCTATTTTCAAGAACTTTGCTCCACTTGTCGGCCGGTTATCGGCAGATCTAGACAATGCTTACGTGTCTGTTCTTCTTTAACTCCGATAAGTCTACCCTAAACCCTTCACTCAACCCTTTCACGTAACTCTTCAACGGTTTTTTTATGACCCTTCAGCAAAATCGTTTCGTGACTATCAGAAAATGAATAAAGGATATCAAATTTCGAAAAAAATAGTTTTAATTAAATTTCAAAACAAATTAATTGCGAATTATGTAGTATATGGAAGTAGTAATACTGTTACGGAGAATTGCCGTGTTAATCGGGAAAAGACGAACCATATTTTCATCTGAGTTATTCAAATGTTTCTTTCGTGTGGTCGGACTAATGACTTTTCTTTCCGAGACGGTAATAAATCATTCCTTTTCTTGTTTTAGTAGATTCAAAGTTAATTTTAGTTTACAATTAATTATCATAGTTACTCATTAATTTTCAGATACACTTGTAGACACTAACCACCAAGAACACTGGTCTAATTCATATGGGTGGCATAACAAAACTAATATTATTCAGAATTTTAATGCAAGTTAGCGTAGCATTTTACAGTATCAATTGCAATATATTTGTAAGGAACTTAAACAAACGTATACAAATAATTTCAAAATATATTATTACTGATGACATTCGGTTTTAGAAATTTCTACTCTCTTAAATGGATACACATATTTCAAAACCAAATGTTCCCTCAATGTTTTTAGTAATATTTAATTTACATTAATATTACAGAAATATAGGATGAAGACAATTACCACTCTAATTTTGAATCTCTGAATACGAAGTAAATGTCTTAACAGGTCTTCTTGCAATATGTAACTGGAGAAGTATTCCAGGAAGCCGTTAGGTCGATTTTTATAATTAATTTATTATTGTAATAACAGGTTACGAAAAAATTTCGAACGATACAATAACTCAGTCTAAAAATGATCTCAGGTTTGAAAAGTTTCACCTCAGTGAACCCAAGAGGATAACGAATTGTAAATTGTTATCAAAGCGATAAAGCTTATTTCACCACAAACGTTTTACCAGGTAAGCGCCATACCAGCCACGAGTCTCGCCTTTGTTTTCATCGTCGCCTTGTCAACAAACGCACCGTACGCAACCAATCGCCAAGAGCGTCGCGCAGCGTCCAGGAGCCAGCGCGTACGTAACGCGGCCGTCCCTCCCCCTCCCCCCCCCCGTCCCAGGAGTCACCTTAGCCGGCGGGCCGCAGGGGACACACCGAGTCCCGGCGCCGGGCCCAGCTGTCATAGAGTTATTCTTTTGAAAAATGCGACTGCCCTCGGCGGTGGTGGCGGTGGTGGCGGAGGAGGGGCTGGCTGGCGCGAGCCCAGAGGCCGACAGGCGAGTCTATATTTACCTGCGGTCGGTGGCCGCCGCCGCCGTCGCTCGCTCACCCGCTCACCGCCGTTGTAGCGTCGTGCGTAACACATGCGTCGCACCGGCATTTTTTTCTATTCGATTTAACAATCCTATATTGTACCCGACAACGCCATGTTAATCAGTTCTTACGCCCGACATCCTAAATTTTGTTACACTTTAGAAAGAAGGTGTCACTCGAATAACATGTTATTAAAATTTTGCTGTGGCTTGTGTTACATTTATGTGAAGTAAATCTACAACATGGCACAGCTGTTTTTACTTCCCATATGATAAAAGGCGTATGTAATTTTTTTCTACCTTAAAGAAAAGGGCTTTTTTGAATGTGCACTCGCGAACTTACAGTCCGACATGCTAATCGTTACGCCACCGAAGCTGCTAACCGGTCTGAGTTTTTGCGTGCGTGCGAACAGGCCAGCGACCTTGAATTCGGGTACGGCCAGAGTGAATCCGTGATCGGACAAATGTACGTTCCATAGAACACGGTTCTTTGTATCCGAATATTTCAAACACTCAGTAGAGTGTATGCACGGTCGTAGTGAATCAGACGCGTTATGGCAAACAAGATAGAAGACACTGTAATGAACTTGAACTATTCGGCTGAACATACCCTCTCATAATGGCCATAAAAACGTGTATGATTTTCGTTTTTAAACGCAAAGTCCTGTCCTGACTCAATTGTACGAATTTATGTCAGGAAATTCCCGAAGGCGTCAATGAAATGTGTTACTGAAACTTTCTGCCAAACATTAACTGAAATTCATTAAAGCAAAATAAAAAGCCGTTTCTTAACCTTTTTATGTCGTGTGAACTAAATCGCCTTAGATATAACTACGCGAGAAGTCCCTACCTGTTTGATTCCTTTGCATGTCGCCTATAAGTGATTAAATTGAGTGATAAGAGTCAGGCGCAGCCAACCAGATTCGTATCACTGTAAATCGGTAGAATCAGTTGGAGATTACACCGAAAACCTTTTTCGTCCGAACATGGTTTCTCCGAAGGTATGCTAAGCAACCGCCCCGCCCCGACCCGACTCGATTCGATTCGATTCGACCCGACCGGACCCGACCCCACCCGACCCGACCCGACACGACACGAAACGACCCGACACGACACGACACGACCCGACACACGACACGACGCACGACACATGACACACGACACGACACACGACACGACACGACACACGTCACGACACACGTCACGACACACCACACGACACACACGACATACGACACGACACACGACAGGACATAGGACACGACTCGACACACGACACGACACGACCCAGTGCGTTGGCTGGACTACCGTTGATCCACAGCTGCGCAATATCAACCACGCACTCGTCACTCATGGTCCGCGGGAGAGCAAGTGAGGCCCTTGTGTGTGGGAAGTGTTGATGGAGATTACTGCTAATCCGCGCGGATGGGGCGTTTCAAGAGAAGCTGAAGAGCTTCTCTGGATGAAGGGTTTGCGAAAGGCTTTGAGTTTGAAGTACGCTCATCCCAAGAAATAGTTATTTTCATTATGCACTGCTTGCTGATTCCCGTTCGTTCAGTGGAAATTTAATTTGCTGATACAAGACACATTACAATGAGCATTACCATCACGCTAGTTATTTATTCGTGGTTCCAAGAACGGTACAATGTTACAGTGTCTCGGTAAATATGGCGAAGTTGAGATTGTTTTTACTTCGTGGCAATAAATATGGATCTATGAAAATTAAATGGTGAAAAATGATTAATGTGAAGAAACTCAACCATTACGACGAGTAATTCATAACTCAATTATCTGAATAGATATATCATGGCAGATCTTTTTCAGAGTAATTTTATTTTTAAAGACGTTAGGTATAAACTGACCTGTAAACGAGCACTGAGGTATGGAGAAAAAATATCTGTAAAATAATTGCCTTGCTTTACCCCCAATATTCATTGGTTTTACTGTCATCAAAATCGATTTTAAAATATCTATATCATTGAAAAGAGTTGTCACTAAAAAACAGTGACCGTTTCATGGATTAGTTTACATTCTAGTCACCGAAAATTAATGGTTCAACATGGAGCATCCATAGTCTTTTAACGAAGAGATTCGCAAAAAATCCTTGTTCTCAAACCTGAATCCTGTCTAACTCTAAGAATAGGTTTCTCAACAACCCGTCTACTCACGAGCCAAGCTCCCTTCTGTCCACATTCACCTGCTCGCCCTGTGGTCTGTATCTAAATTCGACCGACGAACCTCACAGGCGGACTATCAATCTACCACCACGTGGAAAATGTTCTCCCGCAAGTTATCTTCCTCCTTCGATCTCCTGCAGAATTAGTGTGATTTAAATACTTACGATACCAAAACATATACTACTGTAGCATTTTTACATAATGGGGTTTGAATTTAACATGTTCTTAGAATTGTAAACTTTTACAGTTTAGTTTAACAGAAAGAGAAATAAAGAGCTTCTTTGTGTATATGAGATCATTCTCTGTCTGGGAGATTTTTTTTATTAATTTGCATACATGTACGATATAGATTCCACGATAATGGCTACGAATTTCTTTCTTCTTAGAATTGAAAGGATTTGGTTTTTTAAAATGAGTAGTTATCATAATGTGCATTAATAAGAATTTGTAATCAAAATTTTATTTCTATTTACCGTGACGTTAAATATATGTTTCCGTATATTAACATAATTACCAACAAACTCTTGCTTCCTATGTGCCAGTTTCGAAGTCATTATTTGGTCTGTTCTGGCTTGATTCAGCTCTGCAATGTGACAAAATCTTTTTTAATTTATATATATATATATATATATATATATATATATATATATATATATATATATATATATATATATTTGGTTTTCGCGTACATACTAATATATACTGGAACTAAAAAAATTCTAAATAAAATGTGCTATGTTTCTGTAGACTTTTAGCTAATTGATAATATATTTTCAAACATTTAAAAAAATATATCGATTACCAAATAAACACTTCATAAATATATTGGCAAGGAATGCATGTGAGGCACAAATGCTTCGAATACATGAGCATTCTGAGCAATCGTTTTACGTCCAATATTTTATTCTCATCGGAAATAAAGAGAACAATAAAAAAATTACTGATCAAGGGTTTCTGCAATAAAGACTAAATTTTCTTTTTTTCAAAATTTTCAAAAATAATAATTTAAATACAATGAAATCAAGAGACGTTTCATCCATAATTTATTCTCACGGACATTTGTTATAACCAATTTAAATTCAAAACATCCTGGAGCAGGCATGTTAATGTCTCACGCCAGGTGATCACTTGCTTTCTTGAGTTCGCGAGCACTTCGACCAAAGCTGACGCGATATTAAAAAGTTAGGGTTGTACAAAACGTTTCTGAGAGCAAGGGGCGTCATTGGATACCTGGTCCCCAAATGACTTTGGAGATGTCTTCAAGTAAGTCAGTTTATAGTTACTGTGCTCAAAGTGATACTAATTTTTAGTTTGTTACTAAAGTAAAGAAGTGATACATTACAATAAAATACATCAGTCATTTTTGAAATTGTCGATTGAGAATACAATCATTTATTTTGAATCCAAAGAAATCTTGGTTTCGCCATTGCATTTACTTAAAAGGGCATTCACTGCATTAACTTCCTAAGATCAGGTTAGGAGACAATAAAAAATATCTCCTCTTAAAAGAGCTGTTCACGCACAAAGGAAACTTCTTTTTTGGCTATATTGGCTTGTATAACACATAACGCAATGGTTTTATTCCCGGTGGATGAAAATGAAAATGGTGTTTAATTGAATATAACACAAAACGAAAACTAGCACGGATTTGTCCACTCAAATAATTGCTTGTCATTTGCCAAAAATATTTATATAAAAGAAAATAATTCAAAAGAAAATATCCTGAAATTAGCTTTAAAGTTGCAAAGTAAATAAACATAATTAAATTCTCGTTTGCTCGGTACAACATATCAAGGTAAACTTACTTTTATTTAAGGCAACTGTTATTATTTATACTTCGAGTACGTACCTTCCCCGCTTCAGCGTGTACACACCACTTTCTGGACTTGGAGGGGAAATGAGAGCGGAGTCAGGGGCAGTTCCTCGTCCCAGGTGCGCTGGGCTTCCCAGGCAGACAAGTAGCCTTTGCGGGCAGAATTTGCCATGCCTAAGGAAAAGGAAAGGTTAAATTTTATTGGAATACTATTCTAGAGATTGAAAAGGTTAACCAATTAAGAATAACGTTAAATTATCATAAGGATTTAAAAAAAAAAATTACGTCAAAAATCGTCGTTAAATTACGTCACGAATATACTTCCTGCCGCGACAACATGACCATTATTTTGAATAGTTATATTTCCAACTGAACTCTAGATGTGACAATGAAGTTACGTTTACGTGCACAGGAAAAAAAGGTAATCTCAGCATTTGTTCATAGGATCAGGGAAATCAGATGAAAAACCTAATGTAGATGGGTCATCATATTAGTTAATTACAAGCTTCGAATATTAAAATTAGTCAATTAATGTACCTTAATTTTCTTCTTTTATTTTAATAATGCAGAGATTTATTTTCCCATACCGTGTTTTTAATTACAAATGTTAACTATCTTTAGTATTCACGCACGTGGGTAGTTTTCCCGCACGTGGAAATATTGTTTTTATGTAATGATATAACAATATTCCCAACCACGATTTTCGTATTCATGGTTACTTGTTTTTCCAGATATCCAATGTAAATCCAATAACGTTACATTAAAGGAAAACATTTTGTTTGTAGTTCTGTTACGTATGAATGTTCACATTATTATTATTATTATTATTATTATTATTATTATTATTATTATTATTATTATTATTATTATTTGCAGTATTTATGACTTCATAAATTATCATTTACATATGATTAAATAGTGAATAGCTACACAAATCAATACTAACGTAATGTCCAGTTATGCAGAAAATATTACAAAACTAATAAATTTCATTTTGTATTTTCGACTGAGATATAAGTGAATTCAACAAATATATATCGCCAGGTATAAAAGCTCGCTTGGGTCTGGAGGTCGTGCCAGGATGACCGGAGGCGGGGCGACGAGGCAGGTGGACGAAAAAAACGGTAAGCATCGAGCAGTCCAAACGAGCCTCAGGCGCAGGGGTGCGGATTGGGACGGTCAGACTGGTAGTGACTGGAAACGATCACAACGGTTTTGGACACTATGTCGAAAGAAACGTAACAGCTTCTTTACTACGCCAAAAAACACTTCCTATTTTAAAGTGGTGTAAATTGGTTTAAAAGTTGCAAAATTCAAACTTTCAAAAATTCTTTTTTTAAAAGAACTATCCAACGCAAGTGGTTACAAACAGGCAGCCTTGATCCAGAAATAGAAAATAATGAATTTGCCTTGCTCTCACTCACCTTGCTCCCACTCATGCAAATTAAATTACAACATGGCTCTGCATGTCCCGATTTGTTCAACGCGATCTGGATGAAAGAAGTCACAGATTCCAGGGCAAATAGTCACAGAGAATGTTGATATATATGACTTGAACCACACAGTTTTCGGATACACACCAAATGCACCAAAATACAATTTACACAACAGCTTACTGTACATCTTATAATGAATCCGAATCCCAAGTTTGGTAAAAATTAGAACAGCATTTGATTCGGCAGGATCCACAAGATGTGCCAAATTGTGTTCCTCAAAGGCGTCATCCCCGAATTTTTTTGCCAAATGGAAGGCTCGGCAATGGCTTGCAAGTGTTTTGCTTTCTGAGAGTAGTTTGCTGTGAAGTGTCAATGGTTACCTTTCCAACTTTATGCTCGTTTCTTATGTTCTCTTGGTGTTTGAGAAGAATTGGTATCTGTTTCCTCACAGTACTGTTTATGTCTTTATTATAATAAACGTTGGACTGACATTTGGAGGTTCATTGCTTTACGAAATGGATACAAGACACATTGCCTTTGAAGTCAAAGATGCAAAAGTTCAAAGTCCGAAGCATTTCACTGTCTTCTCCTTTAAATCACGGTTCAGTTGAAGGATTTGGGGCAGTAGCAAAATAATCTCCACCAATTATAGAAACCCTCCCGCTGTTTGTAAATATAAATATCTAAATGTTGGAGAAAGTGTGACTTATCTTACCAGGTTTGCAAAATTTTCCTGTTTCCAGCTAGTCGACGGAATTTTATATGCTACTAGAGAGTGAAAATTCTTAGCTATGATTTATTTTATAGGTTTGGGCAAATTTATAAAACTGTCCGTATGTACCTCCAGCCTCGACTAACACGACTTTACAGGGAAAATACAACATACCTTGACACCACGAAAATTATTTTCGACAAAACGTCTGTTTCTCTCTTTGAAGAATGGGAAACAGCATTTATCACGAACGAAATAAATACTTTTGTGAATGCATTACAAGAGAGCTTATCAACAAGATCTCCACCATTTCAATGAAGAAACGAATGAGAGTAACGCCCAAGAATTTAATAGTAACGTATTTGAACCAAAGTTGACGTACTTGTTTTCGTATTCAATGAACCAAATCTGCTATCTGGATCATATGACAATTACTAGTTGAATTTCTGCATAAACAAAATTTGATTCATTAAAACGTTACTTACAGACAACGTCTGATTGATATGTGATAAATTATCTTTTTTGATGGTTAATTGTGGATATATTAAAAAAAGAATCGATCTGAAAATGATTATAATGTGTGTTAATTTGTGCAAGTTATGCGCTTAACGCTACAAATTCAACATATATAACAGGATACAGTTTTTTGTCTGTGCATTTCATTATTACCCGGAAATTGAAAACAGCCATATAGAATTGAAGACGAACATATCTATTGAAAGATCTACAAAAGCATCTAGTCACAAGCTATAATCGCAAAATAAGTAATGCTTTAAGTGTCCGTACCTCCGAACTATGAACATTTTGTTCAGATGAAGAACGAGGAGAAATTCACACAATATACTAGAAAACTCGTAAAAAAATTGTAGTATTTGGACTGTGAAAATGTTTGTAATAAGCTCCACAGTCGTGGAATGCAAAGCCGGACGGTGCTCTCCTTGCTATTTCGGGAGGTCCCGATCGCCCTTGGGTGGACTTGCAAATGCCCGAGTCGATTGCACGCCACTTCCCCTTCTCCACCCCATTCGTACACAGTGCGCGGGAGTAGGCGTGGGCGATGGCGATGGCGATGGTGATGGCGCGGGTAAGGGTGTGGGCGTGGGCGTGAGTGCGGGCGTATGCAAGGGCGTGGGCAGGGCAATGGGCGTGGGTGCCGACGTGGGCGCGGGCGTGGGTGAGGGTGTGGGTGAGAGTGTGGTCGAGGGTGTGGTCGAGGGTGTAGGCGAGGGTGTGGGTGAGGGTGTGCGCGAGGGTGTGGGCGAGGGCGTGGGCGAGAGCGTGTCTGTGGAAGCAGGCGTGGGCGTAAGTGAGGGCATGGGTGAGGTTGTGGGCGATGGCGCGAGCGAGGATGTAGGCGAGGGCG
>BOPP01000002.1:5430226-5444231 GCA_017312745.1 Gryllus bimaculatus | reverse complement strand
CCACTCCCGCCCCGCCCTAGCTCAGCCCTCGCCCCCGCCTCCGCACCAACCGCCCGCCACGCCGAGGCGCCCATGGCAGAGACGCAATGATCCAGAAGCGCCGCCTCGCTCCGACCTTTTGGAAAGTGATGACCCTTCACTATTGCCCGTCCATCGAGAGGGTTTCCGCGGGCGAAGGGAACGGCGTGGAATTCGTTTGAGGCTGGACTGTGCCGCGAATAAAATATTTTAGTAATGAAATTTCTAACCATTGTAACATGTTATGCTGATTTTGGATTTTAATTTGACGGGCAATATTACGTACCGGAGATACGATTTCAATATATACGTAAGAAACTGTGTTTGTAATTTTTATTGGAAAAAGAATTACGGATGAACTTTAAACTAAAGCAAATATAAAGTTAATCGCTTCATTAATGTTATATATTAAGAAGTTGTATAATTTTACGTGAAGACGTAGGGTACCTCAATGATTGGACGTCCGAGAAAATGTTACGAAATACAATATTGTATTTGTGGAAAGCTAGCTAAAAATATGCTAGTTTCGGAGTAAAATAAAAGGGACATTCCTACACCTTGTGTTATATATCGTAAATTCGCGTAAGAGTTGAACACGATAGAACAATACTCGCTGGCTATTACGATTTAGGCCTTTTAGAAATAATTATGCAGTGAGTAAGGACAAGCGTCATTTATTGCACTCGAGGGTATAGAAAAGTATCTTTTTTATGACGACCGTTGTACCAGACGTTGGTAGCATCGGATAATGAGAATGAGAGCAAAGCTTCAAACGATTAGCGCAGCACTGTCCAGGGAGTGGTTCCAAGGGTATGAAGATATTCCTTTTAAAATATTGCAAGATTATGGTTTTGACTAGATCATAAGATTTCGAAAAAGTTAGTAAAAAATAAAAACGTTTACTAAAGTGAGAATGCAACATGGTAGAGGTGAGGTTCAAACAATAATTTCTACTTCTTAGCGAAAAACAATACAAACAATACGAAACGAGCAGTTGCATGCCGCGGTGTCCTAAGCCTTTTACTAACCTCCCGACAAGTCATAGCCCGACTAGAACCCATTTGGTTTGCCTCTCTAGAATAAGGATGAAGTTGCATAGGTATCAGTGATCGCCATTTTGCTTTTATAGTTGAAGAACATGAAATAAAAAAATGTTCATATAAACGTAATTTAGTTTGTGCTACTGTAACTGTAAGTAGAGTAAACAAGGCTTGTTATTTTAGAATTAAACTCTATTGAATATTTTTTTTAAATTATCGGAACTGATTTGTAATGTACCGTGCAAGTCTTCTTTGAAAATATTAAGAATTAATAATAATTATATACATAAACGATAACGTATTCAATGTTTTACACAGTTCTTTACATATACAGTTCTGTCACGTTCACCTTTCTTCGAGATTTTCTATCGACTGATGCGAGAACATCTATTAGATTTATTCAGTAATGGAAACTTAACTGAATTGTATCCTTTTCCCCCTCCCAAAGCAACAGTCAGGATGCAATCGCGGTATGTTTTCTGAGGAAACCAAAGAGGAAAAGGAATAACGTGGAAGCAGATGTTTAAGAAATGTGAACGCTAGATGCAAAAGGGCTATGCCCATGACACAATATAAAATACCTACTTGTATTAATATCTGAAAGGAAAAAAAAATGTTTTTTTGAATAAAAACAAAAAGCTCAAAAAAGTTACTCAGAGCGTTATTATATTATTTTTCCAGAAAAAAGTATGATACTGCGATAAATAATGGAAAATGTAATGGAAACGTTCCCCAGAAACAAATTATCCAAAACGTTCAAATGAGATTGCTTCTGGGAAGATAATTCTGCGAATCCTTCAATATAACATTGGCTTTCAACTTAGAAAAACAGTGATAAAACAATTTTAATTTTTAATACATTACTTGCCAGTAGAGCGCATAATCATGCAATATTTTTGTGTCATTGGATTATATCTACCATCTCCTTGCATAACCGTACAGAATCTCTGGAAATAAGCCAAATGTACGAGAACACGTAGGAACACCATCGTAGTCAGTTGAATATCTTGGTATGTTAAAAAATATTGGTCTAATACATATAAGAGCAGAATAAACATAAGCAAAATTAATCATACTTTCTGGATGTACTTAATATTAGTAGAGTACAGAGTAAATTTGTAAATGCCTTCTTGGTATACGAATTGTATCTTTCAACAGTGGTTACTAGTGGCGTAAAGACACGCAACGCTACAACAGTGATACGATTGCGTACGAAAAGCAACGTCTCGCACCAACACTGTATCAGTGATACTAGTGTTTTGAAACGAACACACTTTATCACATGCACTCGGTTTTTATGTAGCAAATGAAGAGTTTACGTTCAAAGCGGCGTACCACCATTTCTACTCGAATAATTTTACGTACTGATGTGTTTTTGAGTCGCTTCACCACCATGTTGCCATTGTGTCGTTTCTTTTAAGTCAAACAGTATTCGAAATCCATACAATCGTATCGTGAACTATGAGGCTGAATGTGAATGTCTTCCTGAAAAATTGCGTTTCATAGAGATACGTCTATTTGAAAATAAGCTATCTAGTTACGCTTTCGAAATCTGGTGTAGCCTCTTCACTAAAATATTTAAAATAGTTGAATCTGTTGGAAAAAATATGTATGCAGTAATACAAATGTAAAAATATTGGCAGGAGCATACCGGATCTTGGGAAAACAAATGGTGTGCCGCAAAAATAAATTGCAACATAAAAAAATATTTACATAAAAACATTACTCCTGGCTCAGATCACAATTTTTTAATTTTTAATTTTTTCCATTTTCTCATTAAAATCGTATTAAAATACCCAAATGTATTAATATTTTATCCTTTTTTATACACTATCTCTATTTTTACGTTTTTTATGTGTGGAAATTTGGAAAAAATGTTGAACCATATTTTTTGATATGATTCCAAAATATTCTAGACCGGATTTTTAAAACACTTCATTTTTACCATTTCGTACACCATTTTAACATTATACAACAAAATATCATTTACAACAAAACCAATATCAATATCATATATTCAACAGAATGCAATCATGTAAAAAACTCAATTCAATAATACCCGGTATCATAAATCCTTTATACATTGATCTCAAATTCTCAGCTTTAAAAAAATTATATTCTTTTAAACAATAAGCATATCGATTAGGTATAATTACACTAAACATTTGACCTTGGTTTATCAGTTTTTAGATCCAATTCCACTTCATTATTTTCATATTTTGTATGTACGATTCTCTCTACCGCGCACGCCCAGAATTGCGACTTGGAGCCCTGCCCTGAGGCCGGCCGGGCGATGACCGGAGGCCAAGGACACCAACACCCACGTAATGATGGTGCAGTGAGACGCCCTCACCAATGGGGGGAGCCATGTAGCACGCAAAACCCTTGAAATGACAAGGTTCTAACTGATAAAATCGAAGAAAAGCGGTTAGCGTACCGGACTGTTGTACCCAAGTTCGCGGGATCACCCCGATCGAAGCCGTGGATATTTAATGGCAAGAAAATCCTTCGTACGCCTTCCTTCGGAGGGGAAGTAAAGCCAGCTGTCCCATGTTAGTAGATTTACTTGCATGTAAAAGATCCTCAAGCCTAAATGACGACTCTGAGCTAAATTCAAATCGCCTGTTTCTCGCCCAAGAAATACCACCTTTCTCTGCTAGTTGATGAAAGGAGCGTAGCGAAATTTGCGTGGTCAGACGGAAGAGCGGGCCCGGGTCTTGCCACGTCTGAGTCTCGCCCACGCCCGAGTCTCGCCACGTAAAATAAGGCTAATTCAAAATTAAATTTAAAGAAAATAGTTTGTTAGTGTGACAAGGCTACTCCTTCACGTCGAAAATACAGTGAGGCAGTCCGTGGACACGTAGTTAGTCGAATTTGAGAGATGATTGAATAGTGATTTAATGAAACTGTGGCATCAATTTATTCAAAACGATTTAAATGTTAGAACGTCATCCACATCACAATTTTCCTTGAAGTTTTCCATTCATGCAGGTTTTGTTTTGCTCTTGAGATCTTGTATCAGAAGTAACTTTTTTCTAAATTGCTACTCTTGTACAAGAGACCAATAGATGAATGTAAAAATGTACTACTAAGAAGAATCTGGAAGAGAGAAATTCGGGATAATTAATTGCAACTAACTCGTGTTGCAACTTATTAATTACTGCCAACTCATGTACTTTGGAATTATGCCATCAAAATATTGGAATAAATCTGGCAATAAGCATAATTGGGTCTATAAAAAGACAGAGAAATAATGAAAATAAAATTGGCATGCTTTATTAGTTGAAGACAGTTAATGGCATACATTGTTATGGTTCACTTCCCTGACAATGTATTGTATTTTTGTGGAATGGTCTCTACCACACAGAAATTTAGGCATTTTCCACACGCAACATTTCACAGTAAGATAAGAGAAGTTGAGCAATTTCTCATGTGGGTGGCACGTAGATGAGTTGGCATCCACGAACCCTGCATGACCCTAGCAATTAACCACTCAAGATGAATTAAGTAGTCACTACTCTACCAGTCATCAGCCGTAACGTAACTCGGCGAAAATATGAATCATGTTGGTTGTCAAACCTTCTTAAACAACCCAGTCTTAGATCGAACATTATTTTTTGTAATTTGTTGAACTAATGCTTACAATTCTTAAACGAATATTAGTTTGAATAAAAAGAGTATTAAAAATTTCTAAAATATGTGTGACATTTGAATATGTTCCAAACGTGTATGCAAATCATTAACATTCTGCTTAAACAATTTCGATTATATTTAATAATATCTCAACACGGGATCCAGAGAGTAATTTATAGTGTATGTTTTATGAAACAAGCTAGTTACAGATTAAAAAATAGAAATCTGAGCAAATAATACCACTCAAGCTTCTGTTAATTATCATTTTGTGATTATAGGTATATCAAATAATTTAATTAACCGTGGGTTTTTAGTATATATTTAGTAAATTCACAGCTCTAATTTTCACTTAATGTGAAGCATTATGAAAATAACATGATATTTTGACCGGCTTATGAGTAATACGTTCCCGTGTTTCCACACTTGTCAGTAATTAATACTGATTCAGCGCAAATAGTCATTTGTGTAACTGGTCAGAATATATCAGTGGAATATTGCTGCTTTTGCTTTTATTTCATTCAAAATAATAATTCTAATTAATATCAATAAAGCTACATTGCTTACAATAACAAGTAGGCATTTTATAACTTTAAAAACATTGTGTCGAAATTAAAGTAGGCACAAAAAGCGAAGACACTAATGTACCTAAAAGATTGTTATGAAATAAATGTTAACAATTATATAATAAGCATTTCTACATACACTGCGTGTATTGGTAGTATAATAGAAATATAAGTAAGTAAATAAGCTAATTTTTTAAATCATCATCCATACATTTCGAAAAACATGATTGCTATGAAATACGTAACACAAAATTTAATTTAAATAAAAGGTTCATACGTGTCTCTGACCTTGAAAATAAACATAAAATACATGCAAACTAAATGTTAGTCTCTTGCTATCCAGTGATTATTGTTACCTAGCGTATTCTCTAGCTTCTAGCGTAAATAATTAGGTAATACATCAATTTGTTTCTGCTATTTAATGTTAATAAATTATTGACAACTGCATGAATAATCAGAAACTTCAACGCATATTAGAATTAAATAATACCTACTTTATGATCATAAATACAACCACATTACTCCGCAATCAGAAGGAATTTAATTTACCTAATCCCTACACAAAACTAAAGAGTGTTCAGGAGAATCCATTAGTACACATATTATTTCTAGCAAAATATTGACGTATCCACTTATTAACAGAGAATAAAATTGTAAAATAATAATATAAAATATATAAAATACTTTAAAAACAAGTATTAAATCAATTGACTTTAAACTCTTGAATTATTGATGTGCTAATGTTATCCGCACTGATTTTAAATGACTTTGCATACCATATTTCTTTCTTAAGCTCAAAAAGAGCTGATTGTTCCGTTTCGGATCTTAAAGGAAGGCTTCGTGTCAAACGACAGCTTCTCAAGCAAATCTTCCACACAATTGGGGGCTATGTGCCTCCACACAGTAGATCCGTCATATACTTCGTCATCGAATCATCAGGCCATTATGCTGTAGGCATGTCGAGCCAGCTGTTCGCAAAACCACATCGTCATCAATTCATCATCGTCTCATAGTAGTAGTCATCGAACGCCATCTGGTGAGCGACTTGTCACTGCAGCCATCGTTATCGTGTCACTGAGTGCATTTGGATGGATGATGCCTGTCGACCGCCTACGCTGTGCGTCCTTTATTGGTCTTTACGAATTAGTGAAGTATGTGAATACGAATGAGATATTTATGAGGGTTGACCTCAATTAGAAAGCCACCGGTCCTAATGGACGATAAACCGCAATCTGACCGTAGCGTAGTGCTCTCTATGATATGCGTGACATTAGGTGGAAAATAGCTTGAATGCAATCAATATGTGATCAACCTTCTCGATTGTCATATTGTTGTTTGTAGATTATTAACGTTCATAATTTTATGAAGAATTTGCGATACAGTTTTAAGTGAATTTCATAAGTTAAGTACAACTGAAATACGTTTTGTTTTTAAAAACCAAACCACCAAACCATCAATTGAGATATAAAGGTAATGAAATTGTTCAGAATGTCTTAGTATCATTAGCTACGCAAGGGTGTTTAAGTCCTCCATAGAGTCAAAATATTTTATGTCTGTGTATGTTTTGGAAATCTTGTATATTTGACAGAGAACAATATTTCTCCCCGATCATTCTGTGCTTTACAGCAAATGCTTTTTCTGGAGTTTTCCAAACTAGCTAAGGATATATCGCCTAATACTAGTGATGTAAAAGAATGTGCGTCATGAAATGAGTTCAAGAAAGATTCGTTTTGCAAATAAACTTGTTAAATATAATGCAACGTTTTTTGAAGATGGTAGTTTACTTTAAATATTCTTACAAAGTAATGGATTCGATGAATATACCAGATTTTAAAAACCACAACAACATATTTGTTTCAATATCTGTAAACAATTTTTAACGTTTAAGTAGTTCAATTTCTCTCTTTGGTGAAATTATGTCTAATCATTAACAAAAAGCACGAAACAATGTAACTAGAAAAACATTGATACAAGGAACACAGTGAATGCGAAAGATACTGAGAAAAAGAAAAGACGTAAATGACGAGGAAGATTTTAATAGAAAAAATAAAGTCTGGGAAAATGGTATCTTCGCATACTCTCTTGACGATTATACACCATACATAACATATTATAATATACACTAAAATACCAGTGGGTAATGAGGCTTAAATCGCAACATCTGTTCACAGTAATATTCATCACAAAAATAATGTCCAAAACGTTCACTGTTTCACAGTCAACACTTACACAATGTTTCATTTTATAGCTATAAATATCTCGACAACATTTTGACATCTTAAACGCAATTTAAACCAAATGCCAGAACGATTTACTACTGCGTTTGTGTTCTCCTATAAATCTATTTATGTGCCCCACTGGCTCTCAGCGTGAATCACGGAAGCCTTGGTCAGTTTTTTGATCATTCGCAAGAAACAGCTCCCGTTCGGCTCCCAGACGGCGCCCGTCGGTTTGCCGCACGCCGCATGGAAGAGGTCGCGTCATAAAAATACCCCGGATTCGTTCTCGGAAAGCGCTTCGTTCGCGGGCGCGACCCGTTCATCTATTAGTCACGGGCGTCGCGGCGTGACGCGTCTCCGCGGGCGGTCTGCTTCCAAGAGCGCGGGAGGGGCGCCACCCTCCCCCCACCGGCCTCCGCCCACCCCGCCTACAGCTCATTCACTCCCTGCCCCGCTCCCTGTCCCTGCCCCACAATCGTTCACCCAACCTCCACCTCGCCACGCGCCCTCGAGGCTGGCGTTCTGTCAGGTCTACCATCCCCCACGCGCAGCCCGCTCTGTGTCGTCTCGCCCCTACCTGCCACGTCTCTATCCCACTTTTTGCCGCGCCCCGCTCAACTTGTTTCTCTTACTCAGGGGTTCTAGGGTTCGAGTCCCGTTGTTGTCAGGATTTTCGAAACTAGCTAGGTACTTAATCCCTACGTTTAGCTCACTGGTCAACGTACTCCGCTTTCATGACGCGACCTCGGGTTCGATTAACGGATTGGAACAGATTATAGTGTCTGCTTTCAACGCACGTCTCGGAATTTTTGGCTGTGTGACGACGGGAAAGTTCACTTCTCAGAGTGAGAAGACCAGATGACTTTTTGCTAGTCATACGTACACCTTAACCCATGGTCGCAAGCCCGGGACGCCGCTGCTATGCCTTGGCCTCGTCAGAGGCTGTTGTGCCAATGCAGATAGCTACAAAGATAGGTAAAATTTAGCCGCTGTCTGGAGAGGAATTTTAGCGGCTGGCTGCTTTGATATGTACTTTTCCGGGTTTGTTTCGATCAACAACAGGAGAGTTCCGAAGCAATATCGTAACTTACAGGTCACGAACCGCGCGCAATCTTTCTTTTTGCATGCCCTATCCTCTCCCGCCACCTGCACTTACACTTCCATGCACTATACTACCAGGCATGGGAGACCTGTGGAGAAATTAGAGCTTGTTCCGGCTGATGCGGAACTCTGTTGGGAGGATCTATTCCAAGGGGGAAATTCCTGGCAGGCCGAAGTGTAAGTCAGCACAGCATCTCGCCATCTACCAGAGAAGGAACTTCAGCACCTTACAAAACAAAACTATTCACAACACTAATGGGACTAATAACCGTAGCAGTTGCGTTGCCTGAAACATGAATCAGTGAATCGATCCACTTGAACCCGCCCCCATCCCGCGACGTAGTGTCTCCCCGACGTTCAGTCCCATTCCCCACTCCCATCTTCTCTCCCCGCCTTGTCCTGCTCCGCTGCAAACTGTCCGCCCCGCCCTCTCCCACTAAGCTGAGCGGCGCTTCAAAGCTCTCCACAGCGTGATTCACCACAAGCGGCGACGAAGGCTCCACATCACCACTCATCTGCCCCACGGAGGAGGAGGAGCCAGATGTTACTGAAGATCAACAAGGAACGAGAATTCGTGGAACAATTTATAGAAAGCCAGAATTTATTAATGAACGTATTTTTAAACTAAAGGTATTAAACGTAAACCTTGAAGTTGACTAAAATATACATTACAATATTAAATTTCAAATGTAGTCTTCCCGTTCTCACAAAGGATGATTTAACTTTCACAGTTTCAAATTTTTCATGTGGCCCTCTAAAATACCAGAGGGTCTGAGAAGAATTAGAAAACGAAAATACTTAAAAAGTTGAAAATTTAAGTAGTGGGATTCGTAATGTAGTGGTTGCCATTTTCTGTTAACCAACAATTACTATTCTATATATTTCAGATGTTTTCCTCGCAGTGTCTTCAATATTGTGAGCACACCTTTTATTGTCGTGTTCGGTACCATACATAGGGAGAAATACTTCTGTCACTCAAAAATTTCTCATCTGATTCCTTGACTTGAGCCGAGAACTATCATTTTAAAGACGGTATAGAACGCCAATAATAGAGAAAATTTATGAATTATTGAATTGGCACGTGTAGTTGGGGAAAGGTGGGTATGTTAGAGACAATCATTAAAAGTACCCTAAATAGTTTGCATAAATTTTATATATTGTCTTCACTTCCTATGTATTAACTGTTATTCAACACATGATTATGAATGGGCAGTAGAATACATATGTAAGTAACGATAGGTTGCAATTAAAGTACATAGTAAGAATTGACAGTTTAATTTCAATGTATCATTGGAGATTTTTAATGTAGTGTAGAATTTTTAAACGAGATTGAAACCCCTAAATGAAAGGACAAAATAGGATTGACAGCGTTTATAAAATATATTTCTCTATAAAACAATGTTGAGAAAATCCCATTATTAGATAACTTAGTTTTTTCCAAAGCCATCAATTAAAATTTAATTGATGAAGTAACCAAAATAGCTAGCAGGTTGAAATTTTGCATTCAAAACTCTGTTTTATTGATTTATTGCGTGCTACGTTTCATTTCACTTATTTCAATATTCAGAAAAATATCCAATGTTTGAACTCTCAATTTTAAGAAGACTCTTTTTTTGGCGACTTGGCTGCTATTCACCCACTGTGTATTATTAAAGGGAAATGTGATATTATTTCTATTGAATGGAGCAAAAAATGTTGTTCAAGAAAGATCAATTTCATTTGTTTAGCGAGAACTGATATGTTTGTTTAGCGAGAAGGAAATTGAATCCGAAATTTGGGAAACTCTTATAGTCGTACTGTACAACGACACTGCATGGGCAAAACAAAGCTGTTTGTCAAAAACTATTTCCCCTATAAAGCTACAACTTCACACAGTTCTCTTCGAGACATGTGGGGCTCGGCATATAAAATTTCTCTAAAACCCGAGATGGCGGTACCCTATACCACTTGTCAAGGAATAACCCAGGAACATTACGGTTCTCTGGAGGTGCTGGTGAATCTCATTTTCTATAACATTTCCTAAGCGTTAACAAGAAGGCATTGCAAAAGTAGGTAATGTCTTATTTAGATAATTCCTGTGTTGTAATCGAGTAATTTGCGTGTCCGTCCGTCGCACACCTTTATGCTCCTTCCAGCTCACTCTTTGTGGCAAATGAGCCTTAATTCGGCGCTTTTCGGTCTACTGGCAGGGAAGTGTCCGTTTTATTTGTACGCTTCTAATTGAATTAAAAGTCCCAAATTAATATATTTATAAACTAGTTTTAAAAGTGTTTGAAAAGTTGACGTTGCTACATGAAGCTAGTGTTATAGATTTTGATTGGATTTGAAATAAATACAATAGTATTCCGTTCATTTCTGTCAGGCTAATATTTGTTCTAAAGCTCTGTATAGAGAAACCACAATATAGTTGGTGGAATACTTGTCTTCATGAGAAAACTCATGGTTCATCGTAATAAACGAAATGCTATTTTTTTACATTTTGAAATACAAGGTATGTAATTAATGTAGTTTTTTGTGATTCATAATTATTACAATAATTTACTTTGTTAATCTACTCAGCCGAATATCGTTTCCTTAATATTTTTTAACACTCCGTATACTATTAGAAAACATCTATTCAAGAATCGAGAAATTCTGTTCCTTATTACTTCAACTCAATACCATTCACTATTATGGACTTTATATTTAGGATTGTGCTGTAATGGAGAAAACGACTTACATGGCTGTTACATAGAATCTAACACTAGACTAAGCACAAAAAGAAATTATACTTGATTAATATTGGTGGAATTGGATACAGTCTTTCCAATTTTTGAATTTTTTTTTTAGAATCAGAAGTGATCTGATGGATTGTTCACTCGGCTCTATTCTATGACTTCCCGTTGGCGACTCGAATCAAAGTACTGGACAGCTTGTGGCACATGAGATCTAACAACGATATCGTGGTTCTTACCAAAGTGAGACACACATGAGGAAAAGCGTCTCAATGATACCATTCAAATGAAAGACTCAATCACTTCAAAGCAACATCGAGTTAACGGGAATTGAAAGTTTGACCACCCATTCTCATTTTCTCTTTCATACTTTCGCGCTCTTGTATACATTTCCACAAAACTAGTATTACACATCTCTTCTGTGAACTCCTTATTTCCATCTCAGAAATTTCCTGGCAAGAACAACGGCGTATTTATGTCATATGAAATTTCTTGGCATCGTTTTACACCTACTCATATGTCTCTTTTGACTGCAAGTTTCATTTGTGTTCCAGAGATAGCGACTCAAATTCTGCTCCAGAGTGACATAACAATAGAATGGTAAAATGTACTATCTCTTTGATATGAAAAAAACAAATGCAGTTTCATTAACTAGTGTACATTGAAATACGAATAACAATTCCATAATATTGGGCACAGAGAAGCTGAAAATACTACAATATCTTCCTAAGAAAATAGAAATCATAACACAAAATAAGTAACTAAGTAAATACAAAACATTTTCTTACGAAATAGTTTAAATTATTTAAAGCATGATTAATTAAAAAATATATTCTTATTAAAAGTAAACGCATATGAATTTGTGATTTTCACTAAGTACTTTAATGTACTTTCTCTTATTGTCGAAAAGATAAAAGGATGTCTTGCAATATTTATATATATTTTAACTCCAAACATAAAATTAACGAATAAACATATTAAAATAAGTTTTGAAATCTCCAATGATAGGCTACTGGATTCAGGGTACATTCAGGGATTGTAATGAAATTTTTCGAAATAAGTTCTCTGGAATATTTAACTTTAGCCAGATTACATAGACATCAACAAGATCCCAACAAAGATTTCAATAGGCATAAGTTGAAGAAAAACGACAATGGCAAAGTAATAAATTTTGTAAGTGTATAATAATAAATGTATTTTTCCACAAAACTTGCTGTTTCTAGCTTTCTGTCAGACAAACTATTTGGAAATAATAAAACAGTTATTGTAATTTTTTTTAGTATTTTTGGAGAACTCTATTTTATCTAAGGACGAACGAATGCTGCCTGTAAGTGAAACCACCTCAGCGAGTTTGAAGCTCTTGACAGAGTTAGTGATTCACCGAGGAGAGTGCTGACGGCTCGTCGTCACCACTTGAGGGATGGTTTGGGTTACACATAAACGAGAACAATTACTTTGATGTGTTCACTTAGGGAAGCAGTTTGAAATGTTCGCAATGCAAGTTTTGAAACGTATGTGATGAGACAGTTACATAGCATGTGTCAATGTATAAGCAACTCTTCCTAAAGAGATCTAGCAAGGAGAGATGGGAGGGGCCTGTCTACCAAACTTTTGCGTCCGCTATAAACAAAGTGAATCACCATCTCGTCGAGACTCGACGACATTACTCATGTTAAACGGGTTACTCGTTCCAGCCGCAAGTAAATACCAATTTACGAAAAGCGTACAGGGAGATCGCTGGAAGATAGTACCGTAAAAAACTTCCCGCTTAAAACGAAAATGCGGAAAAAAATATTTTCAAGCTTAGATAATAAATGTTTTTAAATGGAATATCGAAACCTTTTTCACATCTATATAACATTACCGAAAAGAATAGAAGATGTCAGAGAATTAAAACAACAGTCATTTGCACGAAATCACTATACTAATCATTCATCGTATAATAATCAGTCGTCAGTATATATTTCATCGCATGACCATGAAGTAACGAAGAATATAATGAAACATGTATCTACGAATATTTGAAAATCAGCAACAAAATAAAAATGCTTTGATTCAGGTAGAGATGTTTTTTTATTTAATTTTTTTTTCAAAAAGGTCTGTAACTACTATTTCTACAAACAATTATATACAAAAATATTTCTATACGGATGTAAATAATAATAATAATAATAATAATAATAATAATAATATATCATTTTATATAATTGCTGCGTATTAAATAAGATAGAAAAATATTTAAAAAGTATTCAAAATATTTCGACACGGATTTAAATAATTATTATATATTATTTTATATTATTGTTGCGTATTAAAGAAGATAAAACGAGAATACATGGAGAACATTACTCAAAACTTCGTTGTAAACGAGATATTTCAAGATGTAAAACAAATAGCACGAATCCTACACATGGAAACAGCGGCCACCTCAACCGCCCAAGCGTCATTCCAAGACGTTTGCTTCAGCAGTCCCCTTCCGCCGCCGTTCTCCGCAGAAAGGTCCTCGGAGGCGCCTTCTGGAATTCCGAGTCCTCCTGCTGCGCATTCTCCGCGGCTGCACTCCCACTCGTGGCAGCCGCCGGATATAGCGTGGGCTAATTTTAAAGGGCCGTCGCCGTCGCCGCCGCCGCCGCCGTCGTCGTCGCGGCGCCGCGCTTTGTCCCCCAAGGGAGCCGGAAGTCGTGAGTCAGACCGCTTCCGCCCGGCTCCGCCGCCCC
>BOPP01000002.1:5371849-5425604 GCA_017312745.1 Gryllus bimaculatus | reverse complement strand
ATATATATATATATACGGTCATATGCAACACAACCATGCATTAAATGAGACTCGATCCCGCACCGCTAGAGCACTACTGCGTTAGCGATGTCGACATTTCTTCGTTAACTATTTTTCTCTTACATTAAAATTATGACTAGACAGAATCACAATGAAATCAATTTCAAATTCAGAACAAATAAATTGTTATTGGGTACTTGTAAATTGAGAGTAGTCAATAGCAAATTATGTGAATGCTAAGCATTGCATTACTTTATGAGTTTAATGAAAGATTAAAAAACAAAACGAAATTCAAATTTTTTCTCCGTTTCCTGTTTTCCTTCGTTTTATCTATTTCACTTTAAGTTGGTTGGCTTGTTCTCAATTTGAATGCCTAATCCGAATCTATCAGTTATTAGTGTAAAAATTATTATATTAGGTATCAATTGAAAATAAATTGGTTTCAATTTTCTGGTTTAAGACAATTTATTTATGTTAGTTCGAATCTTTCGTTGAAAATTTATAGGCTGTGATGAATCATCTGCAATATTCCTCTTGTAAATAATTTTTTTCGCAAATCGTAGCCAATTGTTATACTCGAGTAATTATCTGATAGGGTTGAGGAGTCCTATTAGCAGATTTTACTACCGAAATCCAGACATTTCGTTGCAGATTACAATACTTTCTACACGGCTTGCAGCCAAAGAAAGATAAAAAATGAAATATATCTGAATTAATGTCTATAAAACTGAACAGACTTTTTCTGATAAAATTACGTTTGTTCTCTTGAAAATTGTGCTAATGTTACAAAATTTAATCCTATACTTCCTTGACGAAACCACAAAAGACCATCATTGATCAAAGATTTTAAAAGTTTTTCAGTTCACATTATAAACAAAATACATTTATCACAGGACCTTTAACGAGCATACTAATGTTTCCAGAACCACCCGAGCTATTATTTCACTCTAATACACCGAAGCAGTGATCAGCACGTGTGTATCGGTGCCAAAGTGTTAATGTGGTCCGCTTCACAGCCGGTCTATTCATAGTGCTTCCGGCGTTCGTTTCATAGAAGGCCGTGCGCGAAGTGAGTGGCGTGCCATGCATCTGGCCTGTTTGCACGCGCCTTGCCAGCGACCGCCTCGCGCGCCATGACGCTTCCCAGGCGCCTCACCAGCCGGCGCCGCGCCGCGGCCGCACAGTGCGTGTGGCACTCGGACTCCGAGGCCCCGGCGAAACGGCAACTGCGCTGCAACTTCGCCATTCATTCCTTTATGGAGTTTAAAATGGCAATACGTGTGTACCTTTATATATCGTGCAAAAGGAACTCTTTTAGAAATTTCAACATATATGAGTACATTCTACGGAACTAGCTGACTACCCGTTGTTGGCCATATTTATTTTCTACAAAAAATAATTTATTTCCCACCCCACACGACTGACCGCTCAGCCCCCCTGCATGCCCTTGTGGGGAGGGCAAGCCACACGCCCTGTCTCGCCCGCCACGATCACTTGCTGTCCCATCTCCATCTCACCCCCATCACCATCGCAGCATTACCGTCGCCTTGCCAAGGGTCATCAGTAGAGACCGGATTTTTATGTAGTTACATATCTTTCGTATTTCTACATTCCTGTCTCAAAATTATAATCTTGGCGAATCATTACCCCCTTACGCACTATCATATTGTTTCAGTACTTTTTTTTACATATTAGACCTATTTTACATATTTTACTATTTTCAAATAATATATTTTATTTTATCAATTTTCTTTTATTTTATTGCATGTTTCATAAAGAAGTATTTTTCTAAAAATATCAGTACTTCTTCTGTCATTGTCACTCGTATTTGATGTCGCGGTACGATGTTTTCACAATCCGGAGCGCCTGCTTCAGTAATCTCAGAGGCGGGAAGTGCTAGTCAATCATTGAGATCATTTTCACCTTGAGGTGTGAAAAGTATCACTGACGTTTCGTTATCTTAAACCTTAATTACTGAGAATATTTGGTCATCGCTGACGAGTAAAACCGCTGAAAGTGCTGCAGGTTACAGTGTTTGCTGTCCCGTAGGTATCGCCAGTTTGTAAGATAACTTCTATTGTGTGTAGTCTGAAAAACTACAATCTTGAACAGCAGTAGATGAAGCTATTGGCAAAGGTTGTGTGGTGCAAAGTGTGCATCAATTGGTGATCTCCAAATGAGTTTTGATACGTTTTGTATTATTTTTAAAATTTGTTTAAGATTTTTCATATGAAATTTCGTGTAATGCAAATATTTGTTTTATAATTAGTGTATTTTAATATATATATATATATATATATATATATATATATATATATATATACAATTTTACACTTATATGATATATTCTTCCTGTTTTCATTACATATTTATGTACATATTTTGCATATTATCTCTACTTATCACGCCTCACCGCCTCCGCAGCCGCCACCGCCCTCAACACTACCCATGCTTCCCTCACCCTTTATTGTTTGGTTTAATTATTTAACGTTTCCGGGCGCATTAACAGCTATGATCGTTATTACCGTGAGTGTAGTTCGTGTTTTTATTGTGATCGTGAAGCGGGGGTGATCTTCTCAATATGTATCTTCAAATCAGCTGCCAACCTACATGTCCTTATCCTGATGTCTCCATTGAACGGGATCCCGTCCCACCTGGAACAAACCCTAAGCTCCCGACTACTCCCTCGACGACTGTGGTGGTGACGTGTATTTAAGTTTAAGGGCGTGTAAGCGATGAGGATAGAACAAGGACGTGGAAGAAAAGATCACGCGCGTTCCGTGACCTGGTTCTTATGCTACTGTTCCGACATTCGTCAGGCGTTGATCATAAAAAACAAAAACAGAAAACTTCCAATTAAAGAAGACGTTAGAATTCTTCTCTGGACAGATGCTGCACTCGCACTTGCTATCTAGCTAGTGTCCTGTTACCGACGAGACTCGAACCCAATCACCTACCGGTGAGAGGAGGTGCAGTATTGTTAACGGATGCCCTGAGCCACTTCAACCCGAGGCCTCCATTGCCACCGATGCACACGCCACCACCGAGTGGCGTGCCATCACCTCCGTCCTGGCTATTCGTCGCCTCGCTGGCGCCTCCGCCCCCGCTGGTAACCAACGCCCCAGTTCCCCCACTGCTGTCACCCACGCAGTGCCAGCCTCGCTCTACACGACGCGCTTCCGGCCAGGGGCATTGGCGCTTGCGTTGAGGCGCCGCCGGCGCAGGCTGACGCTGTGCGCGCGCCCTGCCGGCCACCCACTTAAACGCTGCTGCGGCGGCCCACATGTGTGCTCGCCCCTCCTCCCGCTTTGCGTAGCGGCCGAAGTTCCTGTTTAGGGAAACGGTACGTGGGATGTGTGCCTACTGCTCGCAACGCTTCCTACTGGCAAGCGCCAACACAAAAAAATTAGGGTCCAGCAAAGAATCTCCGACACGTTCTTGAAGCAATTAGGAGTATTGTATTCTTTCTGTTTCAAGATTGCTATCAAAACGCCCAAACAGATACATATTTCACCGTAAATTGATATCTCAGAAGTTAATATTGAAGATAAACGTCGTTTAAATAAGGAAAAGGAAAACATGGAAACATATAGAATTTTGCATATAGAAGAAGGGATAATTAAAAGTAGGGCGCGGGTCTAATGTTCGCCGAACTCTCTGAATTTTCGAAAATGGCAAATTTAGATATAAAGCAAGAAAGTATTTGCTGCTGTAGCATCGCTAGTAGATTCTAAAATGTAGTTGACACTTAGAATATACAATTTCTATTGTATCAAACACTCGTTCTTTTCTCTTATCTATAGATAATAATTAGCAAGTAGTATATGCGTTCGTGTATTACACGATTGGTCTGTTGTTAACTTGTCTGGGAAAATTATAACGTACACGGCTCGGTAAAATTAAAATTTAAAATTATGAATTTTTTACGATGCGGCGAGCCGATTTCATACACTTTTCATGGTTGTAGTATGTTAACTACAAGTAATTAGTTACTCAGCTCGATTTAGAATGTTTTGTCTACGCAATACAAGGGCAACATTTATAAATAGCTCCGTTAACCATGAGTATTTCATTACGTTGCAATCACAGTAATTCGTCACAGTATATTCTCCGTGAAATGACCGATCTCTGTGCTTACATGAACATAATTTTTGTGTATTGCGTAGATAGATGCATGAAGAAACTACTTACAATTGAATTAATGCCTTAGTTTACGTTTCGAGACTCAGGCCATTAGGGCTGCTCTTCCGTCTGACCACGCAAATTTCGCTACGCTCCTTTCACAAACTAGCAGAGAAGGGAGGTATTTCTTGGGCGAGAAACAGGCGATTTGAATATAGCTCAGAGGCGTCATTTAGGCTTGAGGATCTTTTACATGCAAGTAAATCTACATGGGACAGCCGGTTTTACTTCCCCTCCGAAGGAAGGCGTACGAAGGATTTTTTCGCCCTTAAAAATCCACGGCTTCGATTGGGTTTGAACCCGCATAAGAATACAATAAGAAACACGGAACACATGATACTAAACTTATTTTGGTTACTTGTGTTAGAATATGTCGACGACCGCATTAGAGATATTGATAAAATTTAAGATGAAGGGACGAATGAAGCAAATTGACACGCAGCGAGTGGTTTACACTGGTTTTGGAGGAAACCTACCATGACCTTAATCTTTCATCACAAATTCAATTTACTGACAACAAATTTTAATACTATTACATGACCAAAGACGTTAGGTTACTAAAATGTTAGATTGGGAGGTGGAGGAATAATTTAGTAAATTAAATTATTGGTGATTTGATATTATTAGCGAACATCATATCGACTGGTGTTGTAGGTTGAAATGAATGCCCTTACAAGTTTGTTTAAATTATATTTTCCACGTTTTTATTGCACATTGAAATAGAATAAACAATAGTGTAGCCTAGAGCTTTTTAATTACCCACCCTTTCTTGACAGATCATGAGAAGTCAGAGTTCTAATTGACTGCCCAGCGTGGTAATGCACAATATTATCCTATTTTTCATGTGTCATGTTATTTTTATAATAAAAATGATAATTAAAAGTTAAACAAAAATACTTTAGAAAAGCACTTGTCTATCTCTTACATATTTTCTATTCATAACAAAATTATAAAGTTTAAAGTCTATTTTCATTTAGTCCAATTGAGTGTATATCTCGGAGTACGAGTATTATAACTCCCGACTTGATTTAGTCCAAGCGGGGGGTTGATATTGACATGAAATAAAATGTTACAAATATTTATTTAATGATTGAATATAATATCAATGCTAAAATTATTAAATAAAATAGAAAATGTAATAAATTATCTCTTTATTGCTTATAGAAATAAATATTATTAGCAATCGATTAGTTTTCCCTTGATATTAAATACAATCAACCTAAAGTGTTAATACTTTCCATTTCTAAAATGTACCCATCGAAAAGCTGAGAGTTAAAACTATATTTTAATGATACTAAAAGCAATACAGAATTTATCAACATAATCCACCCGTCAAATTAAGGAAATGCGTAAATCATCTTCATGCAAAACGATGTTTTCATCTATTATTTTGTAATATTTTCGTTTAATTTTATAGACAATGCAATAAAAAATATTTCAATGATATAGTTTTGAAATAGAAAATGTTTATAAATGATCCGTCCAACTAGTTATTTCATTGATCATCTTCAATTTATAATATGAAAAATGTACGTTAGTGATTACGTCGTTTTCATTTCTTTGAGAGAATTGAAATGAATTGATCATTGTTTAATTACCATAACATGATAATAAGTTACCTTTAAGTGAAACAATTAAATTGTCGCCTGCTACTGAATAGTTATTTTAATAGTATTTTATAGATATAAACGCAACGCGAGAGTACGAAACATTGCATGTTTCTGTTTGCGCGTAATGCAGTGGGCTTCCCAGAGGTCGTTGCCCCTTCTCGAACTTCTGAACGTAGATCCCGTTGAAACTACGTCCTAACATGCAGGGAGACAAACGACGTAAAAGGATGTAAATACAAGAGAGAGTGGTTAGGGCACAGAGCGACTCCAGTGTTTTTAAGAGCAACATGAATA
Organism: Gryllus bimaculatus; assembly: GCA_017312745.1. Lineage (NCBI taxonomy): Eukaryota > Metazoa > Arthropoda > Insecta > Orthoptera > Gryllidae > Gryllus > Gryllus bimaculatus. Next base: position 5,419,518 of record BOPP01000002.1, on the reverse strand, counting down.
TGAAACGGAATACACAAGTGTCGTGAGGCAGTTTTTGTCCCCCTTGCATATTAAACACAGACGAACAGTTACAAAACTCTGTCCTGCTTTATAATAAATGTAAATGTCACAGGTGCTATTTTGCATTTACTATTATTATAATAATAATTATTATTATTACATTATTATCAGAAATTTATTTTCATTTTTTTTTATAAAGAACATAAACGGAATTTATACTAATAACCTCGTGTATTTTCATGTTCATTGAATTAAATTTTTACGTTCAATATTTAAATTGTTATATTTGATTGCAATTGGTTTTATAAATTAATATTTCAATCATTGCAAACATTTATAGACAAAACAAATAAAATATAAAAGATTAACTAGCTGAGTATAAAAATGTCAAGTATACATTCTTAACACATCATACACAAGATTTTATAATTTGTATCATCAATCATCCTCATCTTCATAATCATTTAGCACTTAACGAGTCATGAATTTTTCGCCTAAGAACTTTTAAAAACAGCATTCGTGTACTTCCGTACGTGTTTACGTTTACGTGATATTGTGAGAGCACATATAACAAATGAGTAATGTAGTTGTCGCAACGTCAGTTGCTATATTTAACCACAAAAACGTTACTCACTGCGTTGTATTTTCTGGCCTTTCTGAAGCCGCGAAAATTCTAAAATTGCGGGTTTCGTAAATACTAAGAGTTGCATAATAAAGCAAACGTAATACTGTTGGTTGCTTAGTATACCTTTGTGAATCCGAATCTTTCCACAAGCCAATTTGTTGCTTACTTCTATATATCATTAATACATATAAATAGTCATATACTAAACAACACGTTATATATTTTTTCGACTCTCATTCTCTAATAAGATGGATGCAGCTCGTTAAGAGCTAAGTTAAGTCAAACAATGTGGTGTAGTTTTGGAGAAAACTTTTATACTGTTCTTGAGGCTTCATGCAAAATACTCTCACAAACCAAAATATCCGTTTGAAACTCCAAAAGTCTCGAGTTCGTTCAGATTGATTGGGGAATATTATTTTGGGAGAAAATCAGAAGAATGAGTCGGCGCTTGCGATGACTACAGGCAGACACACACACGTTTTGCCACTAATCGATTTTTCGATATCAAAGGCTCACAAAGCAGGGATTCTGGCTACACCATGTGTTAGAAGTAATTTACTATATATAGCAACATAATTTATCCGCTCAGCAATAAGAGATTTTCTGCTGAAAATTCGCCGTTCTCCTGAGCACCGTTTCATTACTTTCTCCTCCTACCAAGTAAGAGCGAGAATGTAAAGAAGATGCGTGGTTGCCACACGCGTTAGAAGTAACTAGCCTTCCAACACACACGAAATGGAAGAAGAATGGGTAAAATTTAATTTACTTTTACGAATATCCTTTAATTGCTCTTTCTTGAGTGTTCAGTTGAAGTTTGCGGAATTATTGCAAATATAAATCACAAAAAAGTCTATAATGCAAGGAGGTCAACACCGGAATTTACAAATGAAAGTTTACTGCGAGTTTATCCGGTTCATCATTGAGTAGTTCTAGTCAAGACAAATATGAAACAACTTAAACTCTTCTCAATTATGATTCGTAGTTTAGACGGAAAACACACGTTTTACTTTTTGCTAAGTGTCTACGTTTAATATGTCTACTCTATCGTGAGAAAGAATTTCAGTTGAAAAATATATATATATATATATATATATATATATATATATATATATATATATATATACCCTTGTTCGACAAAAGGTAGTCAAATCAATATGAGGAAATAATTAAAAAGTTACCTCTAAACATACTACTGACAAGTATAAGTATTTTGTTTGATTTTGGAGAGACATAAAGATGTTAATAATAAACAATGGTTATAAATAGAACATAATACCGAAAATTTGAACAATAATTAATAGATACATGGAGAAAAGATAACTGTGGAGGATGTAAGAGATCTTTTGAATAACGTGTTTTAATTCTAGGAAAAGGATTATCTGTTTTTCCAAGTTGAAAAAATGTAACCATGAGAAAAGGAAAGAGAAGTTGTAGAATTCATCTGAGAGATGAAGAATCCAGGATTTAAAGGAATAATACCGAGTTCGGGTTGTTACATACGACGACCAATACATGCCAAGGACAAGAGAAAAGGAATTTCAAAATTAATAAATGTAGCCATATGGAACGTGAGAGGTCTGGGAATGAAAGCCGTAGACTAGATAAGCTTCTAAATGAATGAATAATACAAATAGTTGTAATAACAGTGACACTAAACTGACACTGAAGAGACACTGAAAGAAACGAAATAATTAGATAACTATATAACGATATATAGTAGTGTGTCAGAGGGTGTAAGAGCCAAAACTGCGGTGGCCATATTGATTCCCAAAAGTCTGAAAACTAGAATGTGATTAAAATAATAATGACGGTAAGACAAAGTAGATAGAGGTTATCTGACGATGGTAGGGGTATATATTCTCTTGACGAGGGAAGGAAGTCATAAACACAAATATCTTATGCAACCAGCTACAAAAGCATATCGATAATGTGAATAAGAACAAAAGTCTCATAATACGCGGTGGTTTTAGTGGCAGAGCAGGTGTTACACCTATTTCAGGAACTGTGGGAAATCAGGGCGAACAACACTTCAATTAAAATGGTAAAGAGCTAAGAACATTTGCTTCCACCAACAATTTAAAAACTACAAATACTTTCTTTAGGAAAAGAGACGTAAATAAATTCATGGGATGAGTCCGAGGATTCAGACCAATAATTGATTATATATTAATAAATAATAAAATACGGTCACAGCTAAAGAATGTTCAAGTTTACCGAGGGTGCGATCTGTACACTGACCATTACATAGTAATAGCCAATATTGCATTTTGGAAAAGGTGGAATTCATCAACAAGAAAGAAAGCACAATGCCCGGAAGAAGTATTCAAAGTGCATCTTCTGCCAGAAGAGAGCATAAGGAGCTTGTCCCAGAAGAGACTACGCCCATATTTAATGAAAGTACCAACAGAGGATGACTTGTAGTGTGTATAAGAAGAAGAAATATTCACTTCAAGTAAATAGTGAGAGTTATTTAATCCCGTTTTTTTGTCAAACATGCCATTTGCAAAATACTCGCAAATTAATCTCAATTGTGAGAATTTTGGCATTTGCAGCTTCGGAGACTATCATGTCGGTCCGTATTTGCCCCCTCCCCCTCGCGTGCTCGGCGAGGCGGCGGCAGCGGCGTCTGCGGCTCGGGGATGTCATCGAGGATCAGGCGCGGCTTCGGGGCCAATTAGCGTGGCGAAGGAGGCGGCGACGCGCGACGCGGCGCGGCACGGCACGGCGCGGCGCGGCGCGGCGCGCCGCCGGCAAAACTTCCATCCATCACGCCGCCGCCGCCGTATAGACGTTCCAATTACTGCCCCCCCCTCGACGCAACGAGCTGCGCCCCGCGACCTTCCCCCCCCCCTCGAGCGGCGCCCTCGCGCCTCGTCCGTCGCAAGGCGCTAAGCAAGTGCGCCCCCGGCGGCCGGAGGGGGAAGGTTGTTGAGAGTAGCTCGCCTCGTTTCTATCTCGGTGTCTTCCCGCCTTCCACTCTTTCTCTCTGGATGCCTGGCTCTCTTCCTGGCTGAATGCGTGTCTCTCTTTCTTTCTGCATGTGTCTCTCTTTTTGTCTGCATGCATGTCTGCATGCGTGTCTGCATGCGTGTCTGCATGCGTGTCTGCATGCGTGTCTGCATGTGTGTTTGGATGTGTGTCTAGATGTGTGTCTAGATGTGTGTCTGCATGTGTGTCTGCATGTGTGTCTGCATGTGTGTCTGCATGTGTGTCTGCATGTGTGTTTGGATGTGTGTCTGGATGTGTGTCTGGATGTGTGTCTGGATGTGTGTGTGTCTCTCACACTCTCCCTTTCTATTTCTCTTCTCTTCCTCATCCATCCTCGATTTATGTTTCGATTACAAAATGTACTTTCTGTAAATCCATCATTTCCAACTTCCGAAACTTACTGCCCCATTTCTATTTCTGTGTCTGCCTGTCTTTTCATCTCTGTGTCGCACGATTGTCTTTCTGTATATGTGTAGGTCTATGAGACTTTTTCTGTCTCTTTTGGCCTCTCCGTCTGCCTGTGTTGCGATTACAAATCCTGTTCGTAATATTTACATTCAAATTCTCCATCATTTCTACTTGCCGACATTTCCCTTACCGTCTTCCTTGCGAGCGATCTTGACCTACGCCATCTACCTTTCATTGACATTGCTTCTTACATTTTATCCTTGTGCTCGCAATACGATCATACTGGAAAAGCGCTCAAGGCGGTCGCACAAGGAGGTCGCACGGCGGTAACACTGGTGTCGCCTGAGTGTCGCCCGAGTGTCGCCCGAGTGTCGCCCGTGTGTCGCCCGAGCGTCGCCCGAGTGTCACCCGAGCGTCGCCCGAGTGTCACCCGAGTGTCGCCCGAGTGTCGCCCGAGTGTCGCCCGAGTGTCGCCCGAGTGTCGCCCGAGTGTCGCCCAAGTGTCGCCCGAGTGGCGCCCGAGTGGCGCTCGAGTGGCGCTCGAGTGGCGCTCGAGTAGCGCGCGAGTGTCGCTCGAGTGTCACTCGAGTGTCACTCGAGTGTTCGAACGGCGGTCGCACGTGTGGGGTAATTTAGTTAGAGAAAGTGTACGGCGTTTTTTGTACTACGTTAACCGTTGTGTTTCGCGATATAAACGATGTTTCGCGTTTTTTAATGGCTTTATTCAGAATTGTGAGGTCAATGCGACAAGGTCGATGTGTTGACTTCATTTGTTAGTTTGTGAACCAGTTCGTGACCAGTGATTCATTTCACGGATTTATCGATACACAGAGGTTTTGAATAAGTTTCTCTGTAACAAATACATTCATCCGTTATTGCTCTGTCACTCTCATTTTTCTCAACACACTTTAATTTCTTAACACGACTCCTTTGAAAGCTTCCCGCCGTTTTCAAGACTTGTCTTTGTACTCCCACTCACCGAATTTCTCCTTTATGTCTTCCGTACTTCAAGATCATTCTCTGTCTACAATAGAGTGTTTGCTATTGGCAAACGAAATGTTCACTAGTCGCTTATTGATCGCATTAATTTATTATTTCCCACGCTCACATCCAATCTGATGATCAGAATAATCGAACTTTTTGTCCCTCATTCTCATTAAATCAACTGCTTTGTGTGTCCCCTACTTCTGTTTCTGTCGACTATAAACGTCAGTATTTTATTTTACGGCTGCAGATATTTTCCGTTTTTGTTTGTCTTATATCATACTCTATTTGACCCTTCACATTATACATTTTCTTTATATAATTAGGGTTATTCGTGTGTACAATTGTAGCAATGCTAATTACGGCCGAGCCATTAGATTTTCACGACTTTCCTCTGAATTTTCTTTTCTTTTCTTTTTTTAAAAGTGAATATGTCGAGTACGTACTATTAGTTAACGTACAGTTAAAATTTTCTTCAATTACTTTAACGAATCTTGGACTGGAAAATGGGCAATCCTTAGGGAAAAGAGAAATAAACTATTGTAAATTAGATTCTCATTTGGTGTAAATACCATATAATCAACTGTAACTAAATAAAAAAACTGTACGACTTATTTATGACAACACAAAAAAGGAAAGTAATATTGATTTTAACAACGACATTTAATGTATTATTTACTATTTGTATTGTATAATATTAAAGAACCTGTAACAAGAATTGTACTACAGCTTCTGAGTCAAAGACTCCATCTCGATCATGTTTTCGTCCCTGATCCTTTCGGAAATTCTAAAATGGCTTCTTGGTTTGCTTCTGGACAGAAATGTAACTTCAAATTAACTTGTCCCCAAAGCACGTCACGCACCTCTTTTAACTGTTTTTAAATAAGAAGAATATAAATAAATAGTAAATAAATAGACGTCTGCATCTTCTAGCATTTTCCTTCATTAACATTTTCAACATAGAGGCCATATGGATCACCCGCAGCGATGTGCAAACTGGCTCGTCGACCTTTCCGCAACCAGCGCAGACACCTCGCCGCCCCCGCCGCCCCCGCGGCCCCCGCCGCCTGTCCGGCCGTCCCCGCCGCCCCAGCCGCCCCCGCCGCCCCGCCCGCCCCCGCCCCCCCGCCACCCCACGCCCGCCACCCGGCGCCCCGCCGCGCCGCCGCCCCCGCCGCGCCCGCCGCCCCGCCGCCGCCCGCTGCCCCGCCGCGCACCACACCCCCTATCGCCCCCGCGACCCCGCCCCCCGCCGACACCGCCAACCCCGTTGCCCCCGCCACCGGTGTTGAGATGCTAATACTCCTCCTACTTTTCCCAACTCCCGAGATCTCTTGAGGATTGCGTCTCGGATTTCAAGATTTCAACCCCCTTCGCTACGAGGTGGGCGCGCAAGCAGCTGGATCAGCGCTCGGATTTTGTTTATTCGCGTCGTGTCATATCAGAGGACGCGTATAAGAGGGTCACAATCTTATGAAGCGTGATAGCATGAAGAGCCTTAACCTTGGATTACCATTTATCATGACAGCATCAAAGTTTACTGTATGTTAATTTTTTTCTCATTTCATCGTTATTACAAAAAATGTGTTACTCTTTTTCTCGAAAGCCACGGCGTTCCTCGATAATTTTCCGTTTTGACAGATGCATTGTTGAACTATTGTATTATTGGATTATACTTCGATTTAAACATAGCAACTCTTCAATGTCTTAAGCTGGAAGGAGAGAGGGGACATTGTCATCCAACTAGGAGCTCCATTGCCAAAATTTTTAATCGTAACGACTCTCTCGATTGGATAAAAGTGTTCCTTTTTTCTTTCAGCTCAAGACCTTGAAGTGCAACTGTGTTTAATTCGGAGTAAAAGTGACAGGATGTGCGACCCGAAGTCGAATTGAGGAGTCGCTTTCAGAAGCATTCTAGCGGCCGGGTTCTCTGATAGATTGCTTTCCGTGATTGCTCGATGATTCGAACAACAAAAGGCCTGATCCAATGCCTGATCAGTACCCTAGCAAACGGACTATGGATTGCGATATTTTCTTCCTCTTCCTTGCTCTATCCCCACTCATTACTTACACTTAGATACATGCACTATACAACTACACAAGTCGGAAGACCAGGAGGCGTAAAGGTTGTCCCAGTAGGGACAAAACCCTGGTTGGTAGGAAATACCTGGATGGGAAAACTCGCAAGCCGACTTGTACTCAGCGCGGGATCTCACCAATACATGAGGAAGGAGCACCGCCATCTCTAGCGATAAGATATACACTACATTTATGGGACTAATAATAACATCAGTTGACGAATAATCTATCCAGCATTTATTCGTACGAAACCTGGATAACACTACAAATGAGACACCAAAACAAAAAAACAGGGAAGTGATTGTTTCGAAATTCGAGTTAATGACAATTCCATGTGGATGAATATTGCACCTTTTTGAGAAAATTCCTTTTTATTATCCGCGATGCTTTTCGCTGCCACCTATGAGGTCGAAATTTGTATTCTCTGAACGTTAGCGGCAGTTTTCCGAGCACAAACCAGGCAACTCACTATTTGACATTTCTCAGGAACCACTGCCTGCAGAAAACAAGAACTTGGCACCACCTGATTTAACACTGGCCTACACGTTGAAGATAAAATTCTTTCAAGTTATGGCAATGAGTGATAGAAATTCAGATACGTTATTTCGTTCTTGCTATATATCATATATGTACTATATTTAAATATTTATAACTTTGTAAATAAAAATTGATGATGTTATACAACAAAATACAATGAGTTTATAGCACGTTTAATTTCAATGAATCTAGCGTTCCAGATTTCACTTACCTGGTTTGTACTCAGAAAATGTTAGATATTGAAAGAGGTCAGTATTTTTGAATATAAATATTGGTTCTGTTTTTTAACTTTGAAAGTATATACTTCTCTAATATTATTCCGTTGTCGTTTATCTTTACCTACTCTAAATATCTTTGTCTAAGGAAACGCTTCTAATTTATTATTCACATTTTTACTTTCTGAGGTTTCTTCTCCATTTCATGAAATGGAAGAGCAGCAAATGTCACTTCTTAGATTTTGTTCTGAGCGCTTTAAATGAAACTAAACTCGCACGTCACAGAAGTATCCTCCTTCAGAGAAATCTCCTGGATTGGCGTGAAGTATTACCGAATCAGATTTCTGCTCGTTTTCCACGTCTTCTTGTTGCCAACGCTTTCTCTTTTCTTGGCAGGTTACTGAGAAGTCCATTTAATCAGGCTTTTAGTACAGTCCATTTTAAGACGTTCTGTTTCGTGGTAAAATATGGAAGTCAAATGTTCCCTAGGGTTGCTTCTAAACAGTAATATTGAAAATGGTTCGCTTGGTATTGATCATGTTGAAATAAAATGATGTGTGAAACATTGTATCAGCTATAGTTTTTAACACAACGTTTTTGAGAAGAAAAACGCACCAGGGATGAATAATTTCAGAGTAATTGGCTGAAACTAACTTAACTTCACGAAATTTCTGCTGTCTCTTCTTGGATAGAAATACGAGTGTGAAATGAAAAGAACCAAGTGGGAAAAGGCGACGCAGCGTGTCAACGTAACATACACGTTTAAATGTATGTTTTAACAAGTGACACTTTGTCGGAGTGCATTTACGCTTTAAACATTCTGTTTCCTTCCTGACGTAATTGCAGTCTGATGATAAAAATGAATTAAGTCAAAAATTAGCAGTTAGCAGTAACTTTGACTCAAGAAAATGATTACATCTTTGTTCCTTTCTTAGCGTCCATAGTTAAGTTAATAACTATTGTTGTACAATTTTTCCAGCTACTGCTTTTTTTAAATTTCTGTCTTTGCCATTTATTCATTATTTTTACTCTTCAGTTTATATCTTCACAATATTACGCATTATTATTTTATTTAATTATCTCACGTCCTTATTCCCGTAGCATCTCTCAAAGACGCACGCAAAATATTTACTTCCTAGTGCGTACAGCCGTTGAAAACATAGTGGTACACAGTAAAGCTTTATTAACTGGCACAGATCCTTGTTACCTACCGCGAGCGTATGTTGTCTTGTTCCACTCCTCGAACCAACGATCTCCGGCGCTCGCTCCCGCTGTGACTTGGGGCCGCAGCTCCCTCTATCTCGCACGAACTCCCTCTCTCGCGCGGCAACGCATGCCGACGCGGGCTCGCAATTTGTCGCAGCCTCTCCGCAATCTCGCTACGCGGTCCCGCACCGCCACCCTGTGGAACACCACACCCGAGCAGCCGAGCGAAAACCATTGACGACACTCCGCGTGTTGTGCGCCTTTTAATTAGCACGGCGGCTAACATCACGTCGAAGTGATTTCCATAGAAACCTAGAGAAGATCAATCCGTCGATTGTTTTACAGATTACTCTGGTTTGCATGTAACGGGGTGGTATTAAATAGTCATGATCGTAACCTTAGCGTCAAATGAATCTATATTTCAAAAGATGCATTTTATTTACTTCTACAGATATTGCAATTGAAGTCCTACCCGAGTCTTTTAAAATATTTTATTATTTTGAATTTTTAGTGTTTTGTTTCTGAATAAGTTATTGATAAGTTTTAATAATCGCTCTATCGCCCACGCACATTCTCTCGCGCGCACGCGTGTAGGCACGGGGTCGCAATTTGTCGCAGCTTCTCAGCAATCTCGCTACGAAGACCCTCACCGCCGCCCTGTGGAACGCCAAACCAAAGCATTCAAGCAAAAACTATTGACGTCATTCCGCAATTCGTTCGCGCTTTAATTAGCACGGCGGCTGACGTCAGTCTCATCGAAGTGGTTTTCACAGAAGCACAAAGACGATCAGTACATCGCTTGTTTTATACACTTGAAGATTACACTGTATAATCATCGTCTCTTCGATGTGGTGCCCACAGAAGCGTAGAGAAGAACAGTACATCGACTGTTTTATGCATTTAAAGATTACATTGGTTAATACGTATCAGGTGACATTAAACAAACGTGTAGATAAACTTGGCGTGAAATAACTCGACATTCCAAAGGCAGAATTTTATTTGTACTTTTAAAGAAATTGCATTTGAACTGTTACCCGAGTGTCTTGGAATATATCATTATTTTCAATTTTATTCATAGTATTTTTTGCTGAATGATCTCTTGATATGTTTGAATAAAAATGACAAAATTATATTTTTTTGTAATCAAGAAGGTGCTATGACGATTTAACTCAAAAAGATTGAACATTTCTGCAAGCAGTACAATGCTAAAAATTAAGAAAAAAAATCTACGATACCTTAACAATATTAGCTTAAAATCTACCAACACGATCAAAGCAATCTCTCCAAGAAATTGTGAGGTATAAGTGGCTACATTGCCCCTGAGTTGCTAAGAAACAAGTTAGACCCAAATTATGAGAAGGTGCTGACGTTTTGGAAAATATCTTCCTGATATCTAATAGTAAACGACAAGGTATGGAAATGACTAAGTGGGCCAAACCCATGTAATTGAATTAAATTAATTTCAATATCTACAATTCTGTACCAAGCATTATTTCTACTTCCACAAAGAATCAATAAATCATTGTGTAATCTCGAAACCTACTTACGTTTATATTTCTCGAAACCTACTTTACGTTTCCTGTGCAACACATACTTCCTTTCACCAAATCCACGAAAGACAATAATCTGAATGAGTCAGGACTTTATTCCGTTTTCGACATACTCCCTGCTTAGATGCCATCTATCTGCGCACGAAGATCATACAGGGGTGTTCCTTGTTAGCTATTGATTCCCTGCGTATTGTTTCGAGTGAGTAGCCGTACTCGCTTCCATGATCATCACAGCGCGGTAGCACTTAGCACCTTTTTTTGTATACGCTTCCCGAGATACGCTGTGGGCCATTTCCTGTACTTGTATTAATAATGTCGGTTTAGGGTGCGCGTTCCTCCCTAATACACACACATCTCAAATAATTCAACCACACAGTTACCGGCCAGATAAAGGCTATAAATACATATATGTTTACAAGGTTCGGGAGTGTTCTTGAAACTACGAGCAGAACAGATCGGGAAAGCCGGTCGGTCCCGATGTAACGAGTACTTTCTTCATAGGTAAGCTTCTCCACCACTCAGGCTGACTAGTAAATACAGAATATGATATAAAAAGTGACGTAGTAGGACAGCAAAGCATGATTCAACTTAAACGTCGACATCTTTCTAGAACTCGAAACTGCGATTCCACATACGGATTCACTTCAACACTACTGCTTTATGCATCTGCTTAATGCAACAGCAGCCGTTTGGGTCAGCTGAACTCAACCTGTTGTCGGTGCAGTACCATAACAAACGGACTACGGACCGCACGCGATATTTCCTTCCTCTTCCTTCCCCATCCTCTCATCTTACACACACACCTACAATCACAATACCTCAACATATGTCGGTAGACCAATCGGGAGTCTAGGACTGGTCCCGGCTGAGAGGTGCCCCGCTGGCGGGAGATACGTGGTTGAGGAGAGTTAGGCAAATCGACGTGTCGGGTCTCGAAATCCGGACGTGAACAAACACCACCATCTCCCTCGATCGAACGTGTACCGCATTTATGGAAATAATGACCTTAGCAGTTGACGCGCCCGCAAACACGAAAAATAATCAATGAATTAATTAATCTGGTTTTCCCAATAGAAGGACTGCGCGATTTCTTTTTGCCTTGTCAGTTTCACGGCGCGCCCCACTGTAGGCCGTAGGCGTAGCCGGCGCGTGGCCCGGAGTTCCATTCAGCCGCGTGACACTTCTAACCGCGGCGGCGGCGGCGGCGTGCCTTATCTGCGTGCGCGCCGTGCCGTGCCGTGCCGCGCCGAGCCGCGCCGTGCCTCGGAGCGCCGCACGGATTGCTCATTCGCTGATCCGCCCTTAATCACGTCCCCGCCGCGTCAGTGGGCTTTCATTGGTTTTCATTAGTCGCCACCGGGCGCGCGCAAGTTCATTTCCTTAATTAAGGCTCCGTGCGTGTCCGCCCCTAATCCTCGTTGTCGACAATGCCGCGCGCGGCGGGCCGGACGCCTTGTCCCGCTGACCGCCCCGCGTCGCACCGTGCGAGCTTTGCAACATCGCGGTGAGAAAACACTGCTGGGGGGTTATGATATTCAAAAGCTTTTTTTTTCTGAATACCAGTGTTATAAACAACGTTTTCTTTTGTGCGTGATCTGGGCTGTCCGGGTGACGTCGCGTCGAAGGCTGTGTTGCCGACGTTTCGACCGTCTTGTCATGGTCTTCCTCAGAGCTGGTGTACGGAAGACTGCCCGGACAGCCAAGATCACGCACATGACTCTGGCCGTGGAAGCATACGACTAGAACCTTTTCTGTTGCAAGAAATCATTCTTAATCGGGCATTCTACGGCAGCAATGATGACGTGTTAGCATTGAACGGTACGAATGATTGCGTCATCACACGTTCAGCCAATCACAGCGAGAGAATCGTGCATAGGAATAGGTAAACGGAACAGGCAACCACTGTTGTGCGCACAGGGAGATGTCACAAGAACGTTGTTTTGAAAATTAAGTTTGATTCTCTCATAAAATTATAATGCTGTTGAAAAAACACAGCGTATGCAATTCGCTTATAATGTTGCTGTATTGCATTCGTACAAACTTGAAAACTCGCTTCTAATATTGCTTGTTTTCTAAACACGTACTCATGCAATGAAGGTTAACATTGTTAACTAATTACATATCCTACTATTTCCTTATTTCCTTTTCTTTATCTGTTCGTATGTAATACACCTTTTGTAATGTCTATTAGATTAACTGATTATTTCGTGTTTTCGGGCTCGTTAAGTGCTAAGGCCATTAGTCTCGAGAGTTGTACAAGTTTTTCCTCGAGAAGTGGCGGTGAACTTTCCCTGGTAAGATCTGCCATGGGCCTGCATGTTAAATAACGTACTTTTCCTCAACCAGGTATCTCCCACTAGCGGAGGCACCGGACAGACTGGACAAGATCGATGTTCCCGATGTGCATAGTAGTGAAGAGCTTACATATCTGTTTGTAAGTAAGGGGTGCGAGAATACAACAAGGAATAGGGAGGATAGATCGTACGAGGGTGTGTTTAACGCTATCAGGGGTGGTCAAGTTTATTAATTTTCCATACGCTACTGTAGTTAAAAAATTATTCCTATACCTTTGAAGAAGTCCAGTTTCCCAAAATAGTCGTTTCTATTTCGATAAAATCTTACAGTATACTGATATTAAAGGCTTATAATTTGAATACAAATTTTATTTCATTATTAATTGAGATCACTGAGAGGTATCCCTCATTGATAATCGACAATTATTTCTATAGAAAAATAATTAAATAGGTAGAAATGTTGTTCAAACATTGACCCAAACAAAATAAATTCAATATTCCGAAGGATATAACAACAAATTGTGTCATGATTAAAATGATGATAAATAAATAATAATAAATAATATGAGTGATATAACAAATAATAATAAATATATTACGATATAATAGTGATATAATAATAATATAATAAATAATAATAAATAATATATATATATATATATATATATATATATATATATATATGACTAAATAGAAAATGATATAAATATCATACACTCAAATGATCAAATACTAGTTGAAAGTGGGGTCTCCGACGCTCTGCCCTGTTTTATAAGTATTTTCATACGTTGAAAATGCACGACACGCATTCGTTTGTTCAAGTACGTTTTTGAAATCTCTGGCATTGGACATAATAATGAATCTAATTGCTGGTAATGTTATACCTCCGTTCCCGTTATACACCCAATGGCCTTGAATGAAAAAGCCGCACGGGATATAAACTGGTAAAATTGGAATTTCTAAGCGCCTTAAAAAGAACTTGCGGGTACGAATGATGCGAATAGTTAGAATTTAATACTTCACATTTTGTAAATGTTTTTGGTAAATACGCTATTTGTCGCAGCATCGTACTATAAAAACGCAGCATATTTTTTTCTTGAGAGTGTAGCGTAATATGACTGCCTTAACAAATTCAAATTGGTCATAAAGAGGTAATAGCCTGGTAGGTTGTCAAATAGAGTGGTTTTCTTCCGCGACAATACATACTATCATGTTGAACAGATGTGTTATGGTCTGCTGTGGCATTTTCGCTAGGTAATGTTATTTCTCCACTGCAGGGAGCCAAAGCCCTATGATCCGATGAGCGTGCTTAAAGAGACAAGATGACGATGAGTAGCGGATAAGTCACTCAAGTTTTACGATTCGCTAATTTTGCTTATTCGACATTCAAACATATTCCTACCCCTTGGGAAAAATTATCGTACAAGACAAAAGAAAAAAATAAGCAGAAAAGTAATAAATATTAAAAAAATATGATGATTCAAATTTCGGTTGTTTCAGGAAACAAATCTGGCAAATATTTTTTCGTATGTAAACTTCAGTTAAATTATTTTACTTCTTTGAAATACAATTTTGATTAAAGTTTGAAGAAGGTCATGGAAAGCCTTTTACTTATTACCCAAAATTTCTGTATTAAAGAATTTTCTTGAACTTTTTCATTGAAGAAAATTATTACCATTAAATACTACATAAATTACACTTTGCTTTAAAAGGCTTTCCATGCTTTTCTTCAAAATGTTTCTCAAACACCATTTTGTGTACTTGTTGTTTGAGTTGGATTTTGAGAAATTCTTTGGAAAAAAATGCAACAGAAATAGTTACTCACAAACGGAATGAAAAGGCGTTTCAATGTTATTAAAAGCTAAAAAAATCCATTTAGGTTGGCCATTTTAAATTCAGAAAGCGCAGGACATGCAAAAGCGTATGTGAAGAAGGCAAAATTAGTTTGCGTTTTTTTTTGTTCTGACTACATTTGTTGGCAACGAAAATGAGATCTAAGAGTTTAATCACTTCTTAAGATACGATGAAGTGTTGGAAAAAGATATTCAGGTACCTTTTGATACACAAAACATACGAAAGAGTTAAAAATCAATTAAAAAATATTTCAATAATCAATCATGTCAAAATACATTTTTGTAATTCAGTATGCAAGGTATACAAAGTATGGACACATATTTCACTATGAAAACACAAAACAGTAATTTCTTTACAACTATCATTGGCATTCAATGTACTCATTGAATGAGTCAACGTAGAGAGAGAGGCAGAGATGGGAAATCTGCCTGTACAACTTGGGGGTTGCTGGCTCCTCGGAAATCCTCCTAGCCTCGACTTTCAGCAGCGGTCGGTGGCCTAGATTTTGATGCAACAGCCCCAACTCTACTTCGCCACTTCGCTGCCTCTGCTAACTACCACTCGAGTCGCACCTCCGACAAGCTCATTTATCACCACCAACATCGGCGATTCGGATCCTGTTCTCTCGTAATCGTGCTCCAGTGCAGCTAACATTACCTGCTATAAACCACGCATTCATCAATATTACCTGTAGACCGATATTCTCAATTTAATTAATAACCTCATTCATTCTGTTGTTACGAAGTAGGACAAGTTCCTTTATCTCGCTCTAAAAGTAAAGTTCCATAAGATAGGAAATGTTATTCAACTATTATTCTTGTAAAGTTCTCTTGTGTCTTTATTCCTGCCTTCGCTGCCGTCATCGCAACCTCTTGGTTTGTTCGTCACTGTTACCAACCTTCCTTTTACTGCCACCAGCTTGACTCCACCATTAGACATTACTTGTGGATCCTGCAACGATTCGCTATTGCAATGTGTTACATTTCACATGATTGTTAATCACATTTTACGCTACGCTCTGGAAAAAAATCAATAAACGAAAGACTTTCTCGCCCTCTCTCCCTCCGTCTCCCTGTCTGTCTCTCTCTCTCTCTGAATGCTTCTGTTTGATTCTCTCTCTCTCTCTCTCTCTCTCTCTCTCTCGCTCCCGGTAGAAATTTCACAATCACAGAGGCATAGTACGCAATGAAGACGTCTTAATAATCGTACTTCAGTGTGCAGCGGTTTGCATAGAAAGCGCCGTCGCGTAAACCATCCTAATAAATTCCTTTAAGTCTACATAAAATCATCATTATCGCGCGTCTATATGCGTAGGAATGTTTGCATTTCCATCGTACTACGCCTACATTCTTCTCGGAAGTGCAAGCAATAAATTGACAATGTTTTATTGCAATCGGATGAATGGTACGGCAGTGTAGTTAAGCACGAACCAAAAACTAACGAACAAACAAACATTGTTTTATATATTAGATTTGTAACTTGTTGAATTAATAGAGAAATAATTATATGTAGATGAGTGCGAGTGGAAAATCTCCCAATGATAATATTTCTTGGTAAGTTAATTAAATTTACATTTATTGAAAACAAGTCAAACCATTAGTAGAACATGCATTAACTTAAGTGATTAATTTAATATATACAGAAACCTTAATATTTTCAAACTTACTTCTGAAATAATATCACATGCACTTATTTATTGCAATTGAGTTTCGGTGATTCTCAAGTCGGTAGAGATGTCTGCTGGCGACAGCATTGATTCGTTTGTGGTGGAAGTTTTCTGGATTTTATGAACTATACTATTACTGACGTAACATGATGCTGATGTAGAGCTCATCTTGATTCTGTGTAAAATTGAAATTCCTTTAAATAACTAAATTGAGGCACGAGTACTCGCTCTAACTCAATTTATGAGAACACTAGTACAATATTAATTGCTGTGCATGAGTTTGGGTTACTTTCCAACCACAAGAGCAGGTTGGCCACACAACTTTGACCAACAATGAAAGAAATACAACTTATATCCGAGGAAAGTATTTGAGAGAATCTCCCGTTAAATGAATATAATATGGTATTTTTACGGATGAAATATTTTACTAGATCTTAAATAAATAAAAGGTGTTGTCCTGTATCAAATATAAATTTATTCTTAAGATCTTTTCAACAGCGTAGATTTCGTCATTAGAGCTATTTGAAAAAATACAGGATTACATGAAATATAAATTATGTAAATTATGTACAAAAATTATTCACAAAATGTTAACAAAATACGAGTAACCCAGATGCGTAAGGAAACTGGTTCATACCTTGCAGTGTTCGGTATAAACAAAGTTCTGCGGTTTATTCCTTTGTATTTGTGAAATATTGTATCAGTTAAAATAGGTTTATAGTACTTTATTCAGAAATATATGTAAAGGTAAAATGCCTAATTGTTTATAATGAGTAAATGAAGAATCAGTATTATTTTTTTATAGTTAATGCGGATAAATTTGTTGTTATGTATTCTTAGTTTCTTAATATTTCTCTCATTTCCTACTCCTCTATATGCGTAAAAACTTATAATCTAATCTCTTCTTAACTTATAACTAACTAAATACGTATTCTGAGGTACTCTGTACATAAGGATGATTCGCGGAGAAAGCAGCGAGCAGCTTGCAATCCCACGAGCTCAGAAATTTACTGCGAGCTGAGTTGTAGGGGAAGGGATGGACATCACTCCGCCGCAGGAGAAATCGCTTCTAGAGGGGACTGTGGGGTGTTTGAACACAAAGTCATCGGCTCCGAAGCGCATGTCACTGGAGCAGCGCGAATTATCTCTCCGCATCCACAGATGGCTGTGAGCAACTCGTACGCAAGATTACGCGAATAGAATTGCAAAGCAATATATTAGGTTTAGTGCTTTTAAGATCGTATCACACGTCTAGAATAATAGGATTATTAAAAATAGTTTTGCGATTGGGTGAATTCAGACGTTCTAATTGTGATATAAATATTTTTTTAATTATCAACAAAATTGAATGCTTCTTAAAACAGTTTGTACCACAGGCTTTGAAAAGGCTGGCGAGGAATGAGCGAAAGGGAAAAGGTGTGGAGGGGCGGGTAAAGATGGAAAAGGCTCGGACGGGAGACGGTGGAGCAGGAATGAGTGGTGCATGGCGGGCGAATCTGTACGGAACAAAACGATATGATGAGAAGAGTAAGTCGAGGCGGGGCGGAGCAACAAGGAGAAGGAACGGTATGTCGTAGTGGGCGGAATAAAACGTGGGTGGCGAGGATAGAAGTGGGATGGGGCAGGGCAAAGTTGAGAGAGCATGATAGGGAGGGATGGGTGGCAGGGCGGGATGGAGCTGGACGAGACGGGATGGGTAATATGGAGGCGGGAATTACGGGCAAAATCAGCTCGTGCCTGAGCGTGAGAGGGTGGAGTGGACGGGGTGGGGCGGACGGATCGTGGCGGGGAGGGGAAAGGAGGCAATGTGGGGCGAGTAAGGAGCGACATGTGGCAGTAAGGTTAGAGGAGGCTGGATAGGGCCGGGGCGACGCGAGAATGGTGCCAGTCGTGCGGGGATATAAGCATGCGTGGCCAGGCGAGGCGGAGAGATGGCGGCCATGTGACAGTAAGTGATGAGACAAGGTGATGGGGAAAAGGAATGGAGTGAGGTGAGGCTGATGTTGAGCGGGGAAAGAGCATCACGCAGACGGGGTTTAAGGTGGGGTGAGGCGGGGTGTTGGCGGGTGAGGTGGAGTGAGGTGGGGTGGGCAGGGTTGAGGCGGGTGAGGCGGGGAAACGCGGGTGACGCGGGGTGACGCGAGGTGACGCGGGGTGATGCGGGGTGATGCGGGGTGATGCGGGGTGAGACGGGGTACGCGGGTGGGAGTGGGCGAGAGCGGAGTGAGGCGGGGTGAGGCGGGTAGGGCGGGTGAGACGAGGTGACGCTGGGGTGAGGCGGGGCGAGGCGGAGTGAGGCGAAGTGAGGTGGGTGAGGCGGAGAGGCGGGGCAGGTGGAGTAGGACGGGGTGAAGCGGGGAGGAAGCGCATGTGTCAGGGCGTGTGGGGGGGGGGGGCTGTGGAAGGTGCTGGGTGGGGTCTGGGGGCTTGCTGGGCTGGGCTGAGCGGGGTGGCACAGGGCGAAGCGGGAACGAGTCTGACGCTCGCGGCGCCGTGCGGAGGGACGTGCGCTGCATGCAACGGGGCGCCGCATCTGCGCCCCCCGCCTCCCCGCCGCTCCCACACCCCTCGCCGCCCCCATCCACGCAATCCTGCTAAGTGAGTCGGTAAATTCATAACGGATCGCTGGGCCGCGGCCGGCGGCGCGGCCTAGAGCACGAGCGGCATGGCGAGGGCGGTGGTCACGGTGAGGGCGATGGTAGTGTGGTTGATGACGTTGACCATTGGCCAGCTGGAGTCGTATGTAGCGGAAGAAACTTCATGCGTCGATATTAATTTGACGGTTGCAAACATTATTTACTGTCTTAAATCGCATTTATTTTCAAAGTGAAAAACGATAGGTAAATGCCTTGACGAGGATAGGTGGATACCAAGATGTTCGTAATAAGCAAATGATACAATTGAAATACATAAAATAAGCAATTAGACGCAAGAAGCAATTAGCAATAAGCAAGTACACTATTGTCCGGCAAAAACACAATGCAGGCAGTCATGTCTTAAAGATGAAAATGTATCCGTTGGCGTATTGACATCGCCATCAGTAAAGCAAAGATTATTTAGGCATGACAAGGCACAGTGATTATTATAGACCATTATCCAAGGGATACAGTGCGTAGAGGTTTGTTGAAATGTACATAGTGTTAGTGTTGGATACGACAGTGTATAAAATATGGATTAAAACGGTGGAAATATTTTAGTTTTTATATGGAATTTGGTAAAAATGTGCACACAGATGACACTGACTAGCATGTAGGTGTGATAAAATTTGCAATAATAGAAAATTCAGTAAAATAGCTGATTGGAAATTACCTAAACGGGAAGGGGACACCCTGTTTCTAACGGTAACATGGATGGTCATTGGTGGAGACGTTGTAGGAAGAATCGTGTGCAACTCATGACTTATCTGAGGGACGAGACCGCCGACGGAGGCAGTGTTGCGAGTAGGGAGCGTGGGTGTCTGCCGCAGCGTTGGCCGGCGACCGGCTGGCGGAGTGCGGCGGGAAGCGGGGGCGAATGCGGGGGCGTGGGCGAAGGGGCGCTTCCTAGAGATGCTCCCCCCAGCGGCCAGCGACTCCACCCCGCTTCCGCCCCCCCCCCTGCAAACAGCTCGTTGGAGGAGGTCTCCAGGAAAGCGTGAACTGCTTCGCTGGGAGGTTTTTCCTTCCGAGGCGGAGAGATTTTGCGCAGCGTTGCCGAATGTGTTGTTGGAAGCTTTTTCGGTCTTCCCACTTGAATGTAAACGGGGCATTAGAAATAGATATTTACTCCTACATTCATATGTGCAGAAATTTTCGTTTATATCAATTGAAGAGGGCGAGAGGGTCGAGTAAGAGAGAATGCCATATTTTGGGATTTACGGGGTGGGCATCTCTGAAAGAAACCAGGGAGGAATTGCGAATTTGAAAATTATTCAAATCAAAAACTGAGTAGCCATGAGAACAAGTGTGTAAAAGATTTTTTAATACTTTGCTCGAAAGAAACATGATAACAAAATCCATGAGAGAAAACAGAACGAGTTTAGGTAAATTTGAAATTATAGCAATAAAATTTCAAACAAATTAACCGAAGCGGTACTAGAAATCTTCCCTCAGCAGTCAAATTTTACAAAATTGAATCCAACAGGATGTAATTAATTGCTTCTTATTACAACATGTTTACAGGAAAATTATTTTACATTTTTATAACAGTATATTAACATGAAAATATGCCTACATCTCCACCTCCGACTGTGCCATCGCACCGCCTTCGTCCAAGTCTCAGCCTACATATTCGCCTACTCCTATCTCAGCCTTCGAAACCGCCTACACCTTAGCCTACATCTTCATCTTCACCTCCGCCTACACCTCCGTCCCCGCCGCCACATAAGCTTCCGCCTATGGTAGCCCCGTGCGCCGGTCAGTGTATAGCATGGACTGTCGTTGCTGGAGGATTGTTGCTTCCGGGCTTGGATGCGAGCTTCTTGGGTTTCCTGGCCCCCGGGTGAGGTCGCTGCGGTCACAGGCGTCCCTAGCTCGATTACCCATTGTGAGAGCGCGCTGTTGCTTGATACTCCTAGTTGCTGGCCCCTCCGGGAACAGTATTCACGAGAAGAAGAGTTCGTTGAACTCACGTTGGTGTCGACATTAACCCTCCTCACATAAAACGTACCACTCCAGGAATCGGTGAAGATAAGTATCGATAACTAAACTTCCTGGGAAATTTCCTGCAATCGTTTGCTTGTGATAACGACTTCAGCGATATTCTAAAGATGACATGACCTTGCTGCTGGATGTAATGTTCTACGAAGAATATGCACTTGGACACGTAGCTATATCAGTAAATTTTCATAAAAAATACTTTAATTATAATGATTAATATGAAATATATTACCTCAAAAGTTACCACATAATCACAACAGTATCCAAAAGCTATTTGACTATTAATTTTAAATGTAATTCCAATCAGTTTTATTAGAGATAAAATGTCTTGTGGCTTAGACGCGTTACAAATATGGCACAGATTCCGCGCGTCAGTTAGGATCTGGAAATGCATTTCTCGGCAAACGAGAGCTTTACTGCGAGGCGCGGTAATGTGAGCGTTGTCAGCCAACACATTTTCCAGTATTGCACTTGTACACGTGCAACGGGAAAGAGTTGTTCACAGAACTGGATCTCGATTACCGCGTCCAGAAAATAATGGCTTTATTGGCAGTGCACTGAATGATTTTGCAAAGGCGCCGAGTGACCCGTAACACAAACTTTGCCTTGAAGTAATTGTCGTTATCGAGGATTACGTTTGTTAAGTTCCTTCTCTGACACATTGGATCAGTTCTCGAAGAAAGCTTACTAATATTTCTAAATAGCAACTCTTACGTTATGTAATATTCAATGAATTTTAATATTTTAAACGAGACGCTTCTCTACGTGTAAACTTGAAGTAAAAAAATTCTCAGTGGCACGTCCTAATATACACCATATATATATATATATATATATATATATATATATATATATATATATATATATATACGGGATTGCGAATAAAAACGTTCAACATTCAATGTAGATGTTTGTACAGGTACCATGAAAACGTGATATGATATATTTACATTTCCTTTCGTTTTAGCCTCGTTAATGAGACCAAGTAAGATCTCAAAAGGTTTACTGCGATAGACATCGAAAAGAAAAAAGAATCGACTTCGAAAAGAAAAAAGAATGATAGCCTTTTATAAATTATGGACCATCCTACTCAGTTGACATTCTAAATGTAGAGAATGGGAAATTAACTTGAAATTTTCACCCTTCCCCTTTTACATTTCTTAAGACAGGCTCTCTTTTAGATTACTGGTAATTTATCGGAAATGGTGAGTGCATTTACGAAAACAGAATACAAATTTCTCCAAGTTCATTAACTTCCCTACTAATTGCATCTTGATTCATTCTAATATCGCAATTACGATAAGTGTAATTGAAGGTCAAACATGAGAACTATTTCCGTCAGATAAGAGCAGATGGCGCCTGCTGGCGTGGCGAGGAGGGGGCCTTGGAAAGAACGGCAGGATAGAGAAAGTGGTATGGAGCGGAGTATAGAGCGGGTCGGAGTGGAGGTAAACGGTTTGAAGAGAGGGGCAGTGGTATAAGATGGGTGAGAGGGGGGCAGAGAGGGGCGTAAGTATCGTGTCCCTAAGTCGAGGATTACTATAAAATATATCCACAAACGTCCATGTAATTGAATTATATTGTACGTTAACTTAATTCATTGCGTTCTGTTTGGAATTATACTGTACGTTTCATTGCGTTCTGTTTGATAATTCTTGTTGAACTTAACTACTTGACCGCTTTTATCTGTGATTTTTCACATTGGGCTAATTGTAAGGTGAACAAATAAAGACAACACGAGGACACAGAAATATCTTTTCCAGGGACGGGATTCGAATCTGACTCTGACGGTCGAACCTTACCCTGAACGTGACCCTGCCAGCTGAGGAAGCCACGGCCCTTCAGCGTTAGCGACCTCGGCTATCCAGGTTGACGATATTCCTCGTTGTGTCATGAAACAAATGTTTACCTTTTGAAATAACTCTTGTTTCATCAACTGTAGTAAGGCAAGGCGAAGTGAGATTTTGCAAAGAAAAATATTATCCTGTCAGAATGTTATTCACTTCTTTAATCTAATATAATAGTATTCTAGACAGAAGCTTTTTCATAATTTTACAAAAGACATGACAAATGGATTAAGAGTACCAAAAATATCTGATTATTATGTGTTGTGTTGTGGTAAAAAAGTACTGACAAACAAAAGTGTTTAAAAAGAGTAGAAGACGAAATAAGTAAACGGAAGAGCATATGTAGTAAATTGAATTAATAAAATGTATCATGAGTCATGATGGAATAGTGATGGTTAACGGAACAATTCTGATCGACATGCACACAAGATGCCTGATTAATATCTCACGAAAAAATGATGAGACCATTATAGAATAGATTCACAGCTTAAAGGAAAGAAAACAATAAGAAGAATTAGACAAACATCTTACGCATATGTATCAGAAGCATGACCATTTCCATTCTTCTATTATTCCTACCCCTCTCACGTAGTCAATGGCATCTGGCGCTTTCCGAAAGTCACGGCGTACCCCAGCGCAGCATGCCTTTGAAACGCTGGAGGGCGGTGCATTGTGCACCGAACAGCCGGCGAGATCGCCACTCGCAGTCAACCGACGCGACACGCCCCCCTCCGCCCGGTTATCAGTTATCTCCCGCGGCGTAATGGCGGGTGGAGGGGGAACATGGCCTCGCGTAATGGCGACTACCACCGTAATACGCGCAATGCACTTGATCCCACTAACCGCTCGTGCACGGAGCGAAGGTGGACCGGGAGAGCGGGTGGGCGGAGGGAGGGGGAAGGGGCGAAGTCCCGCCATTGGCGAAACAGATGGAGCGTGGCTTCCGAAGTGCGGCGGGATCTGAGACCCATGTGGCGCGAGCGATGATAAACTACGGGACGCCGGCGCTCAAGTTGGTCGCTGGATTATTTCATTACGACGGAGAACGCAGGCTGCATCAATAACGGCCCTCAATGGTCGCTGATATTCAACTGGGGTCGCCACTGTAAGATAACGTTCTACAATGCATACTGCAATGCAGACCGATTGAAAAAGTCGTTTCATTAAATATATCGATAGGAACACACATCTTAACAAAAACATTTTAAATAGACGAATAAGTAATAAATTATTTTTGTTATATTTTGAATCGTACTTTCTTTCATGACATATATTGTGATTAACATATATTTTAAAAAAATCGTTCTCATGTAATTTTTCTTTTTCCTTAATAATATAAAAATATTAAAATGTATATTAGTTTGCTTTATTAAAATGTATAATGTTCAGATGCCAAGTCGTCGTTGAGGAAAGAGCTGAGATACTCAGGCAAAAGCGATACGTGTAATTAACGTAATATCGCACGACGAGAAGCCACTTATTTTAGTAATATAATTTATATCACGTTTCGTTATCATGATACACTAAAAGCTGTTATTTCATCACAAGTGGAACATAAAACAAATGACGAAAAAACTAGTAAAAGCCCGTGAATACATCGAGAAAAATCTAATTGAGAGCCAGTTTATTCCAAGTATAGTGAAAATAACACAAGAATTTCAGTCTTTCAGAGAACGGTTTCACCACTCTAGAAAAAAATGCTCAAAAATGTTCGCGATTTTTTCCGGTCAGTCACTCCCAATATTTACAACTCAGAAAGAATGAAGAATTACAACCATCTGGCCACCTACTTGCGCAAATGCAGCTGAAGATATACAAAACGTGAAGCGAACACAAAAGTATTGGAGAGTGTAGAGCAGGGATTAAAGTCGTGTGATAGAGAGGGGAGGAGGACGGAGTGGATTAATGTCTCGGAGGAGAGAGCGCGGAGGTAGATCGACACCAACCAAACTGAATGCACGAGAGCGAGGTAGGCAGATGGTAGCGTTCCGAACCGATCTGGTTGGAGCAAACGGCATACGACCTAGCGGCTCGAAACGGCGGATGATGAACACAGCAAGGCGGAGAATGAGGCGCTATTAGAGGAGATTTAGCGAGCGTACCGAGACGAGGCAGAACCGGAGCGTCGCGGGGCGAAACGAAGCAGCGCAAACAACTCGGCGAGGGGAAGAATCACAGCGCGCAGCTGGCCGGGGTGGGCGGAGCTGAGCAGATGAAGGTGAGCTCGAGCAGAACGGGGAAGAATTCGTGGCGCGGAATGGAGAGAACCGAATTAGAGGTAGAAACGTAACGGGGCTGGGCAAGGAGAAGAGGGAAGGCCATGAGAAGATAGATGAGTATAGAAAAGTAGAGAGTGGCTGATTATTGATTTCGGGAGCGGCAAATGCTAAGGTCATTAGTTTTGTAACTGCAGTGTAAGATTTTATATCGCAAGATTTATTTGAGGCAGTGATATTTCCTCGCTGGAAGCCGCGATCCGGCACAGAACTACCCGTCGGCTTCCGTAGATATTTACCAACCAGATATGGCTTACACCTTCCCGGCTGGACGCACTGCAGTGACATAAAATGATGCCCTGCGCACGTAAGCCTATAGAGAGGACTAGTAGAGTGCAGTGGGTGGAAGCTGGGAGGAAGACAGGAGTGTAGAATAGGAAGGAGTAAAGCGGACCAGAGCAGGGTGGAGCGAACCGATATCAGAATAAAGACGAAATGGATCTGAGGAGAACGATGCGTGGTGGCGGAGGGTGTTTGACAGAACAGTAATCGATTGCAAGAAGAACTGTCGGTGCAGAGAAAACGGCAGGACTGAAGCATAGAAGAGCACAGCGGAGCAAGGGGAAGGAGTGGAGGGGAATGGTGGAGAGGGAGGCGGAGCGGGGCGAGGAAGAGGGAAACGAGACAGAGCGGACCAAAGTGGACGAGAACGAGACGGCGCGGAGAGGAGCAAATCGTTATGATAATACAGATGAAATGGGGCCGGAGAGAGCACGAAATAGTTGACTGATACGATGGACAGTAGTAGCAGACGCACAGAGAAGTAGTTCATGGCGCTCAAATTCAAACGAGTTCAAGGGCACATATTAGATCAAACCTGTTCAGCAATAGAACAAGAAAAGAAAGGAAAGAATCACACTGAATGCGGGGCGGCGGGGTGGGGTGGCTGGTGGCGCGGCGCAGCGCGGGACGGGTTGAGCGTGGTGGAGCGTAGCAGGGCGGGACAGTGCCGACCAAACCCCTAGCCGAAATGGGAAGGGCGTTCCGGGGGCGAGACCCAGTCACGGCAAGGCCCTTGACCCCAGCCGAGGCCGCCGCCGCCGCCGCCACCACCACCGCCGACGCCGCCGCCGGCTGGGCGTGGGCGCGCGGTGCCCGCGTTCCGTGCGGGAGCGGCCGAGGGGCGTATCTTATTGGCCGCGTGCCACCACGCACGCACTCGCCACGCGCCGCTCACCGCCTTCTCTTTGCCTTCGGAATAGGGCCCCGCAATGTTTGGGCCGCGGACCGAATCTTCTTACCTCGCTTCGCTGTCTTAAAGAAAGTCCGCAAACAATCTGCCAAAAGCCCGGCTGACGTAATGGGCGGAGTGCTATTGAATGTGACCTTTGATAAAAGACAGCCTTCGCAGCATAGTGGACACAGCCATCACGCGAATTCACTTTTTATGTGTAGGTTTGTCAGCAGACAATATCCTTCTCAGAGAGGCTTAAAAAATATTCATTTACTGAGAATTTCACAATTCATGAAAATCTCATATTTTATAAATCGTGAAATTAAATTCCTTTTCAACTTTAACAAATGACATTAACGTTCTTGTAAAGTTTACAAATATTAGCGCACTTAAGCTAAGAGTCTACAACGTATAAACGTTTTTCTGTGAATTTCTTAATACAGAAACAGACATTGATTAAAAATGTAGGATTCAATATTTGAAGTTTGACCGATGAATTTTGATATTAAATGGAATATTGGAAAAATACCGTTTATGTCATATACTTTAAAAATAATATCAGTGAAAAGTAACTCGTTCAATAAGAAAATGTAATTTTTAATCAACTTACTCTTTGAGTTTAAAACGTTACATATTTTTAATACTTCTACAGATCTACTTCCAAATACATCGCATTTTGCTAAAAATTATGTTATAAATAACAATTAACTAACAATTATCACAGTAAAAATGGTAACATATTGCATCGACATTTTAATGTTTCAAATATATCAGTAAAAATCAAGCCACTTGATTACTGCTAAGCCTTTGGGGAAAGTGTGTCACACTAAACTATATGACAAACTCACCAATATCAGGAAAAATTTACACTAGTTGGCATCGCTGCATTTGAGAAGACGTTTCCGTGCGAAGTTGTGGTGCGATCACCCGTACTCTGCCACGCCGTCCGCTCGCCCGCCCCCTGGCGACCTCCCCTGGCGGTGACAGGCGTGGTTTTTGCGGCGGCCGACTTGTTGTGGAACTTAGCGCCCTCTCTGAGCGTTTGGCGAAGTTCAGGCCCTGCCGCGAACCCCGCCCGCCGAAGCGAATCCACACGCAGGCCTACCTTTCAAAAATGGATGAAAGAACGAAGGAGCTAGTACGTACTTTCTCGCAGTATTTGTTACGGCTACATAATGTTACATTACTATTTAAATTTATACTATTTTTGAATTTTTTAAAGAAAATATTTTTTAACCAACCACATTTTCTTTTTCACCTTAATTTTCAGGCTGTTAATTTTTGTTTTCCCACGCTTTTAAAATTAACCCTAACATTCTATTTTTATTGCCAGTGATTATATTGTCATCATTTCAAAACCTAATTTTCAAGAGCAAATTTCACTAAGAAAAATAACTATCCAGAATATTGTATTTGATGAAGGATATCGAAAAAATGAACCTTTGCAAGTTTCTGAAATGTAATGAATTTAATCAAAATGGGACCTGCGTCATTTATGTAATTATTGTTCTACTTTAGAAAATTATAAACAAAAGATATGGAACAGTTTTTGAGGAAATCTTGTTTTGTAAAAGCCTTTTTTTCTGCCATTATTCAAAACTCTGCGAAAAATATTTAAATTTTGAACAAAACGTATATGACCCTATTTACATATCTAATTTTAAAGACTTCTTATTACGAAAAAGTTTATCTTCAATATTGTAGTTGAAGGAAGATGTAGACAATATAGTTCGAGTTTTGGAAACTAGGAGTGAATGTAACTAAAATTTGACCTATACATGTACTTTGTGTTAAGTGAGAAAAAGTTTTTAAAATATTGAGTCATTTTTGAAAATTTTTTATCATGACCTTGAGGCTCGAAGAAATGCACCAATAAAAATCAAAATATCCGTTTCAAATTCAAGAATTCGGTACATTAACAAGTTGTCTCCGAGAAAGTCAACTTCAGGGAAAATTATCCTTCCCGTTTAGCAACTAGCGTTGTTTACAGTCCGACGGATGGATATACCTTTTGCCTTGAAATAATTTGTCGGTATCAAGTACTCACAGAATGTGATCTCTGACAGCACAACGTGCTCTCAGAGTTTTTTTCTATTGAGAAACCGCTTTTATCGTTGTGACATTACAGAACTTTCTCCACGTCGAAAGTAGTATGCGAGAAAGTAAATGGATAAAACAAGTCGTTGCCCCAAGGTATATACTAGAAAATAAGAATTGAAATAAAGTGAGGCTTGTAACGAAGATTACTTTTTGGTAATCAGAAATTGAGGATTCTGGAACAGTATTTGAGATTCGGGAGGAGTATTAACAATAACACACTATGTGTTTGGTGAATAAAATTGAAAGTGAACATACCCAAGAGAACAGAGATACACAACTGTAATAAATTGTTGAAATGAAGAAAGACGCCGGATTTCGGCCTTACGAAGTGCACATTAGCCACCACAAGATGGTTAGGGTAGGTGAAGTATGTGACGGTCTTGAGGAAATAGGGGTGTGATAAACTGGGATCAAACCACTGATGGGAAGTTTCTAAGGATAGTGGGAGACTAAATGTAAAGATTCGAGTTCCACTGAGTCAGTCGTAAATTTCTGTTCACACGATGCAACCAACTTAACCTCACTAACCTAACCTCAATATGTATATTTTCTGCATTCTCAGATTATAATTCGCTTCGCATTTCCAAGTTCGAGAGAGATTACGAACTTCAGCCGTCGAGTTTGCATTAAATAATCTAGAGTATGTTCAAAACATTTTTTTAAATTAATATATTTATTTCATTTAAGCATCATTGTGTATTTTTGTTTTATTGGGTATGATATCTATGAAACATATTTTCTGAACACATAAACAATGCGTTTTATTGGCCTCTACACTTCCTTTATATCAATTTGCCTTATCCAGAGCTACATACATCAGCTTTTGAAAATGCCCAACATTACAAGAACCTTTTTCTCGTCTTACCTTCAGTAAAACTTCCTCATTCTTCTTTTTTTCTTTTTTTCGTGACTATCTTATAATATTGCTAATTTCATCAATATACTACCTTTGTTTCTTATCCCAAACTTTGCAGCAATTTACATATATTTGTTTGTTATTTAAGATCGCATCATCATCTAGGCGATTAGCAACCACTAATACATTTAACGGTATGGCAACTTTGAAGATGACATGATATGATGATGACAGGGGTGAAAGGACAAAAATAAATACCACCATGCCCGAGGTTGGACTCGAATTCGCGATCCATCGGACCGAGATCGCTAAAGCACTACTGACGTAACGATTTCCGCCATCCGGACCGGCAATTTATATCATTATTCAGTTAATCTTGCTTGTATTCTTAGCTCATTTCTTTTACGTTCTTCTTCACTGTCTTGTTTTCTCAGCCGAAGTTTTTCGTCTGTTCGCCTTGCCTTCGCTTCGCTCGTGGTGTTTGCCTGAGCCTTGCGCCGTGTCGGACGCGGCGAAGACGCCGACAATTAATGACTGCTCGCAAATGTCTCGGAGCGACCGGGTGGGGAGTGGGGAGACGTCGGTGGGGGAATGGGTGGGGAGGAGCTGCGAGGGCACAAACAGGACACGGCGGCGTAGCGATGCGCAGGAGCTGTGACGCCGAGAGCAGATGCGCAATAGGAAGGGGGAGTGCGTGTTAAGGGGCTGATTTAAAAGGGGAGCTGTTTGGAGACTTGTGTCACTGCGAGGATCAGGCAGATGGTGCTTTTTTTCTCTTGACAACTAAAATCAAGGTTATAGGTTGTCTGTTATTGTTCGTTTTGAATCACGATGTCAACAAATGGAATGTGTCTAAATAAGCTGACTTGAAAAAAGTTTGTGTAATTTGAAGTTCTTTCCAGAATGATTGCTATTCCTTATCTCACGTCGATAGTGCTATTGAATAATGATCAGATAAACATTTGTTTACTGTCACTCCCCGAAGAAAGATAAAGTCGTGTATTAATATCTTGTCGTATCAAAAAGAAATGCTCATTTAAAAACATTTTGACACATTTTCATAAATACTTCAGTAAATAACTTATTTTGGTAGGGTTAACCTTAAATCGTAACCAACCTGTGTAAGTTTCTTCTAGTATAGATAGATCATAGACTCATTTAACTCCGCCTCCTGTAAAGAAAGGAAAATTTGCTTGAGCTTTATGTAAATATATTAAGGGTTACGATAACTTGTGAACATAAAAGAGAGTCCTCGACAGAGAGTATATTACAAAGTAGGCACTGAATGTTATTCGGAAGCTCCTTATGAAGGGGAGAAGGTCGACCCCCCACTCCGACGGAAGCAACGAATCAGAAACAAGCATCTATTTCTGCCTTCACCAGCCAATAAGCGTCGGAAGGCGATCTACCAATTAAAATGGAGAGCAGACGTTACCCGGGACATTTGTAATTACATTATCTAGCAATTTTTCAATTTGGCACGCAGTTAAAGAACAACCTATTTTACGTGAAATTAATCCGGAAGGTAATGTAGAAGTCAGTAATTCTAAAACGACTTATAATTGTAAGGTAGTTAAATAAATTGTAATGATGCAAGTCAAAATAAAAAAAAGATATTTCATATAAATAATATTTATTTGTAAGTATGTAAATCCACATCATATAAAAAAATACAATATGCATGAAGAAAAATCCTGTTATGTGAAATAAAGAAATAAATTCTGGCCAATTATCATGTGCCACACTAATATTACACATAATTTCACTGCAGCTATGCAATACAAAATATAACCAAATGAAACATATAAATACCTACGTAAAATTATATCTATATATAAGTTTCACCCTTCCTGTTCCCTTGTTGGATGCAAATGGAATGGTGACAATTATATATACATATAAGGAGCAATAATCGCGCACACGAAAACTGATCGAAGGATTGGTTGTCTCGGTACGTTAGTGGTTATAGAATCTGGGCGTAAACGAGAGTTCCCAGATTCAAATCCTGGCCGGGGCAAGTGAAATATTGGAGTCCTGCAGCATGGATATACAGGAAAATATCCATCTTAAGTGTTAAAAGAAGAGATGTTATGCCCTATGTAGGAAAACATATGTAGTAGATTTAAAAGAATCTACATCAAACTGATTTATTCCAAAATACTTTTTAGACTCGTAAATTTCTGACAATATGTTAATTGTCCAAAACACAGCAAGTTGCTCAATAACACACAATATCAGATCATAGACTCAGAATTACATAATATTTCCTATTAGATATTGAATTGTTTTTAATTATTAAGAAAATATTTTCATTATTCTGTTCAGTCATTTAAAACACTGCGATGCCAAACTAAATTGAGAGAATTAACGGTGATTAACACATACAAATAATTATCACTGCTCAAATACTGGCTAAATAATGTTTATGCTATGATACTCCCTACTATTTTTGTCATTCTGCCAAATGGAGAATGTTCACATAGGAATGTATTTACATTGATAAAATGCAAGAAAATGGCACTTTATAACTTCGTTTTCAAAACATATTTATATGCATAACTTTGTGACAATTTATTCCGTTGCAGGTTTAATTAAGAACATATTGAAAGAAAACAACACAAGACTCTCAGAAATTCAAAATATATGGCATTTCAATTTACATCCATGAGTTAATTCACACACAAAACTGCCGAACGTGGAACTGAGAGACGGTTATGCACGTTATATACATAACAAATTCAAAATTCGGAGCCGTTGGGGTCAGTTTCGAGTTTTCGCTCACAGCTATCGTCAGATGACTGCACTTTCCGAAGTTAGACTTTCTATTTTTTTATTAGATTGCAAAAGTCGCTATAGAGCGCTCCACAATGATGGGCAGTAATGGCGGACCTACCATTAATCATCAGCTCCCCCATCCCGTCACTGAAATAAGGAATTTTCCCAGCCTAAGAAGTGACAGACCCCTGGTCCTCGGCTAACAGCCAGATTGGTGTTTACTTGTATCAACAGTTACGTTATCTGGTGATAGAATCGCTTCAGTTTCAAAAGTCAAAAGCACGTCCTTCTTTCTCCCCCTACGTACTCCGTCCCGTGAGGAACCGGCGTACTTCTTCGAAATTGCCAATCTCTCATGTTGGACCCTCGTCTTAAGTGCCGAGGGAGGGAAGTTCTCTTATTCCCACGATCGCCGGAGAGAGAGAAAATGTTTACGATCCATTAAACAAAAGCGGCTCGCTCTCCGTCGGAGAGGCGCGTTTAGGAGACAGTGCGTTCTGGCGTCACCGGCGTCATACGTCTTCACACACTTAGCCCGAAGTTTCGCGAAGGGAGCGCCGACACGCGAGCGGCCGCCAGGTGGGGACACTGGAGGGGGGACGGGACGCCCTCCGCTCCAACTCAGTCCCCCATCCCTCCTTCGCGGCGCCGTCTGGCGGCGCAGGCTGTTGCGTCTTTGTCTCCGCGCCATTCTGCGCCGCTTCCACTTCAGAGCTTCCGGCTGGGTCACCTTTGCTGCCGTTCGCCGACCTTGGGGTGAAGTGGTGTTGCGTTTGTACTCCGATTAAAACAGTAAGTTTCTTCAAGGTCACGAGCTGGCAGGAGATGTGTTCGTGTCCAATCGAGAGTACCAATACCAAATATTTTAGTCGTAACGAAGCTGGCGATTGGATGACAATGTTTTATAGGAACTCCTTCCAGCACGTGACCTTAAAGCCTCTTACTCTTTTCATTGTATAAGATGTGCCTGGAGCACCTCCAAATTGAGGTGGAATATTGTTATTACATATTGATATTTCCATATCTCAGTGAGAGATACTCGTATAACCCACTCTTCCAGTTTTGAGATGCAGCTCGTTTACTGCTGGGTGAACACATGCGATTCAATAGAACGCTGGAAATGTCAGGTTTATGCTTGCCTGACTTAGAGCCTTTAAATGTTTCGAAGTTTTGTGAATGGAATCAGGCGGCTGGAGAGGGGATGGGTCCTTCGCTACAACGCAGACCCCCTCCCCCGCCTTCTCCACCATGGCTGGCGGCGCAGGCGGTTGCGTCTTTGTCTCCGCCCCATTTGACCCCGATTCCTCTTGAGGGGTTCCTTCTTGGTGACCTCTCTTCCTCCTTTGCTGACTTTCGTAGACCACGGATGAATTGGTGATGCGTTTATGAACTTTATAAACCTGGTGCCTCTAACACCTGGTCCTCGGGGTTGAAATATTATTTCTCCAAATTACTGATATATGAGGGACTCAGTGAGACATACTAATACGATGACCCCTTATTCAGTTGTGAGATGTAATTCGTTTAATGATTGGCGAACTCATGCAATTCAATGGAGGTCCAAGAAAGTCTATGAGGTGTAATGGTGACATGGAGCTCTGGAATATAAAAGTCTAATACTGTATAGGAATAGGATTGCTCAGAAAGAAACATAGTACTACAAAAAACAACAATTGTGACTTATCTCTCACTCAATTCGTAATTTGTTTCTTTATACATCCGTACCAACTCATCTTCCAGCATCTCGATCTCGTCCGAATTCTTACCCATATTTCCTATTTTTTAACATCTAGCTCTGTACAACCGAAGTCAAATTTACTAGGAAGTATTTATTTTATCAGAATATTGTTCTCATTCTATCGCATACGAATATTTTACGAATACCTCAAAATCCTACACACTTAGAATTTTAACTGCGTATCATATTAATATTTTGCACAGTTATTTATATTCCGGTTAGTTTTCTTTAATATCTACTCTATTTTTTAAGACGTCCAAGGTTGTTTTACAATGAAAAACGCGATGAAAAATGCACGTTTTGCTATCACATTCATCTATGACTTATGCTTTAGTTCAACAGGAAATGATGTATTCGCAGTAGCCGGCCTCACTTCTCTCACCATTATGGCGTCTGCTCTTGTGCCTGCACGGTTTCTACTTTCTTCAAGTGCATAATAAATTTCTGTTTATTCTCGGGTGCAATATATTTACTTTTTATTAAGTCTACTGGAGAAGAGCTTTTTGTGTTAAAGTTATCGCCTGCTATTTTCGCTCCATTGCTTTCTCAACCACCTCCCACATAGTCATTCTTTTCATAGTAACCAATTCGCCATTGCCATTGGCTACTTATAAATATTTTCTCGCATTATTCATACTTCAGCACTTTCATCTTTATGTATGCCTTAGTACATGCATTCCCATTTTCATATTTAATATTCCGACTACACTTCAAACACCACAATATGTAGTTTAGCTGTCCATCTTTCATTTATTTTTTCTTCGGGTATGAAAAAAGGAGATAATCTGATTCACACATATCGAGAACCTGCACTTCTTTCAACGTGTTATTAAAACCTTCTCAATAGTTGTCAGAAGATTGCACAACTGACGTGATACTTTGCGTTACTCTGAGGGCTCATTAAATAAACAGCTGAAATATGCTTGGGAATATTCTTTTTTTTAAACGTACTGCTCACTTTTAAATATATTAATATAATTCGTATTATATCTGTAATTTTTTGGCTGAGAGAGATCGATTAATGTTACCTTGCCGTATAGACTATCCACAGTTTGTCACTGGACTGACAAAACAGTTTCCATGCGTTCATATCAAACTAACTTCTAATAATATTTATTTATTCAGCAGTGTTACTGACATATTTCACTTTTGGCAAACCCATGTTAAGCCATCCTACAGGTCGAATCATTATTCAGACTCTAATATCTAAAAACGACCACGTATGTGAGACATTACAAAGCTGAATGAAATTTTGTTTAATTTCTTTAAAATCGACTGTTCTAAATAAAACCTGAAATACCATCCTTCACCGTCATAGTGTTAAAGCTCGTACATAGTCCCTTCTATTCCTATTTAACACTATGTTCTTGCCTGCTCTTTTCACGCATTCGTATCCTGCTCTGATTCATCCTTCTCAGTCTCCTCACCCCTCTTCAATCTTTTGATGTCTTCATATTGACTCATTCATTTGTTGGTTCAGCCCTATCTCCACAAGCAGCTTCAACTTCTTCACTTTTGCAGAACCTCTTATTTCCTCTTGGTATCTCTTTTTGCTTTTTATCGTCTGATATTGTTTCTGATTTCTCCTGAGCTTTCGTCTCTAGTTATCTCACCCTTTCATCTTTGATTCTTGCTAACTTGTTCACTTGTGACTTAAACACTTGCCTGTAACATCTTCTCGTCTTTGTCCGAACTTCATTACGCCTGCTCTTTCTCCACATCTTCGCCTTCCACACATCCTCTTCTTCTTGATGCAGTGTATGGTATCACCTTTTCTTTCACCATTTCATCCATCTTACAGTTCACTCCGTTTACTCCAATTCATCCGCCTCCACTGCTATCTTCTTTCCTTCGCAGCCTTGCTCTTGTCGCCCTTTGCTACTCGCTATCCATCGCGTGCGCCCTTCTGACCTCACATTCATCATCACCCCCATTGTCGCCGTCCCCCACCGCCGCCACGCCGAACCCGCCGCGTCTTGCCACCCCTCACCATGCACCTACGCATGACAATCCATTATCACCGCGTGTGCACCCTGCCATGCAACTGCGCCGCCACCAGCAGCCGCGCCATGGACGCCGCAGCGCTCCATGGCGTAACCGCCACCGCTTTGACACTGCCACGTGACAGCTACCACCCATGCCACGCCACTGCCATGCTGCCGCCAACTACCCCACCAAAACCGCTCCGCCCTCCTCCTCCGCAGGCGCAGAATTCCACTTTCGCTATGCCGCCGTTTCATATTGCCATCCCCGACAGGCCCTTCAACAATGAATTGCCGCCCCCATGTACCGCCTTGCCAGCGCCATCCCATCCCGCCGTCTCCTCGCCATCAACTGCTTGCCGCCACCACCCGCTAACCGGCACTGGTACGGCCACCTGGCACCCCCGACCGAACGCGCCGTCGCCAAACCCGCCAGCTACCACGCGCCACAGTCACCGCCACGCGCCACTGCCAACGGCCACGGCTTCTCACCCTCAACCGCCACGCCACCGCACCGCCGCCACCACCCACACGCGCACCGCCACCACCATGGCCACCCCACCGCCCACCGCCACCGCGCACGCGCGCACCGCCACCGCCACCAGCCAGCCGCCACCGCCACCAGGCACGCACCGCCACCGCCACCGCCACCGTCACCGCCACGCCCCCACAACGGCCACACCCACCCCCACCGCCGCACCGCCGACGCTGAAATAGCGAGTGGCGGTGCGGGCGGCCGCGTCGGGTGCGTCGCCGCGTGCGTGCGTCGCGTCGCGGTCGCGCGCGTGCCTGGTGTTCCGGGCTATAATAAAGCCCGCGCGCGGCGTCATCCTTTTTTAAAAAACTGCTTTTTTTGCCCCCTTTGGCCCCCGGGGGGCCACGACGGCGGTGGAGGCGTCACCGGGGTGGGCATCCACAGGGACACGCGCCGCCTACGCGTGCCACATGGAGACCAAGCGGCGGCGGCGGCGGCGCGGACGCTTTGAGGTTATGGGGTGGGAGCCTGGGAAATGCGCGGTGTCGCGAACAAAGGCCTGATGAGAATGAAGGAATAACTGCAGTGGGATGGGCGGAGAAAATAAAGGAGTAATTTGAATTGAGGTATGTCTTACACAAAAAGTAAGAAGATCATAGACATTCTTTTGCTTGTTTTCTGTTTGTGGTTTAACCACTGACGTGTGCTCTTTAATGCAGCCATTTTTACCCTACGATCGATTATTTTTTCATGAGTTCGTGTTTACAGAATCTTGTGTCGGTGACTAGCTTTCGTTTACAAGCCATAAATAGAGAGAAAAAAGAAATTAAAAATTCAACCAAGCTA
Organism: Gryllus bimaculatus; assembly: GCA_017312745.1. Lineage (NCBI taxonomy): Eukaryota > Metazoa > Arthropoda > Insecta > Orthoptera > Gryllidae > Gryllus > Gryllus bimaculatus. The sequence goes on along the minus strand of BOPP01000002.1, from coordinate 5,382,406 downwards.
AAACAGTCAACATCAAAATGTACAATTAGAAGATGACAATAAAGGGGAACAAGAAAAGTAAGGGAAGAAATGGACCTAGAAAAATAGTCTACAAAATAATCATGCAGCAGTCATCAATATAACTTGTATATCTCCTGTTTAAAATAAAATATAATTTAGACAGTTTGAAAGAGTGTATTTTCATAACGTATCATTGATCAAATCGTATAAATCCATTGTGTCTACAACAAAAATGAAGGTGCATGTCTTTACATATTATAATATGTCCAGACATATTATTTCAAATATATATTCCATGGCGCGTTATGATAATTAGTGCATATCTAAATAAGAAACGGTATGATGAACTACCTAGACAACCAAACCATTTAATATCTGGTGTTAAGAAGGAACGTTTTGTTTTGATTGAAAAGTCTGTTATTTTTGTCTATTCTAATTTACGAACCCAATTACAATCATCGAGTATTTTCAATAGTTCATTCTAAAATAATGACTTGGATTCTTAATAATAACTGTTGAAAACTATATTTTTGAAAAAATACCCATTCTTTGCTCTTTCGTGATTTCTACTAATACATCAATGCGATTCAGAGAACGCAAGCACCGCTGAAGCAATAAAAGAAAATTATATATTCTCAGATGCCCTAAAGATTCTGCCTTGAACTTTTTATTCATCTATTTTTAATTAACTATAAAATAGTGAAATAAGTAGAAAATGCTTTTATACAAAATTGGAAAATCGGTAACCTGTCTTCTCGTTGATACCATGCGATATGTGAAAATATTACACAAAACTTAGTGCCCACAAAATTATATATGTCCTTATTTAAAATCATAAAATAAAAAACCTTTTCAAACATTTTGACATGAATTTGCGCTGCTCATTCTTACATTCGCAGTTGTTCTTCATTTTAGCACTTTTTAACTATAAAATTAGAAAAATTGTTCTGTTAGTTCTAGTATTTCTTTAATTATTAGTTAGTTATTAGGTAGTTTCTTAGTTATTCTTTTAGTGACATATAAATTAAACTCAAATTTACTTGTCTAGAAAGTTATATTTATCTGAATTTCAAATGATAAAATAATTACCTTCTTCAAACATTAGGGCCGATTACACTACGCTGATCGCTATCCGAGGTGGCTAGGAGCGTGTACCGACTCAGCGATTCGGTCCGAAGGGTCGCGGATCCGAGTCCCGCCTTGGGCATGGTTGTTTGTCTTTGTCTCTCGTGTGTTTATTGTCACGGAGGGCCTCGCGTTCTGCAGCCTCCAGATCCGTGGAGCCCGCAACTGTGTTGGTGTCTAGTGTATGGTCGAATATGCGTCCCATCGGGATGTAAAGGATAAAGGGCTGCCGGCTGGATAAAATCCCTAGAAAAAAAATACCATACTGTCGGCCGCAGTAGTTGTCCAAACTTTGGAGTACAGGTGCACTGTTTTGCGGCATCCTCAGATGTGCCTTGCGGCGTGGGCCATCAGAAGCCGAAACTACGCGGGAACGGAACAGACGACGGACGAGGGAACGGGCGAGGCGACGACGTCTGCTGCGCGACTGAGGCTACGAACTTCCAAGGAAGGCGGGCGGGATAAAAGCGGCGCCAAGAGCTCGAAAAGCGCTGAAGGAAAGGCGAAACGTAAGGTTAAGAGCACGGGGAATTGCGAAAAGGCTACTGCGCGGCTCTGAAATTGGAATAAAAGCTTTGAATAAAACGAGTGCACTTGTACGTCATTTCTCGTCTGCTCGTTGGTTTGGCGTTAGAGCTCACTGCTGCTTCAATTCCAAAAAATCTGAAAGGAGGAAATGTGTTATTCGGATTTTTAATTAGTTAAGTTAGGTGCGCGTTGAAAGATTTATTACACAACGTTGAATTTAGAATTCTCGGAAAACGAAAACGTATTTTCTGAACAAAACGGGCACGTGCAAGCAATTTAGAAATGTGGAGTTAATAAATAGATTGTAGTCAATGTCATAGTGTTATAAATAAGAGGCAAAATAAAAGGAATATTTATATATTTTTGTACGAGTGTTGAAAGGCTATTTTCTGGCATATTTTAAAGAATCTTTTTTTTCATTTTTCTTTACACTTCTTGTTAAATTAGCAAAAAAAATGTTATTATCTAGAGCAGTTGTACGAAAATACAATTATTTTCTCTCACATCTTAAAGCTGTAATTTCTGTATTGTCATTTCCATGTAAGTTTCTTGTATTAAGTAATTTAAATATTTATACCGAACTAGTTAGGTAAAAATTAACAGATGTGATGTTGAGTGATTACAAACAACTTTAAATACTGTAAGGCAAACAACGTTTCCTGTTGGACAAAGAAAATTACAGTTGTTACCACGGGCCACAATCGTTTCAATTTCGAATACTAAGTGAATTTGATGTTGGTTAGAAGAAATACAGCTTTGATACTAGCTTTATTACATTCGAGATATGGTTAATTTGTGATGGGCACATAAAAAAACTTTATATGCCTCGCAGTTAAAATGTGAATGATTCTCGACTTAGTCATTGATCAACTTCATCAAAAAACACTCACATTTCAAGCCTTGATACATAATAAGTTATTTGGAGTTCAATCTAGTTTATCTATAAATTCTGCAAAAATAAAGCATAACAAATTCTGAAAAAAATCATTTGTTCGTATTTTTTATAGTTAATCAATTTCACTAAAAACAAACAAACCACAAACTCTTGATTTTATTCAAACCATATCATTTCTTATAGTAAATTTGAGTTTCATAAATGTTATCTTTCCCACTTCAAAGCTCATAAATCAGACTTGTTGGGAAAACGATACTCATTTGAAAACCCTTCTGCTGGAATATTCCCCTAGCAAGCCAAGAAAGGCAAACATGACTAAAATAAACCACTTCCCTAACGAGAGGGGAAAAGGACTGCTCCCCAGATGGGGCTAGAAGCATCTCGTAAATTTTAAGAGCAAAGGGAAGACTTCGGCACACCTGTCCAGGCCATTATAAGCTCTTGGGGACTCTGATAGAAAGCTTCCCGAGTAAACTTTCTTCTACAAACAGTTCACTTTATTGTCGGTAATCTACAATTGTTACTGATTGTCTCATTCAAAAGAGTAGTAGTAGTAGCAAGGAGCTTAACGACGCTCCCCGCATCCCAGTCGCGATGTCCTTCTATCTTCCCAATCTTTCTCTTGCAGATCTCGTTCCTGCCTCCCCCCTGCCTATCTCATTTCTCCATGTTTTTCTTGGTCTGCTACGCTTCCTGTTTCTTTGAGGTAGCCATTTTAAAATTGCCTTAGGCATACATTTCATCAATATCAATACACCTTTGATTTTTTACGTCAAAATTGGGTACTTTATCCAGAAATGTAAGGCCACAAAAGTTCTTTTTCGTTGATTTTATTTTTTGCTTTTCTTTTTTGCTTCTTTTTTGCTTTTTTGCTTTATTTTTTGCTTGTTATTTAAAATCCAAACATCTGAACTTTATGTAGATATGCTTTCAACCAGCGATTTGTACATTTTTATCTTTCCTCTTGCTTTTAATTTTTTAGCTATACAAAACATTACTCAACTGTCTTGTCACTACTCTCCCTTGAGATATCCTATGTTTTACTTCTTTTGCACATCCACCTTTCTTTGATAAACCCACACCAAGATACTTATACGCTGTTATATTTTTAATACACCTGCTCCAAATTATAAAGTTTTTTGCTTGCTAAGCCGCAACAACATACTCAGTTTTCGAATGATTAACAATTAAACCCCAATATGTATTTACATTCCTCATTTAGTTTCCTCAGAATATAATCTATATCTGGTTCATCCTCGGCTAGAATAACATCAGCGAAATGAATAATAATTTGTTTCGATTTATCATTGTCAACTTGTATCCCCACACGTCGATATTTACGTCACCACTTTTCAAGAGCATCATTTACATATATATTTTGAAGAGAGAAGGATCTATACCGCATCCGTACCTCAGACCTTTAGGTCTTTTAAATGGATTGGTTCCCTTACTTCCAATATTGATATAGCTTTTCATATCATTGTACAGATTTTTAATTGCTATTAATAATTGTATATTTATGTTTTGATGTCTGAGAACTTCCCATAATTTTTCTATTGGAACATTTTCATAGGCTTTTGTGAGATCTATGAAGACCATATGTGTCTCAAAAATATGTGCTAGCCTTTTGTCTATTATTTATTAATTAAAAAGAATTTACCCATAAGTGTTCGCTGAACGGAGTAACTACAACAATGATCTGGTGAAATTTTTTTGTCTACTAAATTATTTCTAAATCTGTACATAATTTTTTGTGATATAATATCTAACTTGAAGTTATTCCTTTTAATTATCTTATGACTTCCTACTTTAACGATGTTTTGCTTAATGATTAGAAAAAACGAACATCAATTTTCTTTTACACATATCAGAAACGATGTTTGACGTTTTCAAAGTAATTAAAAATATTATTCATTAAATTTCTTCACCGACACCGTCACTGACTCCGTTCCCGACACCGTCACCGTCACCAACACCCACACCGTCACTAACACCTTTACTGACACTGTCACCGACACCGACATCGTCACCGTCACCAACATCATCACCGTCATCGATACCGTCACTCCCACCACCACCGCCACTGCGATCGTCTCCACCGCCGTTACCGCCAAACCACCTCCAACACTTACGCCAGTCACCGCCAACCTTCCCGATACAACCACAGCCACTTTTACAGTTACAGCTACAGCCACAGCTGCAGCCATGGCCCATCCACAGCCCAAGCCGAAGCCACCGCCACCAAATTATCCTTTCCTGACGCCGCACAGACAGCCACAGCTGAAGATTCAGCCACCGCCACCGGCAGCACCGTCACCGCCGCCGCCACCTCCCGCGGCTGCCTCTCGCAGCGGTGATTCCGACGTCCGTAACGCCCACGCCGCCACGTCCACCCGCCCTCGTAACACACGTCATTGCCCGCGCCCTCGCTCGAGACGCAACGAGCACAGCGCCCAACGCGCAGCGCGCCCACGGGCGGGCTCTCTCTCGCTCTCTCTCGCTCTCTCTCTCTCTCTCTCTCTCTCTCTCTCTCTCTCTCTCTCTCGCCCGCCAGTTCTCACTCTTCCTCGAAGAACCGCGCGTCTCCGTTTACTATGCAACTCCATTATTCAACACAGATCGAAGGTACTCTACAGAGCTGAATGTCACTTTGTGTTAGTACATTTTATATCATTCCTTTGTTAACATGCAGGTGCATTATGTATTTATTAGAATGTACAATAATTAATTAATACTTCTGTGTTGGAAATATTTAAAAAATAATATTAACATTATATAATTACAAACTGATAACACACAATTTCATTTTTTATACTATCTACTTGGTACTTATTAACCCTTTTACCCAAGTTTATTTCTAATATGATTGACTTCACACGTTAAAAAGTCATTATTGCAATATTTTTTTAGAAATTATGATGGCATATATATATTAAGTAATTGTTTGTAATTTAATAGTTTTGTTGTAAGAATTTTGTATTATTCTGGCCACCCATTTTATTCGATTAAAACTATTTACCGCCAATTACCATGTTTGTTATTATCAGTGTAAATAAAACCCCAGAGAAACTAATTTAATATACGTTGTTGTAACTAAATGGAAAATACTTGTTCATGTACCATGTTAATTGTAAGTGATACGGAGACTCTCAACTTCTTGAAGCGTTGACCCGACCACATTCTACAGTCGTAATGAAGTTTACTACTCGCTCATAACATCACGCAGTTCGAGGCGCCGTATCCTGCTCTCCCAAGTTCATTGCACTCAGCGCAACGCACGACGGTTCTCATGGCCTCGTCGTGGCGTCGTCACCTGTTTCTTTACGTCGACACAGTTTCGAATTCATTTCAGCATTAAGTTATTCTTTCGTTATTGCAAGTATCAATATCACATCATAGCCAACTGTATCGTAAAACATCGTATAAATATACAAAGGCAGAATTGAATGATCTTATAGGAGTCCAATTAGAGATATGGAAGATAATGTATGCGAGCCATTACGATAATATAATGTTACTTTTCATGTATTTTAGCTCGATAAAAATAATACTCCTTGTACCTGGGCAATGAACATAAATGTACGTTAAAATACTCAGTGAATTTCTAATCGCCGTTAATCGAAACATTACCAAGATTCTGCATAGAAGTACAAATTACTTCCATATCTACGAGTTAAGTTGATTTTTTATTTAACATTGAGAAATATGTTTAATCGAAGCGAGGGAATTTAAACGATTGTAAATGTTATAATAATCCGTTAGATTGCGATTCTGTAGTGAATGTGTAGTAAAATGTCCATGGTATGAAAGAGATCTCATTTAAGTCACACGGGTACTTATCGTAACGTCCACAGCTGCATTCTAGGTTCTCTGATTCTCATTGCTGTTATACCGTTGCTCCTTCGGATGTGTTCTTTCAGCTCCATCTCATCTGTTCTTTCCAACATAGCAAATTGTTATAGCCCACGTATTACTTCGCTATATCCTCGCCTCATAGTCTCCGTCCGTGCAACTAATTCGCACATCAAGGGAATTCCTATTTCATGTTTTCTCTCCGTCTATTCACTTCCTTTCTTTCACAACTTCATTCTCCCATGTCTTTCTTGCTCCTCTCCACATCCCCTGTGCCTCGCCCCCGCCTCCCTAGTCAGTAGTTCCCAGTCGCGAGCCCTCAGCCGCTGCATCACACATCTCCAGAACATAGAACGTAACCACATTGCACCCTCTAGATTCCCCTTACTATCTCGATCTCGCTCATTTTCTCTCTCAATCTCCGTCTCTTTCTCGAACTGTCTCTCTCGCACTCTCTCTCTCTCTCTCTCTCTCTCTCTATTTCTCAGCCTCTCTCCCTCTCTGCCTCGCATACTCTGTCCCTTGTTATTTCTTCGCTCTCTCTAGTTTTCTCGATCTCTCTCGCACTCTCTCTCTCTCTCCCGATCTCTCTCGCACACTCTTTCTCGCACTCTCTCTCTCTCTTGATTTTTCAACCTCTCTCTCTCTCTGTCTCGCATACTCTCTCCATTGTTATCTCTTTCGCTCTCTCTAGCTCTCTCGATCTCTCTGCCTCTCCCCCAATTTTGCTTCACGTTCTGTATAACCAACATCTCTGCCCTCCTCACCTCCTGACATTCCGTATGCAATACTTTCTGTTTCCTCGCACACCAGCCCTAACTACCCCATGCACTCACCACGTCAACACACTTTAAACATATTCTCTTTGCACTCGCACGACGCTCTTTTCTCTTTTATCTACGCTCTTTTCTTTGTTTCTCGGTGCAATAATGTACAAAAATAGGTTTTCGAGATGTGAAATTCGTTACACGCTCAGCTCCCCTCGCGCTGCCCTACATGTCCCCCTCTACGCCTCTGCCTACGTCTCGGCCCTCACTTTCCTCCACGTTCATCGCACGCGTACCCCGCTGCACCTCTTTGCTCTGTGCTCCCCCGACGCTCGTCGTGGCGGCCGAGAATTCTCGAGGTCGCAGCAGCGTCTTCCCACGGAGCCCCCAGAGACAGCAAGAGGCCGGAGACGTTCTAGGTAACTGTTTGTTTATTCGGGTATCATGTATCTGCGCCTTTCCTCCCCACTGTTTGAATTCAGCTACACAGAGACTTTATTTGAGTTTCGTAGCGCGGGACTATCCATTTCGCCTTTCCTTTTCCTTTTGTAGATATTTCAGTTTGAATGCGTCCTTTTCACGGAGAACGAAAAGGAACGTCTTTATGCAGATGGCTGTGTTTGCGTGCGTCAATTCCACCGTGCAGGGATATGATTCGTCGTTTCTAAAAAAATGTAAAATCAAACGAAATTTCTTATTTGAACATTCTTCTGAGATGCCTTCTCACAATCGTATCAGAAATGGAAGAAGTCTTTGTTTCTCTGTTGAAATAATGTACAAAAATAGTGAGTTTTTGAAGATGTTAAATTAACATTCATAAAATGGAAAAAAAAAATCTACGTTCATTCACATCGTCCTTAAAACCTTGCAACATTGCAGCAATTGACGGGATCCGTTATTTTAATGATTTTTTCGCTCACAAGTTATGTTCATGGTTTCGATTTACATAGATTTTGGTTCGAGCTTCTCATATTTATTCGGCTTCAATCCCCTACACTGAAATTACTTTAAGAGATGTTGACTGTTTATACCACTTATAAGGCACGAAACACTTTATAATAGATTTAAGACGCCTTAATGTCGATATCGCTTGGTATTAATTTGCTCTGCAGACCTAAATAAAACAGATTTAATACAAAAGTACAATTTTTTAGATTTTACTACGAAATAACTGAAGCGTCAAATGTAAATTGCATTGCATTTTACGTTATACCCTACGTTATAAATAGCATTAATCACAAACAGTCAATATTAAAATCAGCTTTTAGAGGCACATGGCGTTCCCGTTTACGTTTATTTAAGGTCTTATATAAAATTCAATCCATTTGTAGCTTCTGATACATTTTTGAGGCTAAGTTCTTTTCATACATCACGACAAAAAACTAAGTAAGCTAGCGATTGATGGCGTATTTCATAATCCCACGAACTAAATGTTCTAACACTTATGAGCAGAATACGATACAACGCACAATTCAGAATAAGGTTCATGGAATTAAATTAAATTATTTTCACATTTAAACAATGGTTTACAAAGAGTAAAATGCTTCATCAAGCCCAACTAACCTAAAATTAATATAGACACACCAGAAAATGTTTTTGGTAATTCTATTTTATGGCAGTATGCTTTAGAATTAATCTTTATACTGGTAAACTGTATGACATGGAACATCAATTTTATAAGAAAAACACATTTGGAATTTATATGTTGAGAGTTCCACAGAGTTCAATTAGAACTGTTATACAGTCTTACGAGTCGCAAAATCAAAAATATCCCGTATTGTTTTGTAGAGAATAACATAAATTAGTGACCGTTTAAAATTAATTACTTTTTTTGAGACTTGAGTAGTTATATAAAAATTTACTAAATTGAACTGATTTAATGAAAAGAAAAATTATATAAAGAAACTCTTCCTTATTTAGCCGTAGTTTAATGTACGCTTCTGGTTTCACATTTTGCCGATCTTTAGAAATTAATGTCCAAAAAAATGAATTTGAACTCATTTTAGAGATTTCAAATCAATTAATATAACAATAATAATAACAACAGTTACGATTAACATTTATTCAAGTATGCTATTTTATAGTACTTGTAAATATTGGTGATATTCATGTGAATAATGTTCTTTCAGGTTATTTTCAATTTGAATACCATTCTTACTACTCATTCCAATTCTTTTGACAAGTACACCTCACACACATTTTCATGAATTTTTCTTAAAATTATTTTTGGTATGCTTGACCGCACAGTTTTGAGAAATATTTAGTAACAATAAATTGTTTTGAATCTATTCAGATTTTTCACAAGTTAATAGAGTAAAATGTTATACTTATTATTGTGGTTGAAGAAAGAAAATTAATCTTAACTTTGCACCAATACGAGAGCATCATTTCACTAACAATGTTAACTGGGCTTGTATAAAAGAAACTTACGAGAAAAGTTTACAGAACAACATTTATCAAATGGACACGTTTCTGCAACGCGTCATCAAAAGTGGTGACATTAACGTCGATGCAATGCGTCATTTAGAACGGAAAACAATGGTAAAGTAAGGCGTACGCCAGCTGCAACAAACCCGGACGCCACCCCTGTTCGTACGATGACTATAAAAGGAACTTTAACAGTCAGAGGTTTTATTACCTAGGGTCTGAACGCGACCAAACCGAGCATGGACATGGAGAGACAAGGTGGGAGAGACGGGGAGGTAAGGCGGGGCTAAGCAGGGCGGAGTGGGGCGGGGTTAAGAGCAGCAAGAAATGTGGACGGAGCAAAGCGGAGCTGGGCGGGCTACGCACAGCAGAGCGAGGTAAGACGAGGTGCAGCGGGGCTGGGCGGGGCAGAGAGAGGAAAGAAGGGACGACGTAGGCGAGGTGAGGTAGGTGAAGCGAGGTAGACAGGGTGAGGTAGGTGGGATGAAGTAGGCGGGGCCAGGTAGGAGGGAGGAGGTAGGCCGGGCGAAGTAGGTGTGGCAAGGTAGGTGAGGCTAGGTAGACAGGGTGAGGTAGGCGGGATGAAGTAGGCGGGGCCAGGTAGGTGGGAGGAGGTAGGCGGGGAGAAGTAGACGTGGCATGGTAGGTGAGGCAAGGTAGACAGGGTGAGAGTAGACGGTTATTGAATTGAGGCGGGTAAAGGTAGGCGGAAAAAGGTAGGATGGAGTGAGCTAGGCGGGGCGAGGTAGGTGGGGAAGAGACAGGCGGGGCAAGATAGGTGGTGAGAAGTAGGTGGGGCGAAGGGTAGGCGGCCAGTAGGTGGGACGAGGGTAGGCGGGGCAAGCAATCGGCGGCGAGATAGGCACGGATGAATGAAGGGGGTGAGTGGGAGGGGTAGGCGGCGAGGAAGGAGGGCGCGGTAGCCCGTTGTTATAAGGAGGGGCTAGGTCAGGGTGGGACGGA
>BOPP01000002.1:5325945-5356640 GCA_017312745.1 Gryllus bimaculatus | reverse complement strand
CTTCTTCTCCCGCTCCGCTCCGCCGCTGTTTGTTTTCTCGCCTCCCGTTACAGACGCCCGAGAGCGGTCCACGCCCGGGGCCAGAAAGAGAGTAAACGCAGGTGCAGAGGTTCGTCTCAGGCGTGCAGGAGAAATCTCGTGAAATGTTGTTAGTCGCTTATTGGACAGATTGCTCCTTGCTTCAAAGTCTGTAATTAAAGTTATTTGTACTTTAAGTGCGATTCGGGATTGGAATCTTTTATTGCGCATCGTATATGGGATAGGCTATTGTCATGAGACATATTAGAGTCATATCTGAATTAGTCGAAATGCAAACTAATCCAAACCAAACTACAAGAAGATACGATGCGTGATGGTACTATACCATGACAAGATCACCAAGTAAAATAACAATTGACGAGGAAAAGCACTTCCGCAAACATCCAAAGACATTGTCTACACACCCCATTTGATGCATTACTGGACACGAGAACGTTATAGGTTTTTTCTAAAGTAAGCAAAGTATATATGAAGCAATAATTGAGAATTTAATGAGAAAAATGTTCACGTCTAAAACTTCAAAGTCTGTAATTAAGGTTATTTGTAAAGTTTATCATGAAGACCAATGGTCAAAGATCACGTAGTGAAACATTTAACTCAACAAATGAACAAGAAGGTTAATAAAGTGTACTAGACATTTGAGAGTGTGTAAGATGTTTAAATTGATTTTGTTTGCTAAATGTATAGTAATTTGGATATAAATTGCATTCATATTACAATGCCTGACTGCTAAAAGAATATGATAGAGGAAAAACTGTTTGACTATTGCAAATTCTCCTCACAGTTTAATAATGTACACGAGATATGTACGAAATCTTAACTATCACAGACTAAAATACTCTTATCTGCATTAATGATCAGGGAACATTACAAGGACAGGTGAATGTGATTCATGTTTCATGAAAAAGGTAGAAGTTCGAAGAAACATCCGAAAACTCAGTTCTTCAACATCTGTTTCAATGTGGTATACACCTATGAGACATTGCATGAAGACCATCCACATAGGAGAAGAAGCTTCTCGCCTAAAACACGGAAGATTACAAGGACACGATGGGAATATAGTATTTGTAGAAAAGAGAATGTATAGGACACTTAATAGGATTAGTGTTAGTTTCAGCCGCGACATCAAAAGTGGAAAAGCGGAGGATCTATCCGAAACCAGTTTGTAATGAAACAGCACCTTGGCTGCAGCCTATCTGTAACAGGTCGATTTGTTGGGCGTTCATATGTTTGAATCTGTTCGGATCTGTTCGGAGCACATATAGATAGAGATACAATGATGGAGCAACAACGATATATTGTGAACCCGTGTGTCAATCGCGAAGAATTGATGCCAGGGAGCAGTGCTGGCTTCACGCAGTACTGGCTTTACCCGTTCACGCAGTACTGGCTGCACCCATTATAATCTAGCTGCAGACTATTTGTAAATGTTGTATCTATGATATTACTTAATGCACTGAAATATAATAACATTTCGTAGTTAATTATTTGTTTTATAGTATCTTACTTTTATTTACATTTATTGGTTCAACAACTCTCGAATATAATTTGCCATTCTCACATTCATATGTCTGTGGCCGAGCCAGTGATGACTAATCAGTATTTTATTGCTACTCATTTACAAAGGTAGTTAAATTATAGCAAAAATGTGTCCGCAAACCAATGTGCATGAAAATGTTTTATAATATCGACTCAATACAATAATTTAAAGCGTATAATCCACGTATATATTGCCATAAAACGTTCGAACGAGCAGCTATTTACGATGTTCTACTTAATTGATTATTAGAATAATACTATTACATTTTAAATTATTGATATTCTTCTTCTCTAAGATTTCACTGTTTATTATCGATCCTTTGGATTTATCTGCCAAGTTTCGGGTACAAGGATGAAGTGCTTTGATGCTTTTCGTCCCAAGGCAGAAAGTCAGACTTCAAAGCAAGTGAGCACATAACCGGGTCAGTTGCGAAAATGCGCTGAACCAGCAGATTTAGAACCCGCTAACAAGGGTGCACACGGTGAATGGACTAACTAACAATAGCTCATGGTCTTTTGTTTAACAAACTTTCAGAGGAGACGAAATGTAGGTCATGAATTCTAAAACGGTTCTTTTCTTGTTCAAATCACACCCCGAACAAACTTCTAGAGTATATTTAGTTAAATACGAATGAAAATATCAACTAATTGTCATTTGCGCCATCCTTAAAAAGATCAAGGCACCAGGACTGTCCTCAAAATTCTCACTTATTTTTATCTTTACTTTTTTCGTAAAGTTCATGAGACAATAACTTTTCTTTACACAGCCTTTAACTGATAAGCATGATTATACGTTACCCTTTTGTCATTTATTTTTTCACCATTGGATTCAATACAAATATTTAATTTGAAATCATTTGCAATAAAATAGGTTGTAGGGACATTTATACCTTTTGCATTTTTATACGTATTCGTAGAAAACTGCTACACTATCTTAATTCCTTCTCTCTCTCTCTCTTCTCTCTTTTCTTTCTCTCTCTCTGTATATATATATATATTATATATTATATATAGTATATATATATATAAATATATAATATTTATATATATATAACGTTTTCTATTAAAAGATTGGTCAGGTATATCATAATATGAAAATATCTGACAAATACGCTTCATGAACTTGTAAATAATTAGTTTCTATTTAATACTGAATACGATGCATTTCAAAAGCCTAACATTGCGTAAAATTTGCTACCAGCCTCTGAGCATGTTTGAATAGTATGCGTTTATGATGAAAAATTTTATTTCAATTAGTTATTTTAAATTTAATATTACTGATACTAATGTGAGAATAACAAAATTATATCTACACTCTCTTCTTTCAGGTGAGTAACCCAAGAATACTGAGAATATACACCACACTGAAACTGTGAGTAGTAAATTTGAAATACTGAAAAATTTCAAAATTTGAAAGTTACACATTACCTTATTGTAATTAAATTATTTTCTTTATTATTTGAAAATAATTATTCATTCTTAATATGAATATCACGAAATCCCATGCATGATAAATGAATTATTAAAATAACCCAAGAAGTATCGTAATTTAGTAATAAAATTCTTGAATTTTGTTTTCTCATTAATTGTAAATTGACATGACTAGGAATTTACATGTCATATTAGCGTTATTTAGACGGTCATTTAAAATATTAATATATAAATAAGATTTACTCTTCAATTAAGTACACTATACAAAAATTGCGTAGTGATTATTGGCGTAGCCTGAAGTACCTTTTTTATTTCACAGTTTTATTACGGTTTATATTATTTTAGAGGACGTTGATTGTTAACTTCAGTCTTGAACTATCGCCCTTTGAAGGGCGCGTCATTTTCTTCAAATCGCTACGTAGTACTTCCATAGTATGAACTATTTCAATCTTTTCAGTTAAAATGTTTTTTCTTCTTAAATATGATATCATTCAACTAGTCTAATAAGAAAATAATGCTGCATCAGAATAATCACTGTATCATGTCGGTATTCTAACATGACATTTATTGTCATTATTTTGTACACCATTACAAAGATTCATTTGTTTGAGTTATTTTATTTGAGCTATTTTTTTGGAAGAGAATCAGTTTACAAATTTGCATGTTGACCTCTTCTCATCTTGCTACTTTCGCTACCATTAACGCCGGAATTATTATTTTCGGATTTGTTATTTAATTTGAAGTTTATTGAAGTAAATGGGCCTTAAAGTACGTGAATATGAAGGTTTTTCAAATATTGCTGATACGCTAAATAAATAATGCTATCACCGATAATGATATCGAATGATATATGATAATAGCATAATAAATAATGCTATCACTAAGCGCTTGAATAAAACATAGTTCATTTTAGAACTTTTATTTCAAATTGAATTCGTGAACAAAAAGATCATAAATACTAATATAAATTCATTAAATAAAATATTATCGGTAAACCAGTTTTTGAAACACTTTACACATAACCTTAAATTGAGTTTTTCGTACTTTTTTTCCACAAAGGAATAGCATCTTTCATCTGCGCATCTTTGTCTATTGCTCTGGACAATGCGCTGATTCACTCCGATATTTCAGAGTGGATAAAATATTGTTTGACATAGGAGACCGTCCCGCACGTGTAGTATGAACTCCGATTCAATGTACTATTTTATTACGCTTTCGAATTGGCGTGATAGAGGTAACACGGTAATCATTCAGATATTACACCCATTCGGTTACTGAAAATTGATCTTGGTTTTCAGTGGTTAGGAAACGTATACGACACGATAGAACACCTTTCATCACGTACAAATTGAAGGTACTCTTTAAGAATTAATCTTAATGTGTGACAAGTAATTATATTGATTTATTATTTCGTATTTTTGGGCGCGTCAACTGGTATTATTATTAGTACCAAAAGTGTAGAACATGTTTTATCATAGTAAGTGGCTGTTTTCTTTCCCGTAGTTGGAGAGACTTTGTGTTGATCTACACGACAGCTTAGAGGGTTTCTATCCAGGTATTTCCTACCAGCAAAGATATTTCCCACCGTCCCAGCCTTGCTAACTCTACGGTCTCTACATATATAGCAGAGTAGTACAAGTAAGTGTGCGTGTGGGTATGTGCATTTAAGTACGGAGTAAGGATAAGACAAGGAGGAGGAAGGAAACATCACGCGTAGCCCATGGCCTGTTTTTTAGGATGCTGTTTCGCTATTCAGCTGTAGATTGGAGAAAGCATGCAAATAAATAGATTACCGTAGCCAGGCACTAGAATTCTCCTTCAGATAAAGAATACACTCGACCTAGGCCTTTCAGAAAGTATCGAAAATTCATCCACCTTCGGAATGGAATCCTAGAACCTTTCGGTTAAAGGCCCTAGTAGGCACTCTTAGTGAACTCAGTCGGCCAAGAAATTATAAGAACTGTTTCCTTCTTGATATATTATCAGTATTACCCAAATTCGTGCAATATAAGTCGTCAGAACTGCGAGGGCCTTTAGTTCATGAACAGTATGCGCACACAATCTCTCCACTCTGAGCTCTCATTCTGAAGCCATTTGCTTCCAGTTATTTCAGATCTTTCAACCACGCAGACTATTCTAGGCCTTCGCGTCGATCGGTTACAATGTTCCATTGTTTCGTCATATTCTCTTCCATTTGTTGCACATTTCCTATGCACACAATCATCCAAATATAAATACATACTAGAATACTGTATCTTTACGTATATGCCCTATCTCTCAGTTTGTTCTGCTTTAAAATACTCCAGGGTCGACCGATTCAACGTTAACAAATATTTAAATTAGCTTTTTAAATAATAGAAGTGCTACTGAAATAAAATACTTCATTCAATCATTATTTTACTTCCGTTGAGGTATGTTTAGAGCATCGTTCTTCCTAAAATCTTAATTCAACTCAGTCCAAATTAAAATTTCTTCAGAGATCAAATAAAAACAATTCAATTCAACTCGAACAAAAAATCAACTGTGTTCAAAGGTGACGGTTCTGAGGAGAGAAACCCGTGTCGCGCCCTTCTGAACGCGGCCGGCGGAGCGCCGTGGCGTCTCACAGCGGCTGGAGTGACAGGGCCTCCGGGGGACGCGCCGTGGTGAGCGCCAGAGGTGCTTCCATCGCCATCACCGACAAGTGCTGAACCCCACTCCGAATGAGCTTTAAAGCACGTGAATGCGAATGCAGGTCCATGCTGTTCTCCACCACAAATGCTGGACCAATGACGCCGTTCTCGCCGCCACCGCCGACTACTGCCGTGCTACCTCCACAGTATCCGTCTCGGTTACCGCCATTATCTACGTGGGAAGCCATGGAAGTCAACATGTAAATCGATGCCGGATGTCACCAATTAGCAGGAAAGAACATTGCTCCCTGCCAGTTTAAAGCATTCACTACACTAACGGGAACAATTACCGTATCAATTGAAGTGGTCGGAAATATCAACTGTTCGCCCTCGTTACTATTATCCGCGCTACCTTTATCGCTTCTACACCCCCCTCCCCCGCTGCCTTCATTTCCACTACCACAATCACTGCGTTCCCAATCCCCGCTACCGCCATCCCCGCTACAAACCTCCCCGCTACAGCCATCCTCTCAACCGCCATCCCCTCTACGGCTATCCCCTCTTCCACTGTCCCCTCTACCGCCATCCCCTCTACCGCCATTCCCTCTACCGCCATCCCCTCTACCGCCCCATCCCTCTACCGGCCACCCCTCTACAACGACCATCCCCTGCTACCGCCAACCCCTCTACCACCATCCGCCTCTAAAACCTCCATCCCTCTACCCATCCCCTCTCCGCCAATCCCTCCTACGCCACCCCTCCCGTCCCCCCTTTTACCGCCATCCCTCTACCGCAATCCCCTCTAACCGCCAACCCCTGCTACCACCATCCCTTCTACCACCATCCCCTCTACACGCCATCCCCTCTACCGCCAACCTCTCTACCGCCATCCCCCTCTACCGGCCATCCCCTCTACCGCCATTCCCTCTTACCGCCATCCCCTCTACCCGCCATCCCCCTCTAACGCCAACCCTCTAGCCATCCTTCCTCTACCGCCATTCCCTCTACCGCATCCCCTCTACGGCATCCCCTCTACCGCCATCCCTCTACCACCATCCCTCTACGCCACCCCTCTACCACCATCCCCTCTACCGCCAACCCTCTACCACCATCCCTCTACCTCCATCCCCTCTACCGCCATCCCCTTCTACCGCCATCCCCTCTACCGCATCCCCTCTACCGCAACCCCTCTACCGCCATTCCCTCTACCGCCATCCTCTACCGCATCCCCTCTACCGCCAACCCCTCTACAACCATCCCTTTCTAACCCATCCCCTCTACCGCCATCCCCTCTACCGCCAACCTCTCTACCGCCATCCCCTCTACCGCCATCCCTCTACCGCCATTCCCTCTACCGCCATCCCTCTACCGCCATCCCCTCTACCGCCAACCCTCTACCGCCTCCCTCTACCGCATCCCCTCTACCGCCATCCCCTCTTAACGCCACCAACCCCTCTACCGCCATCCCCTTACCGCCATCCCCTCTACCGCCATCCCCTCTACCGCCATTTCCTCTACGCCACCTCCCTCTACCGCCATCCCCTCTAGCACCATCCCGCTATCATGTCCCTATTCTCAACCATCATACCCGTTTCCACCATCCCCGCTGTAATAACCATAACACCCGTTTTCCATAACACGCCGTAACACCCGTCTACGCACGCATAAACACCCGTTTTTTACGCATCCCCGCTCCAATCATTCGATCGCTCATCGGTCCCGACAGCACTCCACGACCAATCACTAGCCGCACCCCTGCCATCGCCATCGCACCACCGCCCACTGCCACGGCGGCGCGCGCTGCACGACCAAGGCACGGCGCGCGTGGTGCGGCCCGCGCGGGGCAGCGCTTCACGGCGTGGCTCTGCCGTGGCGTGGCGCGGCGAGGCGCGCAGCGTGCGTACGCGGCCACGCGCAGAGCAGCGGCTCGCCAGCCGGCAATCGCGTCGCGACGCGTCGCTTGTGCAGCGCTCCTCGTAACACAATTCCTTTGCAAGGCGCATGGCGGCCAGCCTCTATCCGCGCGCCGCCCCCGCCGCTCCAACGCCAACGCCGGGCTCCGCCGTGCGGCCGGCGGCCGGTGGGCGGCGGCGGTGGCGGCGGCGGCGGCGTCGCGACGCCAGGTTACGCGGCGTGCGACGCCTGACGGGCTTCAGCGGCTGCCGACGTAGCGCGTCGCGCTCCGGTCCTACTACGCCCACGCTGAGCTGCTCGCGCCGCCTCGCTCCGCTGGCCGTTGTCTTTTATTTGGTTTATTCATTGATACCAAACATTTTACACGTTAGTTTCCTCAATGAATTTCCTAATTTTTTGCAAGTACGTGTTGAACTAAAATGACATTCATTTATATTATTTATTATTTATTTTTCAATTAATAGGTAATTATTACAAACAAATTAGCTTACTTGATTCTATGAGGCTAGGCCGAAGTCCTTTAAGCCATTACAATACCTACATCCTTTCGCGTTCTAATCTTTCAAATTCTGGTATTCATCCCAAATGGCCTCTCCATCTCATCAAAGTTGCGGAAAAGAGACCATAAGATGCGGATCAGGAAAAAAAACCCTGAAGGGGGAACATTTATATTATTTGTACAGTGATGTGGGTGGGTGGGGTGCTAACCTACATAATAAAACTAAACTTATACTAATCTTACTATCTACTATTTACAATTTTACGCTACTTATTTACATTATTCTCTCGCCTTTGTACATTTTTGGAAACAAAACTTGATCGCGGCCGTCAGCGGCTGTGTTCAGCGTTTGCACAGCTTGGGCAGCCCTTATCTTGACGATCCGTCGCAGGAGGGAGCCTCACGAATCATTGCAGCCTATTTTAAAGGAGGGGGTGTGGCCTTATGAGTTAGAGAATGAAAAATTATGAGTTAGAGAATGGCGAACGTCCCGAGTTCAGATGTGGAAGTATTTTCGAATGCAAATACACGGGATGAAACAATTTTAGGAACATGAAAGTTAATTCATTGAAATAAATGTATAAAGGCATCCACTTCACCAGTTTTAACACATTTCTTTTTGACAAAAATACGTTGATACGAGATAAATGAACACTAATTTTAGACCAATTACTTTCTCAGAGCCGTTTAAATTTCAATATAGTTTTTCATACACAATTCATGAACTTTATCAATACTCAAATGACCAGACTACTATAGATTTTATCAATAAGGAAAACGATCATAGTTGCAGATTTGCAATTGCATGTTTATAAAATTTACAAACATTGTCTGGTAGTGTATTTTCCGAATCGATAGAGAACTCCTAGAGAACCATTTCCATAAAATTCACATAACAAATGCATATTTATCATTATAGTAACAATTAAGATAGATATTAAGCAGCCGATTTGCGCATCTTGTCAAAATTGTTAACACTTTGCGTCTTACACTTATTTTGCTTTCATTGATCTTTCTTCTCTAAAGTCCGTTACCAAATGGAGAAGTTTATAATTTTCCGTGAAATTCGTGGAAGAGGCTTATGAATTCTGTGACTGGCCAAGCACGTTAATCGTGCAATTTACGCTTATTACAGCCTATGCAGTACCCTCTGTCCATCTGTTATTGTATTAGGTCAGTAGATCGGTAGGTAGCAGTTGAATTCTGAAGCATTTGAGCGACATGATGAAATCGCTAATGTGAGCCGTTACAATACATTATTTTTTTTGTTTTTGTATTTCAGCATTACACACGAACTTTTTCATTACAATAAATCGTTCATAAAACACAATTTGCGACACCGAATATGGCGTATTGGCCGTTTATGGCACGAACAATTGCGTCCTCACACATTTAGCGAATAAGATCGAGAGATTCCTGAGGTGGTAGCGGTAAACCGAAAGCGGAACACCGTTTTTCACCACAGATGTCAAATACCTGTGACATCACAGTCGCATTATTTTCAAAATTTAACTTGTCAACAAATGAAAATATGAAAACTTTCTATGGATTGTTGTTTTTCAAAATACGATGATGGGAAATTAAGCATATATTTGTAAAATCTTCTAAACGGGTATCCGTACGTTTGTCTAGGCGTTCGAGCAATCACTGTCTTGGAGTTCTAATAAAAGTCACTTTGTAGGATGCTTATAGAGAACAAAATAAGTAAACTTAGGTCCACCGCCTGCCTTATTTAATTCCACTTCACGATATATGTCCATAACCAAAGAATAATCAACATTGCCTATCGTTACCAGTTACAGAGTTAAATTTAGCCCTCTCTGAATTTACGTACTACAGTTCGTCAGCTATCTGTTCCAAGCCTTCATGATTATAAAGAATACAAACATCCATGAAATAAAAACTAACAAATCTTTTGAAGTTTTCAATTCGCTAAATGAAACCATCCTCTATCTAACGGTTTGCCATGTATTCTCGCTCTCTCGGAATACTTGTCGGGAAAACAGTTAAAAATCTATGTAGGACGTGCTATCGGAATAAGTATATCCTGTACACGTTTTCTTAATTCTGGAATCCTTACGCTAAGCCATATACATGTTGAGTTGTAAATACAGAAGAAAAGGAACGTTTTTCGCAAAAAGTGGTGAGAACATATTCGCTCCAGTGTAACAAAACTATTTGCAAAGGTAAATGAGTTACAGGTTTGGGCTCGTATTCTTCGTCATGATCTTCCTGAAGGAATCGCCATCTTGTCGCGAAAATAGGAGAACTATCATTTGAATAACAATATTTCCCACTGAACTGTAGAGTACGCGCGCAGATTATGAATTACATTTATGTGGTTGAAGGTTCAGGTTGACAGTTGTGGTTAATGATATTGGGAATTAGCTTGAGGATGAGGTGAATTTGAATGATGATTTGAGGTCGAGTAATTGCTAGAGTAAATGAAAGAAAAACGAAGCTATGCGACCTTTTTCAAATATGCCAAAAACTAGATTATGAGCATTTAGAATGGAATACACACCATTGAGAGAGAAAACACTACTCCCTTTAAAATAATATATATATATATATATATATATATATATATATATATATATAAAATAACGCGGTATAAAAAAGAAGAAATTGAATAATACAAAAGAGGAATAAGAAGACATAAATGAACAAGTAACAGAAAAAGAAAAAACAAAAGAAGAAGAAATATATGAAAAAGGAAACGAAGAAGAAAGAAAAAAGGCGAATTAAAAGAAGCAGATACAAAAGAAGAAGCAACAAAAGAAGAAAGAAAAGAAGTAACAAAAGAAGAAACCAAATAAAAAAGAAGCAAAAGGAGAAACCAAAGATGAAATAAAAGTAGAAACGAAAGTGGAAACAACAGGAGAAACCGAAGAAGAAAAATCATAATGTATGTAGGCCTGGGCAGCGCCCTCTGCTAAGCATTGTTCCACCCCACCCCTCAGGCTCTTCGCGCCGTCCCGGGCATCGCGTCGTACGCGTGGGGCGCAATTGACCGCGCAGTCGCGCGCGCGTGGCCGCCGCCGGCCTCTCCGCCCGCCCGCGCCCGCACCGTCGCTCGCCAACGGGGCCGAACTGCCTGCTGGAAAATCGGAGCGAACGGATGCTCGCTCATTTGTTGATTGCCGGGCGTTACTCACGCGCCCAGACACGGAGAGTGCCACGCCGCACCCCACCTTCCTCTTCGTACTCTTCGTGGGTTGTTTATTTGTCATCTCCACAGTAACCCTGGGGGGACGGGAATTTATTTTCTTTTGATTAGTTCATTAAGCTGGTGCCTTGCGGCTTAAGCAGCTAGAGAAGAGGCGTTTTCTTACGCCAAAATTAATATCGTAAATTTAAATTACTTGCACTTTGGCATTCCTAATGTACACTAAGATAAGAAAGACTAGAGAAATTGTTCTAATTAAACATGTGAGATTTATTTTTCTCTACATTCACATATCATTCGTACTTGTATCTTCGTGTGTTGTTGGGTCTCGCTTGGAGAGGAAATGCCCATTGTCAATGATAAGTCGCCGGTGGAGTGAAGTGTAGAAAATATTTCATCCGTGGAAGCGTGCTATTACGCGTACCGGCAGAATGCTCGTGGTTGATTATTCAAAAAGTGGACTATGCAATTCGTCGAAGTTTTGTGAAGTGACGAGCACACTACCGGTTACATTTTTAGACTTCACATTGTTTGCACGATAAAGTTGCTATTTTGACTGATTGATTGATTTTTTAGTGATTCCGGGTACTTCAATTGGTCTTTCGCACCCCAACCGCCTGTTCACGTGTTGGACGATATGATCAGGTTGAAAAGTGCCACATGACGATTGGGAGAGCCCACCATGACACAGACAAAGGTAAACATTCACGCCGGAGACTGGATTTAAACTCCCGGCCCTTCGCAATGAGGGCATGGAGACCGGCTCAACTACGATTTCGTCTACACAGATTAGCATATATTTACTCGAAAAAAAGAATACCTGATTCGGTTAATGTTGTGGCATAACCAGATAGAGCCCCGGCAGTAGCCCAGCGGCGCGCCGGAGAGGCTGGTGGCACCGGCCGACTGAGCATCGGGCCCTGCAATGGAAGGTGCTGGGAGGCGCCGCTAGGAGGCAGGGCGGCAGCGGCGGTCGGGCCGGTCGGGCCGGTCGGGCCGGTCAGGCCGGTCGGGCCGGTCGGCCCGTTCGGGCCGCTCATTGTGCGAGAACGGCGCGGGAAAAGGCAGACTCGCTCCGCAGGTTCAGAAGCTATAAAGCGGCCGGCCCGCGGGGCTGGATACAGTGACAACACGAGTGCGACGAACGAGCGCAGTGAGCAACGAGGTGCCTTGGGCTATTTGTCGTGCAGTGTTGGGGACGGTATTTCTCCAGGTGATGGATGTTTAGTGTTTGTGAATAGGACCTCTTCTGCAAAACGGTGAAATGGAACTATAATTTTGATATAGAGTTAAATGAAATGTGTGAATGAAATGAGTGTAAATGAATGTAATTTATTACAGCTGTCATACACATAGGATCATGACATTCAGTTCTCAGTTACAAAGATGCAATAAAGAGAAAGAAAGTAAATTACAAAACTACATCTCACTTATCACACTACATAAAGATATATTTTGATTTCTAAAAAACTAACATTCTAAGTCACACGAATGTAAACCCAACTCATTCCTAATACACATTAACAGTTTTGAAGTGAATACATCAAGTAGGTAGAGTAAATAAACTTGATAATGTATTAAAATTCGTTTCAACCCTAAAATTGGATGATAGAATTAAACGGAGGTATACGAATATTAAAAACTATTGAGTGAAGCAAAGAGTATGAAACAGCAGTACTGCACGAACATTTCAGAAAATATTTTTGAAGAAACAATTGAAGTGTGATATACCGAGTGTACATTTTATCTTTTGCCGAAAATGACGCGCCGCTTGCCACAGCTATCGAACTCTCAGTGCCCTGTGTCAACAAGGGCTCCATTTATCAAGAACATTTGGCTGTCGACGCCACCGCTTGATAAACCAGTGTTCCGAGAGCGGTCAACTCTGCATCACGAAATTTTCTTTGAAGCTGAGAATATTTATTTACGACACGTTCGTCACCAAGTGGATATAGAGATTTATTAACAAATTTCCGGGCGTAAATTATTCCACAAAGACGGACAATTTTAAAGCTTCTTCGAAACTTCGCACCCATGGAATTTTAAATTGATAAACAAAAGTGTCGAAAGTGCAATGTCCTGGCGGAGGAGAAGGTGAACGAAATTTCTGTCAGGTTACTATAATCTCCAAGAAAATTTTTGAGAAATCTCGCACAACATGCGCACATTGAAAAAGAGATAGCGTAATTCCTTGAGAATTACTCCCAAGAGAAAATCAGAAAGTTCCGATGGCAACAATGCATTCGAGTCGATTTTCAGCATCTACTTTAAGGAAAATTAGGGTTGTAATAGTTTCAGTATGTCAGCACGGGCGCTGAGTCAGTGCTTCGCCGGGCGAACGAACCTTCAGCTCCCCGGGTGACGCGGCCCGAATCTTCGGCGAACGAGAAAATATACACTCTGTAGAAAAGGCTCTAATGATGTCTTTTGATATGTGAAACTAGACAGCAAGCAGCCATGGAAATAATAAAGAAATATATTGACTTAGGAAAGTAATAAATGTGTACGTTAACAAGTTACCTCAAGAGAAGAAGACCAACATGTTGTCACTTAAATGACATTTGATTCTCACAACAACGTAAGTGACAAAAACTACAGAAAGGTTTACATGAAGTTTCTCAGTTCCATAAGAAATCTTTGTACGAAGCACGAACGCACGGAGCCTAGAAGGAATGAAAAATCGTTTATTTTTAAGACTCGCTTTATGAACAGAACACAGATGCATTGTATCGTTACGTAACCAGGAGGAAACTGGCGAAAGCTGCGTGGGCGTGAGTGGGCGAGCGAGGCGAAGCGAGCTCTCGTTCTCCGGTTCTCGTCGCCCAATCGCTGCTTCTGCGACGACGGTGGCGGCGGCGGCGTTCGTGTTTATTTTGGGCGGCGTCTCGGAGCCTGAGTCGTTCCGCGCCTCCTCCACCTCTTTCTCCCCCTCCCTTTCCCCCTCCCTCTTTCCGCGCCGCTCGCCCTTCGCGTACCTCCACCCCCGAAACCGGTTCTCTCGTCCGATAGTTTCAGAAACTTCGCGGCGTTGTTGGATATCTGCGAAATTAGCCGAAGTATCGACATATTGGTTTTCTACATTTGAGTGTGGAGCGCCGCTGGAATTCTTGTTCGCTACCGCCTCGTTGCCTTCGTACTTCCAAGTCCGCTTGATTCTCTGAATGTTGTGAATTTAGTTTTGAAGAAATTGAGCTGCGTGGGAGATTATGTTTACATGCAATTGGAAAGAGAAAGCGAAAAGTGAGTTAAGAAAAACAATCTTTTTCAGAGTCCGTCAGCTTCAATCAAATGGCGCTATTGGGGGATCCACAATATAAAATTCGATTCAGATCATTCGTATGTGTTTGTCAAGTGGAATTGGAGAAACTTTGTCTCCAGGTAGATGTAATTTCATGATATGTACTGCACACGAAATTTTTAACAAAGACAAGTTTATGAAAGAGTTCTATAAATGTCAAGAATATAACTTTAAATGTTTGTATATCTTTCAAAACGATAGGATTGTCTTGAAGGCAAAATTACAGATGCTATCAGATGGTAGCAATTGTTCACAAAATACCTCTTTATTGCTTAGGTGGAATCAGAGCATTCGATCACTGTCGCTTCAGGAAGAAATACTAAAGCTGTAGCTCTCTTCATGATGGACCTCAGCCAATATTGTCCCATTGTTCCTCTACCGTGTCTTTTACTGCCTGTCAAAAACACTTTCTCTCAGAAGCGAAGAAACTGCCTCTTAACGGGCGTATAATCTGACTGTAAGAACGCTTAAGCGAAGACGGTTCTGGGAACGGGGTTCATAACTTCTCTGCGTCATCTGGGGTCGACAAAAAATGAGATCTTGCCAGGACTACGAACCTGCTAATTTTGTTTCCCCTTTAAGAGAAAAAAATTCTTGTATTTTAAGGCATGTAAATAACTGTTTACCTGTTAAAAAATATTGCTTGAAAAACGTGTTCGGCATATTAATGTTTCAATTTATTATTATGAATAATACAATTCTTTTCAATAATAACAATAATTATGTCTCACATTGTAATCACACGATCAATTTGAAGATCATGTTGATTTTTTGATAAATTAACACTTAGAAAGCACATCATATCCTAAGTTAACAGTACTGCAATTCCACAAGTATTGGTACTTCTTAAAGAAAGGTTGCTGTAAGCGCAGTCTAGGTATTGTATCTTCATAATAGTAGTTGTAGGAAGACGCCGAAAAAATGTTTTTTTTTGTTTTCAAAAATGAGTTCTTTACCAACATGAAGCCTGCATCATTCTCTTAAATGTCCTTCAGACTATCCACCATCAAATTACATAAAAAAATGATAGCTTTTTTTGAGAAAAAAATGTTTTAACATTTTCTATTTTTCACGCAAAATAACGCAAAAAATACTCATATTTCAAAAAATTGTACATGATGTTTTGTTATAATCTATCTTTAAGGAACATATTTTATTAAGAGAAAGTCTCTATCTTTAAAATTTTAGTTGTATAGGGACGCCGAATATTTGTTTGAAATTTTGCAATTTTCAAAAAATTAGAGTTTTCAACAAAAACGCGAGACTTGTGTGACTCTTTAAACGTCCATTTACATTATCAACCAACAAAATTTAATAAAAATCAAATGAGACGCCATTTTTTATTTAAGAAATGTCCAGGGGCATACATATAAATACCCTCCAAATTAAAAAAGGAATTCCAGAGGGCCGCGACAGATTATTGGGAATATCAATTTTGGAGAAAATCGGCTGAACGGTTAAGTCCGAGCCTTGTTACACAGTCCAGAACGGATCCACAGGGAACGGACAGACGTTTTGTTGTCAATCTAGTATTTCGGGTATTGAGCACCCACATAACATATATTCTGGCTACACTACGCGTTTAGAAGATTTTTATTTCTAAATTTAGCATCTGGTGTTATCCCACCTTTTTCGTTGGTTCTTTTTCTTGCTGAAACACTTATGGCGCCTGCAACGGGCTATTGAGAGAGGGAGATATTTATAGAGCAAGAGGGAGGAAGAAAATTTTAAATCATTGTGAAACGCAGACAGGAAGACGACTATTGATTTCATCGAAATAATTTAAAACTCCATACTTTAAGCCATCTGAACAATGCTAGGGATTTTCTCAATACATTTTTTTCTCTGTCACTTAGTAAAAATATCGCTCTCCATTCGAGCAGTTCATGGTTTTGTAAATATTCGTACTACTAAAACTGAATGGGGAAGCAAGCATATTTAGTTGCTTTGAATGCACAGCTGACGTTATCCATTCTGCATCGTGGCGGAACGACACATGTTTAAGCAAAATGTAGATATGGCTGCAGAGTGACATACTGGTTTCCATGACATATGTGCTTTAGAGCGAACTTATCATTTTGATTCATGCACAAATCCGTTCTTGTTATCACATAACATTTATCATGAAGCGGCAATATTTAGGCCATATTACCGTCCTTAGTTACACTGGAAGTGACGGAAATGTTCCGTTGAATAATTCATGATGGTCTGAACAAGACTGCGACAAATAAGCAGCAGGTTGAAAGCAGTAATGACGAATGGTTTCATTTAATTAAGAACAGTGTAAAAAATATTTCAAATGATGGATTCATACATTCAGTTTTCAATATCAACACAATATTTACTAGTTTTTTTTTATTTTGCAAAAGTATTACAACTAAAAATGGATTTCTTTAAATTTAGACTCCAGATTATTGTTTTAAGTAGTTTTGTTTGGACTTTTTGTTTCATTGTGATCAAGCAATTTTCATAACATAGCCTTCAGTAAAAATGTTTCTTTGAATTAATTCTAAAGACATAACAAATTACGTTACAACAATTATCGTTAGATAACTCAAAATGTCCCACTGAAATATTACAATGATGTAACAAGAATCTTGCAACCCCATTGTTATTTGAATGGGATCACCAATAAAAAATTAACAAGCGAATTAAGATAAAATAGGTATATATAATCAGAAATTCCATTTTTAACAAAATGGCTCTGGATGATATTGTTATATCGGTGAATAAAATAGATTAATTCCACTTTCAAACAGTGTCATTTGTTGAATGCGTATTTGATGAGTCCGGAAGGACAAAACACTTATTTCACTAAGCACTGACGCACAGTATCATTTCTGGTGAATAGTTTAGGCCGAATATAATTCAGGTGATCATCAATGTATTTATTATATAATAAATGTCAACACACACACACACACACACACACAAAAATATCCAGCAAAAGTCAAATTCCCAATTTTCTGATGAAAGAGAGAAATAGAGTTGTCTGCAGCTATTAAACACCTAAAACGTCCAACGTTCAACCTAAACACTTCCTACATTGATTGGTGTTTCCTGTTCAATATGAGAAATTACGTTTCACAGATAATAATAATAATAATAATAATAATAATAATAATAGAGCCAGTAGAATCCCACGTACGGCAAAGGCCTTTTCAAGATGGAGAATACGTCATTAATTTAAATGAAATTTAATTAACCACCACAATCTTTTTATTCCAGTACCCAATTATCCCCAATAAACAAAGAAGCAGGTACACAAAAATATCAAAACAAAAACAGTGAATGGATTTTCAAATCACGTTAATAACCATGGGATCATAAAAAGCAGTTACTTTGAAATAAAACACGTCTTTTTTCATTAAAATAGATACTACATCTATTACATGGAAATTATGCTCCAACCAAATCATCCCCCTGAAACATAAAACTTTTCCAATAGTGCTTGTCTTAATACGCACCGTTTCCATTATCAATCTAAACAAGTTTCTTCCGGAAGACACGTTCCGTGAATCTGTAGGTGAATTGTTGACATAAATGACAAGCAATCTCCGCGGGAGCTTTCGTAAGAAAGAAATCTTCGGAGAGAAAAACGCGAAAGAAAATGGAAGGAGACGATGCGTGAAACCAGCGATACTGCAGCCATCAATCCGCTGTCTTTTTGCCCTGCCTCCGCTTACCTGTCGGCTGCCCGCATGTTGCCGTCCGGCAGACAGAGCAATGTTGCCAGATGTTCTGCCACGAACTGGCAGATAGAGACGGGTTTTTTTGTGAACGCTGAAAAGAAAGGAATAATGATGTGCGATTTTGAGAGATGCGATAAGTTATTACATCGGTCTTTCGAAGACAGGGTAAAATTGATATTAGTTCTCATGTTGAATGAACATGACACTGTTATCTCTGAGGTGCAATATTCAAACCAAGATAATATTGAAATGTAACTAGGTTTGTTACCAAAACAAGTTTTTCATAATTATTTCGAAGACGAAATTGAATTAATAAAAATGTTTTTACTTTTTTAATTTTGTGATCAATAAAAAACATATAGGAAATTGTAAATAAATTTGATACGTTAGAGTTAATAAATAGTCATCATTGTTATGCGGAGGAGGTTTTCAGAATAACAACCGACTTTTTCTGATATTTTTCTAAATGTTCCACTGGACGTGATTGATTGCTCGATTTCAATAACAACCGTAGATACTCGGGAGCAAGTAATCTGTAATGAGACAAAATGGAAAATTGCAATGTCTTCAAATCCTAGCTCCAAATCTAACACCAGTAATGGAAATGCACGAAGTAATTCATGAAAATACTGATCAATACTTCTTTGAATTTGTATCCTGTGGGCAACGCTCTGACAAATATTTAAACATAGCTTTACATTACACTGGGTTTCAGCATTTTTTGAAACTAACACCCTATTTTTCTTTTTGTGACAACTTGATCGTATTTATTACTGCCAACATACTTTCGAAGTCTTAGGTTTAGTGTATCGACAGTGGCAAATTTTAGACCATTAGCTTTGACCATTGATGCTTGATCGATATTCCAGTTTGGAACAGTGCCGAGGCTCGTAATACACACCCTTCATTGGGAGAAACCAAGCCAGTCCTCCATGTAGGTCTTGGGAGTAGAATCTCATCATCCAGGGGGGGATGAACAACGCCACCCTTTCTAGATTAAACACGCACTATACTAGGGGCAAATATTGCCATGGCATTTGACAAGTCCGTAAACACGAAATAATCTGTCAATCAACGGTGGATACACTAGCAACTCTGTTAAATTAGGACGAAAACGTAACTTGATGCAAAGAAAGAGACTTTATTATTTTTAGTTTTATTTAGTTAAATGATAAACGTTCCAAAGTGTAAAACTAACAAAATTTTTTTTGCTCGTTTTTTGTTGGGAATTACACCTGAGCCATTAATTTAAATCACAACAGATCGTGCAGACCATGAAGGAACTGCTAATACATAATTGTTATAGCACGACTTAATAGGGTTTCCAGGAGTGAAAGTTATGGTGGCAGCTGGCCGTGTGTTGGCCAGGAAGGGCTTTCTACTTCAAAGATAAGGACACAATCCCAATGATGTAATGCTACAATTCTTCAGAACAGCGCTCAGATTCTTTTCGGGCCGATCTCGCACAGTTGTTTTGCATTGGTTGGCGTACCGCGACGGGAACTCCTGTCCGCCGTCCTCTTCGAAAGCCCATATCCCCGTGTCACTGCGCGCCGCCGCTGCGTCTGTACCTGCCTGCCCTGCTGCGGTCTATCGATTTCCGGTGGCTGTGCCAGGCGCCAGCGCAGCAATATTTCAGACGGAGCGCTCGGCCGCGGCTCGCCGTGAGTTAGTGTGATTATCGGCACGAGGCGGTTAACTAGCGTCACCCGGCCGCTCACCGCCAATCGTCCCGATCGCACGCGCTCGCCCGCCGCCCGCGCCGCCGCGCCACCCGCCCGCCGCCCCGTGCCGCCCCGCCGCCCCGCCGCCCCGCGCGCCCCGCCCGCCGCCCCGCGCCCGCCGCCCGCGCCCGCCGCCCGCGCTCCCGGCCGCCCCCGCCGCCCCCACCCGCCCCGCCGCCCCCCCGCCCCAGCCCGCCCCCGCCGCCCCCTTCGCGCGCCGCCCCGCCGTCCCGGCCGCCCAGCCGACCCGGCGCCCCACCGCCCGCGCCCCCCGCCGCCGCCCGCCGCCCCCACCGCCCCTTCCGCACCTCGCCTGCCCCCTCGCCCCCCCGCTCCGCCCTCCGCCCCCTCCGCCCCCTACCGCCCCGCCTCCCCGCCGCCCGCCACCACGCCGCCGCCCGCGCCCCACTCCCCGCCGTCCCCGCTGCCCCCGCCACCCCAGCTGCCCGGCCGCTTCCGCCCGCCCCCGCCGCCCCAACGCCCGCTCCGCCCCTTCCGCCCCCGCCGCCCGCCCCCCCCGCCCCCCGCCGCCCCGCCGCCCCCGCCGCCCCCGCCGCCCCCGCCGCCCCCGCGCCCGCCACCCCCGCCGCCCGCCGCCCCCGCCGCCGCCACCCCGCCGCCCCGCGCCGCCCCGCCGCTCCGCCACCCCCGCCGCCCCGCCGCCCCCGCCGCCCCCGCCGCCCCCGCCGCCTCCACCGCCCGCCGCCCCCGCCGCCCCCGCCGCCCATCGCCCGCCAGCCCACCCCCACCGCCTCTCAGCGCCCTCGCCGTGCCGCCGCCCTACCACCCCAGCCATCCTTTCCGTTACTGGCCCCAACCGTCCCGCCGCCCCCACAGAATCTTAACAGCGAACCGTGATTGGGCACGATCTTTTTTTCTTCATTCTTGAAATCATCTCTTCTTACAAACGCCTGACCGACTGACTAGTGAATCCTGGAGATAAGTGATTCTGATACTACTAAGGTCATTAGTTCCGTATGTGTAGTGCATGCTTTTGCTCGGGAGGTGTGTTGATCTACCCCCGTTGGATGGTGACATCCGGCGCCGACCTACCATCGGATAGCGGGGTTTTCTCAACGAGGTATCTCCCATGAGCGCGCCACCGCACTACCGCGACAAGCTCTAAGCTAACGACTGGTCTCACGACTTGGTCTAGTGTATGTGAGTGGGTAAGTAAGGGACAAGAAAGATCTGCCCCTCCAGTGTGGTGAGGTCCAGCGCCGACCTACTGTGGGCTAGTAGGGTTTTCCCAACCGGGTATCTCCCACCAGCGAAGAAACGCCCCAGCCCTGACAAACTCCAAGCTCCCGACCGGTCTCTCAGCTTGAGTAGTAGTGTAGTGCGTGTTCGTGTGTGTGTGTGTGTGTGTGTGTAAGGAGTGAGAACAGGACAAGAAAGAGGAAGGAAAGATCGCGAGGTTCGTGGTCCGTGTTTTAAGGTACTGCTCCAGCATTCGCCTAGTGTTGTTCAGAGAAACCAGGGAAAACTATTCCATCAGATCAGCCCTCTGATGGAATTCTCCTCCGGACAGCGACAGAACTCGACCTGCTTACCTAGTATCGAAAATACTACCACTGTGTAACTCGTAACCCTCGTTCACATTTTCTCTTGCGATAAACTTCCCTAAAGATTCAAGGAGATTCTGTGGCACGTGCTGCGTGGTTTCACGTCTAGGTATAAACTTCAAATCTTTTCTCTTCGCAACCAATAACACGCTTTCATGTTGTGTGGTTTCACCGTACGAACAAATTTTAAAACTTTCCTCTGCGGAATCAATACCAAGGTTTCTTGCTTTGTGGGTTCAATCATCGACCAAAGTCTTTGCGTGTTGGTATTGGCGCTTCACTGAGTGCTCGAATCGGCAATGAAATAAGGAACTTCTTAGAAATGAAATTGAGACGTCTCGTGTCTGCGTCTATTCTTGACATAGAATTCGGTCTTTTCAATGTCATTGTAACGTAGCTCGTTCTCGTTATTTGTCTCCACTTACCAACAGGATATCATATTAGAAGACCCGGACAAAGAAGACCCGGATTAGAAGACCCGGAAACAGAACGCTTCGTAAGGTCGAAGACTAGATCGAGGGGTTTTCTGTTTCTCAGATATTAAGTGTTATGAAATAGTATGCATGATTTGTTTCAATTGATTGATTGATTGATTGATTGATTGATTGATTACTAATGATTTCGGCTGCATAAACTGCTAAAGTTATTGTTCCCGTAAGTGTTGTGGGTTTTTTTCTCGGGAATTGGCAGTGATCTTGCCCCGCTGGATGGGAGATCCGGCGCCAACCTTCCGACGATTAGTGGGAGGTTTCTCAACCAGGTATCTCCTACCAACTGGAAACCTTCTTATACTTCAACCGGTAAACTTTGTCTTCATAAATCTTGTTTATGAAGGTGTGCCAATAGTTCGCGCATGCAATACGTTTAAAGGAAAGTGTTTAGTTGTTTCGAGTTCTGCCACATTTATTCATATGAATGAACGAGATAAGTTAACATGAATATTAATTTTCAATATAAGTGCCATATAAGGCCGATTGATCAGAAGTTCGAGTGTGAAGTAGATTTCTAAAATATTGTATCAAATCCAATAGTTTCTTGCGTCAATATTATATTACTTGCCTCAATAATACAACATTCGGTTTGACAAACATATAATAATGTAATACAATCAACTTTGTTTGCAGTAGGTTCGTTATAGTAATATCCAGTCGGTAACCTAGCAAATTAGCTGGTTGTGCTAAAACCATTTTCAGTGATGGCAATGCGTTTGGTAAATAAATTAGTATAATTTTTCATCGATATAAAAGGTATCGAATGAAATATTGCCATATCACCGCCAGTAGTCCAATTCCTATCTCTCTTAGTTTTCCTATGTCAAGCCCCATTTTACAGACAGCACCCTGCAGTTAAGGAAAATTTAACATACACCTCATGTTTTGATCGAACTGACAATTATATTTGCAATGACCTATTTTTCTGTATTGAATCCATAGAAGCGCTCATCTCAACTGACATAATCATTCACACAATTGGTCGTTAGAATCGAAGCAGTTCCGCTTTCAAACCACAGGATTTTGCATAACAGTGAGCTCTCGGATCCAATGGATCCTATATCCTATGGAAACAATAATGTCGCAATCTTTCGTCATTTTGTTTGCAATCTGCGTAAAACATAATTAATTAGAAGCCCTGTGAAATCTTACTTTAAAACCAATTTAAAACTGGCAATTTTGGGTTTCCCCCAACCTGATATCTCCCACCAGCGGGGCACCGCCTCAGTCAGAAGAAGCTCAAAGCTCTCGATCTCCTGTATGTGTGGTAGTGTAGTTCATGGAAGTGTACATAGGTGAATAAGTAAGGAGTAAGATGGGACAAAGAAAAGGAAGGAAAGATCGCGCGCAGTCCATGGCGTGTTTGTTGGTGTACTGCTCCGGCGTTCGCCTGATATTGAACGGAAAAAACACAGAAAACAACCTATCAGAACAGCTAGACGCTAAAATTGTTCTCTAGAGAGCGACATATCTCCATCTAGATATCTGCCTAGTGTCAAAAACCCTACCACCCGTAGGACTCGATCCTATGATCTCCTGGTCAGAGGCACCAGAGTAACATCAGAGATGCCCTGAGCCACTTCTCGCGGAAGGCGGGGAGGGGGTGCGTTCGGTGCACTGCATGTCATTCGCTCTTGATTACGGCGACGCAGAGTTAATTAGGCGTGGGGCGGCGGGGAGCTGAAGCATCCAGCGATGTAACTGCGTTCCCACGCGTCGGCTCTGTTTGCTCAGCGAAATACTCGGCAACATTTTTTGCCAGATTTGTTTTCGAATTTTTTGTAAGCAAATCAAACGGACATCAAATCGTTATGAGTGATTGGAGGACAATGTGGGCACATTCCATTAACAAGGGGGAGCGCACGTTTATGAATTAATATGCACATGCGGGAATGTGTTTCCATGCGATGGTATCTGATTAGCAAAAAATCAAAATATGTTCCCCGTGAATGCATTATGATTTCTGCTGCAAACAAATGTGATTAAGCAAATAACGGCATTCTTTTTACTTCTAGTGTGTGTAAACACTTTGTCTGGGGTAACAGGTTACAATTGTTGTTGGGAAATGGTATTTCTTCAAACAAATACCGGGAGAAGTGACTCAGGGCATCAACTGATGTCACTGCCGTGCTTCTGACCGGGAGGTCCTAGGTTTGAGTTCCATTTGTTAAATTTTGGACACTATCTAGATAGATAGGGCGAGTCTGTGTGAAGCTGAATTCTAGCGGCTGGGTGCTCTCAGCGGTAGTTTTCCGTGATTTTTACAATCAACACCTGACGAATGCCGGAGCAGTACCCTAACAATCGGGTCACAGACCTCGTACGATCATTCCTACATCTTCCTTGTTCTATCCTCACCCGTTACACACACACACATACACACACACACACACTAACACGCACTGCACTACTTCACAGAGCGGTCGGGAGCTTGGAGTTGGTTCGGGCTGGGGCGGTTCTTCGCTGGTGCGACATACCCGGTTCGTAAAAACCCTGCTAACCTACGGTTGGTCGGCGCTGGGCTCACCTACAGGAGGGGAAGATCGTCGAAATATGAACAAAAAACCTGACAAGTACAGAATTAAAATTGGGTGGGCTTGTAGTTCTGCTAATTTCATTCCTTTGAATGGCCAAGTGAATTTAGGAAAGCAACCAAATCAACAAGGAGATATAAACCAGAGAAATCGTGTTGTCCAAGAACTGCTGAGATGGTCCCTTGTTTTACTTCTGGACGTAAATTTATCTTCACTATGCGCACGTTTTGAAGAACTCTTCTCTTGCTTGTAGTGGTAGGAGTAGAGGTAATGGTGAGTTTCTATTTTGCTAGCAATGCAGAAAATACGATCTGCAGTTCGTTTACAGTTGCAAATCAGTTTCTTATAACTCGGGAACAAAAACTTACTTTTTAAAAGGTCGCTAGTCTCGTTATTTTTAAAAATTTTATTATTACTATTATTATTATTATTGTTATTACAAATATTATAATAATAATAATAATAATAATAATAATAATAATAATAATAATAATAATAATTCTTGTTGTTGTTTTGAAACTCAAGAAAACGTGCGCAGATGATGTTTTTCCTTATACGTCACAGTTTTTATTGTTTTATGACTAAACAAATCTAAACTGTACGTAAAATGGTTGAAAAATTACTTTTTGTCATAAAATAATTGTACAATAAGTATGTTGTCAATCAATTATCATTATACAATAATGTTTCTTGTCAATCAATTATTACCTTTTTTTCATCAATAGCAATATCATGAAACAATATGGTTGGGGTCCTTAAAAGCCCCAAGTTTCCATTTCAGGTAACAACTAAAATAAGTTACATTCCCAGTCAAAAAACTCTGATGTAATAGAGCAACCTTTTCTTAATAATCCAGTCCTTCCCGTATGTCAACGCACACTCAGATATAAATATAATTCAATTTTATTAAATGACAATAATGTGACATACACAAATTTCACTTACTATGGATATGTTAGTGAGAGATTTAAGGTAATATGTTACAAAAGAAAAGCTGCAGAGTAAATTACAATTTTCTGTTTCCCTTCCTGAGTAGATATGCATCAATTAAGACAGTTCTACTGCATCAAATATTTTTGCACTTTCATGCTGACTTTGTAAGTTTGATAAAAAATAAGTAATAAAAAATTAATTATGAGCAGGAGGAAAGTGTTGTAAAATTTTTATTCCATTGAACGTAATGAGTATATATTAATTTCTGCAAATTATACATTTTACTTCATTGTTGGTGAAATGTTAAGTTAGCTTTCGAGCACATTAAGAGTACGAATAAAAATGTAATCCACTTTAATTACTATGGAATTATTATGAAAATATCAATGCATTAAACATTATTATCTAATATTTTTTCTTTAATGTTTAATTACTTTCATGAATGTTCGTAATGTTCGGAGCCAGTAACGGGAAAATGGACATAATGCAATATATTTTTTTCTTCATTCAGTTCCATAAACTAAATTTACACAAGTGATGCACTGTGTATTGGAAATGCATACTTTGCCACAAATCTATCAGCTCCATGTTTAGACGGAATTCTAATCCAAAGCCTTGATTCGTGTAATTTGGCTCAACAACTCAAGCCACAGTGCCACCAGATTGACTATGAAAAATCAGAATGACGCTGATATATAAAATGAATGGAAGTCACCCTGTATAACCATGGTGCTATGGGCATTAGGACACTTGCTACCAACCCCATTGAAGGACAACCTGTACTCTATACCACTATCCTCATCTAAGCACCGATGGGCTCATAAGCCGCTCTGATCAAGAAACAAAGTTATTATGCCCGAATTAAAGCGAACAAAAAGAAACAATATTCAGCCTGTATTTTAGTCGCCGCACGACCGCCTCTCACTGTGTTCACATTCGAACCTGTCATTGCTGTTGCTAGCACTTCATTTGCTTGTCTGCAAGTGGAGTCAAACTGTCTCCCTCGGAGTTTGCGTAGTGCAATACAAAATACGTCTGTATGCCTTATGAGGCTTCATTATAAATCGCTATTATGCTGAGCATTTCCACTTCTACATTTTACGATAATTCCCAATCGGAAGTCTACCTCTGATAAACTTCGTCGTCATCAAGAACAGAAACAAGAGTTAAAATTATAAAAGAAAAGTACGTAAATTACAGAACAATTTAAAAACTTTAATGAATTCCAATTGACAACAAAAAGCCGTGAACAAAATTACTTAAGGAGAAATACATCTGCTGAACGGTTCCATCCGCCAAAACACTGCGAGACCAGCCGCTTTAAACTTTCATATCCCAATCTTTGTGTACGCATAAAACCCGAAGCGATAAAAATGTGCGGAGCCGGCCTGGAAGAGGGGGGGGGCAGAGGCGGTGGAGGGGGCGGCCGGCCACGAAGCGCCGTTTCTCCTCCTCGGGGCGGATTCCTCCCCTGAGAGACAGAAAGCGGCGTATATCGGCGAGAGATCTGCGGGCGGCGCTCGCCGTGCCTCGCGGATACTCGCGATCGCCGCTCCCGCCTCCCCGCTCCCCCCGCGGCCAGACTCGGCGCACGTCACTCCCGCGGCGTCCCGTCCTTCACCCCGCCCGGCCCTCCTCCTTCTTGCCCGCCCGTGCCTACGCCTTGCCCTGCGCCTTGCCTTGCGTCTTGCTGTCGTCTCCACCCGTGCCGTTTTCACCGTTCCGCCCTACCCTCCGCCCCGCCATTTCTTTCATCTCTGTACGTCCTCCAAACTGCTATGCCCTCCACCCCACCCTTCCTCCTTCCCCACCCATGCCTACGCCTTCCCTGCGCCATGCCGTTTTCACCCCTCTCCACCCATGCCGTTTTCACCTACCCGCCACGACCTTCCCCCCCCGCCATTCCTTCCGGCTTTCACGCCCTCCTCCCCGCCATGCCCCTCACCCCGCCCCTCCTCCTTCCCGCCATGCCTACGCCTTTACCTGCGCCATGCCGTCATCTCACCCATGCTGTTTTCACCTGACCGCCACGACCTCCCCCCCCGCCATTCCTTCGGCTTTCTACGTCCTCCTCCCCGCCATGGCCTCCACCCCGCCCCTCCTCCTTCCCCGCCCGTGTCTGCGCCTTGCCTTGCGCGTTGCCCTGCTGTCCTCTCCACACAAACCACACTCTCCGCGTCCCGCTACACCCTCCACCCCGCCATTCCTTCCGGCCCTCCATGTTCTCCGTCCCGCCATGCCTTCCACCCCTTCCCCTCCTGACCCGTCAATGTCTGCGCCTTGCCCTGCGACATGCTGTCATCTACACCCGTGTCATTTACACCGTCCCGTTATTCCTTCCGGCCCTCCATGTCCCCGCCTTCACATCTGCCATGCCATGCCTTACACCCTCTATTGCCTCTGTTCCCCCACGCCCGCATCCCCGTCATGTCATTTACTCCACTATATCAGCCACTCCTCTATTACTTGCACGCACCCATTACATACACCCCGCCATTACTTTCGCCCTACACAGCCCCCCGTCTCGCCATGCCAAACGTCCCACTATAACCTTCGTCCCTCTATGCCCTCTGCCTCCATACATTCCTCTCCACCATGTTAATCGCCCTGCAATGCCAACCGTCTCATCTCATCCTCCGACCCGCCATTATTACCACTCCGTCATGTCGCACGACCAACATGCCCTCCGCCCCTCCAAACCGTCTTACTCACCGTGCCCTACGCCCCCATGCCCTCACGTCATGTTATTCGCAACGTCATACCCTCCTCCCCACCATTACTCTCTCTCCACCATACTCTCCGAACTGACATTCCCTCCGCACGTCATTCCCACCACAAAACCATTCCTTCCGCCTTGCTTTCCCCACCATCTTTCCTCCCCCTCCTCCTCTGTTTCTTTTCGCCGCACTGCACTCCTCCCTTCCTTCTGAAATGGTGCCCTCCCTCCGCCCCGCTGCCTCCGTTCCCTGCCCGCTTCCTGAGCCGGACGGCCCGGCGATCCGTCAGTATCATCTCCCGGAGCGGCCCGGCTGGCGGAGGGCGGCTGGCGGAGGGCGGGGCATGGGAAGGGAAGACGAGCCGACCCACTGACTACCTGGGGCGCCGCCGGCCGCACGCAGCTGTTGCCCGTTCGACGTATCGACTGTCGGAGAATCGACGCTGCGCAGGAGAATGGGCTGGCTGCGGGAGGTGGCTGTGGTGTCCGTGATGGAGGCGATGAATGTGCTGAGAATCGCAAAGCGGTTTCCAATCGGAAAGCGCTGCGGTTGATGTGAATAAAGCTTGCAATCGCTGGGGTTGAGAAGGTGAATGAATGACAAGTATTGACGAACAGATAGATCAGAATTACTTCAGTACGGGTTTAAAAAGGGGGTTAATAAATATAAGACCATATCATTTTGAATATTTTTAACTATGTGTGAAAGTTTTACTTGATATAGCAACAATGAACTTTCTTGAAATGTCTAGTAAGTGCGAAAAAGAGAACTAGTGGTGCTATAATTGTACATAAGTTCTGTCATTTTTTGTAACGAATACGCAATACTATACTCCATTATACTCCATAAATATTACGCAAAGTTATCCCTACCAGCATTTTTTTCTGGCGCAAAGATACGAACTTCAGTTCATACAATTAACTCACGCTGCGTTTTACCGTTATACCGTGCAGATGCTCGGCCG
The DNA here is from genome assembly GCA_017312745.1 of Gryllus bimaculatus. NCBI lineage: Eukaryota > Metazoa > Arthropoda > Insecta > Orthoptera > Gryllidae > Gryllus > Gryllus bimaculatus. The sequence goes on along the minus strand of BOPP01000002.1, from coordinate 5,327,519 downwards.
TACTCAATTTGCTGACGCTTTTGCGGATGTAATGGTCTCACCAATTCTTTAACTTAAAAAATTGCAAAAGTTCAACAAAAACGAGATCTCCAAATATTTTCACTTGAAAAAAGTATCTACAAAAATTAAAATATCCAATTAAATATTGCAAGGTCTGGTGTTCATTTAGATCGATCACGAAATATCAATTTGGAGAAAAACAGCTGAACAACTTCATTGCTAGCATTGATCACACACACACATAGAGGGTCAGACAGACTAGCGTTTTTTCCTCAATCGATATTTGGCATCAAAATTCCAGAAATCGTGAATTTTGAATATACGTTTTTTAGGAAGTAATATATGTAATAACTACATGAAGTACTTACATGTAGTGTACTACTTGTAGAAACATGATTTTACACCTTTCTTGTTGCCAAAACGACTCTTTCTGTTGAAAAATCTCCGTTTTCCGCCACGGTATTACTACATTTTACTACTCCGTAACGTAATATTGAGAGAAAGTAAAAAAAAAACAAATGGGACGCTGAGCGAGAAGCAGGATCAAGAGTGTCGGTTCGCAGGAAACAGCGACAGTGCAATAGTGTTTCAGAACAATGGGACAACACGGAGGCGTAAGACGCGCGCGTAGACATAGACGTCGGGGAACGCAGTGGAAAGGAGGTTGCCGGCGCGTGAATCCTCTCGGAGGACTACGCAAGGGGCGGACGGGGTGGATGGGCATGGGCGAGGGCGCGAGTGAGGTCACGGGCGAGGGCGAGGGCGAGGATGAGGGCGAGGGGGATGGCGCGGGAGAAGGAGGGGGCGAGGGCACGGGCAAGGGCGAGGCCGAGGCCAAGGACGAAGCGCGAGGGGCGATGGCGAGGCACGGACAAGGGCGAGGGCTGAGGCGAGGGCGAGGGCGAGGGGAGGGCGAGGGACGAGGTCGAGGGTGGAGTATGAGAGTGAGGGCGTTGTGTGAGGGCGGGCGGGGTTGTTCCGTAGGCGGGGGCAGGCAGCAGGGGAGGCGGGCGACGGGCCGGCGCGCTGTTGGGAGAACGGCCGCGGCAACAACCGGCGCGCGCGGTCTATTACGTTTCCCGGCGCGTCGGCAGTCCTTCTTATTGACGTTCGCGGCCAAGCGGACGCGGCGGGGCGGAGGGTGGGCGGGGTGGGGGAGGGGCCTCGCGCGGGCCCGGCATGATGAAGTTGCAAAACGGAGCGTTCGGGATAAAACCCCAGCCAGCGCGCCGCCTGCCCCCCCCCCTCTCCTTCCACCGCTTCTCTGCGCTCCACAGACACAATGCCGTCGCCGCCTCGTCAGCCACAGCGCCTTCCTACTATCAAATCTGTCACCGCCGCTGCCGGCTCCTGCCGCAGCGGTGAAGCACTTCTGCGACCTTCGCCAACCCCGGCGCTGCCCACTCCCTGGATGCTTCTCTGCTAACAGCCCTCTGCCACTCTGTCCCAAACTTTGCCGCCCTTCTTTTGCAGTTGCAACGCCATTGCTTCTGTCTTCGCCCGTCTCCGGCCACAGCCGTCGATGGACGCTGGCTAACTGCTTCTGTATTTCTTCCCTGCCTTCGTACTGTACG
>BOPP01000002.1:5294169-5325123 GCA_017312745.1 Gryllus bimaculatus | reverse complement strand
TCCCCCTCCCTCGACGCGCATCCGACGCCGCGCTCAACTTACCGCTTTCCGACCACCCCGTCTCTCCCCGTACTCCGAACAGATACTATGTTCTCACGCGGGTCTTGGGCGCGTGATCGCTTGGGCCTCACTGTACGTTAGTTCATTTGCCAATAGTTCTATTTCGGACGGCGGAATTAATGGTGTATTCGCCAGCGAAGCTCACGCTCGTTTTATATGAACTTCTTTTCGCGTTGTATTCAAGATATGTGCAATACGTGTTTGGAAATAATACTCATCCGAGTAACGTTTGTCCGCTCGTCCGTCACTCACAGTTAGACACTTGTCGTCTACCAACCGAAACAATGAAGTGTTATTCCATGCGTGTCGGTCTCCGGCGCGGAACGGATTATGTTTTAGCAGATATATCCAGATAATTCAAGGAAATGTATTTAAAAATGATATTTTTTAAAAATGTTTTTAAGCAACAAAAAAAATTAGGTTTGCGTGACGCCATACCTACAGTAGTGATTGATAGTTCATTCGTTTCGTCTCCTCTAGACAATTGATTTGCACAATTTTTAGTTAATTCCGTCTGATATATTCTGGAAGTATTGTAGAAATCTGTGTTTTTGAATGGTTTAAATGCACTTACGACCACATTGGTATATATTTTGTACTTGTACTCTCTTACTAACATTCGTTACGATTTAGTTCATTCAATTAAACATGGCCATAATTTTGTAATGAAAGAAAAAGATAAGAATTTTAATTGATACATTTTCATGTAATATTCTATGGCTAAATATGTATGATCAAGATGAATTTATCACGTTTAAGGTTTATATTTTTAAGAACTTGAAAGACACAAATATATAATTTTAACATTAACTTACACACCGGAGGATCGCTCAGAAGTGTTGAAGAAGGCAACTATATGTAAATAGAGAATGTCATTCAGGTTTTCTAAAACAAAAACGATCTGCATTCGCGTGACTGCATGCGATATGCATTCTACACATCAATCAAAGAGTGAGCAGGCGTTTGAGACTGGCGACTGAAAACATTCATAGAAATTCTGACCTAGGTCTCTTGTGTAACAGTTGCTCACAAAAACGTTCTTGTTTTCATGATTCGAAATATTAATTTCACACTTTTGCTTTCAGCCTCTTCATTTACCTCAACAACATAAGTTGAGACAACATACGTTATAATACATCTTCCCCTTAGTTCATTTTTTCTTTTATTTAAATTTACTGTTAGATGAATTCATAGTAACACTTTCACGATATGATTATTTTGACTTTGATAAACTTTTTTTTTCAATATATTTGTTTTGCGGAGCACTACTTTGGGTTCGAGAGGCTTCAATAATTTTCTGCCGATTTGTTTCATGATATCATCTTTAATCTTTTGCACTCTCTCTCGTCATCAAACATTCCAATAAAATTCTATTGAGCTTTAACGTTTTGCAGATTATATTTTATTTTAATGTGTAAAATAGAATGAAATGTTCACTGTAAGGATGTAGTATATAACGACTTAGTATTTAAGTAAGATGCAATAGGAAAATATCTTTGTATTTAAAACAGCCCTCTATTTAAGAAGAAACATGAAAACATATTTCGTATTTTTTTCCAATTTCAGTTTTCCCCACATCTGTGCTTGTTCTTTTTCTGCAGTTTTGTAGTGAAAACATTACATTTTAATAAATTGTAAAATCAATACAATGGACGCTTAGATGCTGTCATTTCTTTTTGTTTTGGTACTGTAAGTTGCAATCGATCGTAATTTCGTCAAATCACTTAGGAAAATCGGTTACAGTTATGTTAACAAAGGTCTTGTTCGTGCAAAAATTTAGTTCATTATAACAAATGAATATATTATTCACTTCGCTGAGGTCTGTAATTGTTTTAATAACAGATGTGTGAGCCAATGTGAAGCTGTATTTGCAGTATTTCTGCCTACTATCAAAATCCCCGAACAATCACATCGTTTACCTCCTTCCCGGTTTGTTTGCAAGTGTATCTAAAGACAATGTTCCCGAGGCACTGCTTCAAGAAGAGTTAAAATGAGCAAACCTCAATGCTTGGATTCATTTAAATAGATATGTTATAACAAAAAGTATTTTCACATGACTTAAAAATATTTTTCATTACTTTTGGGACAAAAGCAATATAGCTTGGAAGGTAAGGAAAATGTTTAAAGACAATTAAAGACAAGGAATACAAGGAAAATATTTAAAGTTCTTAGGCTTACAAAACAGTTACTTTTGCAGAGTTCTGATGAGTTACCGTCAAAATTTGGCTGGTTTACAAAATTATAACATAATACTTATTCCATTAAGGGTTCGATGAAATCGCAGATGTTCAACTATTTATATTAATATATTACGGAAAATTATATGCGTTATTATAATATTAACATACGATTGATATTTGCTTGAACTCTTCCTCTAGTATTAAAACCCTTTCGGTACATTTAATCCTGTTTCCGATTATTTATATTGAAGATGTTATTACTCTATAAAAAACAAGTAATCAAGTAAATTAAGCAACCTCACAGGCTGTATTAGCGTTTGAGAGTTGCAAGCGACTGATATTTCACAAAGCGGCCCGCTCGTAAAGAAATCCTCGTGAACCCTCGGATTCATTCGCAGTCCGTTTGCCGACGCATCTCCGCCCGGGGCAAGACTGGCTACAGAGCAGCTTCCGCCTCCTTTTCTCACATTTTTCTCTTCGCGGAAAGTAATCCGTCTCCCGGCTTCCAGATCTGTCCTGGCATACTCCGAAGCTAGGGAGAGATTTCTCATTCACTTCCTTACTCCCTCTTCTATAGGAAATGCCTTTTTGGACTCGACAAAGATTCTTCTGTTGAATTCCATTCAAGTTCCTTTACGTATGTTTTTGTTTTCTTACATTTTTACCTATATTTACTTCCACTTATCTTGAAGTAAACGTTTTGAGATGTGTATTATCTCAACGAGCTTCCTAAAAATAATTGTATTGTTTTTATAAAAAAATTATTCCTACTAATTAGAATATGAGTATGACGTATTCATAATAGTGTGTAGTGTGTATGACATAAATAATGTTTCAAAAATGCAATCAATACAAATGTATGTATTTGAATATTTTGGCTCCGTAATTCATAATCGAAAACACATCCAAATAATTATCCCTTAAGATATAAACAGTTCAGAAAAGCTTTGGGCTTATAGGACTGTTTAACACTATTACTAAATGAAAGTTTCGCACTTTTAATGAATGTCCAGATTTGTCCTAAATCTCGGTTCATGAAACAAGAACCGTTTTTCAAGACCTCAGTTCAGACTCCTGGCCATTAATCAGCGCATGCAGAATTGGTGACACTTGTGAATCCACGATTTCACAGCTCAAGAAATTTGCATATTTACATACAAAATTTCTCATTCATGCATATTTACGATTGAACACGTATATTATACAGTCATTAGGAAATTCATAAGACGAGTTGTTAGCAGTCGAAGCTTACATACCCAAGTTCGAGTACCGTACCAACCTCAGCAGACGGAAATTCTGACTATGGCTGTTCTATATCTAGAGGAGTAAGAAACAAATGTCAAAATTTGATCTTCTGCAAAGGATTTTAAATCCAAAATTCAATTCTTACCTCATGAAACATAAAACAATTTTATTTCCATCAAACAAGGCTTTATCGTAATCGTATCACTTTCTGGGTCCTTTTCTTGTATCTCCAAAGGTCACACAAACGTTCGCACAAAAGCAATCCATCTTTCATTCAAAGGGTTCACTCCAAAAATTCACTGTCTGTCTGGCAAACTTCGTTACGTCGGCGACCGGGGCTGCGGAATCCGGTCGTACATTCCTCGTCGCGGGGGCCAGAGGAGTGTATACGATTTCCTCCGCTCTCTTTACATTGCAAACGGAACGTACTGATTGCCACCGCGTCTCCCATATCGATTGTCGACCCGCTCGTACAACACGGGCTGGCTTTCTTTTAAGAGCCCTCGGCCGCTCTAACGAACCGGCCGGCAGCGGTCTAAACGCGGGCTCTGCGCGCCGCGCGAGAACGGAGAGGGCGGGGCGGGGCGGCGGTGGTGCGGGGCGGGGCGGCAAGGGTGTTTCATCCCCGCTGGGGGCAAGCAGGCGGTTGAGCGCGACTTCCACGGGAAAGTCCGAGCGTAGGGGAGTGGAACCGACAGAATCGCCCGCTGCCAAACCCTTCGCTTCCCTCGCTGCCCCCTCCCGCCCCCGCCGTCCCCACCGCCCCTCGCTGCCCGCCCTCCGCCCCCCCGCCGAGCCCCGCCGCCCCCCGCCGCGCTCCAACCGCCGCGGCCACCCCCACCGTCCCCACGCCCGCCCTCGCACCGTGACCGTTATGCCACCACTAGCGCCACACCGCGTGGCCTAGCTGCTTTTGGCTCCAGACTGTCGTCCAACCCCCCGCCAGCCCCCCGCCCCTCCCCCTCCCCAGGTTTGCGCCCCGCCCAACCCCCGCCTCTTTGACACGCCTGCCCCCTGTCGGCAACTTGCCAGCCGCGCGCCCTGGACTGTGCTTGTCGCTAGACCTTGTCGGTGGATGGTGCCTGTAGCCTCCTACGAGGACACGGCGGGCTCGCTCTCGAGTTAATTTGGAATTTAAGGGCGCATGTATTTTGGGACATTTCTTCGAGCTTCGCGGTTTGGATCCCATTGCGATTTTGCGGTCACATTATGCGCGTTGTTTCGTTATACTACTGTGTTAACTTGATTCGTATTGTTCTGGATTGGTTTTTTGCGGATAACTAATTATCATTTGAGTCGTATATATTTTTGGATTGCGTTTTAATCATACTTTTTAATGTTGTATCAAAATGTATACTCATATAACGTTCAATGACGAATTGAAAAACATTTATACTCAAATCAACAGTAACTTTTACAACTTGCTTAACAAACTGGTGAATTACATTATTATCAAGGAGTTTATACATTTTTAACTTCTTTGTACGTGTTGACATGCAATTTGGTATTATGCTTCTGGTTACACTTCATAACTATCTGAAATGAAATCAGATAGTTAAGGTATGCACTACTATAAAATCAAAAATATTGTTTTATTTATTTTTCAGCATCACTTAAACAATTCACTATTTACGTGTGACATTATTCTCACGATTAGTACCCATATTCCTTTTTGCAATGAAAAACAAGACAAACTTATAATAAAATTTTTATTTTTATAATAAATTCTTTAAAAACGAGAAAATAGAATTTACAATTTCATGGTAAGAAAAAAATTTAAATACCATTCATGGAGAAGTAATTGAATAATTTTCTTTCCATGGTTGTATATAGAAGCTACCGCCAACGTTCCAATACAGAGGTCCGATAAACTCAATTTATATTCTCCAATCATTATATCCGCCCACGTGTAAAGCATATGGACTACAATCTGCAGGACCGATGGCTCACATCAGCGGATTTTAATCGAATTTCCATTCAAATAGATTTGAATACAGGAATTATCAAAGATATCATACGCAAGTGGATGAAAGTAGATAATGAATATATATAGCACAATTATTTTTATTGAAGTTTTGATTATTGAATGTTACGTATACCGTTCATGAATGAAAAACAACACACCAAGAAAACAGGAAGTTTTGTAGTAAGCCAAAATTCGTTCTGTGACTTTTTTGATTCTGTCTCCAATTATTATATCAAATGCCTAGTTAATTTTATTAAAATATAATAAACATATAGATAATACCCTTTCAAATCATGGAAACTTGCCAGTTTTAAAGTAACAGCTTTAAAGTGTAGGAATGCCTCCTTGTAAGAATAAAAATCTAAAAAAATTGATTTTTAAAATTAAGAAAGTCTTTAAAACATTAAATTCAGATATGCATCGGCAAAAAAATCCTAGAAATTACTGGTTATGAATATGAACATTTCCAGTCTTTAAACGCTAGGATTATTAATGCAATAATAATGTGACGTTTCCTATCTGTAAATATCAAGCTCAAAATAAAATAACATTTTAAATGTCAATTTAATATTAAATTTTATTGAAATATTAATTGAATATTAGTAACCAATCAATGAGTTTGCCCACGGTGACGTTTTCTGTTACATTCTTCATAATTTATTTCATAGGTTCACTCTTATATCAAGCATGTGAAGGAAGAAAAAAATAAATAAAAGGAAAACGGGGCATTGTCACGCAACTAGTTCTTATGATGACATGCAGGCAATTCCTATTTCATGAACTATTGTATAATTTTTAGACCTTTGGAATAAAAGAATAAATTGATTGACTGACGTTTCCATTCTCGATAACTAAAATGGTAATTACACTCGTTTATGTAGACTGTGTGTTATTCCGGAAGATGGCAGTAATTCGTTCCACCCCACTGAATGATGAGATCGGGCCTTGACGTACACTATTGTGGGCTATTTTCCCTCTCCAGGTGTTTCTCCCAGCGGAGAGCGCCCACCCGCGGCAGGCTCTATGATCACCAATGGACAAATGTAGTGAACTGCATGTGAAGTGTATGTTTATGCGGGCATGAAAGGGGAGAGAACAGGAGAAGGAAGAGGAACGAAAGATCTCGCGCGAGTTGTCCATGACCCGTTTGGTATGGGTCTGCTCCGGCATTCGCCTGGTATTGTTCGGATAAACTAGAAAAATCTACCGATTAGGCACCTGGCATCAATAATTTTCCTCTTGTCAGAGACTGAATTCAAATTAGTTGTAGAGGTAGCGTTGAAATTCCATGTCGAACTCGAACTCAAAACTTTCCGACCAGCGACAGTGCTGGCTCTGACCTAAACCCTGCCGGTCAAATGAATATAACATCTATCCATAAAGTAAGGAACACAATAATACTGAAATACTTCAATTGTAACCATCCTATTCAAAGGTTACTTTGCGTACATTTTCTATTCCTCTTTCTGAATTTTTTATTACTAAAATTAATGCTTACATATCACACTGTAATTATTTTAGATAATGTGCTAATCTGTTATTAGAATATTCCTTGTAGCTAATATTAGATAATGTTAGTGTTATATAATATGAATAATCAGGTATTACATTCCCATAATACCAAAAATATATTTCTGAAGGAAATATCTAAAATTTCATTTCCCAATGTCGTCCATGGCAGTTTCGCAAGAGTGTTTCGTGTCACCTCGGTTTTATGCTTTATACTACATCTATAGGTCATACAATTGTGTCAATAGTAAAACATACAAATACACCAAAGTAAAAGTGAAGCAAAGTTTTTGTTGGCCTCAAATCTATCGTTCGTATTTTGCGATGAGTTCACCCACAAATATCAAACTTTCTTTTTCGTGAGGACGCAAAAGGACTTCAGGAATTGGATAAACCCTTAAAAACTCTTTAAAAACTTTTATTTCTCTATTCATTGTGGTCTCAAGTCTACACAAGAAACACGCAGCGTTCCCTCGTGTATTCTGCAAAACATGGTCAGGAGCGGTGGAGCGGTCGCCAATGGAGCTGCTGGGCACAATAATTCCCCTGGGGAACGCCTGCTGTTGCGCTGCGTACGACATCTAGTGTTCTATTTTGCATAAAAGAACAGTATGCTTTTGTTTCGGATTTCTAAGCTACCTCAGTGGTTAGCTAATCAGGCCATTATAGTACGCGAGTAATACATTTCATGAAAAGTATTACAGGTTGTAGTTTCTAAACATATCGGAGGAGTGAAAATGTAAACTGTTAAAGTAAATGACTTCGGCGCAGCTTTTGCAGGCGAAGACGCAACGCCGGAGTGAGGGCGCGGGCAAGGGCACAGGCTGAGGGCGGAGGCGAGGGAGAGGTCGAGGGCGAGCGGCGAGGCGTGAGGGCGAGGGCGAGGGCGGGAGGGCGAGGCGAGGGCGAGGGCGAGGCTGCGGGCAAGAGCGCGCGGCGAGGATGCTTGAGTATTCCACCTTGAGCGACCCGCCCCCCGCGCGCAGGGCCTCATGCATTGCAAAACGGGCCAGTTCAGGCCGCCTCTCCCGGGCAGGTGTGTGTTGCACGTGCGTCTGGGGAGAGGCGGTGGGGGCGCGGACGAGGCGTGGGTTACGGCGCCCAGTCAGCCGTTTTATGCGCGTGCGCCTACGTGCGCGCCCACCCGCCCTGCTTCGCCTCTTCTCCCTGCGCAGTGCAGCGCAGCCCACTGGGCCAGAAGGCAGTGGACGATGCGCATAAAGAAGTAAAGAAGTAGTACAGTGCACATGAACTGTAAATTGTAATAATAATAATAATAATAATAATAATAATAATAATAATAATAATAATAATAATAGGAAATAGACAAAGAACAAATTAATAAATAAATAGTGGCGCTATAGAATGGCGCAGACTTTCCGGTATTGGTTTTTTATTTCCTTTGGTCTCAGCTAGCTATTCGGACTTCTCACATACTCCGCAGCTGCAAACTATCCCAAAGTACATTTATTTTAAAAATTTTCTTAGCATTTCGGTTTCTTAGTAGTAGAACGGAAATATTATTTTAATTAAGTTAAATATAAGTAAAACCTCGCCGTAAATGGCATTGAAAACTCTTGACACGTATTTTACTACAAAGGAAATCAATAGAAGTAAACGCAAACCTTGTTAAATCGCTGCTTAATTATTTTATTTTCTTATTTGATATTTGAATTGTTTTCTTCGGCCCACTGTACACAGTACCTGTGGCCGCTGCCCCTGCATTAGGAATATACACGCCCGTTCTCTTTTGCTGCATCTATCTAGGACTTCCTGGGTGTGTGTGTGGGGGGGGCGGGGGCCATGGACGGTGACGCTGTTTGCGTAGGCCTAAGGTCGCCTGCGTGCACATGCAGTCTTCGAGATACCTTTGCAAAGCGGCGCAAGGAACAGCTGGTATTTCGTATTGCTCCGTCTCGGTTCGAGAATATTTATGTCTACGAATTCTGTGTGAATAGAAGTCAGATAGAATTTAAAATGTGGTCACATGTTAAAAAAAACACATTTATAGCATACGCATAACATATGAATTCCTCAGATGATATTCTGCCGACCACCCAAATACAACGTGTTAAGTGAAAAGAACGCAAAAGAATGTGTACGTTGCTTCTTGTTTACAAGTTCACAATCAGACTTGTATTGCTTGTTGATGAACTTCCAAGGTCTATCCTCATTCTTATATTACTTAATTTTTTAAGATGCCATAACTACGAAATTGCGGTTGAGATATTGTAGAATATACATATTGTATCAATTAAAAATAATTTTAAGTTTTTAGAATAACTTTAGATACATTTAGTATGCTTTTAATTTGAACCTGCAATGTCCTGACAAATGATCATTTTATATTATAATAATATTACTAAATTTACTTTACTTTTTTTATTTACTACTGCATTACTATTTCAAAATTAAAGTAGCTACGTGTTGTATTACGTTAAGTGAAACTCTAAATATATAAATAAAATGGGTTTTATTTGTTTTATACAATTGAATTTTGACTGCACTATAAGTTCTATAAAAGAAACTAAACAGAATAATTTTTTCTAACAAATTCTTATGCTACAGAATGCAGTCCGTGATCGTATTTACAGGAATGATAATATTAGTTTAGATATGAACAATACTTTAATCTATGATAATCCGACAGACAGAACTACTTTTACACAGCCCAGTGATTAATGACACGTTTCTCTCTGAATTGCGGTTTCTCGCCAATCGATGTGTTTCATCCTACCGTGGCATCGGAATGGAGATATCACGAAATTGACAAGCTGTAAAGCCGTGACTTTCAAATTGCAGCTTACTTCGCCCCAGGACGGACTCCAACGCATCATTCCACTTGTCACAAATTAAGCTTATGTTATAATGTTAATGCAACTCATCAGCCCACGCTATGAGAATGCTGACCGCAGGGTGAACGCGGCCGTCAGCCAGTCAGCGATGCTGACAATCGTGCCCTATCCTCATGCGAGGGCCGAACGCTATAGGTTAAAAGTCCCGATATAATCAGCTACATCCCGCTCGTCGAATAGTCTATTTGGTTTGTAAATTATCGCCGCGAATCAATTGCCGACCGATTAAACAGTACATGCTGGACGAAACGCGCCCGTCGGTTACAAGGATACAACGCACCCAAACAAGCGCACCCTAGCGGGGGCCACACGCGTCGCTCGCCCCAGCAACCGGTGGGAGGGTGATTACGAGTCGCATGTTGCATGAGACTGTCGCGCGACTTTAGTTGCGGGTAAATTGCGTTCGCATGGCAAATAGAACGAGTGTTTTTGCGTGCGGGATAAATGAAGTGTTGTTTATGCAAAATTATTTGTGTTATTTCACCTTTTAATTGCGGTCGTCGACGTGGAATCTCTCGATATTACACGTGCATTTTACTGCCGTTTGTTAAAAATTAATGCTTAATTTTTGCATGAAAGCATAGTAATGCATGGGATTACAGAAATATTGGTGTAGTATTACAATTATCCGTATTTACCTGAGTTGTGAACATGTGGATTAACATCTAAATACTTTTACTATGAACTAGCAAATTCAAATAATTATACGATTAAATTACATTGTGTAAATTCATTAAATTGCATTGTATTAGTAATAACAAGGTATTTTAGATTAATCAAATTTCCGAAATTCAGTTTTTGTTTTTGACATTTCATTTGGATACAAACGTATGAAGTGTATTTACAATAAAAAGTGAAAATTTATTGATTTTATCTACTATTAAAATAAAAATATGATTATTACCTTCCTATGAAAGTTTTAAAAAACAATTTTGCATATACAGTGTACATGAAAATACAGTGTAAATGAAAAAAACAACATTGTATTACTTCATATTTAACTGATACGTGAAATCAAAGAGATTTTGCAGTTACTTTAGTGAAGATTGAAGACATACTAAATATAAATTATTGTGTAAGCGTATATTGAAAAATCATTATAAATTAGTAAGTTAAGTCATGAACTAAAGAAGAGAATCTACAGATATTTGAAGTACCTGACCAAATCTCGAAATACACTAAATGCTTATATTTCAGAAAATGAAAGTTTGAAAAATTTTGCCCAGAAAAGTATTGTTTTATATATAGAATAAATAACACGATCTAATTACTCCATAAAAGAAATCGCTGTATTAATTATGTCTGTTTCAATTAATGTATAAAATTACTTTGGCACCCAAAATACTTTATGAGGCGTTGAGCTAGAAACGTGTCCGGTAACTGAGCTGATGATACATTTGAGTATCACTCAAAACTCTCAATCCATTTGGACTTTTTCATTATTCATACCGCAAAATGAGAGATTTCTCTTTGAGCTTTTAGAGCTCTGTTCACACCGCGGTGAACTGAACTAATACAGAAAGATGTGTCCGCAGTGGCATTTGGGTCATCGACACCGCAATTCAATCACACTTTCGGTGGTGAATGTTTCATTTCGCTAATCAATCGTCCTGCCGTTCGGAAGTGGTGAATCATTTCACGTGGAAAAGAGAGTGGAAGATTCTCGGACTGGTTCCCCTCTCTTTCTCGTTCACTCTTTCTTTTAAAAGATTCAGGGTTAGGTTTAAATGTATTGACATGGAAGCGAAAAGCAAATGAAATAAATTGATTTGTTTGTGTGCCAATTTGCGTACGCACTCAGAAAGACAAACACCGCGGGCCTATTGCAGAAATCCCCATTCCAACATCCCATTCCCCAATCGTTGGCGGGCCGGCGTTGCCAGCTCTTTGATGCACTGAGCGTTGGTATTCATTTGCCAAATATTTTGATTGCTCTGCAGGAATCTTTTGGGTTGCGGCGAATGAAAATATGAAAATATTTGCATTTGTAGCGAGTCATGTGATCCCGGCCTGCATGGGATAGATGAAACGACGACACCCTATCTATCGCTTAAGAATTTATCTGCTATCGTGAACATGCTAGCATCCTGATTCTTGAACCAGTTTAAGGTTTAAAGCATTGATACGGTGGATAAAAATAGAGAAAAATATAAGATCTTAATACCATATGATGTACTAAATTTACTTTTTTATTTTTTCATTATTTGGGAATGTAATTATAATAATGGCAAATTTAAAACACTCTATGATCTCCAGATTCTGTACATGCTAACTAAATGTAGATATACATTTATTTTTTATGGTATAGGACAAAAAATGAGGAATGAAGGCCATTTTTATACCTGTACCGAACACTGAATAACTCGTACCACATTGCAATTTGCATGATACCAAAATGACGGAACATAAAACTACTATACACGTTTTTATCTGATTGCATAATAGTTTAAAATTTTGAAACATACAATTAATATCTATTAGGAATAATAAGTGACTTATTGAACTTTCCTTATTGTTCACTCGTAAGTTGTCATACAACCCAAGAAGGCAAACACTTATTCTCTCCTTTCATACCTTTCTGAACATCTACATCTACATACACATAATCCAATCTAGCAATCACTCGATCTATTTAAGCTGTAATACATGGACATTCTTTTCAAGTTGAGCTGTTAACAACTTCACGTTTCTTGAGAAAAAGTATGAGGTGAATTTAAACGAATTACGTGGCATTATATAATGTTACCTAAAACATCGATAAAAAAAAGAAGGTAAGGTCGGGACAGGACGGGTAGGGCTGTTCTGGATGGCGTAAGGTGGAAATACACTCGGAGTAGTATGCAGAAAAAGCTGGGAATATACAGAATTCTTTTTTCTGCCTAATTGATTTTGATAAATAAAAACACAGCCAAATCTGGGCACTAGATTTTAAATTCAACAGAAAAAATATTTCTTCAGCAAAAATTGTAAATTGAATAGTCTTTTATGCTTTTTCACTTGAAAATTTGATGAAAGCACAATTGGTGTTAGTTTGAAGCATCCTTAGACAAATACTGGTCAACGCCAGTAATCTAATCGATTAGAATTCTGATAAATAAATCCAAGAGCAGAGCCAGTTTTTTAAGACTACTAACATGTCAATCAAAAGAAGAGAAGTGGGACAATGAACTACAATAATGAAACTACTAATCTTTATTTAAATTATAATCCAATCTTTCAATCACTCGATCTATTTAAGTTGTAATACAATAGATACAAATATGATGATCAAGTCAGCTGAAGCAATTAATTTAAAGAAAACCATCAATCAATAAATTAATCATAGACACTATTTTTGTCTAATTGTACTCCAAAACAATCCTTACTAATTCAACAAACTCTCACAATCTCCTACTTTATTCAACCTGATAGCCATGCAAGATGATCCACTTTAACAATTCAGCAGCATTTCGAATTCATCAGTAATTGTCGAACCGTGCTGTTCAGTTTCACTAGACATGTGTCGCACGTTAATTATATACTAATAAACGCATATATTAGACTCTGGAACAGAATTAGAAACCAACTGAATATACAACCGCCGATATTCAACCGAAATCCCCTCAGTGATGACAAGCTTTTATATACTCGTACTCCTTCCCTTTCTTCTTACAATATTCACTTATAGAAACATTTATTACGCAGGTGAACTTCTTCCTTTGCAATACCATATGCTGTATACATATGAGTCTCAATTTTTTATATCACTTTACTATTAGAATCGATTCACACCTGCTGCCTCAAGAGAACGTAATGATGGGGCGGATAATAAATGCACTTGTATTAAAATGATCAGCATGTCTTGCATCAAAAGCAATACGGCACATCAAACGATAACAGTATTTGCGTCATGATAATAATTTATGCTTGTCGTGTTAATGGACGCTATACCCTAGCTTTTTTGGCTTGTATGTTTTGTATGTTTACGAAACGAATTTTCACAAACCACTCACATTCATCCCGCTCCAAAAATGTTGTGTTTTGTCCAACTGAGCTATTGACATAAGACGCCTCTCTACATCTCTTATTTATCTTTCTCGAAAGTGCTGGAATATACAATTATATTGCATAAGCCAACCTGCCAAATCTCTGGTTCGCAGTCTTTTTTCTACCTTCTGATTCAGATATTTTCAAACCTGAACGAAACGTGTGAGAAATTT
This sequence comes from Gryllus bimaculatus, assembly GCA_017312745.1. Lineage (NCBI taxonomy): Eukaryota > Metazoa > Arthropoda > Insecta > Orthoptera > Gryllidae > Gryllus > Gryllus bimaculatus. Next base: position 5,311,109 of record BOPP01000002.1, on the reverse strand, counting down.
TGTTATGATAACGTTCAGTGTAAAATAATCCATTTATGTGTATCTTTTGGGCCGTGTAGTTGCGGAACAATTTGACCCACTGACTTCGCAATCTCCAGCAATGCTCCGTCCAGCCTTGGGTGACCTCTCCCCCACCCCCACCCCTCGGCCGGCAGCTGTGGCCGCGCTGTTGTTTACGCGGCCGTCGCCTCGCTTCGGCTGCACGCTGCTTGTGTTCAGGGGAACCCCCGGGGCAGAGCGCGCCACTGACTCCCGCTGCGCCCTCGCGCCTCGTTTGCCCACACAAGACGGACTCACGTGGGCTCCTCGCGCTACCGGGGGCCGCCGACAGGGAGACCAACAATACGAATACAACGGATTCACTAAGGTGTCACTGTGGTACAACAAAATTGCGAGTTCAATAAAGCTCTTTTAGATTAAGATAATTAAAATATATGATACATGATGAATATATGATACATGAAAAGATCTATTTTATGTATCATGTATTTTAAATATTCCTTTCAATATAAAATGAAATTTAGAACCTTTTGTTGATTTTTTGTTAAAATCGCCGTATTTAATGATATTTTTTATATTTTTTTCCATTTGTTCAATTATACACATTTGCGCCAGTGATTTTAATTTCATTAACGATAATTATTTAGTGACGATGTCATCATTGAATATGAAGGTAAATAATATTATCAATAATTATAATAAAATGTGAATTAATGTGAACAAATAGAACAGGTTTCTTACAATTTAAAGGAAAGTGAATTGAAAAGAGAGGAAAACAATTGTTTAAGTTAAGGAAGATGGAAAATAATCTTAGAGAAATGTGAATGAATTCGAAGATTTAAAAGATAATTTTGTCTTTAGGTAAAATTTTTAGGTGTAGGTGAGGAAGTTAAGTTGTTATTCAAGTTTTTCTAAAGATGAAGCAAAAAGGAATTAAAATAATGACTTTGAAGCTCTTTATATATTTCGTCGTTGGTGATAGAAAACATTCTATGTGGAAAGAAACAAACTTTTACAGGATTAAGAAAAAAAACTTTTTGATAATAATAATAATAATAATAATAATAATAATAATGTACAGTGGGCTAAATTAGTCATATTACACTGTATAACGGTATTAAAAATTTATCTGTTGTAATATTTTTCTGGAAGCACCTTACGAAATCCTCTTATGTGGCTCTTTCCTCATACCGTATAGTCTATCATAAATAAATTGTACAGGTTGTAAATGTGATATAAGAGGTTTCTTGTTTTCTATTTGATGACCACAAGTTTTCGTTTTCTTTCCAAATTTTCTTATTTGTATTGAAGAATAAGAAAATTCTGAATCATTGTTACACAACGCCAATTCCGTCACATGGAAGGTTGCCCACTATCGTCGACGATTTGTTGATATGAAATGAAACATTATGTATGTAATACTTTTCGAAAAATAATATTTGAAAAAATTGGGTTGTATTGAGCTTAGTTGTAGAAACATTGCACTAAGTAGAACAGTAAAATGAAAGATGAGGCTTAATATTAGATTTATACAACAAAATATCGCAATCAATTCGATAACTAGAATATTTAATAATTAATGGAACTAATTTGGAAATTTGATAAAATTTATCGATATTTGAAAGTGAGATTTTGAATTGAGTTTTTGGTATAAATATAATCCTAAATATTGAACTGGAATATTATTGTCAAGATTTTCTTTTAATAAGTGTATACCTCTTTTTGATGCAATTAACATTCACAAAGATTCAAAAAAATTGCCTCTAGGTATATAGTAGTTGTAGAAGAGAAATATAATATAAAGATAAAAGAGTGTGAAATACAAAAAATAATTGTTATGTTTGTTGTTGATAATTAGATGATTAAATTTGTGATAGAGTTGTGAATTTTAAGGTATGTTTTAAATGGAAACTACTCACTATTTTTATGGGAACCATTTTTTATGAAGAAATCAAAATATCATCACATTAATCACATACATTACATTACATCATTACATTAACACAGTACATTACATTACAAAAATCATTAAACATATGTTTATGTAACTCGGTATTTAGTATCAGGTAAGAGAGGTTCAAATATTTTCTAAAAATCGTCTGACGCTGTAGAGTTTGAAAAAATGTAAATAAAGCGCAATTCTTCTAATATTTTCTTTATGTTTTCATCAGAGTTTGAATTAAACAGAATATTTATCTTAAACTGTATGGTAGCGGTACATATAGCAGGCAGTAGTGCATAAAGTATATATATATATATATATATATATATATATTATATATATATATATATATATATATATGATATATATATATATATTGAAACGAAGAACGTTTTCACATAATAATTAGCAAAACTGATATTAATTATAAGAAGAGAACGCTGATTCGATCAGCTGTAGTGACAGCCGCCGAGCCGCTGCCACCCAACGGTCAAACCGGGGGCAGGTGCGCGACGTGAGTTGAGGTTTGGTCAGTAGCGAACAAGGAGCCACGAGCGGCCGGGTGTAAATATTAGCGAGAGGGGGCCGCTAGTGCCGGGTGAAGAATATAAGACGGAGAAGCCGCGGGCAATGCGGATGGGCTGCGCTACCGCAACAAACAATTGTGTGGTGAAATTTGACAGCAACAGTGTGGAACTGATTATAGTATTGAGTGGGAGAATAGATGCTAAATATGATTGAGATTTGATGATTAGACAGAAATACAGAGATAAGGCGAGACAGTGCCAGGATCTAGAAAAAAATTTAACGTGGAATAAGTGATCGATAGACACGATTCATGCGCGATGTTCGCCGCACCGTGCGAACAATGTAATGGACTGAGGAGAACGGCTGTGATCATGGCTGCCGGACGGGACGCCGTGGTGTTCTGGGGCCAGTACATCGGGACCATCCGCCGAAATGGCTTTCCGGGACAACTTCGGGACGGAGCGGAGTTTTGCGAGCGCGCCGCCCGTTGCAACGGCGGCCGACTGCTCGCCTCCAGTCAGCGGTGGACATGGCAGCTTCAAAGGTAGCGGTTACTGTGCACGAACTATTTTAAAGGCCTTGCGCATCTGCGAAATTGTAAAACTAATGTATAACAGTTGTCTAATTATTAAACCTCAATTGCAACAATTGAATTCTTTGTAAATATTTCTTCTAATGCAGCGTCAAATTCCCTGGAAGACCATTCACGAAAATGTAACCCTCTTTATAATGATTTTATTTGTCGTGAAAGTACGACAGTTTCCAACAGGTAGTCACAATCATAAATATATTGATATATATATATATATAGGATATATATATATATATATATATATTATATATGTATATGTATGTATACATATATACTATAGTGACGTACCTGGGAAGCGGTACTTTCACGACAAATAAATTATGCAAGGGACAGGTACACTTTCGTGAATGTGTCTCCAGGAATTTGGCGCAAGCATAGGAAGATAATCGTTATAAAGTTTTCTTGCACATCTAAATATTTTAATGATCAGAGAACACACTTTACAAATATGTATTACACAATCGCAATGCGCAGGCCTTGGAACAAGCGCACGGTCAACGCTACTTGATGTTTTTAAAAACCACCTGTTTCCTCTGGTGGCGACCGGGGGCGTCGTGGCGGTGGCTTCGGCATCTTCGTTCGCAACCCGAAGTCCCGCCGGGAATTCGCCCTGCCCTCGGCGATGCCAACTCCTCGGGCACAACGTAACGGGTCGATGAATTCGCCGGGGGTCCACCCCAGCCGGTGGGAACAATGTCTCACGGGTACACGTGGAACCGCACGACGCGTGATTGATATCCGTCGGCTGTTCTAGTCTTTTTCAGCGACCTCCTCAACTTGCGCGCAGATGTCCGTACAGTAAGCTGCCACTGGTTTATTATACCAGGGCGGGATTATGAACACGAGGCCACAATTTCCTGTCTTATTGGTTTTTTAATCAGTTTCTGGTGGCGCATTCACTTCCCTAATTTATCTGGTTTATTAATCCTTATCAAACCTGGTTCAACACTCAAACGGCACACTCAGTCGAATTGCACCTTAACATACGAAAATAACTCTCTTGGACGCAGCACTGCCCGTCGTCGTGCTTCACTCGAGGCCTCTCCGCGCACTACTAACCGTCGCTCGCCTCGCCGTATCCCCCCGATTTGAACTGTTGGTGGCGGCGGCGGCGGCGGCGGCGGCGGTTCTGCTGCTGATCAAACTCCAAGTTACTCTTTTATTTTAATTATATAATTGATCATTGTAAATTTGTTCTAAATACAGAAAACGTTTCTTCGTTTTCAATATATATATATATATATATATATATATTAAATATATATATCAATATATATATATCAGCGTATACACATATTTTGCAGACAATAGTCAGGGCATACTAAGAAAACTTAAAAATTTTAGTTTTTACAGTTAGTTTTAACTAACTTCTTTCGTTCTAGTTTTTATTGACTTCAAATAATGAAATGAGTACATCGAAGATTTGTTAACTTTACTTACAACAAAATGTTATCAAACAATAACTGTTTGAAAGTTAAAAAATATTATTTATATGTTTGCCTTTTAATTGATTCTGATCGAGAAACACCATATATTTTAATTTTTTAGGGCCGTTTAAATTTCAGATAAATCCGTATAATAATTTCAAATTAATAACAGGTACTGAAAATTAAGACATATTTTAGATTTAGAAAGGTGGTTTTTAATAAAACTATTAAATGAAATCTTGGAAATGAAATAAGTGTATATTGGTTCTCTTCGTCCTAAATTCCTTATTTCAATCGAGATGAGAATTTTTGGTTTTGTTGCATTCAATCATTTCAACATCATATCGTTACTTTCATAATGTAGAATCGCACACATTCATCTTGTTTCGGAGCCACAATTTTCCCCTTGTTCTGTAACAGCGAGGACATTCCGCACTTTCCATCTGGCGCAGAAGAGCTTAGACTTAACGAGTTCGCGTCATTGCGAGCCCACGGATGGCACTTTCGAAGCCCCCCCCCATCGCCTCCACTTGCCTCTCGATCCCCCTCCACCCCGTGCCACCACCTCGCTTCTCGCGTCCTCTTCCTCTCTCCTCGCCCTCTCTCTGTCTCTACCCCGTCACGTTTTAACACCCCTGACACGCCCACGCTCAATCATCCGTCCACGCCCTCCCCGCATACACGTCCCACCCGCCACCCGTTACCATCCGCGCCTGTGAGCCACGCTCCCATGTCCCGACCCCCACCCCCGGTGCGACAGCCCCTATAACTCAGGCTTGCTTCCTCCACGCCCGCCCCTCCTCATCCTATCGGCACCTACGGCAATTATTGGCCCACGTCTTTACTCCACTACATCTCCACCCGCCCGCCCACATCATCTCCATCCATCCTCCCCCTCCACCCCGCTCACGCTTCCCATCACCCGCTCTCGTAGCCACGCCCCTCACTCACGCATCCACGCATCTACAACCGCCACGCCTCCCTCACCATGCGCCCACCCCGTTCCAGCCCCATCCCTTCTCTCAGCCCACTTGACTCCAAACCGTTCCCCCTGGCCTTTCCTCCTCATCCCGCTCTGCACCATGCCTCTGCCCCTTCTTGATTATTCCGCGCAAATCCCAATCCTTGGCTCGCCACAACTCCAGCATTCCTCGCGTCACCGCCAATTTCCTCCGCGCCACTTGTCTCAACACTCAGGAGTCGCGTTCCATCGCTCTTTCGTTTCGCGTCACGTGCCACTCCTCTTTCCTGAATACCGCGTGACACTCTGACGCATTCCGCCCAACGGCAGAAACAAGTTCGCCAACTCCTTCGCCCCCGCTCGCCGCCAGCGCTCAATAGACACGGGTTCGCTGCATTCCGGCATACTGCGTCCGCCCACGCCGCGCCTGTTTTGAATTTCATGGCAGGATAGTGCTTCATCATTGTTGAGGGAATGCTAATTTCGGTTCTCAGAGGACCCTTCATTCTACTCATTCCACTGAATCACATGGGAATACTAATCTAGAGTTAGATAGTTGTCGCATTTTACATCGTCCGTCTTCACGCTGATGGGAATGTGGAATGATATTCTGCTTTAATATGATCCCTTTATCTCATAGTGTATAAAATAAATAAACAAATTAATTAAGTTTTAGTACTGCCATAAATCTTATAATGCTAGGATTAGTATATTCATTTCGTGTACCACGTACATTATTATTTTTTTAAATCAATTTGTTTCTGAGTTTTGTACTAATATTAGTGTTTACTTTTCTATGGCACTCATTATTTTCTCACTATGAGATTTTATTCTGTATGCTGAATTCATTTACTCAAAGCTCTATGGATCATCACGCAGAAACGATGAATTTCATTTCGCATTCTTAAAACTACGATCAAACTTAATAAATACTATATTATTTATCATGTAAAATTTTACAAGATATTGAATATATTACAAAAATTATTACTGCCAAGTATTTACAAATTGTAGGTTAACATGGCCATAAAATATTAATAACTAGAATTATTTTGCAAATCATATGGTCTATAATTTCATAATTTCTTGGTAAAAGCAAAATAGTGTAATATCCTAAAAACTGTAATAATAGTGCGCAATAATTGTTATCTCATTACATCATTATTACTGTGATTTTCTATACACAACATGAATCATAAATATATTATACTATATTTAAAACTTTATTATGTTATATAATTCTACTTTAGGGCAACTGCAAGGATATTTAAATTACTCTCGACGATGAATAGCCTCTTGCTTTTCGTCTTCCCAATATCTCTATTCGGAAGTAATTAGAGCTGAACAGGCTATGACGGTTTCATCAACAGCTCTCTTAGCAATATATTCATGGAAGAGCGCTATTACACTGCATTCCACGGAATCCAACTATTATTACGGAACGTCACCTAACTTCGCTTCAAGTTGTTAAAATAATTGCTTGCCTAGAACATCCTCTAATTGTCGTGGTAGTAATAACGTGACGATAATGACGCCAGTGAGAGATAAACGGGGAAACTAAGGAATGAGGGTAGTTGATACGGCCGTATTTTCAGTAAGACTTTCTATGTTCAGTAACTACAATGATTAGGTACAACGAGTAATTTTCTTCTCTTTATTTGAATTCTAAGGAAACTTGTTTGAGATAAATTCATAATAAGTATTATTTAGAAGTAAAAATGCAACTAAAATTTCGGTCATACCATAATAAACTTCCAATTAAATGTAAAATGATTGTCATCAAGAACGTTTTCGACCGAGTTTATTTGTTTAAGCGAATGAAAAATAATTGTATGTGCCCTGGGATTTGTTTAATTTTTTAAAATTCAATTCGGCTTTTAGGTGTTAGTTCGTGAGCTATAAATATGTTGAATTGGGCAGATTTAGTCAAATTTAAAACAAAACACTCTCACAAAGGGTTTAACTAATACAATGTGACTAAAAGGTATTATAGAAATAAGCATTTTTGTTGATAAAATTGTTATAAAAGTATTAGAAAATAAATAATACATGTTATAAACTCTATTACCACACACATTTCTGCACCATTGATCTCAGCAAATATGTTTTCCAGGTTGAAGTGATTCTGACTCAAGTAGTATATAAATTTATTTCTACGAGTAGAAACGTGCAAACTCTATAAAATCATAGATATTTATATTTATTTAACATCAGAATATATATTGTCTATTAAGTATCATTAAGATTTATATTGATAACAGTACTTATATAATGTGATCAAGTTCACAGAATATATTACGGCTTGGTCGTCTTGATGATACTATGGAAGAACGTACTAAAATAAATGTAATTTCTTTCATTTTTCAGATCCTAAAAATGTTGATTAGATAAATTCTATTTAATTGGAATTCTAACGGTCTATTTCACCCAAGGTTTGTTAGTAGCTTTGAAACACGTTATACTACTAACATTAAATGCCATACTTTCTTTGCACCAAAGTCGTTTCACCTGTGTGATCGTCGAAACATTTGTGAAATTGTGACAAATCGGAAACATTCTAACAACGCCTTTAGCGATTCATTAAATTCTTTTTGTGAGTTTAGGGTGTTTATCAAACATGCGCATAGTATTTCATTACATTTTAATTTTACTATTTTTTTTATAAAAGAAGCGTATAAGTGATAATTTGGAAGATATTTTTGATGCTTAACTTTTGTACATTTAGAAACAATTATTCAAAAAAGCGCAATTTCTGCAAAAGGCCGTTTTTAATAATTGATCGATGCTCAATTTTTAACAATATGCATAAAGAAGTCAGTGTTTCTAAAACTTTTGGAAAATAATGGAACCAGGTCTATAGTAAGTCAACTCTTCTAACGAGGGACCACGTTTTATCCTAACAGTGAAATTAACCTCTGTACAAGAACACAAAGAACAACGCCAATTTCTTGAGTAATCGTAAGAGTTAACGGAAGGTTGTTTTTGCAACTTGATAGTCAATGATCGTACGAACACGTCACAAACTTGACGTTCACCAATATAGGTTTGAGAAAGGTTGTGCACTTTCCAGATAGATTAACATTAATTAGAAATCTTAATCGTAAATTCTAACCCCCTTATTTACTCAATGATTGCTCGCACATAGTTAAATATTACTGATTTCTAGAACCATTTTAGCAGATAAAATGGCAACTTGAAGAAATGTAGCATTTGGTGCTAAGAGGTATTCTATCCACAGGCATAGAAGAACCACAGCTCCAATCCTCACCTTTCGTGTTCCGCTTAACACACCGCCACTACACGTGAAAACGGCTCCGGGCGGCGACAAGCGACGAGCGCTGCCGCAAGGTGGCGCGGCGCCAGCCCTCCAGCGCCACGCCCCTGGCCTCCCCTCCCTCTCCCCCCGCCACGCGCACCTCCCGTTTCTCTGTCCCGCCCCCGGCTTTGCGACAGCCGGGTAACCAGACCTACGCACTACCCCACTAGCCATTTTCTTCTACCCCAGGATTTGCCTCCCCGGCCTTTGCTCTTTACCCGCCGCCCCTTGCTTTACCTCCACGCTCTCACTTTTCCTCCTATTCCCTTGCCTTTACTCCCCGCCACTTGTTTTTCCTCCCGGTCCCTTGCTTTACCTCTACGCCTCTTACGTTTCCTTCCATTTCCTTGCCTTTACTCGTCGCCTATGCTTTTAAACATCTTCCCTTGCTTTTATTCCCAGCCCTTGTTTTTACCCCCCCTCCTCTTACTTTTACTTCCCGCCCCTTGCTTTACCTCCACGCTCTTTACTTTTCCTCCCATTTCCTTGTCTTTACTCCCCGCCCATGTTTTCAATCCCCTCCCCTTGCTTTTACTCACCGCCTCTTGCTTTTGCTCCTAGCCCCTTGATTTTACTCCCCGTCCCTTGCTACTTACTCCCGCCACATGCATTTACTCCCTTTCACTTGCTTTTCCTCCGTGACTCTGCTAGCCAACTCCTTTCACAATCCTACATACCAGCCGCGTTCCACCATGCTCGTCATCACTCTCCGAATTCTTCGGTGAGAGCGTCAGAATAATCTATGAATAGGACTACAAACCGAAAGGCCGCTTCGTTGATACGTTGAAACGGATCGGACTCTCCCTCGTAAATGTGTGTGGAAGTCTCCCCCATGTGAATGGTATTTGAAAACAAGCACGCTGTCGTCACAGTTCGTGGAGACATGTGGCGATGAGGCATGATCGAAATCAACACGGATGACGAATGAACTCGCTAATTTTGCTCGCTTTGGAACACTTGTGCTCTGGAGTTACACTGTGACGAATTAATCTCCCCCAAAATAACTATTACTGTGTTAATCATGGTTACATATTTTTACACATTCCGCATAGCACACGGAGGAAAATCTTAAGGATGCAATACATACAAATATTATTGTAGGTATGTATACTGTAGTTTGATTACAATATTTACAAAAAAATAATTATTTTCATGTGGCATTAAAGTTATTAATTTGAAAAAATGTAAATATCATAAAAAATATAAAAATCATAATTTTTCCTCATATGAAAAACCGATCTTTCAATCAAAAATGAAATATCTCCTCGTTGAATTTTACACACTTCGCCTGTTCAAGTGGAAACTCGTAGTACTCGTGCCTCCGACCGATCACAAGCGCGTAATACGCATTATCGATCCAGTGAAGCAGGCGAGAATCACGGTGTCGAGGGACGTCATCTGAAGTGGCAGTCGTTCATCCGCAGACCATTCAACGAGGTGGAAAAGCGTCGAGGCTCCTCTGCAGATTTTTCCGTCCCTTCATTTCCTCCCGCGCCTCCCCATCGCCACTTCATTGAAGCGTCAAAGCGACCGGTCTCCTTATCCGCGACGCAGCCGGTGCCGCCACGCCCACTCCCCGCAACCCCCCTCGCTTTGAGCCACTCCATCGCCACTTCTGCCTGGTTCCCGGGCTGCCCGCGGGGCACCGTCCACCTTTTTCACGGCGCAGTCTTTCGCCCAGCTACCGAAATATTTCATCACCACACTACTGTGCTGACCTGTCCCCTCGCCACCTCTCTACTTCACCACCTCGTCACCCTATAACCTCGTAGCTCCGTCACCGATCACCCCTTCACCTCACTAATTCTACCCTTACCACACGTCACTCCGTCAGCGCGTCAGCTCGTCAGCCCATGAACGCTTCTCCCCATTTTTCCCTTCCTTCCCCCATCCAACTCCACTTGCCGTCACCGATCGTCACAGCCAGTAGCCAACCAGCGGCCTACAGCCGCTGCTACGCAGATGCTCGTCAATTCGCTCCATTTCGTGGAATAACGCAATGACCTTTCCTTCATTGCCTTACACTCCTACACCCTCTCAAACCAATTTCGACTCATTATCCTTCATGTAGCCTATCACGAAGGCGGCGACGCTGTTCTAAGCTGACTATTAGTGTATTGGTAGGGTGTAATATCCTAGTCGCGGGTTCAAACTCGATCAAAGCCATTGATTTTTTAAGGCGAAAAAATCCTTCGTACGCTTGCCTTCAGAGGGGACGTAAAACCGCTGTCCCGTGATAGTAAATTTATTGGATGTAACATATCATGTCAAAATGAAAGAGCAAAATTATAATCGCCTATTTCGTCACCGAAGAAATGCCTCGTTTCTCCGCTAGTTGGTAAAAAGAGGGTAGCGGAATTTGCGTGGTCAGACGATAGAGCAGGTCTCATGGCCTGAATCACGCCACGTAAAATAAGGTATCAAGTCAGTTCAATTTATTGGCTCGCTCTCCTAGGCTTGGGTTATGACCTCACCGAACGCAGACCCCCTTCCAACAACTCCTTTTATCGAACCGTCCGTCTTTCCGTAAGCCTATCTTCTAATCTGCTCCCTCCGGCCTCAAAACTCACTTTCGCCGTCCCAATCACCCGCACCGCAGCAGCAACCTTTCTGGCGGCGGAGGCGCAGGGTCGCCGCGGGTCAATCCGGCTACTGGCGTCTGTGAGGACGAGCGCATGTTCGCCATCTCCAGCCCTCGTCCTCGCCCCCGTCCCCGCCCTCCGCCAGGCGCCGCCGGCGACACTAATTGATTCTCCCCAGTCGACGCGACGCCGCAGTTCCGCGCCTCGCCCGGGACGCACGCGGCTCGCTGTTGCCGGCGCCGCCCGTTCCGCCGCCCCCGCCCCACGCTGGTTGCTACCAGCAGCTCTCCCGCCCTCGCCGGCCTTGACGTAGTCGCCCACTCCACCACGTTGGCCCTCTGCTTAGCACGCTATGCCATCTGCGATGTCCTCGCTGTCTCCACCGCCCCTACTCATCCCCGCTTGCCACTGCCGTACCTTCTCCGCCTGCCCCACTCAGACCGTCTGTCACATATCCCCATTTCTGCCTTTCCTTTCCCGCCTGCCTCACTCACACCATCCTTCACATATCCCCGTTTCTTCCCACGACACCCCCGATGCCGATACGGTTCGTACCTGCCTTCATCCCTATTCGCCCGAGTTCTCCTAACACATCTGCTTCCTACGCGTTTCCTACTTCACGGTTCCCCTTGCTTAAAACACGCCCTGCTTCTCCTGCCTCCCCCGGCCACTCCTGTCCGGTCACACCTCAGCACCTCACGTCGAACCTCTGCCTCCGACTGTCTTTCCCGCCTTGCTTCACAACTCCGAAACCCGCCACCCTCATCACGCTTTCCCGCCGCCCGCTTTGCTCTGCCGTACTCTCCATGCCGCAGCCTCTTTCGTCCCCCGTCGCCATGGCCGCGTTGGCCGCCCCGTCGCCACACGCCTCTCCATCCTGCGCTCATCACCGGCTCTACTTCCGGCATCGTGGTCTACTCCCCCGTCACCCCCGCTGCCCATACCGGTTCGCACCTGCTTCACCCTCTATTCCCAGCCATACTCTGCCCATGCTTGCTTCCCACCGTCTTTCATCCCCTGTCCACATCGGCTCCTCCCCGCATCATACACTACACCCTGCTATGCTTTGTCCATCCCGGTTCCCGCCTTCCCCCGCTCCAGACCCAAGTCCCTTGACTCCAGCCCCCCGCCACAGTCTCCAACCGGCGAGCTACCACCATCGCACGCCCAGCCCTGCCGCTTCGATCCCCCGCTGTTCCCAGAGCGCCGCATGCCGCTCGCCGCCGCCGCCTCTAATGTCCTCTCTCTCTTCCTCCGGCGAGGCTGCTAGTGTGGCGGCGCGGCGGCCGGGGCGCATTACCCGCCGCTGCGGCTGCTGTCGTTCCGCTCCGCTTAATCCCTCTTCTCCGCCACTCCGTTGTCCACTCATTCCCGTCACGCCGCTTCAACGCAAGCACGTTCACCATTCAGCTGAAGCAAATGAACCTATTGCTGTTTACCTTCCGCCTCTTATTGCTACACTAATTACGTCTAATACGCTCTCTATTGGCATTGCGGTTCTATCCCCTTTCTCATGCCATCTGTTACGTCGAACTAGAGAATTATCTGCACTCGCTGGGCTTCCAGACCTTAACTTCATTATTGAGCATTCGCTGCATTCTCCCTATACAAGACACGCGGCGTCGTGGACGAATGTTAGATAATGTGACACAGCGGCAAATACACTGCCACTCCTATCCACTGCCGCGCTGTCTTGTTCATTGCATTCACCATATCTCTTCCGTGATCACTCCAACATCTGGCCGTTTGCTATGTGCTTTCACTCTACTCTTGAATACAGTTTTACGCTTTCACTTTCCCAGAAACACATACAGTTTTCTGTTTTCCTTCCTGACAATCTTGTTTCCAAGGGGATACATTTTTTCTTCAATTTCACTGCTGCGGGAACTCTCAATCGTTTTTCTTTTAACGTTTATTCCCATATCGCAATATGCACACCTGACACTAAAATAATTCTATAAGACCCAACTGCTATAGTGCTATAATCCTATTGTTTTCATATTCGCGATTCGATCTTCTTCCATCATGCGGATTTTCACTTCCAGCTTATTCCCATACAGGAATAACCAACGCTATAACTTTTTATCTCCCTACAGACGTGGTTCTAGGCGTGTCCCATCTTTGATACCCTAGGGCACTCCCTCTTTGTACCGGGAGAGGTGGCTCAATGCATCAAGTGATGTCACTGTAGTGCCTGTGACTGGGAGGTCCTAGGTTCAAGTCCCGACAGTGGCAAGAAGCAAGATTCTAAAGGCTGGCTGCTCTGATAAGTAGTTTTCCGTGGTTTGTCCGATCATCATCTGGGAAATGTCAGAGCAGTTTCCTAACAAACGGGCCACAGATCGCGTTCAATATTTTCATCCTCTTCGTTATCCTATCATCACTCTTTACACACACTAACATGCGCTACATTACCACACATGACGAGAGACCGGTCAGGAGCTTAAATCTTGTACTGAACGGGGCGGTGCATTGCTGGTGGGAGGTAACTGGTTGAAGGAAACCCGCTTGTCGAATGTAGGTCGGCACCGAATCTCGCCACTCAGCGCGGGAAGATCACCCTACCTCCGGAGGGGGACATGCACACTACACTTACGGGAATAATGACCTCAACAGTTGACGCGCATGGAATCACTACCAACGAACCATCTAAACAGCTCCTGGCGGGGTCTAGGCGTGTCCCAACTTTCAGACCTTGGGGTACTCCCATTCTGTCGGTGCGCACCGCGGCTCCCGCCCTGCTGCACGGCGGTCACTGCCATGAGGGGGGCGGGGGTATCCGCTCGTCCCGGTGACCGCCATGGGCGTGGAGGGCTGGGCGCTGCGCCGCCCGGGCGGCGGTTTCGCGCGGCCGCGCAGGATGAGCGCGCGGTGGCGGCGCGCGCGCTCTCTCTCCGCGCCGCCGCCCGCCCGGGCGCGTGCCGAGCGGCGCAGCGGAGGGCGAGGCCGCCGGACGAGCGCGCGGCCCTAGTCGCCCTCGACGACACCATGGTACAATGGTACACCTCGTTTCAATTGCGCGTTCTCACATGTCTTTGGACTTCATTTCATAGGACGGTTAGTGATTCCGGGCTCAACTGTTGAGGTCTTTGATGCCGTACGTTTGGTGCATATTTTTTCATCAGATGGCGGTTATTGTCCCGTATGGATGGTGAGATCCGGCGCTGAACTACTTGCCGGCTAGCGGGGTTTTCCCAACCAGCAAGGCACCGATCCCGCCGGGAAAGCTCTAAATTTTCGACCGGTCTCCCTGTATGTATGGTAGTGTTATGCATATGAGTGTATGTGTAATTAAGGGGAGAGGATAGGAAGAGGAAAGGAAGATCGTGCGCGGAACGTGACCCTTCTGTTAGCGTACTACCCCGGCATTCACCTGGTATTTATCGGAGAATCCACGGAAAACTACCTATCGGAGCAGCCGGCCACTACAATTCTCCTTCAGCGACGAAATTCGACCAAGCTATGTAGGTAGTGTCGAAAATCCGTCTACCGTCTGGATGCGAACCTACGACTTCCCGGTCTCAGGTACTGCAATGATATCAGTTGATGCCCTAAGCTACCTCTCCCGGTGTGTACCAATGGAATTGTGCATTCTCATAGGTAGTTTTTAGATGTGCGCGAGTGAAATTTATGGCTATTAACTAAAAAAAACACTTTTCAAACCAATTATGCCTTATTTTACGTAGCGAGGCTCAGGCAACCAGGCCTGTATATGCACCTGACTTCGAAAATTTTGCTACGCTCCTGTCACTGCTGAGCAACAAAAGAATGTATCACTTTAGAAATGATAAGGCGATGCCGTATGCCGATGCCTTTTACATGCCATATGGGACAGCCAACTTTGTTCCTTCTCTCAAGGACTTTGATGGGATATGAACCCGTGACATTAGATATAATAGTCCGATAATGTAACCGCTAATGTTCACTAATTTTCTCTTTCGTACATTACTTGTAAGTAACATATTGAAACCTTGAGGTTGTAAGATGCAATGGCCATTATTGTTGGCCCGAATTCTGATTAAGATAATTCAGAATTTTGGGATAAATCCAATTAACACATACTATATACTTGAAGCCTTAAATATCTCGAAGTGATTAGGATTCTAGCTACAGAATAGCAATTAATACTTTCTCGAAAACACAGAAAGAATGATTTTTGGAACGAGTAGACGGTGTTTTTAATTTCATTCAATACTTTCTACTATAACTACTATGAACATTCTACTTCAAAGTGACATAAATACTTAAAAATGAAGAGAAATGTTTTAAATTTAATAATTTTTCTCAATGAAGTCTATTAAACATTTTATATTCGCAAATTATGAAACACAATAACGTTAAAACATTGTTGTGTACCAATAGTGCTAATGAAAATAAGTATAAATCCATCGATATATACTTCAATTAGAAAAAAGCAAATTTTTGTCTACAATATTCAAGCACTTATGAATATTTGGCCATTTATTCATTTTTTGCAAGATGTTTCGTGAAGTTATTCAGCTTCAGAGAAGATTGCGGTCATCAGTGTGACTTCCAGAACGTGTTACACGTGTTGTTTATGTAAGAAAGCTTTAAAATACGTAATGAATCCAGTATCTAATAAGATTTAAATTGGTGTATTTCTTGAATAATCTTATGGAAGATAATCACATTGTTCATTCTGAGTTCTCGCAAGTTCACAATTTGACCAAATGCATAAGTGTATGCCAACTTCTTGAATTGCGGCCAAGTTTAAATGTTTTTAGTTTTTAATATAATGTCATTGTAATAAAGAAAAGTATCATCTTTTGTATCTTTTTGTTTTATTGTGACAAAGATATTGATATATCTACTGTAATCCAATTCTATGACAAATCAATTTTATTTTCTCAACACATTACTACTATACATTAATATCAACTAGCTTTTACAGACAGCACGATATGCCTTAAATTTATTATGTTTAATGTATAGTATTCATGTATTCCTTTATTGAAGTACATTATATAAACTAAACTTTCAACTAATAATATACGGTATGCTTGGAGTAAAAACGTTACGTTTTGTGTGAGTATGAACTTGAATACAATTCTACATTACTAAACATATTATTTTTAAAATCTACTCTTTCTCATCGAGACATTGCCATCGATAACACTGTATAGTTCACTTTGCGTACAAAGCGAGCTGAACTGTTTGAATATATCCCCTCCAAAAACTCAAAGAGTGTCATGGTAAGCAAATGAGAAAACTTTATGGCCCACTCTTTACTTGGCATGGCATGGTGACAGTGGTAGTGTGGTAATACCTTCCACCGGGTCTATGCAGGCTATGTGTATTTGAGGAGTGATTAATTAAATATATTGTATAATTAAATAATTAATACTGAAATCATTAGTTACATAATTGTGTAAAAGTATTGACCTGATGTGACATTTAGTAAGAGGAAAAGATAACCCTATCGTAGTCTTAGGCTAGTACTGTACAGAATTACTCCAACCTCCTGAGATACTGGGACAAAAATTATATATAACAACCATTTCTCATTCATGCTCAATTTCAGACATATTCCTTTCCCTAAATCAAACTTTTGGTATCCACTCGGGGAAATCC
>BOPP01000002.1:5282986-5293313 GCA_017312745.1 Gryllus bimaculatus | reverse complement strand
GGGGCGAGTTACGGGCGGGGGCAGGTGGCGCCGGGGGCGGACAATCTGCCGAGGGGCCGCGGTGCATACAGAGCGAGCGCGTGCCCGCGCCTGAGGCTGTCGCTGAGACCGCCGCGATGCGCTGCGCCGCCTGGCGCACCCGCTCGGCTCCCACGGAAAGAGCGCGCACCGCTCTGAAGGCTAGGTCCTTTTTCACTATTTAGGACTATTTTAGTTTATATTGCGTTCCAATCGATATATGACATCTCATGAGTAACTACTTTCTAATAAGATAGCGTTCAGATAATGTTGTAGACGAATTTGTGGGTAAATTCTTAGTTGACTTAATCTTCGCGTATTTGTCAATGTTTCTGAACCCATTTCCCACTGTACTTTTTCTACAAAATTCTTTAACTGAAATCCTTTGCGATACAAATAGTATCTATCTGACAAATAATATTACAATAACTTACACAGAATGTACATTTTTTCGGGTTTTTATTATCAAAATATTTGTGTCTTTAATGTAGGTTGCGTATTCTATTTTGTGGAAGATAATTTTCTAACTTCGTGATATAAAGTTTCAATTGAATTTTAATGCCCTAAATAGATGTTTAAATTAAAAATTGTACCCCATGTACTACTAGCCAGTGCAAGACGTATTGTTCGTACGGACACTAGGTATTTTAGCGGCAAAATCGTTCTATGGTTTTAAAATGTTCTGTGGTTATAAAAAGAAGCCTATTATCAAAATGTATTTCAAATATTTATTACGAAATATTACTCGTATTACTGAGTAAAAATACCTAAAAGTTAAATAGAAATTACATTGGAATTCATATTGTTCCTTACTCAGAGGCATCCATTAGCCTTTGTAACAGGTTAATGCTGTGTTTCACACACTACTAGACATCTATAAGTGGCAGCTCTCGCAATTACGCACTATTATCGCTTAAAAGGATGCATAGCGATATATTGCTGACTAGACAAACTTGTTCGCAATTCCTTCAGAACTATTTCTTTTTGTGCTTATATATAGAATGCCTTACTTTAACCTTCATCGAATTGATCAAAAGCACTCTACAGTACGTGTCAACGTCAGTAGACTTAACGCACTAATTGAAGTCTGGCTAAATAGTATTATAACAAGACACGAATATCTGGCCCAACACACTGCTTAACCTCACAATGCCAAACTCTTTTAATTACATTCCGCAGGTGTGTCTCGTGCGCCAAGGACGAGGCGCACTATGCAACCCGCTTCACCGGAGAGTATGAAAAAGCAATTGGTTGCCAGTGCTGCAGGCGCAGGAATTCCGCTCCGCGAACATTTCGTGTAGTCGACGTAAAACCTCGCCGCGTAGATCGAAAACCATAATCTATGTAATAAGTAAGAACAGAATTCGGTCGAGCTCTCGCTGTTCGTTCATTTCTGAAAGCATATTCCTTCTTTTCCTTTGGTGTTTCCTGCGACTTCCTGGTCGCGCCGGGTAGGCTGCACGCGCCGGCAGTGAAAACAGCGACGAAGGCACTGCAGGCAGCTCTGACTGAGGGCCGCGGGTTCGACGCCACCGATCGATGCAGCAGCGGTTACGTCACGACGCGACCGCAGGCGACAAACGTGTCATCCAGACGCAGGTGATGAACTTTTGACGCGCTGAAATGTCCACCCTTTGAATGGGCACCGGCCATTACCACTTTCAGTGAAAATCGGAATGTAAATCATTGAAATCTGTTGAACTGAACACAAAACTGACAAGGCGTCAGCACGTAAATGGGCAAAAGTCAAAACCTCATATACAGTCGTACCTCCATATATCGAATCTGACGATTCTTTTGATAATATTTGTTATATGAAACTTCGATATAAAGAAAAAATTATGCAATATTTGGAAATGCTTTTAAACAATTTTGGACAACTTGGGTAAAATGGAAAATTCAACAATAAATACTTAACACATGTTTTATTACGTCGTCCCACATATTTATGAACCGTAAAATTAGTATTTCATTCGTACTAATCCATTGAATTTAAATTAAAAACTAATAATGCCTTGTGGTATATCTGATACACTCTGTTAAAAATACTGTTCACACTTGTTAACCCACTAAAACACTTGTTCTGGAACATTTTGTCTCCATCGAAATGCCCGCCGAATAGTTTAACATAATTTAAAGTACGTACCGTATATTTGTATTTTGTAGAAAAAAGTCAGTTAATAAAAAGAGTTCGATGAATAGAAACCTTTTTAGACGGAATTTTCTAGGGATGGAAAAATAATTATATTTATAGAGAATTCCAATATAGAGATTTAATAAACGATGGTCCGGCTGCGTCTACTAATTTAAAAATAGCGAAACATATTCGCACTTATTATTTCACAATGCAATAATATTTGTATAGCACATTTGATCCATTTTACCACAGACATTCCCATCCTAAAATTTCTACTTTTCTGACACGTGCGACAAGAATTTTCTCGCATTATCACGGTGGAGATAACGAACAACGCTTAAGATGTTTCGAAGTCTAATGATAAAATGTCATCACTGATTAATATATTTTTGGAGATGACCTGAACGACAATCTTAAATGATTAGAGTTTTTACTTCTAAATAAGATATTTTTCCTTTGGCTCGCAACTCAGCGCTTGACACTCGCTGTCATCCTGTAGTTGTACATTTTTATATCTGTTCTTAACACTATTTTTGAAACTTGTCGTAAACTTTTCCTATGATTCGGCGGAAATCTTTAAGATAGTTTTTGTAATCACAGTTTTGTGTGGGAATGGGAAAAAATATGATGCCCTAATGTGCATGTACCATTACCTGTATTTAATAATATATGCCTCTAGATTTAAATATTTTTGTTTATTTATTTCTATTTTTTCCACTATTTCCAATTTTTATTAGTCATTTCTTGTTATTGGTTGCCGAACCAAATGGACAGATTTGGCTTCATCCTCTCTGGGTGGGTTTCTGACAACAAATCTCATGTGGAGCATAAATAACTCACCTTGGCGCCGTGATGTGGATGGCAAAAAACAACCTATACATCTCATCATCATTTTGTAAATTCCCACTAAGGATACGAACGAAATAGAGATTCTAACATTTCGTTACGTTTAAGTCTGAAGAAGTTATCCATTTCCACAGAAAAAAAATCTCACTAGAAAACGTATGGTAATGTAACTGAGCAGACTAGAAAATGGGAGACCGGAAGCAAATAGTGATATATTGCATATATTTCCTGTTTTCAAATTCCAAGAATGGAATGTTAAAGAATTTTCAAGAATTTTTATCCAAGAATAAAAATGCGAGTACTTGATTTTTTTTTTCATAGTAATACGAAAGACATTTAAATAACTCAATAGATATTCAAGCTGTCAATGTTCTCGTCACCACGGATAATTATTCCATTTGATAACATACAGAGTAATGCTATTCAATCGGTATTACATTCCCAGTAGGCGCTATCTTGGAACGCATCTTGTCACAGGACGCAGCCGTGCGTTCATTCCTTGAGTGCTTAGGCTCGGTTGGAGCGAGAAAGGGGCGGAATTCAGTGATAAAAGAGACAGAGTAAGCCGATTGCGGGATTTCGCTAATCCGAACATTACCATTACTTTAATTTATTTCCAGGGCGTGCGGTATTTTGAATCATTTATTTCATTAACGAAGAGATGAGAACAGTAGAAATTGTGCTTTGCAGTCAGGAATCGCGTTTAAACGAAAGTTACAGGAAGATTGTGTGAATGATCCAAGTATTCATGTTCACAAAATTAAAAGTCACACAATCACATCGCTTTCAGAGAAATTGGAGATTTTCGTGTTTGACATTATCCCCAAGTAATTACTGAACTGGAATAGCGCAACCTAACAAAGAATGTTTTCTTTTAATTTAGTAGCTCGAATGTAGCAAATATTAAGAAAGAGATAGGACAGAAAATAGTATATAAAAAGGTACATAATCATTGCTAAAGGTAAAATGAAACTCCAATTATACGAGTTTCTATTCTTTGGATCACGAATTACCCGGTTTATTTTGAGAAACAAAAATTGGTATGTTCGTTTTGTTCGTTATCTTAATTGCTTGATTGAGGTGCGTGAACTGTTAAGGTATTTATTGCCGTACGTGTAGTGCATGTTTTATCGCAGGAGATATATGGTGAGATACGACGCTAATCTATACGTCGGCTCGCGGGCTTTGTGGATTGGTTGCAAACGAAAATCAACCATCTGATACATGTATTCAGCAAATATCTATTTTCCTGCTGTGAATACAGATGAAAACAATAAATTCTTCAATAAGTTTGAAGAATTCAATTTATTTTGATATTGTAATACCTTCAATATAGGAATAAATTGTTAGTACAACGTCTATATAATTAATTTTGAACTGCAGAGCCATGAATATTTAAGCTTCCCAGAAAATTTTGTAACAAAATTCTCGCATCGAGCTCAAAGATTTCTTAGACGTCAAAACATTTTCCGTTAGTACATCCTCACCTTTCCAGCAGTATTATTCCAAGTACATTACTCCACAAATTGGATGAGTTTCGTACTTCAAAATCTCTCAGGAAATTGATTCCTCTTTCTCTTCCACTTCCTACTCAGCTCCGGTTCCACTTCCCACTACACCTTTGAAAAGCGGCCGGCAAAAGCGCCGGTCGGATCTTTCATGCGATTTTTTCTGTGTTCAGTACATGAAAGAAGTATAGGAACCTAAATTCCGCCTTCGCTCGTGGTCCATTACATTCATGATACGCCAGCGACCCGATCCCTCTCGAAAAATCCGGAAATTCCGAGGCGGCGGTGGCGGCGGAGGGGTGCTGGAGATCGGTTCCTGCCGCCCCAAGCGGCCCAGGGGGGAACGAAAGGAAGGGGGGGGGTCGACGCGGGGGCCGAGCAGGTGCCCTGGAAGCTCGCCAGGCGCCTTCACAACAGCGGCGAAGGCCACACAGTTTATGCGCAGCGCTGTGTCTTGAAGGCGCAACAAAGGCGCGAGCGACGGCCGCGAGAAAAGGCGGCGACGCAGCACGCCGCCGCCGCGACAAAGGCTGGCGCTGGCGGCGGCGGGGCGGGATTGCAGTCCTGGCGGAAGGAATGGCAAGTGCAATGATGGTGGGGGAATTGACGTGTAACAGCGTGGCGGTAGTATTGCAAGCATGAGGGTGTAGACAAGGTGGCAATAGTATTAGAAGCATTGGAAATCAGGCGTTGTGGACAGAAGTGGCGGTATTGGGGGTGGTTGGTAGAAGCGGTGTAGTACTGGTTGCGTTTGGGGTGTAGAAAGCAGTGCGGTAGTTTTGGCTCTGTTGACGAAGCGGGATGGTCACCGATGGCGTTAGATGAGCAGCGTTGTGGTGAACACGAGAGTGGGCAATACACTTTTGACGGCTGGCGGAGGCGTTGGGACGGAGTGGGGAGGGAGGTAAGAATTCACAGAGAAGCAGAGGGGTTGGGCAGCGGGTGGCGGTGTAATGACGTTGACGGAGACCTGATCAGCGGTGGGGTTTACAGGCAGTGTTGGCAAAGGGCTATGGACATCGGTGATGGTAGGACTGGTTGATGCGCGGCGGCGTTTTCCAGTGGTGGAGGTGTTAACACGTGGCGAGGAGGGGAACAAGCAGTGGCGGTTTATTGGGAGAGTAGGTGTAGTCGGTGTGAGCAGAGTGACGTTTGGTAGCGGTGACTGTTGAACAGGGGGTGCAGGGATGATACTATCGTCGGGGCAGTTCCCGAAGCCAATGCTGGGCTTAGGTAGAAGAGGGGCACGGAGGGAAGTCGGCAGGAGAGCAGGGGTCATGATGGGAGCTGGTGTGAAGACAGAACCCCAAACTGAAGGGGATTCTTAGGAGAAAGGGCTATTAAGGAGAGGGGGTGCGATATAGTTGCACGAGGAAACGAGGCTGAGTAACCCTGTTAGGGAATATATATGAAAATTGATTGTGGCAATAAATACAGATTGACATGATGTCAGATGGATTTTTGTGGAGTGTGTGTCTGCTCAAAATTCTGTATTTTTTTGATTTAAGTGTACAGCTTGAACATCATTATAATAATGGGGGAAAACGAGGGAATGGTGATGATTGTATTTTTATAAATCTTAGAAAACCGCTTCGCGCTATATGGTGTAGAAATGGTATTTTCGTGTGTTTTAATAAACATGTATAAAATGCCATTGTTTTAATGATAAAAACAAACCAAGAATTTACAGAGATATTAAATTAAATAACGTATTTTTCAGAATTTTATAAAAACTTCACATCTTGACGTTTTGGGGCTTTCCCCAAGGCCATATATATCATGATCAGCACATTATTTTAATAAACACAGTGAACTAATGGGTTGAAACAGGAAAAGAGCAAAACGGAGTTAGAATAATCTAATGAATTGGTAACAAGTTTTGAATGTAAAACTGTTCATTATGACAATGCATAAATATAAATGTCATAATAATAATGACCATTAATAGAGTTGTAATTTCAAAAATAATAGGAAAGAGACAATGTAATATAGACAATGAACAAATACACTGCTTTGTTCGAAGGGAACTGCTGCCTCTGAATATTTACGAAGGGATTCAAGAGAGAAAATCTATCTCCGTTAAGTGATCATTGAATGTAGTTCTAGAATTTAGGAAAAGAAAATGATCATTTTTGTGTTTTTGAAGTAATTTTTCTATAATAAATTATATGAATTTAATTTATCAATATCCAAGAATAAAAGGTTAGCTTTTTGGCAAACAAAAGAGAGTAGATGTGTGAACGAGAGGAGTAAGGAGGATTGTGATACATCGTCGAGCATCGTGGAAGATTGGACATGTATTAAGCACGTTTCCCGGCTGCTGTCGCTTGATATTTTTGTGAAAACACATTCTTTTTATTGGTCATATTAGCGGATTAAACAATTCCCAAAACACTCTGACAGGGTTCATGCATGTGTAAACTCCATGGCGACATTTCATTCCGAATTTTAACTAATTTTAGAAGAATGATAATTCATAATAATAGCAAGTTATTGAAAAGAAAATAACAAATTATAACGGTCAAGTATCCACATGTGCGGTCTAAATATAAATTTGTTGAATTATTAATATTTTTTCTTGCGAATTCAACTTAATTTAAACAAACATGATGATTAACCCCAGTGACAGTCAAAGCACATACTTTAGTTTTAGTAATACACTAGTATACTTAACTGTAAATAAAGAATTATATACTTTTTCTTTGTTTGCAGTACGTTCGACATGCACTGTGTGTTCAGCGTTGTTGCGTATGAGTGGTGAGTTCTAAAGTCAATATATTGCCATAATTATCGCATTTCGCAATTACAATCAACAAAAATATAATGATGTAAAACAGATTTAAGTTTCTCCATAGTTTATGACAAGATGGTTCAAGATTTTTAACACGTGCGCTATTCAAAAAGTGTTCTCAAATTGAAGTAAACATTCAAGTTCTTCTAGTCGGTCATTGATTAATTTTGATAGTCTTACCAACTGATAACACGTTTGTACTTCGAAGAATTCTTGACGTAATATAACGCAACTGAGAGAAAATTACTGATATTTCACTTAATTAATAAAAACGTAGAAAAACTAACTTTTATTTTCTTCTATAATTTATTGAGTTATCTTCCTAGTTTTCCAACTCCCTCTTAGAAAAAAATTCTCACACATTTTTAAGCATCGCTAGACGTACTGTGGTAAGTCGGAACAATGATTGTTTATGCACGTGCATATTGTAGAGGTTTGAACAATTTATCGTATAACAACCCCGAATTCGGGGTATATCAATACAATATTCACTTTCAAATTCAAAAATACAATTCATACAAATTCCAGAGTATCGAGGCGGTTATACAAATCCTATTATTAATATTGAATAAAAGTAATGATAAACAAGGTATATTTGCATAAATTATTAATGTTAACTTCTAAAACTACGGATATCAAATTGTCTGATTCTGCATCAGACCAAACGTAATTTAACGAAAGAGCATTAAAGCAAAAACAACCAGTTTATTACCAAATAACATAATAACAATTTTCTTAAATCTAATCTAAGTAAACTTTCATTTAATAAAAAAGGAAGAGATAAAACGCCTATTCGAAAATTACACAAAGCAGATAACTTATTACCGATTTTTCATCGCTGACGAATGCACCTAAGAATTCCGCCGAGCTACACAACGGCCACTGTCCGTCCTGCAGAGGATCTTTCAAGAACTTCCTTGAACGAAGGGTTTTCTTGAGGCGTTGATGGAAGGACAGCTCCTTCGGTCGCTTGCGCCGAACGGGGGCACAACGCCGGTCTCTTGTTCAACCTCCGCTAACTCCTCGCGCCGCGCCCCCGCGCCCCCGCACCGCCAATCGCCACCTTGCCAGACTATCGCGGCCGTTCCACGCAAGCCTCTGTCGTTTCCGAAAGGCTTCAGCCCCGCTGCCGTCCACCGTCGCCGCCACGACACCACCCTCCTTCACACCTCTCCACGCCTTCCTCACACTCCGCGCCTCCGCGCTTCATTAGGGTTTTTCCGCGGGCTAATTCCCGCGCCGCGCGCCAGTCGTTTGGTCTGCGCGCCCGACGTGCGGGCAGTGATAGATGCGGGGGTCGGCGCCTCCGCTGCCACCGCCGGCCGTCGTTTGGACGGCGTCCTCCCGCCGCCCCGTCGCCGCCTCACGCTCCGCCCGGCTCCGCAGCGAAGGCTAGCGATTCCGCTTGGTTAGGAAACGTAACCGGTCAATTACACCACCCGTTTCGATTCACGGAATATCCCCTTTCAGAACTGGGTAACGTCCTAGAGATGTTTCGCTTAGATCAAGCTGCGGGGAAGATATTACGGTGCATGTGCTGCCGCGAGGTTACAACCTCCCATGTGATGGAGTGAGAAGGTCAATATCTCGTCATTGCACGTGAACGTGGGGTGCAGCTGGTGATACACGGATAACCAGATATGAAGACCTGCTTTCGTACACGAGGAAGCTCCATCATTGCTGTTATTCACTCGCTAGAGAGAACGAAACACGAAAATCTGCCAATGGATGCAAAATGAGCAGCCAGAAATGTAGAATTCCTTTTTTGGGATCAATTGGATGTAAAACGACGAATATATAATGTCGTATGAAATGTAATACTATTTAGAATGATACGATGTTGAAAGCTTAAGATAAGTAGGGAAGAGCACCGGAGGTTCGTTGAAGAAGCACGTAAAGATAGTATTTCATATTAATAACGCACACTATTCTACCATGTTATACCCAGACTCTTATCGGTAGTCTGAAGTTAAGTTTCTGAGTATTTTCAAGAAAGAATAAGACAAAACAGAATTAACTCGTTTAAACGCATTTCAAAATTGAAAATTCTCTATGAAGCAAAACGCAAGTTTTAGATGGAAGTTTCTCACTAATGTCAACTTTCTACATGTTTCACACTAAGCAACAATCAAATTTCTCATATGGATTCAAGTAGATAAATGAAAATGAAAACTTTCGATAGATTTTCATAAACATCACTACGTAATATTTTTTGCCTTATTTCACATTTGTTATTATTTATTGAGGTTCAGCTTAACACTTAATTAGTTATGTGGCGTATCTCAGTTTAATACATAGGCGGTGTATGTATTGTTAGACATCGACATTTTTTTCTTTAATATTTTCTTTTGTTTTATTTTGTACCTTCTTACGCATTGCGTAGTTTTGTTTTTAATCCAAAAGTATAATGTTTAGAATTTTGACGAATTATATTTTTGTTGGCGGTATTGATCCAAATACCGATTTAAAATCGAATGTTTCCTTGCCATATTTACCCTTAGCTGTCGAAACGGTTCAGGTATGTAGATTTATCAAATGGATTTCCTAGGTCGATCTCGCCGCATCCCAGACCGCTTTAAAGAGATCTTTTAGTAGTGACTTTAAAAGATGCCCTTAAGAGATTCAAAATGCTATTTTAGCTTAAATAAAGCTGTTTAGCGCTTATAAAAATTTATCCAACTTCCTTATTTTCATTAAATCACGCGAATTTCAAAAATTTTCTAATGTTCCTTCTAACATATTTACATCCCTAAATTTCATTATTAACGATAAAGATTTCAAGAAATACAAATCCAAATTATTCAACACATATTAAATGGTTTCTTCTGCTAAATTGTTGCATCGAATGCAACTATAATTTTATACTTAATTAATTTAAATTGCTTAATAATTTGAAACAGATATTGGAGTCACGTTTTTGCCGTGTCTAGATTGCGTTGTAAAAGTATTTTACAAATATATTTCTTAATTAATTATATTTATTAAAAAAAGATTTTTCCATAGAAGACTTATCTCTCCTCTTGTGTG
>BOPP01000002.1:5229978-5255730 GCA_017312745.1 Gryllus bimaculatus | reverse complement strand
GTGAGGTTGGGCCGTGGCGGGCGCAGCGCACTGTCCTCGCGAGGAGGCGAGCGGGTCTAGCCCCCCCTAGATGGGTGGCCCTCGAGGAGGCATCGCAACTTAACGAGACTCACGCCCCGCCGCCGCCACTGCCCCCACCGCCGCCGCCGCCGCCGCCGCAGTCGCTGTGGCTTCTGTTTTTCGTCAGCGGTGGTTCCTCAGACCGCAGCGCGCAGTTGGTCGAAACACTCAAATCTTAGTTTGATTGATTCACTTCACGCTTTATTTTCCGTGGTGTGGCTGACGCTATCAGGACTGTTCTTCCGTCTGTCCACACAAATTTTGATAAGCTTATTTCGCCATCTTGCGGAAAAAGAATGTATTACTCGGGAGATGAAACAGGCGATTTTAAGTTTCCTCAGAGACTACGTTTAGGCTTGAGGATCTTTTACATGCTGTAAATCAACAACATGGATTTTTTACCGCCTGCTTTACGCTCCTTCCGAAGGAAGGCGTACGAAGGAATATTTTCGCCCTTAAAAATCCAGTTTCAATCGGTTTGTACCCGCAATTTCGAGTGCGTCAACAGCTAAGACCTTTAGTGCTTTAAGTGTAGTGCATACTTTTTACTGGGTAGGGGGCGGTGATCTGTCCCCGCTGCTGGGTGAGATCTGCTGACAAAGCTGACGTACGGAGTTTCTCCTAACCAGGTATCTCCCATTGAGGTTTCACCGCCCCAGCTAGGTTAAGCTCTAAGCTCCCGACAAATTCGGTTTTCTACAGCCGGCGAGTCGGTTCTCTAATAAAATATATGTCAATGTAATATCATTGCACAAAGCCCTACGTTTCTCAAGACTTGTGCCTTTCAGTCCGTTTCAAATCATTACATCTCATTAATTAAAATTAAACCTTTTTGTAACGAAAATGAACATACGTCCAAACCTAATAAAGTGAGAAGAATTCATGAAATCGTTTATTTAACGTCTAGATATATACAATGTGCACGAATGTTACAGAAATTTTTATAGAAAGTGCAATATGTTTCACGCAAAATTGCAAAATATCCAATTTACGCACACAATAATAACTCGCAAAATGCTCTATTAGAAAAGTTTCAGTAAGACATGTGGATTTTGTGTAAATCGGACACTGACGCTATAGTGTTTAGGTTGTCAAAGATTTCAGCTGATGTATATATTTATTCTATCACCATAATTATATCACCATACTATTTTGTAAACAACTGATAATATCATTTTGCATTTCATCAAGGAACATATTTTGAGTTGAGATCCATGAAACGACGTTTTGTCTGCTTTTGTCTCTTGGCGTGTGCCTATTTTGGATCACTGTGTGCCATCGCACATCGAACTCTCAGTTCGTGTTTGGATGACACAGTTGAAGCGTCTCTCCCTCCTTGAATTCACTTCTGTATTTTCCACATACATTCCACATTTAATATCTTAACTCATTTGACGATTTAAATATTTTCGCAAAAGCATAAAAGATATTTGCTTTTTTTGAAGAGAAGTCACATCTAAATATCTTTGTTCTCGTTTTTATTCTGAGATAGTGGAAGATGCAGTCTGTTGAGCGAAGTCCTATATAATTCTTCCAGAATCTACAATGATGTAAGCATCACAATCGGAACGACGCTATCACTTACTGATAATATTCACTTTTCTGATAATTTTCTGTAAATTTCTCTTTAAACACTTGTCACTGTTCAATCTACGATGACATTCAGTCACAGGTCTTCACGACTTTCCAACAACTTTTGCTTCAATCAAACCCTTCTGCACCACTCCTCGATTTTCAACTCTTCTTTTAATATTACCTCATCATTTGCTACTTTTGTGACATTTTAGCTTTTTCTCTAAAATTCTCTAAAAATATGTATTCGTAGTAATACAACTTTTACCACTTACAAGACGATAAGATTCTTGTGGACTTGTAGATTCATTTGCTCCAACTTCGACACATCAGTTTGATTTCCAGAGTCTTTATGAAGAAAAAACTTCGCTGTCAAAAAGGCTTTGCACCTTCACTAAAGAATGTCGACATCTTTTACCCAATTTTCAAAATATTTTCTAATGTCAAAAGAATGCAAAAGACGTAAATTAAAAACCGAACTTAAAATAACTGTAGTTTGAAATCACGTATTCTGTTAAAAATTGCAAGAAATTTATTCTGAGAAGCAATACATATTTTGGAACTGTTTATAAATTACACTTATAAAGAGCCATAAGCCAGATAAAGCAAGAGCTTTTATTGTTTCTAAATAAATTACTACAAATTCGGGCTAACATATTATATAACGACACGTTTTATGAAAACCCTAACCAAAACACTACTTAATAGTTATGGTACCAGCTGAAATGTACAACAACAAATGCTTTACAACAGTACCCACATTCTCATACAATTACTCGTAAAGTTTGAATAACATTACAATACTGGTTGAATCCGGGGAAACAAATTAACTCGATTACAAATGTTTCACTGCTATTGATGTAGTTACATCTCTCATTGATCCGAAATAAGCCTCTGTGTGTTTTTCGAACCCACGAAATAAAATGTCTGGGATAAGAATTAAATATGGGCGCACCAGGTTTATGTTTAAGTGAAAACCAGTACTTCACCATATTTATCGGACAGTATAGAGTCCCAAACGCCTACATAAAGAATTGAAAAGGTTTAAAGAAAAATGTAATCTCTATTTCAAGAAGGGTTTATACAATTACATCACTCCAAACTATCTCTTTTAAAATCAATACTATTATTTTAAAGTTTTGTTCATACTTCCTAATACTTTTAAGAAAACGAAGGTTCGTTTTCAAAATAACTACGCAAAAATCTTAAATAAATAGTCCGCTATTTGATATAAAATCTCAACAATCTTACTTGAATTTAGAGCAGTGTCAGTGATCTTTCTGCATCAGTATCACGGCGTCAGTCCTTTCACCAGCAGGAATCTGGGCTGTCCCATCAGTATTGAAACATAGTGCACTCTTTCTTCAGATTTTGAGAGGTGCCATCGGATAACAGCACCCGTACATCGCACTATTCAACTCTGCAAAACAGTGCTTGCGCCTTCACGTCTGGGAAAAGACAGAAAGAGTTCCAACGTTCTTCGGCCACGCTCAGTGCTCACGCGACTGCAGCGCTCTCTCTTTTCTGGTTGTCGGAACCTCTTTTCGTCATGATGCTACTCTTTGTCTCATAGCGCGCTCATTTAAATGAAGCTTGGAGGTGGTAGATTTGAGAAATTTCTAAAAAATCGAAATACTACAAAATGCTGAAGAAATAGTAATTGTATGTTTCACGGTTGGTTCAATATATTTCTGAAGATTTTTAATCTGCGATAAAATGGGAATTCTCTTGCAAAATACGAAATCACATACAAAATGCGAAATGGCCGTGAGTTTGCGATATAATTGCTAAATTACATTTTATGAGTTCTTTCGTATTCCCTCTCTATCGAGGGAACCAACTCGACAGTAACACATCGATGTTTGAAAACATATAATTTGAGAATGGTCATGTTTATTAATTAATAATTAAGATTTAACCGAGAACACAAAGTAAACTAGTGGTGCTATAGAATGGCACGGACTTTTTACTATTAGTTTTCTATGTCCCTTGGCCTTGGCTAGCTACTCTTTCCACGTACTCTTGGCAGCTGGCATCTATCGCCGCCCAAAGTATATTTTTTGAATTTTTCATATTTTTTCAGTTTTCTAATAGTAGAACAGAAATAAAAATTTAAGAATATTAAAGAAAAATAAAACTTGGTCCTAAATGGCAATTTTCGTTTAAAACTTAGGAGCCGTTTTTAATAAAATGGCGCTTAAGGGCTACTATAAATTCTAAATTTAAAGCTTCTTTTCTAAGAAAATGTTTGAGTTTTTGAAATACGTTATTGAAAGTCATTTAAAGCTTATTAACTAACAAATGCAATAGTGTTTGCATATTGCTGGGAATATGTCTATCTGTGGTCATGAGAACAACAAGGCCTTCCGCGACAACATACGTACATGAAAGAAAGGGACAAACTACTATGCCCACGACAGAACGGGAATCCGCGACCCTTCAGACCGAGCACCTGAGTTGGCACACGCTCTCGCTACCTCAGCCATTTAGGTCGCCATTAGGAATTCTGACGATACACAAGCGAATTCATGCAAACAACACGTGTAGCACAAGTTTAGCGCCACGAGTAACACGTAAAGTATTAACTTCAAATAATAATTGTGATATTCATCACAGTTTGATTTGTTAAAATTACTGTGTACTACCATACATTTTGCACGGTAGTGTGCAAATGAAATACAATTCGCACTTAATGAACTCGTTCACGTACGACAGAGTTCAAGAGAAGTTTAAATGAAGTGTACTCATGCACATATACAAGAACAAAGGCCACAATTGCCCACAAAGAGACTTTAATTGCCTTAAGTTATGGCATTTTACGTCTTACACTAACGGGTGCTCAACCAACGGAGATTACATTGTAATTGAACTTATTTCGTTTCATTGCGTGATTCGTTGCGCGCATTCATTTAACGTGAATAAGTGGAAGATGTATTTGGAACAATAGAAATGGTGAGTTTGAAAGTTTCCAGAACAATTCTAGCGGGCATTTGCGGGTGGGACTTCTCTAATTGGGGGTCGAGTTTCACGGAAGGCGCCCCACTCACTGGTACGGTTTCTAGCGCTATACTCCGATTTAAACCCTCTGTCACTCCGACTTAACACAATGTCACGAAGTTATGTGTTGTGCCATTATATATCTATCATATATTAATGTAAGAAGAATTGATCAAATTTCTTGTACCTTTTGTAATACTCGTACTTCTACCTTGTAATACTTTGAATTTTTGAACTACCTTGTAATACTTTGAAAATACCTTGAACTACCTTGAAGTTAATGTTACTGTAATAAATAAACAGAAAAACGTCACGCGTTGGAAGGAGAGGGGGTCATTTTTATCCAATCGGGAGCATATGTAACAAAACTTTAAGTCGTAACAAAGCACCCGATTGGATGACAGTATCCCATTCCCCCTTTATCTCGTAACCTTGAAGTGTCACTGTGTTTTAATCGCAGTGTATGCGCTAGAAAGCTTTTGCAAAGGGCATAACGCGTGACCTACATTTCCTGCAATACGCTTGGAGATATGCGGCATTTCCAGCATCGAAAGATAAGGAAATTTGGCATTGGAATGTAATAAAACGTACATACAGTTATGAAATTTGAGCTAATGTGCCTTCGCAAGAAATACAGACACACATTTAATTACATACATTTAAGGTGTGTAATACTCGTGCTATGCTTTTTGCCCGGGAAAGATCATCAACAATTATTTGAAAAAAACTGACAGTTTTTGCGTAATTTTTGATTGAAGTTAATGCAATGTAGAAAAAGAAAAAATCATATTCTCCAAAACCTGTCCAAATTATTTCTTCAATTTTTTTCTGTAGATCGGACAAAAGATGCTTAAAATAATGGTGTAGGTCCCACTTTCGTTAAACTCTACGAACTTTCAAAAAACGGAACAGTTAGTAGTAATGCGAGAGTATTGGCTGTTGTAGTTCCACTATTTTATTCATCAAATGAAACCTATTTATTTCAATGCTCAAATTTCATAATTCGCGTATCCAATATTAAAAGAATCATTTACTGGCAAATTACTGTGCGGCAAATTATGAGCAGTATTCAACGGTTGGCTAATTCTTTCAGAACGACAACTGAAACTAACATTCTGGCATCTGCTTCATACCAACGCTGCACTCAACATTCATTCGAAATTCTATTGTTTGCGAATACCTCGCATGTCTGATTCTGCATGCATTCCGGAAGTTTCTCACGCAAACCGTCCTACGCGCTTGGAGATGCCAGTGATACAAAGTATTTCAACGCAGCTGAGCGCGTTTGCTAGTGCGCGTATTTGAGAGAGAACGAGTAAATGGAGGGCTGGGGAGAGGTTTTAGTCTATTAATAGCCTATTAGTATTACATTATGTTTTAATGACAGCCACCCGATTAGAGGTTGCCGTTTTGACATTACGCCATCAGGCTTTTAATACGTTTAATTGCGCAACACGAACTTCGTATCGATTTCATGCAGGCGATACATTTTTTGGAATTGTGAATGTCTTGATGTCAATGGAGATAAAAAACTCCATAATTTCCAAGAAGTGTATTTGAGGAGTTACTTTTTAACAAGCTAAACGGAATAATTCCCCTTACTTTATAATAATATTTATGATTGTAATGCCTAACAATTTCTGGTAAATAAATAAACAAGATACACATGTATGTACATTATAATAGTTGTAACATATTAATTATGAAAAGGGATATTAAAATTATATAAATTTGACATATTTTTTAGGACATTAAAGAGAAAATTTAGGATCAAAAATTCAAAAAAATATTAAGACCATCTGTTTTGCTGGCACAATTAATCAATTTGCTTTAGACGATCAATAAAAATACGTTTTTGCAAAATGTTTAGTAATTACTTGTATTTATTATTTAATTATTAATTTATTTATTTACGTCAAAAAACGGTCAAAAACTATGTCCGACATAAAACCGGAAGGAACGTACTGTTTAACATGACTTCTCCATGTTTATTTATGTAACGTCAAAAAAACTGTTAAAAACCATGTGCGACGTAGAATCGGAAGAAACGTATTCTACGTTCTGTAAGTGCATAGAATAATCTTCTATCCATTCTACTCTACAAGAGTTGATGTAGAGTTCCGAGAATCCCACATTAACTCTTGTAGATGTAAATATAATTGCAGATGCAGATAAAAACGAGAATTTTTTATAACAATTGGTAAGAAAATACTCGCTCTCACCGTAATAAAAGCTGTTTTCAAAAGCAAATCAGTCTCCGATTTTCCATATTATTGTTCATGGCGCCCATCGTAATGGAATCAACTTATTGCATCGCGATATGAAAAACAATGATTTGACGTGGATGGATAGTGAAGTTATGTTTACTTTATTGGCTTTATTTATTCATAAACTGAGTGCGATAACTGAATGAGGTTAAAAAATATTTGTGCCCTGTAAGTTCATATTAAAGAAATTTTTCATTATACCCGTACTTGACTTGCTCATCTTCCGTAAAAATATGTAATGTGTATCGATATTAACACTTTCTTTTAAATGAATGTTTATTTACAACACTAAGTTTAATTACCTTCAATACGTTTACAGAAGTCAATTATGCGGCAAAGATATTATTGAAATTTAAGTATGTCTTTAACACAGGTATCTTGAAATTTCAAATCAGTTTTCCTATTATTATTATTATTATTATTATTATTATTATTATTATTATTATTATTATTATTATTATTATTAAAGAATACTTTTAATTTACCTGGTTAAGGAGATTGTTTATAGATATTTGGTATTGAGAGATATTAAACAAATTTATATTGAAATTAAATAAACACAAATATAATGAAAAAAAGAAATGTATAGAAAATAGTATTAAATATCGATTACATCATCGTCACACAGCAACATACTCTGAGACATTGCAAGGAAAATGCACACTATAGTCTTGGCTGGACCGGGAATCGAACCTGGGACCGAAGGATTCAAGAGTGATATAAAATACAGGACTGAATATTCAAACAACATCAATCGAGGTTTAGAACACTCTCTTACGTCTGCATTATTTCGTAATTTCATCGCACATGTGTTGCATTCAACATCGGAAATAGTTGATGCGTATGTTGTGCGTTGTTCTATTACGCGCTCCAGCTAATACATATTAATGAGCAAAACATTTACTGAGTGCTCGTGATGATCTCTATAGAGGCAGCAATTACTGGACACCAACGCAGAAGTAGGTGGAGAGCCGATTTAGCCTTCCACAACTAGTGCTGCACAAGCTCCAGGTTCATAAAAATGTACAGTTTGTATCGAGTATTGATGTATGTTTTATATTCTTTTAATTTTAGCCATTGAGTGTCTTATAACGGGCTTTTGACATTACACACACTGGCTTTTTACATAGTTTTACATACATGAGCACTGATCTATTGTATGTAAGTTTGAAACTTACAAATTTTATTACAGAAGTTCATAATGTTCTCTTAAATGTAATAATTTGGATATGAAAATTTAAGAAAATAATCATTAACTCTTTTTAAATTTTTAATGATAACTGAGTATACCAATTTTGCTTAGAATCAGACATTAGGTTAGTTCACAATACCAAAATACATATTACACTAATTTACGCACTTTTTTGAAAATTATTAGTTGTTCATAAAGAAAGAAATTTATCATCATCATCATCATCATCATCATCTTTTTCTTCTTCTTTTTCTTCTTCTTCTTCTTCTTCTTCTTCTTCTTCTTCTTCTTCTTCTTCTACTTCTTCTAAGGAAGTCTCCTATTCTGTTTACATATACCAGAACATCTTATATTATATTTTTTTTTAAATATAACCAAGAATTTAATATATCAAAATTAGAAACAAACTTCAGAAAAAAACGTTTCATCTAGTTTAAAAGGACCTCTCAATTTGATGAATAGAACAACGATTTAATCGCATTAAGGTATTTAGGCCGATTTAAGTGACTAGCTTTCATTTCACCGCAGCAGCAGGACAATGGCAGAAGCACAGGTCCCGGAGTGTTTACTCGGGCGATCCGCCGCTCCCTGGAAGCAACGATGACGGAGTGGACGGCCGGCGCGGCGGCGAGTTGGCGGCGGCTTTGGCGGTGGCGCTGGCGGTGGCAGTGGCGGTGGCGGTGGCGGATGGGGTGGCGGGTGGCGGTGGCAGCTGGCGGTGGGGTGGCGGTGGCGGTGGGCGATGGCGGTGGCAGTGGCGTGGCGGGTGGCGGTGGGGGTGGCGGTGGCGGTGGCGGTGCGGTGGCGGTGGCGGTGGCTGTGGCGGTGGCGGTGGCGGTGGCGGTGGCAGTGGCGGTGGCGGTGGCGTGGCGGTGGGCGGTGG
This sequence comes from Gryllus bimaculatus, assembly GCA_017312745.1. Classification (NCBI taxonomy): domain Eukaryota; kingdom Metazoa; phylum Arthropoda; class Insecta; order Orthoptera; family Gryllidae; genus Gryllus; species Gryllus bimaculatus. Next base: position 5,246,759 of record BOPP01000002.1, on the reverse strand, counting down.
CGATGGCGCGTGGCAGTGGCGGTGGCGGTGGGGTGGCGGTGGCGGTGGGGGTGGCGGTGGCGGTGGGGGTGGCGGCGGCGGCAGCGGGGACGGCCGGTGGCAGTTGTGGCGGTTGTGGCGTTTGTGGCGGTTGGAGGTGGTTGTGGGGCGGCGGTGGCGATAATGGCGTGGCTGGGGCGGCGCCGACTTTTTCTGTCGGAGGCTTCCGCGGCTGCAGGGGGCGCGCGTCCCACATTTGGCTGATTGACTGAGAGCCGCTGGTGCGGATTCGCCATTAAGGTGGAACAGGCCCACGGGCGTAATCCGTAAATGCGCGCATGCAAATACCTGCACGCGCCGCACCGCGCTCCACGACGACCCCCTCCCGATCCCTTCGGAACAAGGCATTAGCGGCGTGTGACGCCCCTCCCACCACCCGCCCTCTTCCTGTTATTCACGAACTTCGACCAGCTCTAGCCATTAAGTCTGCCTATCCCGCTTTTCAAAGGACAGTTTAGCTACTAAAATGCTGTACTACTTACAAACAGATATTCACGTGCAAATGCACAGGGTGTCTCAAACATTGCAGTCTTTCTTCGAGCGCTTGCTACAATAATTTTGGGTGAAAAATTAATAGTTACGTAATAGTGAATTCTGTTATGTTGAATAGACAAAAGAAAAGATCACAATTTTTACTCTCTAAGAAATTAAGAAATGTTCTATCTTATGTAATACGTGCTCTCTTTCTAATCATACAAACTATGTGCTACAACGACGTCAACTACACATGGAAATCTCTCTTAAACAAAATATTCTAGTAACAGTAAGCAGTTTTTAATTTTCAGTTTTTCAATAAGTCATTTACGCAAAATTTATGTGTTTTGTAGCAAAATGTGATTTTACAATCATATTCTTACAGTTAAGCTTGAGTTATAAATCCACTTCATTTTTTTAATGAACCTATGTATTAATTTTAGTTAAAACATTCACCTCATTGTGTATCTCAAAGAAGACATTTATCTTACTGCAATCATTTAACGATGAAAACTTTAACTACAAAATCGTGTAGTTAACGTTACATCAATGATGTCCTTATGTTCATAGATTCAGAAGGATCATTATATACTAACACGAAAAGGTTCATACGTGTAACAATCATGAGAAATAAAAGTGACAGTTTACTTCAATAATGTAACAGAAACATAGTTTGGAGATAAATATTGTCTTCAGGAATTTAATTTTTGACTCTTTAAACTAAGTTAACAACATTATTAACACAAGGCATTTACTGAGGCAAAAAGTTATCACATAAACATTACAATAAAGAAAATCCTACTCTTTTAAATAGAACAATATTAAGTAAAATATTCCGAAAAGATGGCTTGGCGAATACGTACTTGTTCAAAAATGATTAGCTTTGGTCGCAGTATTTCTAGATTTTTCCTTTACCATATTATAACTCGTGTTTCTATATTGCTAATAATTTTGTTTATTTAGTTTAAAATGAGTCAAAACTATACGCACTGAAGCACTTTATCAATAGTACGTATTTCAAAACGATGTGATATTGAAAATTAATTATCGATGCTGTAAACGAATATTATTTTACATCACATCAGGAGGAAAATAAATAATCTTCCACACATATGTATACTGGCATTTACTAATTGTTTGATTAATAAATATGGCTTATTGAAAATATTTCTTTCCTCTCGTTATAATACACAATAATGAAGTTCCACAACATTTCTGAAAGAATATTATTTTATTTGTGCTTACATGTTTGTGTACGACCAGTTATGTAGTAACTGTGTGACCAATTTTGTGAGCCTTAGTAATATTCCCTTGAAGCGGCTGACCCTTGGCGACTGAGGATTCCTTTAATATAATAAATGAATCTGCCCGAGATAAAAGCACGCGCTAAGCTTCCGCCTCTTTAGACAACCTTCATCTGTCGCCCTACTATGAACATCCGTGTTGTATGCGGGTCTCGGGAGGACCACGGGAAGTTAATCTCTTCTTTGCGCATGGTAATGGAAACTGCACGAGAAGTTTGCAGATATTTTGCTCTTGTTTTAAAAGTTCTCTCTGATTACGAATGGTCGTTAGGACGGTGGCGTAGTCGTCTTTATCGTGAGAGGAAGAAGAAAAGAAGGAATAGGAGGGGGAGGAGGACGACGAGAAAAAACTAGTGTCTTGGAGAGATGTAAATGGGAATGACTTCAAAACTTTATGTGGTGTTCTGTATGGCTCGTTTATATCAAGCGTAATTCGGTTCAGTAAAATTTACAAAGGTTCAGTAGTGAAAAAATCATAAGATCGTTAATGTATTTTGCTGCAGTATTTGAAAGAATATTCCTTTGTTCCATGAAATATTTGCAACCCGGAGTATTTCGTTAAACATCTACAAAAAAATAATAATAATTGTGAAGTGAGTTTCTAAGTTAAGTGTTTTATATCGTGTACTGGCAATAAAAATATGGTAACTTCTCGAATCAACATTAAGTAAGAAATGCCTAAGAGACAGTGACATAAATTTTATAAAATTCTCATCGTAAGGTTGAGAGTTGGAGAGTTGGAGAATTTCAACGAAAGAAACACTTGAATAATATAGAAAAAATTACATTTATTTTCATTGATTTTGTTAAAAGGTTATTAAATTCCGAAAATCAACAAACCATTTGAAATTTGAAGCAACCGAAAATAGGGTAAATGTAAATAAAAAACAGACGAAAACAAATAGAAAAGGGTAACAATGTTTTTCAAATTTTCGGTAGCAGTAAAAATGTCTCAAGTATTCCTAGGATAGACACGATTGTTTCATTAATAAGTAATGATAAATAGTTGCACACGGCAGTTCTTTTAATAAATGTGCTAAAGCCTCACATAAATTTCAAATAGCGTAGCAAATATATTCACATTACCAAACTATATAGGTGACCTTACGACAAATTTCAAAACAGAGAAATTCCTACATGGGTTAGCTTTCTTGTTTACACCGGTAAGAACAGTGATTGAGCGTTTTGAAACAATATAGAAAGATTCAATTTTATTTATTAGTCGTACTTGCCGTTACATCATGGTCGAATGAAAAATGTCTGATATGACATCAATCGCATATGTGCGATTGATATTTTGAAATCTGATTTAAGAGGAAATCAAAGGCTTTAAAGCCACGTTAGGGAGTTGCGCAAAAGTATATAGATAGTGTCGGATAAATTTGAACTTGAAAAAAATTGATATGGAAACAAATTAAATGGGCTCATGAAAATTGCAATGTAATGATCTTTTTACTAGTGATAGCTTATATTTTTATAAATATCCCTCCTATAAATGTATTCAATCAATATAAATAAAGCAATACTATGTATGCATGCAACTACACGCGACACAACTTGAATAATCATTGCATATTTTGTCTCGTATTTACAGTTAGCGGCTTTGTTTATGTCCAAGTTTTATCACACGTGTTTATTACTCAGTTCATGTAAAGATTCAATGATTTATTCATTGATTCATTTAGAAAACATACAGAGCAGATTGGAAAAGCATGGTTGTAATGAGTTTTAACCGCCCTCAATCCCCAACGGTATTTAATAATTATATTGTTTTAATAAATCGAAGTTGGAAAATAGGTATTTTAGTATACAACGCAAATTAACGCTCAAAAACGTAACTTCACAAGTTATTGCCTTCATTTCCAAACGCACATACGCAATTCTTCACTGGTAAGAAGAGTGTGAGATAATTACGAAGCTTGTTTGGTCACGACATACGACCATAAAATGTAGTCACTTGCTGCCGTACAGCATCCTCGCATTATTCATAATAGCTGATTTCCTGCTTTATATGGAAACAATGCAAATTCGCTTTCACTTCACTGTAAAACAGGCCTATTATCGCTCAACGCTGGCGTATGGTTCAACACCTCCCACGTTGGCATAACAACAGGCAACTGGATCGATTGTTATCTCTGTGGGGTCAGGAACATGTCCTTAATTTGGGGAGATTGACAGAGGTTTATGACCGAGGTCAATAGTTCATATAACGTGAACTATCTTAATTTTCTGACGAAATGCAGAGAGTTGAATTTTTCCTCTTTCGAATTTCTTTGTGAATGTTACCAATATAAGTATTTTAAAAAAATAGTAGTTTATGCAATTAGTTTATAATGTTAAGCTTTATTGCATGTGTGTATGTTTTGAAAGCAAGCCACATTAGAAGCGATTTTTCAAATTTGTACGAATGCAATGAACATTATAAACGAGTTGAATACGCTATATTTTGTATAACAGCATTATACATTTATTAGAGAACCAAATTTAATTGTAGGAAACAACGTTCATTAGGCGTCTTCGGTATTTGAGATTTTTGCGAGAAAACTGTACCTCCGTTCTCTGCTAATTGATGAAAGGAGCGTAGCGAAATTTGCGTGGTCAGACGGAAGAGCGGGCCTGGTGGCCCGAGTCTCGCCACGTAAAAATAAGGCAAATTCAATTCAATTCAATTCAACTGTGGTCGGCTGTTCCGTTAACCTGTACATACCCCCGATTCTCTCACTACGATTGGCTGAATGTCTGATGACGCCTGATGACGTCTGAGTAAAATCTAATACCTCACCATTTGTGCCGTAAAATATCCAATTATGAACGATTCCTTGCAACAGAAAATGTAATTTATAATGCTGGAATACAAAAAATAATTATATTAATTGTGTTCTCAAAAAAATGAAGAATTTTTAATTATCGTAATGGATTTAGTTGATGTAAATTATAATAAATTATACATTAACAATAATTTACTAGATTTTGGAACACTTATAGAGATAACATACAGACACTTTTCATTCAAATTGGAGATGTTTTGAACGAATATTAATTGCGATTATTAGCATGCTTCTGTCTATGGTGTTTGTATATTAATTCTTCGGAAACAGATCTTATTTCAGGTGATATTGCTAGCAGGAGTTTTTTTCGAAAATTTTACAACTTTATTAATCATATGAATCACACTTGCAAAAAATTGCAAATACATTTTAAATGTTTCATTACGAGTTATTTTATAACACTTTCTTCATAATACTAAGGTTTATAGCAGACTCCCATTAATGACACGCCTCTACAAAGCACTGCCCATGTACTTTGTTACGTCTCCTAAAGCGCTCCTCTAATTCTTCTCATTCTTCTTCACTAATTCATCCTCTCTAATTCTTCTCTAATTTTTCTTCTCTAATTCTTCTTCTCTAATTCTTCTTGTCTTCTCTTCATCTTTTTATCTTTTTCTCCTCCTTCCCCTCTTTGTCTTCCTTGCCCTTTTCCTCCTTGTCGTTCTCCTTGTCGTTCTTTATCTTCATTCTTCTCCTTTCTTTGGGAGTCTAGGAAGAACGGAGACATGTGTCGAGCATGACGTATTTCATTCACCGTATCTAACAAACTCGGTGCGCATAAGCTTTTATTTCATCATACACCTTTTCGTCACATTGAAAATAAGACAATTGTAATGGAAAGCTATAGATCTATTTTTGAACCGACAGGGAATTGAACCCGATATCGCGACATAATTACACCTCGTAAATCAAGAAATAAATTACCCCACAGTTTTAGTCAACCAAAGTGTGTTGCGATTCTTTTAATGGTACGATTTTTCTTGTTAAAATCAGGATCAACATTTCCAAAGAATTTGTTTTTATGAACCTTATCAAGTAGCATAAATAAACTGCTCTTAAAAAAGACAAGTACTAATTTTATCTCCCTATATTTACATTACAATCTATTCGCGTAAAATATGAATATGGTACACCAGGTAAGGAAGTAAATGTATTAATGACATGTTCTTAAAATTTGCAATGTTAAGATTCTTATTGAGTTACAGCATCCAAAGGTGTAGGGCTCTGGCAACACAAATTTTTATTAATAATTTCTGCTTTATTCATCCTTGGCTTTAAAAAGTATTATTTTGAGAATTAGACGGTGCACAGCACAAGCTGTGCATTTTGAGCAATTGTTTATTATAGTGGGTAAGATTTTATCTTCATAAAAAACAAGTTGAATCAAATTCTCTCGTTTGTCAATATTTTATTTAAATTTTCTGCACATGGCAATATTTACTTTCTAGATAAAAATACACTGTAAAGTGAAAACCAAACACACTATGAGGTGGATGTAAAAATTGTATATACATGCTGGTTGAGATCATATGAAGCGATCTAAGCACAACAGCGTGAATAGACTAGAAAAAATATTCAGAGTAAGGAATTACAAATTCCTTTTTATGTTTCCTAACTGGTTTACGGAAGCTTTCCTCCTAATTTCATTTAACTGTCGCTTGTAGTATATAGGTATTGTGGTGAGTTATCGTTGGCATTTGTAATTAAATAATTATATGCGTCGTCATTGACAACAATATTATTTATTAAAAAAGCAGGCAATATTGTTGGCAATGACAACGCACATAATTATTTCACTTGTAGTATATATTTCGGAAGCGCAGACAATGATATCGAGAGGGACTTACGTAAATCAATGAGTGACAAGTTGAAGAATTCCTTGAGAAAAATTACAATTTTTATTTGAAGCAACCATGTAAGTTATTTTCTTTTAGATGTTGACAGTTTAAGATAGCTTACGTGAGGCATATAAATTATTTACGCCAAGTTTAAGTATTGTATAACAAAATATTATTGAAAATATGTCTCTTGTTGTTAGACTTCTATTCTTGATGAACTTGTACTACTTGTACAATATTCTATATGCCCCACCTACGAATTCAATCTCTTTTTAAAGTATAACTGTCATTATTATAGTAATTTACTTGTGTCATTATTATCGTAGTCATTATTATGTAGTTTAATGCCTGACTTTATCACAAAAATGTTTACCAACAAAAATGTGCGCAATTTTATTTTAAGTTTTCAAAGAATAACTTTCAAGAAGAATAACTACAACAATGATGTAGTTGTATGAAGACGTCGAATAAATTTTAAACTTCACAATTTTCAAAAAATCTGATATTTCAACAAAAATTAGACCTGGGCCATTATTTTAAGCGTCTTTTACGCGAAAATAAAAGGTCTTTCAAAACAATTGAAAACCTTTTTAACAAAACTACAAAAATGTTGTGGCTTTCAGTAAAGTAGCCCTCAAAACCAAAATATTCTTTTCAAACTCCCAGGTCCTTGAGTGGATGGAAAAATTAAAGTTTTGGAGAAAAGCGTTTGAACGATTTAGATAGTAACGTTGATCACAGACGGACAAACGGACATTTTGGTGACAATCTATTATTCTGTATCAAGGACCCACGAAACAGGAGTACTGACTACAGAACGTTTTAGACGTGATTAACTACAATCAAGAGCATAATCTATCCACATTTTCGTTTCTACATCACGAATGAAAAGAGACTTTCTGTCAACATTTTTTGATTTTCCGCGCAGTATTAAAAAACTTTCGAAAAAAATGAACATAAAATACACAATAATGTCAAATGTGCTTTGCTCAGTGCACGCCGAATGATATATAAAGACTAGCGCGTATTTCATACAAATTTTATTCGAAATAAATTTATGATAGAAAATGAATCAGGTCACGATTTGCTCAACAGTCTTGCCAACGTCGCGAGTGAATTATTGAAACGAGGGAGGTCGTGGTAGAAGCGTTCGCGCCAGCGGCCTGGCGACGGCGACTTTGAAGGTTAATTGAACACGCTCGGCACAGACCACGGCCCGGCATCTACCACTCCCTTCTCACCCCCCTGCACCCTACCCTTTGCATCGACAGTCGTCGCACAGCGCAGAGCAAAATATTGAATAAAAAAGCGAAAACAAACCGGCCCGCCGTTCGCAATCGGTGTGGGCGGCAGGGCGCAGGTGTGTAGGTATAGGACGGGAGGGCGTTGTGGGGCTAGCGTGGGGTGGACGGGAGGTGGGTGAGGCGGGAGAGTGGAGGGACGGGGTGGTGGACGAGGGACGGTGAATAAAGGGGGAGAGTGGGTGGACGGGTGGGTGGGTGGTGGAAGGGTGTGGGTGGACGGGTGCGGGGGGTGGCCGGGTGGGTAGTGGACGGGTGGGTGGGAGACGGGAGGGTGGGTGTTGGGGAAGTGTACGGTTGGGTGGGTGGAGGGCGACGGCGTGGGCGAGCGGGAGGATAGGTAGGTGCGACGGCGAGGGTGGGTGGAAGTGGAGAGTGTGTGAACGGCGTGGGTGCGTGCCACGCAAACGTGGGTAAGAGGAGGGTGGCGTGACCGTGCTGTGGCAGGCCGAGCGGGCGGGTGGGCGGGATGAGCGGACGGAGTGGAAACGGGGTGGGCGGGCGATTGTGGGCGAGCGGGCGAGTGGGTGGGTGGACGGGAGGGCACGCCAGCCATTGTGAAGTCGGCTGACGCGCAGCTGAACGTGCCACGTTCGCTGCGCGGGAAAGCGCGACGTGTTTCACCGCCTCCCTACAGAATGCGCGATATTCCGCCTCGAGTTTCACCTTCTCTTTTTTGTTCACATTTTTGTCCTTTTTTCGAAAGGAAAGTTGCTTTGCGTGCGATGGATTTTTGTACGTGATAAAATTGTCGATGATGGTGTAACAATGGAATTCAACATCTGTACGTGTCAGTGATCAGATGAGGGACTCAGAAAAAACTCAGGTAAGTGACGTTTTATCGAAATGTGATATAATTATATTTTAATAATATAAGGTAAACCGAATAAGTAATTTACAATTGAATATATTATCATTCGTAAGAAAATTACTCATTATTTTTCGTGATGGTTTGAGCATCCATACGTGCAATCAAATGAGAATTCTCAAAATGTTTGAAATGATGTTTAGAGAGGCAAGTGAGTCAGATTAACTTCGATTGTTTGGACAAGTGTCACGTCACATTTTAAAAAAAATACTACCTAAAAACCATTGATCATTATTTTCAAGACGCAATGTATAAAGCAATAGAGTGTGATCATGATTTTGGATTAATCGAAAAACGTAAAAAAGTTATTTAGATATATGTTCCCCCCAAGCCATTGTAAACAAGCTTTCATATGTAAGCACTTCTGTGATCATCTTTTTAAGCTCGTCTATTTATCATCAATGAAAGTGAAAATGGGAAAGGGGGGAAACTACTTAATCTCTTGAAGTATTCCTCATATCGGCTGTAGTCCTGAGAATAGTCGTAACTATTTTTTTAATATTAAGATATAACTTATTATTACAAAAAAATATTTTTTTACCTAGATTATTAAATTAAAGTGTTCACAAGCAATAAATGGAAATAAAGCATTTCATAGGGTCACTACCTCAAAAAGACCCCCAAATACGTTATTCTAATGCAAATCCTAATTTCTCATTTGAAAATTTGATTTTTTTCTTCTTGGGCGGTATTGAGAGGATTTACTTTCGTACGACGAATACTTGTATGAAGTATATGGCAACCCTGCACTTCCGTTGCAATGATCATAATCAATGAGATTTCAATGAGACACCTGACACAAGTCAGTGGTTTATGAAAGATGTGGTCAATGTACGAACCTGAAAAGCAAACATTCCACGTCCTCTGTGTTAAAGAAGTGGAATTATGTTCTAATATTCATTATAATGAATGATTAACATGGGAGTTTGATTTTGTTCAGAATTTTTGATCGTATAGTAAGTGCTGTATAGCAAAGTGGAAGTATAAGTTGAAGTAATGTTTAACTTAGTTTTCTCGGATTCACTATTCATTCAAAAATTAAGATAAAGTGGATTTCTTCATAACATACTGTACAATAAGGTATGTAATTGATAATTACAGTATATTAAGGAATAATTTACATTCATTTTAAGGCAAATTTACCGTTTCAAATTATAAATATCTACGAAATATTTCCATTATTTCCGTCACGCGCCTACGATCCATAAACATTCCTTCCTCATCGCCGAGTCAAGAACCTTTGACCGTGTCATCAGTAATCTCACGGAATCCAAGGTGAATTTAAATCGACTCATTGAAACTTCTAACGAGCCGTTCCTACTAACAGGATGAAATGAAATTTTCCGCACCCCTTTGTAAGACGTTTTTCTATTTCGTTCCTTCTTTTCCTCTTCTCTGCACCGACGGCTGACTCCGGTGTCTCTCTCGGTCGAGTTTAATTAAAAATCGGTTTCTTCATTAATTCAAAACCCGTCGAGCGTGGGCGTAGCCGCGATTCCTACACTTTTCCGGCGGGGGGCGGGGCGACTCCGCCTTCAACGCAACCTCCGCGGCCGGCCCTGAGAGTGCGGTAGAAGCGGTGGAGTCAGTGTGGTAGTTAGCGTTGCCGGAGCGGTGGTCAAGCAATTAGAGGACCTTCTTCCCGCTATCGCGCATCTTTACGGCTCCAGAGCGAATTCGTAACCGCCGCAAAAACGCAATTTGCTCGCGCCTCAAAATGGCTGCCGCTTCTGAGGCGCGACGCGGAGAGCCGGCCGGCGTCGCCACTGGAGGCGCCGCCATTGCACAGTGGTACGAGGCGTCGTGTCAGCGGCCGACATTTCCAATCAGCTGATTGATATTTACGGTTGAAATTACTAACTTTGCCCAAACTATTATTATTTCAATTATTATTATTATTATTATTATTATTATTATTATTATTATTATTATTATTATTATTATTACTATTATTTTAGCCTCGTATTTCAAACAAAGCAAATTTCGTAACTTTTTCTTAATGAAGGCAAGCTACGATCTATTCAATGTATAGTGATTTCCACTCCCTCTTTGGTCCCTCTATTGTTTAAAATGGGGTGAGGGACATAAAAATCGTCCTCTTTACAGTTTTAATATACATGATTACTACTCTGGCATATCAGCGTTTGTAAGTTTCCAACGTCTCCGAGTTTTTTTTTTTTTTTTTTTGTTCTACAAGTTCCCGAAAGGTAGAACGGCAGAACGCTTCCCCTCCACCCACTGCGGTGCAGGCTCATCTTTCCCGCCACAGGAGCGTTCGATGAGAAAACGGTGCGGGGCCTGAGATATTTGTTAAGTCAACTCATTTCTTAAATAGGCTAGTGTTCGGAACAACTAGTGTGCAGGTTACGAAATTGCAAGGTATTCTTATCTCATACTATCTTCACCCTACTGGCAATAATAATCATTATTATTTTTATTTAATAGTAATTATTACAGACAAAATTAGCTTACTCTGATCCTATGTGGCTAGGCCGAGGCCTCTTTAAAGCCATTACAATAGACCTACTCCTTTCGCGTTCTAATCTTTCGAATTCTGGTATTCACCCCAATGGTCTCTCCATCGCATCCCAAAGCCGCGGGGAAAGAGACCAATTGCAAAGTTAACGGACTCAGGAAAAAACCCGAAGGGGGAAAAACCTGCCGTCAGAAGCGAGTACCATTCTAATCTATCCGACGTTTATTTTAGCTATTATATATTTTCTGAGCGCGGGCGTCCCGCCGTTTCTCCTTCAGTGCTTGGCCTCCTCAGCACCTTGAAATTAAACAGCGCCACAGAAGATCGTCACGCACCAACGCCTCTGCCCTTATATTTTCGCTCCCCCCTTACCTTCCCCCCCTAAAGTGCTTATTACTATGCCAGTTTTTATTTTATTTATTTATATTACATTTTACTTTACCCAATTAAACTATGACTTATGCTTATTTCTTAACTGTTTTACTTACTTAACATAAATAACTGATTAACTTACATATTGTTAGCTTATTGACTTATTTATTTCTCCTCCAGTCTAGCGCTCCGCTCACAGCTAACCGGTGCTGTTTTCCCACTCCCTAATTTCAGTTTCCCTAATGGGTCCCGAAACCTTTCCTAAAATGGTCCTAATTCTTCCATGAATTTAGACCTTTTATCACCTAAAAATGTTTTGGGCGAGGGCGTTACGGTCCTGTTTAGAAAGTAGTAAGTTCCCATTCCCATCCATTTTTTTCTCCATGTTTCGGTTGCACAGATTAAGAGTATGGGAATCCAGTCTTCCCTATCACCGCAAAAGCACACAGATGCCATTACCACTTACGTCCTTTAGTCTACGCTGCAATCCAATCCCCCAACCCTGAAACCAAGCGTATCCCACTTCTTGCGTCCTTTCCGAGAGTATGGAACGTAACCTTCGCAACCCCATTAACGGACTCGCATTGAATTTGAGCTTACTAGGCGAACTTTTTTCAGCCGTTGCTGCCCAGATCCTTGCCTTTTAAATATCCGAATCTTATTGGAAATCAGGCCCGTTCTTATTTCACGGTTTCCCCTATCTCCCACCATATCCCGGAGAGAGAGACCGTCTCCCAACCTGCGCTGTCAAGTAGCCGTTTAACTTTGTACGCACAGATAGCGATGTCGCTTCCGCTGGCATTGCACTCTAAAGCACCTATGTATGCAGTGTGGTCAGCCTGTTCAATCTGCTAATTTAATCCAAGTTAATAGATTTCATTTTTAAAATCTCTCCAAATTTCTATACTTTCCGACCTCTCTTAAGACTCCGGGCATTTGCTGCGCATCTAGGAAACTCCTAGAATAATTTGAAATAATCTGTTTTCCGATACTTTCTCAGTTCGATCTATCCTATCCACTCCCCAGATTTCTGCCCACATAGTTCATAGGCTGAGAGAACTAACGATCTTGAACATTGATATCGCATTACTTTTTAACGCAATTCCGCGAACCCTGCGCACTGCGCAACGATTTCTTTGAGGCGCAATTCTTCTTTGCTGTGAGCGTCAGTATGTTGATTATTCCATCCCCCATTCATGGAAATTTTGCGACCAGATATGGTGAATGTTTTTGACGCGCGGCAATTTCTTCCTAGCGTAGTACCATTTTCTCTTTGCCTACCCCAGGATAACCCATTTTTGAAGACTACTAACTTTCGTTTTTTGAATGTTTACTTTTAGTCCCCATGTCTCACGTATACCTCTAGAATATTTAACTCTTCTGTAAGGCCCTCAATCGTCTCGAAACTAAGACTAAATTCAGCAGCAGTATAGTAGTCGGGAATTTCAAGCCATCAAATTACCGGGGCCGCTGTATCCGCTTCCTGTACCCACGTCAATAAATCGTTTATAAACAGCCCCGGTGAAAGAGAACACCCTTGTCTTATCCTATGTCGATTTTATTTTTTGCGTGTATACTTCCGTCACCGCCACCTCACGCAGAAATTTACGTCCTATATACATACTCTGCAATACGTTAAAACCTTTACGTGAGACGCCTAGCTCATTTAGTTTTCGCCATAAAGCATCCCTATTAATAGAGTCAAAAGGCCCTTTTCGAAATCTACAAAACTGCAATATAAGTGGCCCCGGTTTACGCGCCAGCGCCTGTTTTACTAGGTAATCTAACACAAATATATTGTTCGCGTTGTCGCGTAGCCTCTCCTAAAGCCTGCTGCAATTCGATATTTTACCGTACTTTTCCGCCATTCACTCAGTCGCCCGTTTAGTTATTTTACGACAGTTTGCTCAGCGCGCTTGGCAAAAGACTAATTTCGCGATAATTTTGTGGGCAATTCGCATCCCCTTTAATTTTTAAAAATCGGTTGGACGGATAGCTGTACTCACGTTTCTGGAACGAAGCCGGAATCAGCAATTGATAAATAATTTTATAATACTTTTCTGGGGTACTATGTGCCACAATTACCGAAATTGAATTTTGTTGGATGCCGTCGCGCCACCTTGCCCCTTCTTATTATTTATTGTTAGAATAGCACCTATTTACGTCAGTCGATAGGTTTAGAGTTTCGTCTATTCAGGCACACTTGGTCATGTGAAAATACCTTTTGCCCTGTATTCAATGGTTCTCTACTGTGAACGTTCCGTGAGAAAATATTTGTGCACCACGCGTCTCTGAAATTGCAGTACTTGAATTAATTTTATTCGCAAAGATCTGGATAACGTCCCAAATTGATTTACTATAATTCGTTACTAGAATCGTCTTGTATTCTTTGCTGCCTCACTTATCTTGCCAAGGATTTCTTCGATTTCTTTAATTTGTCGCCTTCGCGTAACTGCCTACGTAATACAAAAACTGTTTCTAGCTTCTTCCGTTCCCCTGTGTTCTGAAATTCCTTAAGGCTATTATAGTTTCGCGCCTGGTTCCCGACACTCCTCGCTAAACCACCCTTTGGGTCCGTTCCCTTTCCTCCTCTCCCCCACCTTCGCATTACCCTTCCCTGCGCCGGTAGAGCCGCTTTTCTAAGTTCATTGTTCGTTTCGGCGAGCCATCCTCTTCGGTCCCCCCTGCCGAGTTAAGAATATCCTGTACAAATTCCTTGTCGCTTTTCCTCTTTCCATACAAAAACCGTTTTCTTCTTATCTTTCAGTTCGTTTGCTCCTGCCCGCTCATGCCGAGGCCACCGCTGTGAAGGCGGTTACTGCTAAACAGATGTCCGACCATACAGGAAATCGATCAGAGTACTCTGCGCGCACGTATTCGATCTCTCTCTCAAAATTGAGCGTGCATTGTATACATATTGCTGCGACCAACTGAGCGTAATCTATTACACTATCTTTAGTTAGTATACACACTTACGCACATACATCATAAGCGTCTCATCTAGCGGCCATTTAAAGACACTTAATCAATCCTGTTCTCATTCTAGCTCGGTCCTGCCTCATCTATTCTCGGATCCGAAATGCGTTCTTTGCTCTCTTCTCTTCTCGAACTCTACGCTCCTCTTGCCTATCTATGCCAGGTCGAATAGTCCGACAGACTAATATCCAAAATATATATATACGATGTTGCAATTCGAGCATTCATGTCACCTAACATAGTAAATTAGTACTTGGGTACCTCAGCTGTAACGATATCTTGGACTTCTCTCTTTTCGCGAAGGATTCCGGATATAATACGCTGAACCCCAGTGGGTACGCTAGATAACACAATTGCAATATCTATATTTTTGCATTACTAGTCCTAATACAAAGGAGAACTTGTCCTCGAGTTCGGCCATCCTAGCCATTCAATCTCCAATTAAATAAACTCCTTTTACTATTTTTTCTCATTACAGCACTATTAGGGCTGTCTGAAAAAAACACAAAGACAACATGGATAACCAGTCGGTTCCCCCTCCTCAATCCACCCCGGGAGAGTGTACCGGATTCCCAACACCGATATACTGACCCGCCCTACCATTACATGCTTCCAAAGTATTCGTATTATTACCACATGTCTGTCGGCAGTGGTAAAATCTTGAAACGAATTACCACCAAGAGATAACCTTAGAGGTGCCCCCTCCTGACCTGCTTCTAGCCCATGGTTCCATATCCACACAGCCATATTACTACACTTAAAACAAACCAAGTATTTATATCATTGAACCGCTCCTTATTTAGTGTGATAGCAATGTTGGTTTAAGCCCCATGGAAGGGTCCATTCTGGAATTACCCGCACTGGCACTTCGGTCAGAGGCTTACAGTTCTCGCTAGACCCCTTGTGTTCGAGCGTTCGTGGTTGCGCTCCAGAACCCATACCCCGCTTTCCTTGCCTAACACCGCCATACGTGCGTCGTGGAACCCCCCTCTGCTACTCCCGCGGCGTGGGTTCGTGTTGCAGGTCTGGGCGCGACCCGGGCCCGCAGGCTCAACGATTGCGCCTGGAGAGCTCCGCCGTGGCGTGTGAGCTCGGAGCTGCGCGACGCGCGCGGTGGGCGGCGGCGCATGGAAGTCCGTCGTGCACCGGCTGTGAATCGCCTCGCGTCCGTCTCGATGCGGCGTGGGGGTCAGAGGGCCGGACCGGTCCGCCGCCACAGGGTCCCGTTGCGAGCGAGAAAGACGGCCCAAGGGGCCGCAGCTGCGTCGGCCGCTGCGCGAGCGGTGGCCGCGCGGGCCACGGCGCGGCGGGCTGAACGCGGCCGGCCGGGTGCGCTGCGATAGGGCGCGCGCCGGGATCCTCCCGGAAAGGGTGGAGATGGGTGGCCGTGCCCCTCCTGCGGGTTCTGCGCCCCGGTCCGCGGAGCTTCCAGGCGTCGGAGCAGGCGGGCCGCCGCCGCCCCACCCGCGCCTCCCAACGCCCGCAGACGGGCGGCGCCAGGCTCGCTCAGCCGAAGCTGCGCGGGGAAAGGCCTGGCCACGAGCAAGGCTTATTGTTCCGAAAACCCGAATTTTTTTTAAGACAACCGCCTTTCCTCCCGCTCGCTTTCGCCTCTCCTGCAAACGTGAGGAAATTAACGCCTTAAGCGCCGTTTTTTGTCACGCACTGCCCAGCTCAAGTCCTCTCGGACGCCGCACCATTTGCTATCTCTTGGGAGAGATGCTCCCGGGCTGCGCCCAGCATCTCCTCCGCTTCCTGAATGGAGGCCAGCTTGGCCTACAATCATGCGCGGCTGCTCCCCTCTACGCCGCCGCCCGGTCCGCCGAGTGCGCGCGCAGCTCGATATCTTGAAAGCTCCAGCCTTGACACCTAGCTGCGCAGCTAAACCGAGAATACGATCTTTCCGAATCCCGCCCATGACTCGCTTCCTCTGCTTCTTGGGATACGCCAGTAACAATGATATTGTTACGACGCGTTGGTTTTCAAGGTATATCCAACCGTGCGCACCAACCGCCTCGTTGGCTGTCTGTCAGCGACTGCACTGTCGCCTGCTGCCGACGTCACCCTAGCCGCCTAATGAATCGATGCCTATGCAATCATCTCCTTATGTTTTTACGATTCAAGATGTCCGAGTTGATCATCCGGGCGTTAGTGGGGGTCCGGGATTCAGCTACACAACCCCACCGATCGCCAAAAAGGCACCTCACATTCACGAGACCGTCCCGGAGCACCGCTTCGGGCCAAGAATAGCTGCCCCAGCCCCTGGCGACGTGTCACCCCGAACCGCCACCGCACAAGACGCGCG
>BOPP01000002.1:5205438-5229953 GCA_017312745.1 Gryllus bimaculatus | reverse complement strand
ATTACTACTCTAGCATATCAGTTTTTGTAAATTTCCGACGTCTCGGAGTTTTTATGTTATACGAGTTCCCGGAAAGTAGAGCTGCAGAAGGGTCCCCCCCTCCACCAAGTGTTGCTCATTTTCTCCGCCACAAAGCGTCGATTCGGTGAGAGGCAGAAACGTACGAGAGGGGCCAGAGAGATCGTAACTCAACTCAAGCTTCTTAAATAGCTAGTGTTTTAGAACAACTAGTGTTTAATGTTACGAAATTGTAATAGTATTCTTGTCTCATACTGACTACCTTCACCATTTTGGCAATAATAATTATTATGCGAACAAGGGAGCAAATAAGATTTCGCAGTCGTGTTCTTTGAGAGAAATAATGCTTCGTCACGGCATTAATACAGGGACTGTACCATAATTTTTCCTGTGGTATATCTACCCCACAAATATTTTTTTAAATTATGGAGTTATACAAAACAATGAAACTCACGTTCCTTTTTCCTGTATGTCCGATTGCTGTATGTTCAGATATTTTATATCTGCATTGAAGCGATTGATAGTAATGAAAATCCAGTTCGTTTACAAATATTTCCGATCATATTCGTTTCGCTGCATTTCGTGCGCGCAAATGTCGTACCTTTAATATAAGTGTCTGAGGGTAAATGCATCTTATGAAGTAATAAATAACTGATACAATTTCGCTTGACAAGATGAATCGATAGGACAAATTTTTAGCTGAATAATTGTAGAACATTATGGAAGCATTCTAGAAAAATATCGTATTTAAGGAAGCAAGTTAGCAATTTACGCTGAAACGTTGTAAATTACTGTTCTCCCTTTTCGAGTTAAGACAACACGTTGGAACGAAATGACGAAAATTAAACTAAATTTTGTAATGAAACATTCAATTTAAAATATCGGGTAAGTTTGGCCGATCCAGGCAACAGTACTGTGTTAAAAATGTTTTTTATTACAAACTCGTTTTAAACAAATTAAAGAAATAAAAATACCAACAACTGGACCGCGAGAGATGGGAACAAGTGATGTCACTGCAGTGTCTCTGACGGGGAGGTGCTATGTTCGAGTCCAGCCAGGAGCACTACTTACGACACTAGCTAGATAACTGATTCAAGTTCTGTCGCTGCCTCGAGAAGCATCCTAGCGGCTGGCTGCTCTAATTGGTAGTTTCGCGTGATTTTTCTGACCAACACCAGGCGAGTGCCGGAGCAGTACCCTAACAAACGGGCCACGCACCGCGATTTTTCCTTCCTCTTTCTTGTCCTATTCTCATCCCTTACTTTCCCCCCTCTTACACTAACATGCACTTCACTGTCACACACACCGGGAGACCGGTCGGGGACTTGGAGAGTGGCCCGCCTATGGCGGTGCCCCGCTGGTGGGAGACACCTGGTTGGGGATAACCGTGCTAACCGACGGTAGGTCGACACTGAGTCTTGCGAGCTAGCTGGGGAAGATTACCACCACCACCTTCCGAGGACAACATACACTACACTCACGGGACAAATGGACTTATCAGTTGACGCGCCCAGAATCACTAATCAACCAATCAACAAACAAACTTGCTGGAAAATATTTAAAAAAACATGAAAATACCTCTGGTTGGAGAGTTACGAAGCCAAAAAAAATCTTCCGGTATATTCGTGAGATCCCTTTTACATCATGGGGAGATATTCACGAGAACCTGACAATGCTACAAAATCTTGTAAAGCCGAGTATCTAATCTTCGCGTTCATTTTTAAGAATACCAGAGAGACAGCAATGCAATGCGTAAATGACCTCTACGTAGAGCTGTTCCCCCCCTTTTTTTTTTTCTTTTTTTTTTTTTTTTTTTTTTTTGTTTTTTTTTTTTTTTTTTTTTTTTTTTTTTTTTTTCCACCCCCTTTTTTTTTTTTTTTTTTTTTTTTTTTTATTTCTTCGTTATCTTAAAAATGTAATGGACCATAAAGAGTGTGACTTTCGCGTTTAATGGAGGATTGATGTTGCGTCAGGCTAAGCAGTGGAAGACAACACAGGGTCGCTGGCCAAAGAAATCTGCTGAGTTTCTTCTGCATTGTTGAAGAATGCAGAATCAAATGCAGATTACAGGTCTTGATGTAATCGTCTTGTAATTGATCACATCATGTTAACGTAGCACGTGTCTTAGAAGACGAAACATACAGAGCTCATGGTCGCATTAACCCTTACATGAGCTCTCCTTTACGTAGAATTGTTTTAACTGAAAAAGAGGAGTGTGTTGCTAAAGCATCCCAGGAGGAGCTTTTGAGAAAAACATTTCCAGAAGAACTGGCGGCAGAAGAGAAGATGATGCGTCATCCAAAGTTTAATATGACAATTTGAAGTGAACTGAATGTTATCAATAAACCAGTTCCAAAAAAAATGTTCTGTTGAGTCCGCGTATCCCGCTCGCAGCCTGACCTGCGCGACGGGCGCTTAGTCTCATTGGATTTTCATGAAGCGTTAAGTGAAAAACTGTTCGCGTCCGCGCGCCCAACGTTTGTTCGCGCTCTTTCGCCCATCGCGCGAGAGCCGTTCGCTCGTCGCCTTTTTGTTTTCTTTTTCCGTTTCGCGTCATCGCGAGCCGAGGAAAGGAGCTTCAAAGCCTCGGATCTCCTCGGGTTCGCTTGTTCCGCCGTCGATTCCGGGGCGTGCAGACTCTTCGCCTGTGAAGGCTCGCAACAGCGCGGTGATAGTGCTGCAAATTGGGGCGTCGAGCATCTTCCGGGTAGTTCTTTACTCGTTTGTTTTACGTGAGAAACTTCGTTTTATTTTCAGGGGGAAGGCTGAATGTAGACCACTTGGGTGCCGGGACCCCGCAGCTTATACTTCGATTAAAACATTGAATGCGTTGACACTTGATCAGCGGTGATGCTCTCATCCAATCGGGAGGTTGGACGTCAATATAGTGACGTTAGGGTGCCGTTCGAGCTCCCAATTTGAGAATGGCGTCACAACTGATCACGTGTCAACGGACTTGATGTTTTAATCGAATTTTAGTGTTTACGACTCGAGCAGGGTCTGCGGGGTCTGCGGGTTCTAATCCCGCCTGGGATTCAGAATTGATTGATTAATTTATTAATTAGTGATTACGGGAGTACCAACGGTTACGATCATTATTCCCATTCGTGTAGTGGGTGTTTTGTGTTGTGGGGGATGACGGTTATCTCTCCCCCTGCTGGATGGCGAGATCCGACGCCGACATACCCCTCACCTTGCGGGGTTTTCCCGAACTAGGTATTTCCCACCAGTGGGCTACCACCCTAGCCGGGACAATCTCAACGACCCTGACTGTTCTCCCGACATGAGAGGTGGTGTGATACATGTAAATAATGTAAACATGGTAAGAGGATAGAACTTGGCAGAAGTAGGAAAGATCGCGTTCGTTGGAGTCCTACTCCGGCATTCGCCAGGTGTTGGTCAAAAACAACGAAAGTACCGATCAGAGCAGCCGAGCATTAGAATTCTTATCCATATAGCAACCTAGATATCTAGGTAGTGCCTGAAAGCCTGCCACTGTTTGGGACTCGAACTGCAGGGTCATGAATTAATGCCCTAATTCGCATAAGCCATCATCTGTGCGTGGGTGTGTCTTTTACATTTGTGATTTTCCCTGGCCCATAGAATAGCCGATTCCTTCCCAGAGCTCTCTCTGTCTGAATACTGTGGATGTGAGTGCCTACGAGTCAGAAGGAGAAAGTTCTGTGAGAGTCACTGAGCCGCTACCAAACCTCTCTACAGGTAAAAGGATTCAAGCGACTCCTCTGGCTTTTGACTCATACGACTAGGCGTTGAGTGACGGCGTTGCCAGATTATTTTTCTTCTAAGTGGTGATTCTAACATATCTTAGAGAAAATGGCGTGATTTGCTGGAAAAATTTTGAACAAAATAAAAAAGAACAATTACAAGTAATATTTTATTTGTATCTAAACAGATATATTTATGCAGAATTCAATCACAAACAAAGTAATTAATAGCTTCTAAAATTCGACTGCTGGTATTTTATAGGTATTTTCGTAGTCAGAAGACATACCTGGCTTTGCGAAATAATTTGTAAAATTACGGAAACATTTATTGTAATCAATTAATCGTAACTTTTATAGGAGAACAAAATCGCGCGTCTGTTTTCAATCCCGCAACATGAAAGCTTGCAATCTTCATGTGAGCACTTGTTTTCGAATGCTGTAAGATATTTAGTTCACCATGAGAAACGCTTCACTCTTTTTTACACAGTCGACAACATGTTTTATACACGTGAATTTACCTCGCACAGCGAGTTATAATCGCGTTCCCATTTAATGTTCTAATTTGTTAACCAATTTCTTTCTAGTTTAGTTTTCCTATGCTTACTTTTGCCCGTCCAATACGGTTTAATACCACCAATGCCAATGTTTGCAAAGTCAAAATAATACAAAACAAATTTCTGAGATTTATAACTGACGCCTTATTGTTCATTTCTAAGAACCAGCTTCATAATTATTTCTATATTGTATCAGTAGATTACAACATCACTAATTTGCTACAAACCTTTGCTATCACATTCACCAAATCCCAGCACTCACTAAACTCTGGCTCACAAAAAATTGAATTCATAGAACCAGAATCTGAAATAAATGTTCTTTCAATTAATCCAAATCAAATTAGCAAACACTCAACCTGACTAAGAGTGGAATACCTCCCCATTTACAAGATGCCAGTTCCAAATCCGTGTCATGAATTAAATAAATACTTTTAAATGTCTGGTAGGTTAGCATGCACTCGGATTCTGACGGCAGTTTTTCCCCCCTTCAGGAGTTGTTCCTCAACCGTACCTTAGGGCCTTGATTGAATTCCATCTCCGTGGCCTTGATGCGATGGAGAGACAATTAGGGTGAATACCAGAATCCGATACATTAATACGCGGTAGAATGTAGATATTGTAATTGCTTAAACGCCTTTAGCCTAATGAAATAATATAAAGTTATTTAATTTGTATGTGTGTTAATTACCCATTAATAAATAAACTAAAACACACACACACATATATATATATATATATATATATATATATATATATATATATATATATATATATACATATTAAATAACTATATATTTAGCTTCAGAAATTAAATAAATTAACATAACTTGTCGTTAAAATAATATTTAAACATTTGTAACCAATTTAAAGAGTCATTATACATCATAGTTTTGCGCCTTACCCTGGTCTGGGAATGTTGAAAAAGTATCTTCGATCTTTATTTTGTAACATTCAATTGCGATTTCATGAATTAATGAATAATAATGTCTTAATGTAGTCAAGTATAGTTTGATGTGAGAAATACGTATGCAATACATTTCGACTTGAATAAAGAATATTGTTAATGAAGGAAGGATATTCAATGATTTTAAATATGCGAATTTAATCTGTCCTTAAATTCAACTATTAATCGCTCGGGGATTCTGCAAGTAAGGGTTACCTACACATTTCCTAATGTCAAACAAATAGCATGACATAGTATTTTCATACAATAATTTAATTTTTACATACGTTTTGCTGTTAGAGTTTCGGTAAAAGTTATTTATTTGAAATGAACACACCGGAGCCGATTTCTGCAGGCAAAATAATGTTTAAAATATTCTTTATTTTTTCCGTGAAGCGTATTGTAAATAGTAAAAACTTCAATTTTTACAACGAGATGGGAAATGGATATTTTTTGCCTTGTGTTTAATTTACATGCATCGTATGAAATGAAATACGCTTTGGTAGAAAAATTCAAACTCTTCTTTTAGTCTAGCTGCACATTTTATCCGTAATGTTTCAAAATAGTTGTAGCTCCAAAAAATTTAAAAGCTAGAAATAAATCAGTGGTAATTCTGATATTGGAAAAATCTATCAACAATAGTAGTAATTAATGTAGTAAACTAATAAATGAGTACTAAAAACTATATTGTTATGTTCACATGCTCTTGGTATATTAAAAATATAATTTTCATGTATTAACTATTACACAATGAGTACATTTGTCATATTTCGCGATAAGGTGTATTCAAAGGAAGTACAGTCCTCGGTTGAATTTTTGTAACCACCTTTTCGAAAAAAGTGTAAAACTTGTGAACCTTTAAATTTCAGGGAAAGGGAATTTTTTCATTACTTTACACTTGCTCAAGTATTCATTTATTTGGCGCATTCTGAAAAAGTAGAAAAACTACGTAAAGCAATTTTTCTAAATAAATTTCTACTTTTCCAGAAAAATTAAAATTTCAAAAAGTAAAATTTCATTCTAAACAACAGAAAAATGACTGAGAAACATGCCATAAAATATGACGAGATTCTGATCTTATGTGATAAAAGAGATTGGACTCTCCAAAACTCATTTGGATGCAACTTGGATGCTAGCTGCCTGGGCGTATACCGACTGCATTCCGTTGCGCACTTTTTCTAAGCTCTTTACCTACCTCCCAAAAAGGCAAAGCCGACTGCGTCCCGTTCAGTTATTCTCCTTAGTGTAAGAATTGATTTCTACGTTTGTCCTGGTCTGATTAATGACTAGTAGAGTAATATTGACTATAACTGTTTCACAATAACACTTCTGTTTTCAAGAAACATTTTCACGCCCTTGTAGAGCACTGCCACCGTTGAAATCACACCTAAACGTTTGCGAAAACAAAACTTAAAACCTCACACCGCGACCATCCTCATATCCCTCTGACTCACTCGCAACTACACAATCATAAGATTCTACTATGTTCACCTGTGACCAAGGTTTTCTCTGGACTGATGTGAGAACATCTATTTGCACTACTTATGGATGGAAACTTCTGCCTACCTGGATGGCCGAGGTGTCCAAGAGCTTGTACCGACTCAGAGCTTCGATCCGAAAGGTCGCGGTTTGAATCCCACCTTGAGCATGGTTGTTCGTCACTTGTCTCTCATGTACGTGTCACTGAGGGTCTCGCGTTCTGCTGACTCCACATCAGGGGAACCCGTAAGAGTGTTGGAGACTAGGGTATGATCGAATAAACGGCCCAATGATAACCGGCTGTCAGCTATCTCTAGAAAATCTCTAGAAAAAGTCACAACTGAAAACTTAACAAAACATTTTACTCCTTGTGAAACATTGGATGAACGAAACGCGAGGCAGTAGGGCTATGCGTTGCCACGTAACAAAAAGTGAATGAAAGTAAATAAAGATAAGATAAATGTATTTAAACTGCAAGTGGGTATAACCCCGTTGCAGCTAATTGCATAAATAAGATAATATAGTTAACATGCAAATTATATAATAATAATAATATAAAACTGGCTGATTCATAAAACATTTAATAACCATAAGAAAAATAAACTTCTATAGACTAACTCCGCACTGAATGTTTCTTCAATTAAGACCACACAGCACTTCACTTCACTTCACTTCACTTCTCTACGACCCTTAAAGATTAGATGGGAAGCGAAAGTGAGGGAAAGCTGACCACAGGACGCAGTCGAGCGATTCCCTGCTGCCTACGCCGCGCCGCAGGGTTGTCTCGAGCCCTGTTCATTCGCGACTTCCCTCAGACAAGCGCTTCCAGACCACGCCCAATGGAAACTCTTTACACTCAACATTAGGGTAAGCCGCTTGCATGGCTTCCGCTTTGCAGCTACTACGTCATAAGCCGCGCGAATGGAAACCAAGAGCCCATTCACCGGAGTCGGACGCAACTTCACTACTTAATGCTCGAGGACTGAGTGCCTCAAAAGAGACAGTAAGGCAGTACTAGAATGTAACTTGTAACAATTCATTTTAATGCGAAAATATGTCTCTTTATGTTTAACTTATACTATTAAAACGTATTTTAATTCTTAACTCTTTAATAAAACGTTTATAGAGTTTATTCGTTACTGAATCTACATTCCATTAAGATTAAGATTAATATTATCATTCTAGTGTAGTTTACAAGTAAAATGGAAAATGTTTGCAATATGCAAACGTCACTTCTATCAAGAATAGGTTTTCCTCCTTTACGTTGGCACATGTTATTATTGTGATCCAACATATATTTTTGCTTCATGAAATATCATAAATTACGTAAATTGCGGAGCTTGCGCCAGTAGCCTAACTTCTTAACCGAGCTTTGTAAGTCACGGAAGTTACGTAGCTCGCGACACCGAGGGTCCCTGAATGGGTAGAAGTAGATTCAGTATCCGGTCGGGGATGACCGGATACTAACGGCGCTGGACCTCTGACTGATAAGAATTAAAGGCAATGACTGACGACGTAAGATGACAGTAAGTACAAGTAGAATTACTTCTTGCGTCCAACGCCAAAATGATTGGGAACGCTGAGTTTATGTCCGATATGGATAAAAGGCGATAACGCTGATTGACATAAGACTGACTTAATATGTTCAAGGAGAATTACAGCTTCTATCCAAAACCAAAAAGGCTTGGGACTCTTTTACGAAAGAAACAGATTAAACAACAAAGCAACTCTTTGGGGATTTCATTCACCCACCGGGGCAACGCTTCCTGCAAGTTGGCGAAAACTGCCAGAAATGCAGGCTCAAGTGAGCAAGGCGGAGCAGCACCAGATGAGGCCGCGAGGAGCGGAAAGGAAGATGCGTTGCAACGAGAACATTTACTGGTGAAAAACAAGTTAGTTTTTGTAATTGTAGTATTTACGCAGCAACTTTAATTGTTTCCCTGTAGACCAGCGACGATGCTGGCCAGCAGTCCGCCTTTAATGGGACGTGAGGTGGATGGACGTGGAGACCATTCTCGGCCAGAAAACTGTGGTTTTACAGTGATTACAAAGTAGCAGTTTGCCGTTGCCTTCTATTAAAATCACTTAGCCAACAAAATAGTATTTATTTTTTTAAATTCAAAGATGTTAACTATTCAAAGATGAGCGTAGCGTTGGAACGTACAAATATAATAGAAGTGCTTTAAAATGTACAGTGTTTTTGTTAGAATGAGTTTATCAGTTTTGGGAAGAATTGACCAAATGGTTCAAACCACCACTTTTTTTTTATCGATATAGTTAAACATTTAATAGTATTCTAATTTATTTAATAGACATATATTTGGCTAACTGAACATTTACAAAATATTAACAGTCGCTATATATAAAATGTTATCACTAATAAATGGCGTCCAATCATATTTTTTATAAAACAGCAGTAACAGCAGTAAAACGTCATTTGTGAAACCCAGCCACTTTGCTTCTGCGTTTCTTAACTCGTAATGTATTTGTGAATTTTTTCCCCAATTATTAACTCTCTTTGCGAAGATTACCTTGTAATAAATCTAAATGTGAATGCAATAAATGAATTTTTAGTTTACTAAAAATAAACATGTTCTTCTATTTGGTGGGTTCAATTTTTTTGTAATTAGTTACTACCTTCAGTGTTCAAAATCAATTTTCTATTAAAAGGTCCAAAAAACGCCTTCTTAAAATTAGGTTGCAAGTAACTTTGGAGAAAGTCATCTGGAATAGTTCGTAACTTTCTTAGAAAAAAAAACACGTCGGTAATAAGGTCATCTGTATCGATGTGGTAAGTGCCATACTTACTTCCCAGTATAGATCGCGGAGGAGACTTAAGATTCCTTCAAATCATTTGAAACGTAATATTTAGAAGGTATTACTCCGAAGCCGGCATCATACCTTTCACCATGCATTATGCAGGAAACAAACTAGTTATGCTGTTAGGTTTCTGACTCTGCATTTCACATTTCCGTGACCCCCACCACCGCTTTATTTTCATCTCTCACATAGATAGAGTTATATCATGGGTCCTGACGCGATGAACCATGTAGGAACTATTACTACCATGTAGGAATCCTGTAGGAACAAATTCACAAACACCCGTTAAAGTTTGACGAAGTTGTAGCTCTGGGTTATCTATTTCCGTGCAACCTTACTAATTTTTCGTCCAGTACTGCGACGTCCTTCATATT
This sequence comes from Gryllus bimaculatus, assembly GCA_017312745.1. NCBI lineage: Eukaryota > Metazoa > Arthropoda > Insecta > Orthoptera > Gryllidae > Gryllus > Gryllus bimaculatus. The sequence goes on along the minus strand of BOPP01000002.1, from coordinate 5,220,040 downwards.
ACCAATGGGATAATAAGTTCGGCGGCCAAATAGAAGATAACGTCTAGCGACCGGGGGTGTGGAATGAAGGACTCGAGACACGGTGAGGTCAAAAGAAGTGAAAAGGGAAGAGACACTCACGGCATATACATACGCGACAATAAGCTAGAACGATGGTGTGACTAGCGAAAGCAGCAGAGGTAACTTAAGTAGTGATACAATGACGGAGGTTGCGATGATAGTGAGAGCTACGAGGGCGTCGAGGGTTGCGAGGGCGGTGAGAGTTGAGGACGGCAGGGATGGACTGGATTACGAAGACGGCCGGACGGTGTTGTGAGAAGGCGGGGGCGGCGCGGGCGGCGCGGGCGGCGCGGGCGGCGCGGGCGGCCGGGGCGGTGCAGTGGGGCGTGACCGAGCCACGGCCGCCTACGCGGATGCTAACTCCAGGGGGCTTGGAGCCAGCGCTGCCCCTCCGGGCGCTAAGCTCCGCCGGCAGGGGGCCGGGAAGAGCTGCGCAAATCCCTATTGCCCTGGGAGCCCCTCCCTCCCCCTCCACAAACGGTTTCGACCTCGCCTTACACGTCAGTGTTATCTAATATTTGCAACATCGTATCTCCTATTTGGTTAATAAACTAAGGGTACGCTGGGTTCTGTTCTAATCAGTAGTAAATCATTTTATAATGATGTCTATTGAAGTATTTAAAAAAAATTGATATCTTAGTGGTGTTTAAAAAAATAAAGTTTATTGTTATCTTTTTTATGTAATTATTTGATTATTATTCAGATTTTTTAATTAATAATATCTCTACATTAAATTCTGTAGTTTTTTGTTTCAAGAATTATTTTAACTGTTGTAATAACAGTTCGTAATTAAAACTTAAAATGTTATTTTTTAGAATTAAAAAAAATTGTTTAATGCTTTTCTCCTTCATTTGGTTATTTACCTTATTTAAAGCTCGGGGAGAAAGAGGAAGTTACGTATCTATTTCTATATATTCATGGAGTAATTATTTGTATAGTCTCATTTTACATGTATTATTATTCGAGTTGTAATTATATTTACGCATTGCACAAAATGCATGCATATTAATTTTGCCGACTTCATGAATTAAAGGATTTTTTAACATGAATAAATATGCAGTTCATTCCTTTTATTATGACTTCTTATTATTCGTGACCATCGTATTTACAACACTTGGCCTGCCTCTCATCACATGATACATGTTTAACTGAACACTTTATCTTCATGAATCATTTTTAATTTATGAATATATATATATATGTGTGTGTGTGTGTGTGTGTGTGTGTGTGTGTGTGTGTGTGTGTGTGTGTGTGTGTGTGTGTGCATTTTGTGCACGAAGTTCTTCTGTGAAAACTAAATTATAAAAATCCTAATATCACATAATAGTGATTATAAAGTTCTCCCCTGAAATTTTTACTTTTGCAATGATTATTGCCTCAGCACTATGCTTGATTTAATTCTCACTGAAAAGAAAGTCTAACTCGCATGAAAAGTGAACAGTAATGCAAACATCGGACACGTGTAAGGTTGTACTAATATCCCTTTTAATAAAAATAAGAAAAGATGTTCGGAATTGTAAGTGAAATCATGATGAGATATTAGCATGTAGAAATATTCTACTTTAGATTTGTTCTTTCAACAAAATTTAATTATTTGTAAGTAGAAAACATTTACATTAATTTCAAAATAAATAAACTGAAAAAAATGTGTATAGCATTTTGAAACTATTTATTTGAAAACCAAATTGACTCAAATGTGAGAAGCTTATTGCTGTAAGGATCTCGGTATTTACGGAATATTTCAATAGGCTCTTCACCGTGTTTATATGATGAATGACAAAGTAAATTAAGTAAAATGTTACTACATATAACGACAAATATTATTCTATAACATTAAACCTGTGCTTACTAATACTCATGTTGAAATTGAAATTCGTATCTTATTTAAGAATAAATACGTATTATTAATCGACTTCCCGATCAGTCATGTTGAAATGTGAATGTCATCTACGTTCCATTTGTCTCGTATTATTTTGGACGCTGAAAACACTAAATTATTTTCGAAATAAATAAGTATATACGAAAAAGCGTGGATCTGACCGGTGGCTGCATCTGAGAAACATTTGTATTTACGTATTTAAATAACTGTTCACAGTTATAAATCTTATTTTATATAAAAAGATGTGTTTTTCGAATACTGATATATACAATTACCGAATTGTTTGATAAATACAACATTTTATTTCTTTAATTTACAAATTAACATGTACTGCAGCTAGATAGTACATTGACAATAAGTTCTAATAAATTGATGATAAAGTTTACTGCTGTAAAAATCGTTTTGCAATGTTACGATTGTAATGTTGATGAAATTCCTTTCAATAGTTTTAATTCTAAAACAAATTTTCTTTAGAAAAACCGGTCATTCATATTGTATGCGTTTGTGTATCTTTATGAATAATTAGTATCTAATGAGTACGTACACACTATTTTACCGAGAGCGGATACTCCCCGATTGAATTAGTACATGTGAAGACTCCAGATGCAAACTCCGAGATATCCAGTATTTTAACAAGACATTAAACATGTTATTGAGAAGAAAATCCCTCTCTTCAATATTGTAGTTGTAGGAAGATGCCGACACAATTTTTGGCTTTTTAACTTGTTGAAAAAACTGAGATTTCAACGAAAATGAGTTCTGTTCCATTTTTAAGAGTTATTTTCTTCGCGGAGAAAGTTTAATAACCCGATGGCAGCTAATTACAAAAATAAGTTAATATAGCTAACACGGAAATTGTATAATAGTAATGGTACAATAATAATAATAGAAACAATAAAAATAGCTGATAAAGCAATAACAATAATAATAATAATAATAATAATAATAACATTAATAATCATATAAATCTGTCTAATTCATAAAACATTAAATTACCTTCAGAAAAAGAAGCATCTGTAATCTAAATTTGCAGTGAATTTTTGTTCAATTAAGATCACACTGCACTGCACTTCACTTCACTTCACATCACTTCACTATGACCTTAAATCACTTCTATCATTATTTCTCTGCTGTACACTGTACGACACCTCCCTTCACAATATATCACTTTTGCATCGTTCTATAACCTACTATTCTTAGGTAAGCCCCGCATTTACTTAATAATGCTCTAACTTCATTCCTAATCTGTTGAACGCTACGAGGAAAGGGTTCAAAGGTTTTTGCAGGCAATGTATTCCATTCCATTATCGTTCGATTTGTGAAAGAAAATTTCCCGACATCCGTCCTCTGCGGTCTTAAATTTATTTTGTACCTGTGATCCTCATGTACTGATGTATGTGAAACGCGCAGGATCTCGAGTTCGTTCAAATCAATCAGAGTATTTCAATTGTGGAAAAAAGATCGTCTGAACGTTTTGGGCGTTAGTGTTGAACTCCAGACTGACAGACAGACAGAAAGGCAGACGGACGACAGAAGAAGGTGGCTAGCTTCATCTGATGTCACGATAGTGCCTCTGACCGGAAGATTCTAGATTTGAGTCCCGATTTGGCATTACTTTTGACACTACCTAGATACCTACGTCGAATTGTGCAGTTGTCTGGAAAAGAATTCTAGCGGTCGCGTGCTCTGATCGGTAGTTTTCCTTAGTTTCTCCGATTAATACCAAGCGAATATTTGAGCAGAATCCTAACAAACGGGTCGCGGACAGCGCAAAATCTTTCTTTCCTCTTCCTCATCCTATCCTCACATCTTAATTACATACACTTAGATGAACTATAGTATCACACTTGTCGAGGTCATTTGGGATCTTAGAGCTTATCCCTTCACACGTGGTGCTCGGGTGGTGGGAAATACCTGGTTAGGGAAAATTTACGCAAGTCTACAAAGGTCGACGCCGGATTTCGCCACCCAGCTGGGGAAGATCACTGCCACCTCCCAAGGGAAAATAGTTGATTACAATGATGGGACTAACGATCTCAGCAGCTAGCGCCCAGAGTCACTAATTAATCAATTAATGAACGGACGGAAGTTTTGACGGCTGTCAATTTTTCGGTATCAAGATTAGAAGAAACATGGATTCTGACTACACAACGTTAGAGAGGAAGTAATATATTACATGTATGGACAATATTATCCAATTTTTCGTTTCCAGTCTACGGATGAATGAATATGAATTTTACTGATGAAAATAGTTGATTTCAGACGCACGATTACAAAACTTTTTCTTCTTATTAAGTATGTTGTGAAGTAAAAAAAACGAAATTACGAGAGGTAATGAAATAGATATTTAATTCAATAATTGGGAGTAATGGTTTGAACATGTTCAATTTTCATATACAGTAACTTCAATTAAAAAATTGAAGAATATTCATTTTGTAGAGCAGGCAGACAGGACAGAACTCACTAGCACACGGTCAGACGGACGTACGGACTCACGGACACTTTGCCACCATATCATGAACATTGAAGTCTTGAAGAGTTAGAAACGAGAACTTCTTTGAAAATTATCCATTATTTTGCTCAACATACATAGCGTCTTACTTAACCCAATTACTGAAGCCATGTATAGCATAAGCTTCCTAATAACGAGAAAATTCGAAATAACTCTTAAAATAATCCAAATCTAGGATAAAACCTAGTAATAGAGGACGTCACGATTACAATGGAGATTTACTGCACCCACCCTCGAGAGGTGAGCTTTTGTCTCAAGGCGGATATACTACGATCCGGGGAATCCCCGACCAACCGAAACCGTTCAAGAAGCGCGAGAGAAAGCCGGGAACGTAAAAGCGGAGGTAGCGATGGCGAGGGAGAAATCGAGATAACGGAGAAGGGGGTTTCGAGAGATGTCGGGTCATAGGAGACGGTGTGTTAGAGCAGGGGAGGGACAAGGCCGTTAGACGTGGAAGCGGATTGAGGTGAGAGGGTGTGGAGTGGGGACAGGAGATGTGCAGGAGAGGTGAGGTGAGATCGGGACGGTGGGACAAGGTAGAAGTGGGCGGAGGGAAGAGAAATCGAGGTAGCAGAGAGAGTAAGAAGCAAAAGAGATCGGCTCATCGGAGTCGGAGGGGGGGATTGGCAAGGTGGGGGAGGGCGACAAGGCCGCTAGGGGTGGGAGCCGAAGCGGATAAGGCATGCGGCGAGGGAGAGGGGTGGGTTCATCGGTGGAAGTATGGGCTGCTTGAGGAATCTGGTCGAGGTAGCAGTGGAGGGGGAAAGGAGGCGAGGCCAAGGGTGGTGCGGATGGCGGCGGCGCACCTTACTAAGCTGCGTTGTTTTGCCTCATTACGCGTTCTTGCTGCTGGAACCTCGCTGCAGAGCCGGGTCGCCCCGGAGCAACCTACTTAATTAGTGCGTTTGCCCTGACGTAATTGCTTCTTTTTACGGGCCCCGTGCCTGAGCCGGGTGCGCGGCCACGTGGCTGGGGTGGGGGCGTCTTGGGTGTCACAAAGGTTTAAGCCGAATCTCCTAACAATTCCACGTAAAAGAAATTAAAATTTAAGAAACATTTTCAATTAACAGTTTTAAAAGTAAATCATATCTTGTTTGAAATTTTGTTGCTTCTTCGAAAGAAATATTTCCCTGTGAGCATTTCCTAATAAGAGATATTCTTAATTAGTATCACAAGGGCGAGAAAATTGTACAAAACGGTTCTCGGAACATGAAACTCTGAAAAATACCGGGAAATATTTTCCATTTGGTCCAAATGATTAAGAATTTCTGATTACGTAACCGGGAAAATCTACACAGTTTTTTACAAATCTTTACAGTTTGAATTTTATAAATACTCGAATTATTCAAGCAGCATGCGGAAGAGTTAACTCAGTGCAAGTATTAGCGTTGTCTTCCCTTTGTTGTCAAGCAACATTGCAATAGTACCCCTTCGAATCCTCCAGACGCGTTCTTCGCAAAATATTACCGTTTATGTTACCTTATAGTATTGGTACCGTATACTACCGTATTACTATTGATGCCCGGAGAGCCTAGGGTTCGAAACCAGATGCTGAAGAGTTTTAGCTTGACAGAATTCAACCAAGCAAAATAAATAATAAATTCACTCTGTAGATATACAATTTATTTTTTACTAATGCAATACGTTATTGCTTGCCTTTGCCTTCTATACGTAACTCAATGTACTCTGCATAACGTTCCTGGATTGATTGGATCGTCGTAGATAGATAGATGGATAGATATACAGATAGATGGATAGATAGATAAATATATAGATATTTGATGAATAGATATATAGAAAGATAGATAGATGGATAGATAGATGGATAGATTGATAGATAGATAGATAGATAGATAGATAGATAGATAGATAGATAGATAGATAGATAGATAGATGGATGGATGGATAGATAGATAGATAGATAGATAGAAAGATAGACAGATAGATAGATTAGATAGATTCAATCTATTTCGTGTTTACCATCCTGAAGTATATTTAAAAGTATGAAAAAATAAAAGATTGTAGGTGCGACAGACGTGAACTCCTTATAACACCCTTGGCACATAAAAATTATAAAAGCACCCCCCAGCTACAACGCAGTCCATCGAGGGGCCACGGGCGAGGCACGCGCCGGCGGTGGGGCTGGCGCGCGTCATTCGTCGCGTATTGTTTGCACGTGCGGTGCGTCGAGGCAGAGCGCGTCGCCGCGTCCCTCCGCCGATAAACCGATGCGCAGTCGATAATTTAAATGGATATAAACATCGGGAACAGAACGGCAAGAGCGCGCGTGACAACGCACGTCGCCGTGGGGCGCGCGCGCTGCCAGGTCACGCGCCGAACGCAGATTGCGGTCGATCCGGAAGGCGCCGCCGTCCTCGTGTCACCCACCTCGCGACAGGGGCATCGGGAGAGGCCGCTCAGGGCATCGACTGAAGTCACTGCAGTGCCTCTGGCCGGAAGGTCCTAGAGTTACACACCCGGCGACTGTGGTAGGATTTTCGAAACTAGCCAGATAGCTAGGTCCGATTCATTCGCTGTCTAGAAGGCGAATTCCGGCGGCCGGCTGTTCTGACCGGTAGTTTACCGTATTTTCGTTGATCAATTCCAGACGAATGCCAAGCAGTGACGACTGCGCGAACGGGCTGCAGACCGTGCGCGATCTTTCCTTCCCCTTCCTTGAACTATTCTCAGCCCTTACTTTCACACACTTACAGTTACATGCACTACACTAACACACATGTCGGGAGGCCGGTCGAGAACTTAAGAGTTTGCCTCAGCTGTGGCAGTCCCCCGCTGGTAGGAGGTAGCTATTTGGGGAAAAATAGCTAGCGAAAGGTAGGTCGGCGCCGGATCTCGCAAATCATGGGGCAAGATCACTGTCACTGCCCGGGCAAAAACAAGAACTACACTTATGGGAAAATACTTGAAGAAGAGGGAAGGGTAGCTGGAGCAATTTGCCCACAGCCCTGATTTAATTGAAACTTCAAAGATTTTTGAAATTTTTAACAAAAAAAATATATTTCTAATTAAAATGCATATCTGTAAGCTATTTCTGTTGCAGGGAGAAACGCGACTTTAGTGATGTAACGGTTGACGTACAGGGCTTTTATTCCCAAGTTCGCGTAGTAGTGGGAGGTGTTTGTGGGTTTTTGGAACCATCCCAACATTCGCCTTATGACCGAGGGAAACCACGACAACGCCGATCAGGAAGGCCGGTCCGGGAATCCTGGGAATCGTACTCGGACGTCCCGATTGCGAATCCAACACGCTACGCACTGAGCCACTTCTGTCGGTTATTCCTTCCTCTAAAATACTAATCGCGGTATATTCAAGAGCTATAGTCATCCCACTTTGTGATCACGAACTGAAGTTACTACGGTGGTTCCACCTAGAAAAATATTTAAGCGCATATTTACTGAAACAGTTTTACCCAACCACCGTATTTCAACAGTATGGGCAACCCTCCGACAAAGCCATCACCAATCCCGAAAGGGCTGCAACATTTGGTTGGTCCAGTTGCACTCGGCTCTGAATAGTTCCGCGAGCGATGGAGAGAGCTTCGAATAATTGTGGGCGATGCAGAGTAGATACGTTTACAAATCAGCCTGAGGACAAAACGCAAAAACACGAAAGCGGCGCAATGACACGAAATTCGCAATTAGTGACGGTGCTCGATACTAACTGCGAGCTATTCATTTCTACACGCGTCGGCAACAATGTTGAACAACTATTTAGCGAGGCCGTGGGCAAGAGCGTGACACACACTTTCGGTCAAGTGTTGTCCTCCGGGGAATCACTGTTGCACAAAGCGAATCTGTTTAATTAGCGGTGTTGGATATTCAATGTTCGGATAGTATGATTCATGAACATTTGTAAAAACATACTGAAAAATTGAAACTTTTGACGGTTTCAGATACATATTGTTCAATAAAGTGCTGTAAAACTAAAATTCATTAATGTAATAACTTTATATAAAATTCAAAAATATAAAATATTAAATTTTCACTAGGCATAAGAAAGTATCAAAAAATGTCAACTGATATGTTAAAATATTCTGAAACATTGTAATACGATTCTTCTAAATTTCCTAAATATTATAAAGCGCAACTTGAAACACTTCGTGCCTCGAAATGCCAGTTCATAAACATTAATAGACATTGTACTTGATGAAACCTGTCGTATCGTAAATATATGATACTTTTAATTACAATAATTCTGTAAACTCGGTAAGATAAGGATTTTTTATATTTTTTGGGCTTCAATAGAAAGATTTTTATTTTCTTGTTAATAGTTGTTAATAGCTATTGTTAACTTGTTAATAGTTATAACTAAGGGTTTCTTGAAACATTATGTTTCTGAATAAAATAGTAATTTCTAGTTACGATTCACACAGTCAAAATATTTAGTGAAGTTTATAATAATAATTTTTATGGGGACGATGTTGAGTCTACTAGAAATATAGATTTTTGCCACCATTGCTCTCATTGATCTCTCATGTGTCTCCTTTTTCATCAAATATTTCCTTTTCTACCATGAAAACAACTTGTATGTCCTCCATCCATTTGCTTAAGCAAACACCGACAATATTGAAACGCTTGTTCAGTCCACAGTGATGGAGAGAGATGTACACAGGTGGCGCAAAATATTCGCTTATAAATGAAATATTCTAGAAATTTGAAGAGCAAAAAATGAGAGGGTGAAAGAAAGAAATACATTCGGAAAGAGAGAAGTCCGAAGAAGAAATAGAGAAAGGAAGTGTAAAGGAAGAAAGAGAGACAGAGGTAGAGGATGAAGACAAAAAGAAACGAGCTTGGGAGAAGGCAAGAATTTGGAACAATTTACAGGTCTGAAAATAATTGTTGTTGATGGAATAAATTGAGACAATAAGTATATATTTAATAATAATTTACTCTTTTTAAACCATCCCTTTGTTTACACTAGATTATTAAAATATTTTTCAATGTTGCTTGCTAAGTCAGTAATGGCAGCAAATACGAAATGCGTTTTGGAGGGCTCATAATTTTAAATATAGAAGGGAAAACCTCTTATGTTGCAAAACACAAATAAGAAACCACCTAGGTCTTTGATCTGGAATTCTCAATTATGTGTTTTAGAGAACTTATTATAAATAAATAGTCCGAAAATATAATTAAGCGATATTATATAAATCTTTTTATTATGTAGGTTCATGATAGATTTATTTTATTTATGATGTATTAATTTAATGACTTAGTGAAAACTTGTTGTACATCCCTGAGATCTACAGAGACAGAGAATGAGCACTTCAGAACAATTATAAACAATATAGTAGAAAGTATAGTATATAGTGGAATATAGAAAACAATTTGACCAAATGAACTAGATACCTTGTTGAGAATGTTGATTTAAAACATAACGGTAGAAATGTGAACGATTTGGCAACAGTGGCTAGTCTCTTAAACCAATACATTTCGAGGATTTCTGCCGATCTCACTGAGAGTCTTTAACTACAAAATTCAGCATCAGATGTTTCCCCAAAAATTTCAGGCACTATGTTTGTTTCCGAAACGTCTTCCTATGAAGTTCTCAAAATAATCGGTAGACTAGAAACTAATTATTCGTCTGGTGTACATGAATTTCCGGATTGTTTGTTAAAGATTTGCGGGCCCGCCATTATACACCCGTTAACTCACATTTTTAATGTATCCTTATTCTCAGGAATTTTTCCAGATATTTTTAAAACAGCTAAGATTACGCCTTTTTTAAAAAAGCAACAAAAATAGAAATTATCGGCCAATTTCCTTTTTGTCAGTTTTTTCAAAAATATTAGAGAGATTATTATCGTACGAATTGTAATCATTTCTTAGTGAACACGAGGCGTTTTCAGATTGCCATCAGGGGTTTCGAAAACCAAAGTCAACGGAAACAGCCATATTTTCTTTTTTTAAAGATGTCATTAATCCATGGATCAAAACGAAGGACCTATTGGAAAAGTTTTTCTATCTTTCAAAAGCTTTTGACGTCATTGATCATAATATTTTACTCTCAAAATAACCTTCGTATGGAATTCGTGGTGTTGATCTAGATTGGTTATGTTAGTACCTTAAACAACGATCTCAGAGAGTAGAAATACCTTACTGGAATAATGAAACATTATGTATACACATTTCCGATTCTTTGTCAATTGCGTATGGAGTTCCGCAGGGATCGATTTTAGACCCTATTCTCTTCCTACTACACGTAAACGATATGCTCTCGACGATTAGAAACGGAAGAACAGTTCTCTTTGCGGACGATACGAATATTCTTTGCAATAAAGAAACAATAAATAGTACAATACCAGATACTTCAAATTGGTTTCGTAATAATAAATTAATAGTAAATGAATTAGAAAACTGTTTCAATGCAGTTCTCCATTTCAAATAAACAGCTCGGCACTTCACTGAAAATTAACTGCGTACCATTGACTGATGTTTAGATAACAAAATTTTAAGGTCTTTAAATTCAGTCAAACCTTAAATGGAAAGACCATTTAAATAAATTGAACACTCAATGAAGTTCTTTATGCTACGCTTTCAGAATTCTTTCAAATTCAGTCTGCCTCCACACTGCTCGTTGTGTATATTTCGTGAATATTCATTCCCGCCTGAGATATGGAATAATATTCTGGGAAAATACATCTTATAGCTCCCAGGCTTTTAGATTACAAATAAGAATAGTACAAATAATAAGCAAATTCCACCCATGTAATTCTTGTAAGCCTTTCTTTATTAATCTAGACCATTACCTTGTCTCTTAATATATGAATCAGTGGTTTTTGTCAAAAATGACTTACTTGAGGGCAGGAATATATTTTCAGCAAATGCCGTTGTCTATATCTCGTCGTAGTAATCACATTCATTTGGTCACAATATAAACAGCTCATTACAAAAAAATTCACATATAATACATGTACATTATTTTACAACAACTTGCCAGATGACATTAAACGATTAAATTCAATACAAAACTATACCGAGACTATACCGAGGATATAAAAGGAAAGTAATATTAAATTTAACAATGACATTTAATGTATTATATATCATTTGAATTGTATAATTGTAAAAAACCTGTAACAAGTATTGTACTTCAGCTTCTGGGTCAATGACCTCCATCTCGATCAGATTTTCTTCCAGTTTCCCTGATCCTTGAGCAAATGCTGAGATGGCCCCTTGTTTTGCTTCTAGACATAAATGTAAGTTCAAATTAACTTCTCTCCATAGCACGTCACACACAGGTTTTTAACTGTTTTTGACGTAAATAAATAAATTAACAAACAAATGAATAATGTACGTGGGACACGGCGAGGGTACAAAAGCTTATCCCCAAGCAGCGGAATGGATGTTTAAGACCTCAAATGACAGGTATATCTAATAAGACATAAGTATTTCTGGGTTGTCCATCCAGAGCAATGCCTGGTCCAGAAAGCAACGACATCACTGACAGGAGCCGAGTATTACCAGAGTATCTTCAGGCAGCTCTGCCTCTCGCTGCCTGGATCCTTATCAATATTCTAAGATCTCGTCTAGCATCACTCGCTCCCGAATATTGCTGCTCCTGTAACTGACATCTTGCCTTAGTTCCGAATATCTGCGAGAAAATCAACAATCACAATGTTCCAAACGGTGTTGACATTCAACCTTGAGTACCCGTGATCCCTTGGGCCCCGTATAAGTCAAGATAACTTTTGAGACAATTACTTGTTAAGCGCACACAACCCTGCGTACATAATAAGTGTAAGAGAAAACAATTAAATGATAATGTTAATATGACCAAAAATTAGGAAATCGAGGAACGCATATTAACCTGCAATTTATTTAAATGATTAGTATTGGAACACTTGCTCCAAGAAAATTGATCTATAACAGACAAACTGTTAATTACCCGACCGAATACTCTTGAATTTCAGTAAAACGGATCCACGATAAGAAAGGGTGTGTGTTCTAAATAATGCAGAAAAGAAAACCAAGTATAAGAAAGTAGTACATATCTGGTATCTTTTCGATTCATATTTTTTTACTTATTTCACAAGTAGTTAACTTTAAAAAATGTATTTGAAAAAATGGTGTTGCAAAACGTTTTTTCAAAAACAATATTGGAAAAAGCAGTAAGAACAAAATAAAATTTCGTATAAAGAAATAGTTATTGTTGTTTTTTATCGTTAAGTTATGATTACTATTTAATTTTACACGACTATACAAAACTTCACACTTTTATTCTAATTGAATCTACAACAAGATACGATGTTACAGCATCAATTATAAATCCGTACGTTAGAGATCAGTATAGCCGGACAAATATGAATACGGTCAACACAGGAACGAATAGAAATTAATTTGTCCTTAAAAGCTATTGAAAACTATCAAAAGCATGAAAGTATAAGTAAGAGTTTAATTTATTCAAAAGCCAATTGTGCCAGTGCGCACAGCAAAAGTCACTCGGCACCTCCCATCTCGTTAAGAATAAATAACGGTATATTTTCATAAACACTGAATCATTACACAGTTAAATACTTAAAACTCTATCTTGACGTCACCTTTGACGGAAAATTCACATAGATCCGAAAGCGCAACAAGCCAAATTCAAAATCCTTTAACTGAAACCGATCATAAATAAACGTACTAAACTTTAATGAAGAAAAGTCATCATCATACACAAATTAATCATAAGACACCCTCCTAGCAAAGAAGTGCTCAATATGAACAATAACCAGACAATTAATAATCTCCACAAATTAAAAATAATCCATTCAAAATGCAAATCAATCATTCCTAATATTTACTATCTAAGCCCCTGGCTCTTCTACGAGACGTAACTATACGTCGAATCAAACACCAAACCAATCCCTTACCAACCAGCCTACCTCACCGATAACTTTTTTTTTCAAATCTCACGTGATTATCAAAATCAGAAGTCTTAAATTGGTGAAATATACAGAGCGTCAAACTCTAATAAAAAATAGATATCCTGATCACGCATTATTAAACATTGTCAGCAACCTAAAATAAACCAATTGTGATGCTCTAAGAGTAGTTTAGCATTAAATGTAAGTTATATTGTAAGCCAACTACTACAAATGTAAAGTTCAGGTATAACTGAACTGTGTAAATCCATCTCCAAAATGAAATGAATAAAAAAAACGTGCGCAGACCGAAGGTTACTCGGTGCGCTCCAGGGCGCAGCGCGGCCCGAGGAACTGTGCAGTGGAATGCTGCGAGTGGAGCGCGTGGCTGGGGAGGGGAAGAAGGGGAGTGTGGAGGCGCGGCGGCGCGCTACGCAAGGGCAGCCACAACAAGTGATAAATTAAAAACAAACTTCATCCGGTGGCGTCAGGGGGAGGCGGTGGGCACGGAGGCGTGGCGAGGCACAAAGCTAGCGGGGAGTGTGGGGGGTGGCGTGGTTTGTGAGGGTTCATCGAGGGATTGAAGGAGAGGAGGGACTTAAAGAATCTAGTGTGAGGTAGGTGGGAGGTGCATGGAGAGTTTTGGAAATATGGGGATATTTGAGAGAATATCACGAGGTTGACTAGTGACGTCGGAGAAAATTTTAAAGCTTGATATAGCTTGAGAAAGAATGGTAAAGCTTGACAAAACCTAAAAAAACATGGTAAAGCTTGAAAAAGCTTTGTAAAGTTTGAAGAAGCTTGGTAAATCTTGGTATAGCTTTATAAAGCTTATAAAAACTCGGTACAGCTTAGTAAATCTTGGTGAATCTTGTTAAATATTGCTCAAGCTTGGTGAAGCTAAATGAAGTTGGCTGAACTCTACTGCAGCTCGGTGAAGCTTGATGAAGCTTGATGAAGCGTGGTGAAACATGGATAAGTTTGGTAAAGTTTCGTGAAACTTGGTGTCGGTAGTTTCGGTTTGCTGATGGTTAGAGAGGTTCGAGAGGGTTCATGAGGATTCAATACCAATAAACAAATTTGTTTACTGCTTATGATGGACTTTGGTCGGTATCGGCGGGTATTGTAAAGAGATAGGGAGAGCTCTAGGGAGTTGGAGGGCTGAGGCGTCGAAGGCCTGCGGCGTGAACTGGCGGAGGAGGGCGAGGGCAGAGGCGTGGGCGTGGGCGTAGCGAGGGCGGGGCGGCGCCGGCTGTAACTTACGAAAAGCGCCGGTCCGCAGTGGAGG
>BOPP01000002.1:5141843-5205421 GCA_017312745.1 Gryllus bimaculatus | reverse complement strand
GGCGGGGAGGGACTGGGTAGAAGGGGGGGAGGCACAATGATTTCCCAGCGCTGCTGCGTGGGCCGCAGCCAGAGGCACAGGGCGCGAGACAACGGGAGAGGGGCGATGACTTGTGACCGGCGGAGACACAAGTGGCGCTGGGAAGTGCTGCGGCTGCAACATCACCGCACGTGGCGACCAGCTCCTTGATCCAAGGGATGATCCTCCTTTCCTGAGATTTTGTCTCTTTGTTTCGATTAAGATGAACAAATAAGGGCACTGAAAGGACGAAAGAACTGAGGTGAAATAATTGTCAAAAAGTATAATAATTCAAATAAAATTGTTCGCTTTATTCTGCAACGATTCTTCATAAATTACGTACGGGATATTGTATGTGGAACAACTATCTCACAATTTAATTTACATGCATACAAGACACCTTGATGATAGACATGGGAGTGGATATGAAACAAAGCAAATGATCAATCATAAAATTGCTTGTCCGTTTTGTTGCTTTTTAGGTGTTTACGTATATAGAGAATGTGTTATTGAAATGAAGTTAAACAAAGAGAAGAAAGTGAGAATAGGGGTTACTGATGACGATTGTAGTGGACAGCTTCGTGAAAGTAAGGACAAATTAACTGGAGATGGCAGGGGAAACTAGAATAAAGTTGTGGGCGTATGTTTGTGATAGTCCCTGCTACAGATATAGAGAAAAAAAAATTTAGAGTAATGAAGTCAACGCTGGTGACACCGACATTTCTGCGGCATTGTTGGAGAATTGAATGTCGACGGAAATGATGACAAGACAATGGTTTTCGGAATTGCCACTGTTGAACTATGGTAATCGGGATTTGTTAAGAAAGAAACAATAATTAAATGTGTTATTACCGAGAGGTTTCGATTCTACGACTCAGCAAAACGTAAATCATCTCATAAAAATGTATTGTTTAATTTCTTGTTGAAAAACTAAAAGAAATTAATACGATTTTACTTTTCATGACATTGATTTGTAGAATTAAATTAATCTCATTCACTTCAATCTATCCATTCAACTTTCAAATAAAAACAATGTTACTTTAACACCAAATCATAAATTAAAACATTGTTCACAAACGTTGGAGAGATTCTCATGACAATTTCACAGCGATACATGTGAGAACGTGGCTCATGGAGAGATTAAAAACTGATCGGTT
Source organism: Gryllus bimaculatus (assembly GCA_017312745.1). Classification (NCBI taxonomy): domain Eukaryota; kingdom Metazoa; phylum Arthropoda; class Insecta; order Orthoptera; family Gryllidae; genus Gryllus; species Gryllus bimaculatus. The sequence continues at coordinate 5,204,246 of BOPP01000002.1, read as the reverse complement.
GTAACACAAACATCCAACCGATTCCCCATCTACGAATTTAAAACTGTGCAGACGAATTTAAAACTCTCTGCCACGGAAATCATGTCGACTCCCGTTTATCCAACCGCATCATTCCGCGGAGCAAAAGACAGAAAACACTCAACCAGCGCTAAATCTGGCCATCAACACACACTTAATGAGGTCCTCTGCAGAGGGAAGCCTCGTTCCCCATGATTAACCTCATCGGCCGCCCACGGCTCGGCTTCATTTCCGCCCGCCCATTTTATCAGCTGTGCATACCTGCGAAAAGGTAGAGCTGTATCGAATATTGGGGAATGGAGAATGATACGCGAAGTAGAATTTGCTTTGGTACGTATTGACGGCGATTGGCGTATCTTGTAAACGGAGCTTGTACGGTGAACATAAAAGAGATGTTGCAAAAGTTGACATTGTCATTATATCTTTAATTAGGGGTTTCTTGATTAATCGATCAAAGGTTTCCAAAGGGATCATACGTGCACGCCATAAGAGGATTTTTAATGGATAAAACAAAACATAATTATTTATCATGGGTATTTCCACCCACTTGGGAGCTAAAACCGTGCAGTGACTCATTGTTAACAAGTGAAATAACTTTCAATTATAACATAGTCATTTAATCATTACTTAATATAAAATACTTCAGGTTTTATTATTTTCTAGTAGTTAATTTAATAAGATATTCCTTTAACCAACAGTTACTTGAAAGTTTGAAATGTGTGAAAAATGTAATGAAAAGTGAAAAATATGAAAGCATAATAAAATTATTTACATGTAATTTGCCATTCAACTATAATTCACAATCATTGGGATTAATGGAAAATTAATTCAGAACACAGATAAATATTGGTTAACAATTGTAATAGTAAATATATAGAAGAAGAAGAAGTAGAAGTAGAAGAAGAAGAAGAAGAAGAAGAAGAAGAAGAAGAAGAAGAAGAAAATACCAGAAAAGAAGAAAAATCTGTGATCTTAATATAAATGGATTGTTCTCCTAGTATTTTGTAAGTCTTTTACAGTGGATTCAAATAATCGATATTTCTTACTGAAATTATTTAGTAAGGATGAAATACATTAACATAAATATTTAAAACATTAAATTGTTCAATAAAAACGACATTTCATCATTCATTTTTATCTATATTTCTATTAGATAAAAAAAATTATTCTCGCACGTACTACTTTGTACACTTGTGCTACTTTGTAATTTGATACTAAACTAATTATTTTACTTCAGATACTACTTCCCCTCACTTAGGTTCCATTTGATGAACAGTGCCCTTGTTGATCACTTCGTAATAAGCAAGAAAATCGCAAAGTTGTGTCGCGCCAGAGCTGCGAACTCCGTTTCCCAGCCGCTGCGGGAGTTTCGACCTGGCAAGGCCAGCGCTGGAGCGGCGCGAGCCGGCAGGCCTGGGAGGGAGGAGGCTGAGTGAGAGCGGGAGACGCGAGGGGGCGGGGCGGAGGCGGAACACGACAGTGGCGTTGGTGGGGGTGGGAGAAGGGGGGAGAGGGAGCGGGGGCGGAGGCTTCTCTGCGCGCTTCTCTCATTAACATGAAGTTGTCCGTAGCGCTGTGAAAGCAGGCGCTCCCTCGATATATTAAAGCTCCATCTATAGAGGGTAATGAACACTGCCACCCCCGCAACCGTCACTCCCCGAGATGTGTCCGGCCGGTTCGGAGCGGCGCCGCCGCCCTAGCCACGGTTCTCTTCCGCCAATCCGGGTTCCGTGAATGTTCTTGGAACGCGTTATTGGTTCCTGGAAGCCACGTGTGCGTCGCGTTTGGGTTAAACTTCCTAGGGGTAGTTGACGATCTAAGCTCTTTAGTTAATGTGGTGGGCAAGTTGCTATGATGAGATAAATACTATATGCTAAATATTTTAGTATTTAACTTTTTAGTTCGGCATCATTAATCTCACGAAGATTAATCGTTATATATATAAGGTTATAATACAAATATTACTCCAGATTGTAAAATTTCACTTTATAATTGCACTATTAACATTCATTGCGAAAAAATTAATTGACATGAGATAAGAAACATTAATAAAAAGTAGTTATCAAACGTTACATAAATGTAGATAATATTTAGAAAAAAATTATTGTCCAAAATTTGTAAAGTTAATTTAATAAAGCAACCATGTAAAAAAGTGTTCATGTTGAGTAATTTCAAAATGGAAATAATTCAACTTTCCGGTTCAACTCTCGATAATAATTTGAAATTAGATAATGATACCTTCAATATCATTGGACAGAATAAAGAATCACGAGGTCTCCGACCATTGAATGCATTTTCGGTACTCAACTCTATTTGTTGCCTTTATAAGCGTGACGACGCATTTAGAAGCAATTACGAAAGCAATTAACTTAAAAACTCGATTATTTCGATTGGTTAAGAAGAAAAATTGGGAAATTTTCCGTGACAAGCTCTGTATGAGTATTATTGAGTTAAGCTCAGCTAATTATGGGGGGGAAAGCATTTTGGGAAGCAGTTTTATCGTAGAGTTTTACTATCACACAAATTGCTGGTAGTATTCTGATCTTTTAACTTTCGATACTGAACATTGAATACTTCATGCGAAACTTTTAAGATGCTGCTCTAGAAACTTACTACTGACGTAGTCAGAATACGAGACACCCGAAAGGGTAAAAAGTGATTACGATTTATCATGATCATTTCTTCTGTTATACAAATTGTCCTAGGCAATTGCAATGAACAGCAGGCCTGAAAGCCTGAGTCTCGCCACGTAAAATGAGACATAATTAAATTGAATTATATTGAACGATTTTTCTAGCTTTTTTCCACGCTGAGACATTCAATGTTACGACCTCTAGTCAATATTATATTTTTTGTGTTGAATAGCTAATGTTTTTATTTTAGGAGTTGTGTAGTAATGACAAATCAACTTAATGAAGTGGATTTCATTAACAAATAGTGCAATTCATGTAAAAAACTCCCAAAAAAACAAAATATGCGAAAATTATTGAGGTTTTATTTACTCTCGCATTCGATCAGAACGATTGGTAAATTTAAATGTCCAAGAAAAGCATGTGAATGGTTTAGGTACTAGAGTTAACTACTCACGGACAGGCATAAGTTTGGCCGACAATCGAGTTTTCAGTATAAAGGACCCGCAATATGTCGATTGTGGTTATAGAGCCTATTAAAGGAAGTTATTTACGACATATAGGACCAATATTTATTCCCTTTTTGCATAAAAGGGACCCACAATAAACATTTTTCTGTCGAAACGTTGAGACTATCCGCTGCAGCATTACAATATTTTCTCTTAGTTACGTAAAAATACAGTACGTGATAAACTAAAAAGAGGCACACTCCGTTGCATTCTTTGCAAAAATGGTACAGTTTTGGAAAAATTTACTGCTCAACTCCTCCACGATTAAAAGATACAACCTCTTTAAAATACTAATTTTATACCATGAATGGCGTGTGACTTCGGTTTATTGGCACATGTGAGCTGTTCAAATGTCTTGTTCTAATAATAGAATAAAATAGATACTCTACACTCAACTAAATAAAATTAAATTACATTATTCGTAAACAAGTATATGGTTTGCAAATAACTTTTTTGTTGTACATAGTGGGTTTTTTGAGCGTTTTGTGATGTGTAATATGAGTATAAATCATTGTGCGTTGGTGGATTATTAGGATATAAATCTATTGGCAGTATCATTATCAGATGAACGTTTGTTAACTGTTCGGATAAATGATATTCCCTTTAATAATAGTGTTGTGATTTTAGGATAAAGACTTATTACGAACAATTACGGTCTTGGATTAACGCAAAATGAATGACAGAGAAGCGAGATAAATATGACAAGCGTCGTGATAATCATGGTGACTAACTAAAATCGTACGTTTTGATGTACAAAATGGGAATCGATCGCCATTATAACAGTATTATCTCATAGCACAGAGACAATGAAGCAATTGACGCTAATGAAACTGTTTTGTGTCGCAAACGCAAAGGAATCTTTTAATGACAATTAGGTTACGTTATATGTTGAACATCTTTAAGTGAATGCAAGTAGTTAACAAAAACACAAGGCAAAATACTGGAACCGAGATATTTACTTATCATTAATTAATGTTATATACACATCAAAATTGGAAGAGTATGTGACATTGTTAGACATTTAAATACCTATGCTTGCCTATGTCTAAAATTGTCATGTCTAATACTGTTTTCGCAATAAGAAAAAATTTACTTGCGAAAATGATCACTCAAGATTCTCAAATCGATCATACCACAATAAGAAATTTGTTTCGGATGATCTGTGTTTGTTTCCATAAAGAATATTTAAGTTTGCGGATTTAAAACCATCGTAAACAAAATTATTTGTGAACTTTTACTACTGGTTAATATACATCATAAACATGCAAATTTAGGTATTATTAAGAAACTATTTTCATATTCAAACCTATGATTTATGATGATTGGTCATGTTTTTGAAGATTGGGATTTCGTTTCAAATAAAATATATTTTATGTCTTCTTTCATTTTGGATGGCTACGCACCATTCTAGCTACTTAGGATGTCTAATTGTATTACTGCCTAGCGCTTTAAAGTTTAGAAAAGTATCTATATGAAAATAAAAATGAGAATGTACGCAAATTGCAATTTAAATAATTTATGTTAGAAAGTAAGCAAAAAATTGCACCTTATCCACAAGATGTCTTTTTTAAGCTCAGTGTAAGCTGTACTAAACCCCATCTCGGTTATTACACTTTCTCTCTTGCAAAAGTAAAGTAACGGTCTTGATATATCACGTAATATTTTAGCATATTTCACTCATCAATAATGAAGATATTGTTTACCTAAAATTTTACTTTTCAAAACAGACGCGGTCAACTTTAAAATATCATTTTCAATACCGTACACTCTAGAGCTCATGCGTCTATTTAGAGTGTCTCCCGTACACTCTAGAGCTCATGCGTCTATTTAGAGCATCTTCAGTACACTCTAGAGCTCCTGCGTCTATTTAGTATGTCTTGAGTACACTAGAGCTCATGCGTCTATGTAGAGTGTCTTCAGTATAGTCTGGAGCTCATGCGTCTATGTAGTGTGTCTCCAATACACTCTAGAGCTCATGCGTCTATTTAGAGCGTCTCCAGTACACTCTAGAGCTCCTGCGTCTATGTAGAGTGTCTCCAGTACACTCTAGAGCTCATGCGTCTATGTAGAGTGTCTCCAGTACACTATAGATTTCATACGTCTATTTAGAGCGTCTTCAGTACACTTTAGAGAGCACGCATTTGTTTCGAGCGTCTCCAGCACCTCACTGCCTAAAACGTCTTTCCGGTGGCGTCATCAGCCGCATTCATTCGCCGCGGGCCGCGGCGCGAGGCCTTGCGCAGGGGGCCGTGCCGCATGCGGCCGCGCCAGCACGCGAGGGCGGAAGAACTCCAACAGCTCGTAATCGGTTTATTCCGTGAAAATTGCCGGCGGATGGACGGGCGACCGGCGGCGCGCACCGCCGTGAAATATTGACGCAGGAAGTCCGGCACTCTCGCATGCCTTGCCGGAGATTTCCCGCCGACGATAAAACGCAGATGTAGTTAAACGACACAAACACCGGCACAGGCAGTTGGCCGCGGGACGTGTTTCGCCTAATGGGACTAATTGATCGATGAAAACTATATTCCGTCATTGCACCGCCGCAGGCCCGTGATTTCTCGCTCGCCTGTGGCCGCGCGCTGGAGGGACAAATTAAGAGGAATAATGGGCGCTGAGTTTAAAAATAGCGCGGTATTTACGGCGCTTTGGGTTTCATCAACACGCGGGGACTGCATTCACACTCCAAGATATGCTCTTTTCGTGCGGCCATTTTGCACGAAAGAAAGTCAGACGCGAAATGGAGGTCGCGCGTTTGTGTCGGCTCGCGTACACACGCAAACATTTGAGCGGATTTCATTGGCTGTTATTACCGGTTATTATGTGTTTTTCGCACGGAATGTCGTAAAACAAATGAAGTCGTTTCTCTCTATACCTCAGGCTACGTCTACTATTACCACGTAGGTAAGTTTTATGGGGTAGTTAATTAAAGCCTACGTCTAGAAAAGCGGGTTCCCTTTAATAACGTGTGGTGGTGAGTGAAATTGCTTTATTGCATGTAGATATTTTTAATTTAACTTGAATGTGTAAGCCAAGAGTGTTGTAGCTACAATAGAGATGATTGCGTTTACGTAATCCACAAATGTTTCGACAAAGAAATACTTAATTTTAGGAAACATTTCAAAGAGGCGAAAATGTAATTTCGAAAAGTTATTGAAAGATTTTCTCTTCAATTAAAGACGTCTATGAGATGGTATGGTCAGCTCAATGCGTGTAAACTGAAAAAAGTTAAGTTCCCAGTACAATGTGATAATATTAAAGAAAGGACGCATTATGTTTTCTTAAATTCAGCACTTCACAACCACGTAATTGAGATACCTATTTCTTTAGTTATTTGAGCATTACTGACATACCAACAGTATTAGCAATAAATAAAAGAAATGAATAATACGCCTGTTTAAATAGGAAGAAATAACACTCACTCAACGCTGCATGTTAGACATTTAACAGCAAAACTCATTCCCCCTTTCGAATACAAAAAAACAACCCCATTCCTTGGACCCAAATTGTCGCCATCTCTGAGCGGTAAACCTCTATTAGGATTTTTTCTCTTATTCTGTGAGGGAATTGACACCCATTTCTCGGAGCAGCTTTTCGGAAATTGTGGTGCTTCCGCCCGCCCCTCCCGCATCTTTTCCAAGAAACAACGGCAGTTCTGGACCGAGCTGTTAGCAGGAGGCGAGGCCCCATATCCCTCGCTTCTTTCGCACTCGAGAACCGCTTTATATTTAAACCCTCCGTGCGTCGCCGGCGCAGGAATGGCGGCGCCGTGCGGCGCGGCGCGGCGCGGCGCGAGGCGCTCCTCGAGGATTTAAGGGCCGCATTGTCCTCGGGAGAGGCTCCCTCGTCGAAGGCAGGGTGCGAGGGTGGCGGCGCAGGCGAGGGGAAGACGTACGATGGAAGCGCGTCGGTCGCTGAGCACGGCTGCGAGGGAGGGTGCGTGATAAGGGGGCCGGCGGGAGTGGGTGAACGGCAACAGCGTTGCATCTGGGGCACCGTTGGCCGGCAGATCCTAGATCTTGGGTCTCGACAAAGACACCGTTCTAATATTAGCTAAATGACGAGTGCCAATCACGGTCTGGAGGAAACGTCCTGAGGCATGTTGCTCTCATATGTAGTTATCCATGATTTCTCTCGTCAATACCAGGTAAAATACCAGGTCAAATGGTAGAGAAGTGCCGTAACGGGCAGTGAAACTTGCGAGATCTTCCTTTTCTCAACCTACCTTCTCTTCCCTTATACAGACTTGCCCTACACTATTACAAGTCATGTCGGCAGGCCAGTTGGGAGCTGAGAGCTTTTCGAGGTTGGTGCGGTGTGAATTTCTTGCGGTAAACTTCAGCAAGGTAATGTTTAGGTCGGCGCCGAATCTCACGTAACAGTATGGGAGAAATAGTGTGACAAACTGGGTTTTAGGATGCACTATACCGTATAATGTCTAGAGACCACATTATATGCATGCGTTGTTAGGAAAAATACGCGCTTATATATGCAGTTTTTTTAAAAATATGAATGGCAAATGGAGATTTATTCCAAGTTATATGCAAATACCCAGGAAATAAAAGTTTAAGAACTAAAGATTAAAAATTAAAACAAGTAAATTCATAATTTTGCTATGCAGTATATTTATATACTCCTTTTAACTATAGGCTTCATGACAATGTCTTCACCAGACAGTAGCATTTGCGAAACGTGTTTTTCAAAATTGTCAATCAAAACGTTACTTATCTGTACATATTTATAAATCGAAAATGTTCCTTCAACACCTATCATAGTTGTTGGACAATTTTTAAATCGTGCCATTAAAGAACGTTACATGAAGTCCATTAAAATTTTCTTCTGGAAGAACCTTCTTCTTGATGCAACTTACTTGAAACTCCACTTTTTCTTGTTGCAAGAATTGAAAAGACTGATTATCTGGATATGACATTTCTCGAAGACATTATAATAGAATGTTCCATTCCCAAGAATGGAACAAACAAAAACGACTTAATGCCAAGAACTCTCACCTGCAATTTATGAGTCAGATTTCTTTAAGCAGTAGTAATGTGCTGATATATGTCAGATTGTTAAAAATATGCACTTTTCAAAAAAAATATGTAAAATATGCATACATTTCCAACTTGCATATAGTCCGGTTAATCCGGTCCCTAGTAATGACTTAAGTAGTTGCGCTCGGAAGCAATTGTGGAGTCTTGCCGGGGCAATGAATTACAGACGTGAACGGCTTGTAAATATTTAGTATTTATTAGAAATAAAATACTCTGACACCATAATACTATATACAATATTTACACATAAATGACCGTTACAAGAAGGAACTTTCCCTGGTTACCACCACCGCTGGCCCGATAATTAATTACCATGTTCGGTGTGATGCACCAGTACCTTACGCGAGCATACTAGCGAGTACGCCGCACCTTCCGTCACGACGTAGCACGCCGGCTTCGGTTTCCCGCCTCGGTCGCCTATGCATTACAATGCAACGCCGCGCACAACCCACATGACGCCTTACCGACGCGCCCAAGAATCAGATGAAAACAGAAGATCGAGCTAGGTCGGGATCCGCTTATATACCTTCTGGGCAGGCTGACGGAACTGCGTCACCCGCAGTGTCCGACGACGCGTTTCCGCCGGGTCCGGGGTCTCCACGTTGCCTCCCACGAACTTCCCTTGCTCCCTAGCCTTTGTGCAGCCCAGCGTCTCTTCCGCCAGCGCTGTCCACGTGGCTGATATAGTACGTTTGTACTGGCGACAGATATGACGCCACACAATCAATAATGAATTGGCTAAGGGGTGCTTTGTGATGAGGAGCAGTTCCCTCTTTGAAGGGCGCCACGGGCGAGGGCGAAGACAGCGAGGGGAAGATACGTGAAGGAAGGGCGTCGGTCGCGAGGGAGATTGTATGATAAGGGAAACGAAGGAAGCAATGCGGAGTGGGAAGGGCGGGTGAAATGTCGAGAGAAACTCATATGTGAAGGGGGAGGAAAAGCGAACACATGTGGACGGAAAGGAATGAACAACGTACCAGGATAAAATCAGAGAGCTAGCATTTGCTGTAAAGCAATAATGGCGTATTTCAGAAGTGACAACTGTTCCGACTGTACTGCTAGCACTGGCATCATATCAAAAACAGTCAGTAATCGAGGGAAAACCTAGTAGGTTTGGAGAACAATATCATCATTGGCCTTCAGAATTCACCTATCGTAAATAGATCCTCACAAATCAGGAGATTCGTGGCGGGGAGGGGGCGTCATGAGGGATTTGAGGGATTTTCAAGCATTGTTAGTTATTATTATTATTATTATTATTATTATTATTATTATTATTATTATTATTATTATTATTATTTGTAAAAACTATTATTACTTTATGTTAATAAGTTACAATAACTTGGAATGTTTTGTAGATTTCAAATAATGCTTTGATTTTGTATCTGTGTGAAACTGAAATTTAAGGATAAACGTGATAAACATAACATCAGTAATAACAAAAAGGACTTTTTATTATTAAAAATTGATTACTATTTCTATTAAAATTTCTATTTGACGGCTCAGATATATATAGAAATGGAATATACGAAGAAACTCACGATTCGTGAGTGGAATGCAATTGTTCCCACATCAGACATGTGCAATGAAAACAATCATGAGATACATTCACCTATGCCTTCCATCGCACATGACGGTGCCACCTGTGTCTCTCGTGTGCGGTAAACTAAATAACCAGGTGGGGCTCGAAGCTGAGAGAGGTAGGTAAAACAAAATATTGAATATCCAATGAGTTTTCAAAGTGCAACTGAGAGAATGAACAAGTGCGTTGGTATAATACAGAATCTGCAGGAATGACTACAAAAGCAAATATTTTCGTCACTTGCTGAAAAATGCACCAACATAGGAGAAGAAGCAAGCTGAACAAGCTTTGGAAGATTACTGGGGGAAAGCGGTATCCGAAGGGGAAAAAAATAGAGGGCGAAGAAGGGATTGGAGAAGAGAACTTAGTTCAGGTGGGCTCGGGGGTCGTTGATAGGTTTATGTTGCGGAACAAAATTGGATCTTCAGATTTTAGATAACACTGGCTAATGATAGGAAGATAACTCCGGCGCTTCCTAACTCGAGAACCTTTTCTTCCTCCCAACCGGGAGAAGCGCTTTTCTTAGGGCCCCCGTAAGACGTTTAAAGCCATTCGGCTACTTGATTACGTGAAGTAATATTTTTAGAAGAGTCACCAGTTGCACTGGAGCGTTTACAGTTTATACTGTTACACCGGTTTTAAATAGAAGATTAATTAATGTACATATTTAAAAAAATCATTTTATGTTAACTTTAGTGTCCGAAAGTCAGCATGATCTTACGATGAATTAATTAATAAACGATTAAATAATTAGTTTATTATTAACACATTATATACAACTAGAGATCTGGAATCATTTAGAGAGTGCGATATCAACTGGTGAGTCAGAAAGTTTTGCGCTCAATCGTAGGAACAAAGTTGTTTAATAATATTATAGAAGGCTGGTGAATAAAATAGCACAACACATTTCACCGATGCTGCGTTATCCAAGAAATTTATAAAAATTAATTTTCTCAAATAATTAAAACTCTACACTTTTTTGCAATAGCAAGTCGCCAAACGTAGGTACAAGATCTACAGATAGCCTTTAAAACTACAATAATGAACAAGTGTCATATCTGCAAGAAAAAATAAGAGAGCACGATAATATTATTTTGTGGTCCTGCAGAACATGCATTTTACTAATCCTTTAGTCCAAGCCTATTTTTTTCATTAGAAAAAAGGACATATATCGTGTGTTTTTGCTATTAGCAATCTTACAATTAGTACATGTTATTTCACTTCATACTTTTGTTTGAGGAGTTTCCAAAATTGGGTTAAATATTAAACGTTACTTTGTACCTGTAAAGAATTATTTCACGTAAGCATAAACACAAAAGAAAAATATTGTAACTTTGATAATAAATACCAAATAGTAGTACAATTTTAAATAAAAATACTTTTCAATAAAACAATATTCTTAGATAATTTAAAATATGACCAGAGAGCATTTTATTCCGACTTCAAAATACAACTCGAAATATGATATTAGAGCTGTTGTTGATCATGGTCAGACGAAGAAATGAGAAGCAGATAGTAGCTATCACACTCGTTAATCCCGACCGCTATTCAGAGACAAACTCGTGTAACAAAATCGCAAAATATTCGCTCACACCGCGACACCAACGACCCCCCACTCCTTTGATTTTCCAAAGATTTTGTAAACCCCTGCTTTATTCGCGCGGCCCCGTAACTCCGCAGCCGTCCACCAGGGCGCGCGCCAGTGCTCGTTCTTCCCCAAGGACGTGACTTGGCGCGCGCTGTGTACCCTCTCTGCTCTCTGCTCTCTACTCCTCCCAGCAGCTCTGCTCGCAGCTGCACGTGCTCAACAGCGCGGCCTAGCGCGGGGCATAGTGCCGCGAATTAACAGAAAGTCGGCACGTATCTAGCTGTCGGTGCGATTAGCTAAATAATAAATTAAAAACTTCAGTAGCTTATTAAAGAAGCAGGAACAAACATAATTTTATATTCCCTGCTTTTTATACACTTTTGGAGTTTTATTTATTTACAATTTTCGGATAAATAAAAGGTCATTATCATCAAAATATTATAAAATAAGTTTCAAATTTGACATAAAGAGTTCGAATACAAAACTACAAAAATATCTTCTTATATCTTAAGGATGATAATGGCAATGATATTCAAATGCATACTGTGCACAAAAATATATTACAATTCTAGTTTTATTTTAAAATTCGGCAGTGTTTACAAAACTGTCCAATTAGAGAAGTCACGATTTATTTTTCTGGTTATGTTAAAAAAAACTGTAACGCTTTCCAGATCTAGAAATGCCGCTTCTAGTGATATTTCACATTTACAACAAGAATTACAATTATTTAAAACTACTGTGGAAAAATCAAGCGATATATTTTAGAAATGTATCAATATGTTGAATCCTATCAAGAGCTACAAATATATGTCTGTAGCACTTATTACCAATTTTGTTACTAATTTTTATTTTCACTAAGTTGATTCTCTTAGTAAAAAGACATGAACTTTAAATATTTGAAGCAACATAAACTGTACAAAATGTTAAACCTTTCAGACTATAAATTTATAAAGAATATTACAGAATTCAATTGTCTTAGACTGTTATTATTTTCTATGCTTTGGGCATGGTTGTTTGTTCCATGCTTCTCATGTATTTTTTGTCGCAGTGGGGCTCGCTTTTGCACTCCTCAGACCAGAGAAGCCCGCATGTGTGTTTGTGTCTAGTGTGTGGTCGAAGATGCGTCCCATTGGCACGTAAAGGGCAACCGGCTGTCGGCAGGAAAACGCGCTAGGAAAAAAATGTCATGTAATTGATATTTGACTATAGTTTTGTTTCATACATAATTAGCGAGGCAATAGATTGTGTTTGTTTTCCTCCTGGTCTTTTGGAATTTTACAATTGTAATGTACTTAGTTGCATTTACTCTTCTCTTTCACATTTCTTTAATTGCCTTTGGGAGGGTACTGATCACTCCCTTTTATCTTTTTAAATCTTCAATTTTGCTCTTTAGAACCGAAGTTTTTATAATGAGCCATCTTCAACAGGTAATAACTCGAAAGAGTGAGCGTCAGTTTTATTCATTATAATTGCCTTTCTTCACATTTGGTATATTTCCTCACATTTGGTTAATTGATAAGTTATTCAAAAATGTAATCAAAGATGCCAATTCTTTTACAAAAACTTAAAGATGAGAATTACATGATCGAATTGAAAATTGTTGAAGAAAATTTTGCCTACATATCGAACATATTCTTGCAAAAAAATGATGCCCTGAAAATTGAAACTATAATATAGCTTATTAATATAATATAAACATTATTTATGTGTGGTGTATGTTCTTATTTATTGGTGTAAATATGAACCTTAACTTCACGTACAAAATATCAAATATTATTTGCTTTACTTTTTCAAAATGAAAAAATGGTGCCGCTAGCGCAATACGCTTTCTTCAAATAATGCTTAGCTTTAATACACTTTCTGTGCAATTGCATTTCTCTCACGTTTAAATCCATACAACTTCCGTAAGTTTACAAAGAAGATGTAAGTGTACGGTAAGCCTTCCAACTTTGAGCTCATAAACCTGTGGAAACTTCTTAAGGATTGGGAACTTGTTTCAGGGATTAGTACCCTCCTAGAAGTATTAGCAGAGTGATCGCATTCTCCGAATATTAATAAAACGTTTTGTGAATCATAAAATGTATATTCTCATGCACTTAGACATACAAATATATCCAATTTAATGCAAAATAACACACAAATTCCACTTTCCAAAAATACAATTTTCATTGAAATAATATGTAATGTTTATATTCTTTATTCTACTGAAAGTGTTCGAAAATCGAACATTAAGATATATCACCGATAATTGCTTGTGTCTATAAGAAAACATTTACTTTTCATGAGATCATGAAATGGATTGTTTAAGTCAATGAAAAGGAATAGTAATACGTTCCTATTTAATGAATATTTACCTTTCTTCACAACATAGAATTTAGAGCAGAATGCAGGTCACCACAGAATACTGTGCCTTGGAACATTGGTAATATTTACTCTGAATTTAATTTTAATAGTATAAAGAGAAATTGTTCACCCACGTTTTAAACAATACTATAAAAAATATTGCTAAAAACAACATCCTGCAACATATATACAGAATTTATTAAATTGTATTTATGGAAATAAAATTAATTGTACATCACAATTGATACTCCGTGACAGCAAACTTGGGTTAAACACTTTTTAATAGTTAGAAATTTTTTGAAAATTTTCATGCAAAACGATAAAATCGAAAACATTCGCGAGGGGAATTAGCGTGTCCAAAGACAATTCCGTAACTAGAAGAAACTTTGACATTATAATTCCATCACATATCGCGCGCGCGCGCGCACACACACACACACACACACACACACACACACACACACAAGTATACGTGGTATATGTGACTAATTCAACAATGTCATACATATGACTCCAATACTATATGAATAGACTGGGTCTGTATACTTCCACTCACCAGGGCTTCACAAAATTGGAAACTAGTAAGAACGATTATAATCCTATGAATACTATTTTTTCACATTACTTAATCTTTAAAAGAATTGCGATTATGTTGGAGTTGAAATGTTGGTACCAAAAATTATGAATATAAAGCGCATCGCTTTAAGAAACACTCGTTTTTATGACTTATCTCAGTCAGATAAAGTATTTATCTTTATGTCTGTGAAGTATTTAAGAATCCGTTCGCTTCCATACTTCTATACTTTTGTATTGAAGCTAAGGCAAAACACCTAAAGGTGTTTTCGCCATTTCTGAATGAAACTTTAATGTCGAATAACTCGCAAAACATTCGAAATTGCGCGATGACGCAAAGAAACTGACACATTAAGAATATAAGGGAAAATAAAAATATTATTTGCATTAAGTAAATTTTGTGAAATTTAAGAACTGTTTTGAAATGAGGCAGATAAATATTGTAGGACATTGTTGACAGGGAACAAAATACGCTTGCCGTAGATAGTTACAATGTAACAAGAGCGCATCGATGGAGGAAGATAACAATGAAACAAATGACCCGGTAAGGCTGAATGGAATGTGTAAATAATCAATTTTAGTCAGAAATATGCTGGATTTGGTAGAGGAAGCATCTTTGTCCGTCATGTTGTAAATTGAAATATTTTTGTAATTAGTCCGTAGAGATAGAAAATGGACATGCAGTCCACGTATAATAAGAGAATAGGTAAGTAATTTAAATGCAAATAATCGGAGAAAAGTCTTAATACATTTGAGATAATTAGGTCACGAATAAAAGTAAGAATTTGTATGTTAGAATTGAGTGTGGAAGTAGCAGAGCTTCAGATGGAAATATGGAACAGTCGCTGACGTCTTTGACAACGCCAATATTGCTGTAAGTTCTTCGAAGTACGAGGGAAGTTTCGGCAATAAGTGACAGAAACACATTAATCAAAATATTATAACAGGACCAAATTACGATTAGGGTTAACTTAACAAGAAGATTGAGAAAGAATTGTTCTATTTTTTGTTTGTAGAAATTTGATGGCCGTCAAACATATAGGAATATAAAAAAGAACTATTTAAAAAAGAAACTGAAATAAACTAATTGTAACATCCAACACTTAATATCACGGGAATTTCTTCAATAAAATTTGTAAATTACTTAATTTATCAGTAACAAAAGTGACAAACATTTCCTAACGATAATTAAATTTTTCAACGCCCGAATACTCATATGGGCGGTATTTTCAGGCCCACGAAGGCAAGAGTAGTAGCCCGAAAAGCGTAAGAATGATGACGCTCAGAGATTAAATAAAACGATAGATATCCTGTCCATTAAAGAAGAAAATATTGTAAAACTGTAAATACTACAAAAGTAATTAAAGTTTACTTCAATGGCAGTTCTAATACAAGGCAGAAAAATAGAGTAAATAGTTTAATGTAAATTATTAAAAGAGAAGAAATATTGATTTACTTCAGTGCATTCATTATTTTGTTCGACAACTGACGCGTGACCCCTATTAGCTGACCCCAAGATGTTAGATTCATTGGTTTCGTGGGACCCAGGAGCAGTCGTGAGCCACCACATACTCGCCGCGATATCTGTGTAGGTCGCGATTGCGGACAGAGGCTTAGGGATCTGTTACGCACGAGTTCCATCACCTCACCGACGACCTCCTTCCGAAACATTTTCAAAGCTCTATTTTCCAATTCAAACAAACTTATCTTATTAAAAATGTATGTTACGGTCTTAGTTTGTACACTTCTTTTCACCAGAGTTTCACAAAATAGGTAAGTAATTGTTTTTCTCATCTCTCAGAAGTAGCGGGTGTCTACAAAAATGTCATTAAATAAGAGAACTTGAGAAAGAATATTTACAGTTCATAAACCCAGATATTATGGAGTGTAGAAAGACGATGTACGTGGTTGTCATGGTACGTGATCGTGGTAAAATTATTCTTTACTATTTATGTCTATTTCTTTTTATTTCCTTTTTTAATTCTGCTTTGTATAAACATATTTGTCATGAAGCGCAAATATATTCCATGTTTTTGTTTTGCATTGCGTCTTATAAAATCAATCTATTATTTGGTATGTATAGTAAATACGAGAAATAAATTAATAAGTCTTCGTAAGTTGATCATTCTCGGTTACTGACAGCTCTTTTATTAGAAAAAAATCTTGGTTTATTAAACCTCGAAACCTAAATGTTGAAAGTTGATGTAATTATAGTACTCTTACGTAAACATGATTGAGAGAGTTTGGATTAAATAATTCAATTTTAGTATCAACTAACAATTTGAAATCTTACTAATATATTTGTATACTTTATTGAGTGAATTATTTGCTGTGGTAGAGGAGGTATGAGTTATTATGACTTATGTGAGGCAATAACTAGCAACTGATTTTTCTAAAAAGCTGCCATGGGCCAAGTATCTGGTGTCGTACCGCAACTCCGGAGCGATGAGTAAAAGCCTTAATATTATACGTCGCGGAATTTTTTCAGGACGCAATGCCTGCACACTCTAGTGCGCTTGTTTCTTTGACGGCGCCCCCTTTGACGACACGTGTCGAGGCGCCCACTGGTTCCCGCGCTGTTTACCGAAGGAATCGCTGTGAATACGCCCGCGGGCGGTGGCGTGTGCAGCACCACCTCCGGGCGGTCGAGGCAGGCAGGGGACGGGGCGGGAAGGGTGGGGAGGAGGAACAGGTTGGGAATGAGCAGGGCAGGAAAGGCCGGTGGTATTGATGGGACGAGGTTCAAGGGGGGTGGGAAGGTGGCAGGGTTGAGAGGAAAGGGGAATAACAGGAAGGCTGGGTGGGAACGGGTAGCTGGAGAATAGCGGGAGACGGGCAGGGATGGCGGCGGGAAAGAGTGAAACGGGATGTGGAAGAAGCTTGAACGGATTGGTAAGCAGGAACTAGGAGGAAGGGGGAGGGGCGTGGGCCAAAAGGGGCAATGGAATGGTGGGTGGAAGGGGTTGTGGTGGGAATGGCGAAGGGTGAGAGATGGCGGATGGGAAGGGGGAAGGGTTAGTGGGGGAAGGGTAGAGCGGTGAAACGGCGAGCGGGCCGGGCAGGGAGCGGGGTGGGAAGGCGGTATGGATGGGAAAGAGATGAACGGATCAGGGCGGGAGAGGGTGTTGCGAGAAGGGTTCGGGGCGAATTAGGCGTTGTGGCTGAGAAGCCCTGCCCGAGAGCGGAAAAGGGTAGCTGGATCGTGCGGGACCGCGGCGGGACGGTGGCGTCGGCGGTCGGTAGGGCGCGGAGTGGGATGGAGAACGCGTGGAGGGGGGGCGTGCCGGGCGCGGAGCGGGCTGGAGGGGGGGGGGCAGAAGCGGGGCGTCCAGCGGGGCCGGGCCGGGCCGGGACGAGACAAGACGAGGCGGTGCCGTAGGGCGGACACGGGCGCGCGTCAGCGACCCTTTAACGCGGCCCGGGGGCGTGCTAGGACGGCGCACGGCCGCCTGGAGGGCCTGCGCCGAGGGGACGGCGCGCCGCCCGAGGACGGGCGAGGACGCGCTCACGACGCCCGAACGCCGTCGGCGACCGCGCGGTGTCGCAGCCGCCCCGGGAGACTCGTGGACGAGACGACGGATTTTGGGGCCGCGTGATGGAGAGGTGGGTGGGTGGAGAAAGATTGAGTTGTTGTGGCGGTTCCACTAGGAATGGTTGAGTTTGCCAATTGAGGTTCATGGTTTGGGCGGTCCAATATTTAAACGGCAAAATAATTAGTTTAGGTTAGGAGTCTTCAACGCTTTACACCTTGAGGAACCCTCGAGCTCATGGGTTTCTTGAAGGAACCTCATGTTTAAGCGGTAGATCAAATACTTTATCAACGTTTTTTTCTACTCAAATTTGCAAAATTATTTAAATAGTCCATGTGTTAAAAAGTGTGATTGTCGCATAATGTTAATAATTTAAATCTAAACTAACTCGACAATAAAATCTTCATTACATTTGTGAACAATCACAGTACAAATTTACTAAAAATGATAGTTTAATTTTTTTTACATATTCTGATACACGTTTCGCGTAATGTCGTTTTACTCAGAACCAGGTAAATAATAAATTAATTTGTCTGAAAATGAAAAAATGAAAAATATAAAAATCCCTACTTTCGTATATTTTGGTTTTATCTTTACCATTTTTTAATTGTTTGATCAACCTCACATATTTGTACAATGAACTCTCTTTTTATTTTCTATTTATATTAATATTGTAATGTTTAATTCAATATATTAATCTAAAATGTTAATAAGACATTTCACTACGCCGTTCCTAAATAAAAAGAGCCTTTGCATAGATGATTTTTATTTTACGTGTTTTTGCAGAACAAATAATGATCACTTGCGAAACACATGTGAACATTCCAGGGAACCCTAGATTTCCCCGGAACCCAGGTTGAAGGCACCTGTTTTAGGTCAAGTTGTTGATAGGATACGAATTCTTGAGTCATCAGTTATATTTGTCTTAGTGGTTTCAGACAATTAATTTTATACGGATACCGAATCAATAGAACAGTGGAAGTGATGTTCACGCCCAATCTCTTCTCGCCTGTTCTGTTCACGCCCACTCCCTTTTTTTTACTATTCTCGTAAAGTCCCTATTTACTAAAAAATATTTTGGGCACTAGCATGCAAAAGTATTCAACAGCAGGATTTGATGTACGGTAGTTACGTAAAGATGCGAAGTAGCAGATAGATCATTTGACGAGCACGAGGCGTTGCCCGCGTGTTGCAGAGCGCACCCCGTCGGCGCCTGAGTTCCCCGTGCTGGTGCTGGTGCTGGCCGAGTCGCTCGAGTGGAGCGCCGGCGCCGCCTACGACGGTTGCGCCCTCGCTTCCTACGGCAACGTCCTCGTCATCACCTTCAACTTCCGGCTCGGCGTGCTCGGTGAGTGCGATGGCCTTATTGCTGGTTCGTTGATTTGAATTGTTGAATGACTGATTGATAAGTGGAATTGCTTTCTTGTTGAATAGTTGGTAAGCGCAATTGCCTCATTGTTGAATTGTTGATTGATTCGTAAGTGGAACTGTTTTATTGCTGAAGAACTAATTGAATGGTAAATTATATGGTTTTATTGTTTATTGATTGATAAGTGGAATTTATTTACTTGCTTATTGATTGATTGACTGGTTAATTGATTGATTGACTGATGGGTTAATTGATGTTTGTACGGGCACGACAATTGCAGCGATCATTAGCATCGCTACTCTAGTGAATTGTTTCTTTCCGAGAGGTAGTGAGGTTTCTTTCTCATCGGATGGTGAAATCCGAGGCCGACCAACACGCCGGCTTGAGAAAGATTTCCTCGTCGAGGTATCTTCCCCCACCGAAGCGGCACCTCATCCGGGACAAGCTCTAAATTCCGTACTGGTTTCTCGATATTGGTGGTGGTTTCGATGGCTCATCGTAAGCTACGTAATTTATGTTAATCGTTAATTAAATATCGATGGTGTGTAACCATTTCACTTAACTTGTATTATTTGTTTCAAAAACTTTAAAAGATATTTTATTTTTTCAATTGCTATTAGCTAGGCTGGTAGGCCAGTACACAGTACTGGGATTTCAGTAGTTTAGGCTCCCGCCGCCACAATGATGACATAACCCCCGAAAAGATGCCAATGGCCGAGGAAAGGCAATAATTGAACGGCCACATTTAGACTTTTTGAATCGGAGTTCTCGAGAACGTAATTACGCCTTTTGCCTGGAATGTTACAAATATTCCAGAAAATACATAAAGCATTCGGCCAAAAAATCGCTAGAAATAAAAAGAAAATCACCGATATGTTTCCATTAGCAGCATCACCCATCTCTTGATTGATTGTTTGATCGATTAGAGTTTCTGGGCGCCGTAACTGCTATTGATATTAGTCCGGTAAGTGTGGGACATGGTTTAATCGCGAAAGTTTGCTTCCCTCCCTGGATGGCGGGGTGAGGCTCCGATATTCACGCCGACTTGCTGGGGGTTTTCCCAAACAGAAATCTGCCAAGATGAACATCACCCCAGCCAGGACATACTCTAAGCTCTCGACTAGTCATCTAAGCGTGTAAGGCATCTAATCGTGATAATGAAGTGCTAGAATTTGGAAGTGTGTGTAAGTAATGGATGAGGCTGGAACAAGGAAGAGACTTGCCTGATTGATAAATTGCCTGATTTATATTTGTGTCCCGCAGTGCCAATTTCTTTTCTTAAGTTTCTCACTCGGTTTTCCTGTTATTTTTATTTCTTCTGTCTTATGTATTTTATATTTTCTGTTACCTTGCTCTCCTTACTTTTTGACTTATTTTGGATTTTTATCTTACCTTTACTTGATTAAGTTGCAACATATGACATTTTCTTTTGATGAACTTTAATGGCTCATAATTGTGTTGTATTAGGAAGATTTCTTGCAATAATATCGCCCGCATAAGAAAAGGTGCATCAGAGAATCCATTAGTTCAGTAAGATAATATGTACACAGTTACAAAGTACTTCAAAAACAAGTAAATTGTAAGTGGTATTGTGTTTGCGATGAGTTCAATCAAAATATACCCGTTTTCCCATCTGCGAAAGTTCATATACACCTAAAAATAACATCTGTAATGAAAATTCCTTATGATTACAGAATAATTGATATTTATATTATTCAAAATATGTTCAAGTATTTGTGTTTATTTAAAAAACAATTAGAGAATGATTAAAAACTAATAATTTTTCGGGGGCTCCCGTAAGTCTCCATTGTGTAGTAGAGCCCATTTTATAATCGGAGCTTTATCTTTCCGATACCGAAAAGATTTGAAATGAGGAAAGAAACAAAACATGTTGCATGTATTATATTGTTAGATAATGGAACATTAACCTGTAGATCAAACACACACTTCTCAATATATATTATTCGAACGATATACTTGCTCTGTGAACGTAAATAAACGCAATGTGCATGAGAACATAACGTTCCCTCGTATGAGTTTTATAGCAACACTTTGTGCCTTTGAAGATGAGAGAGTTAACTTTCAGTCGGTCGAGAATCTTGTAGTCGCAGTAAACGAATTTTCCGGCTTTATTTTCCAACTCTGAAAACAAAGATGCGAGAAGGGGAAACAACTTGGAAAAATTATGGAGAACATTTTTCAATTTAGTTTCGCAACATTAAATAATGTGTTTACGAGGGCATTGCCAACGTGGAATCCCAGCACAATTAGATTGAAAGAAGGCCGATGACCTTTAGAAATTGAAGCATTGTTCTCCGGAGTTGGGTAAAGGTAATTCAATACAATCAAGCCTCATTTGCAAGGTATATAGAGAAACAGGACGTCCATTGATGCCAGATGAAAGTGAAAGAAAATTTCACTACGTAAAGAAAGATTCGGGAGATCGTGTAGCGGATGGTGGGGGGGGGCGAAAAACGAGGCGAGGGACGGAAGAGGTGGGTTGGGGAGAAGTCGGTGCGGAACAATAAAGGTGGTGCTGGGTGAGAGTGGTGCTTGTAGGGGCAGGCGGGCACCGAATACATCCGACGGTCAACTTTTCTTAAGATTCTGCCATGTTCCCCTGTGCTCGAGAGTTCCTCTGGGCTGTTGCGAGAACTTCTATTTGTGCAACTTATGAATAGGAACTTAATAAAAAAATATTTCATCCGAAATACACAATGCAGTCGTGCCAAGCCTTCGTATGAAATGAAACGCGAAAGGAAATCAGAAGAGAAGCGAGGTGAAGAAAAAACCGGCCGCGGGATGCAGTCGGGCGAGTCTTATAGGGGCAGATAGGACGAGAATGTTCTGACAGGGACAGGGGCGGGGAAAGGGTTGGATGCTGGACGTGTGCTATTTTTTCATGTCTTCATTTCCTAAATCCTATGACCAATATGATTGTATCAAATGCCTCTCCGCATGTGTGTCACCAATCTAAATCACCATACCAACAACATTATGTTCAGAACTTCTTCGCCTAAGCAACGTCACCAGATTGGTGGTAACTAATGATTTGAATATCGGCGAGGGCTCGTCGTTAATTGGACGTCAGCCAACTGATCTCATGGTGACTTCCACTGCCTCTGCATCCAAGCCGCTAACGTGACGCTTGCAACCTTCAATTTTGCCTCAGCACCAGGTCTGGGCCGACCAACTTCTTCTCCGCTGCCTCTTCTTAAGCCTCGCCTCCACGCAATCACCGCCGCCACGCCCTCTTCCTCCCCACGGCCACCGCCAGGAAAGAAACGCGAACGGAGAAAAAGTTCCGCGCGGGAACAAGAGCTTGGCTTCCGGCGCTTGCGCTTACAGCGGCCTCCAACCCCTTCCACACTCTTGGCCTTAACCTGGCTCCCCTCCCCTGCGCCGGCCGCAGCATCGCAACGCACGGCTACGCTTCGTTCTTCTCTGCAACGCAGCCCTTTTCCCGCTCGGTTCCGCCCCGCTCCGTTCTTTCCCCGCTCCGCCTCCGCCACCGCTCCGCTCCCTCTTCGATCGCTCCTCGCGCGCACTCCGCTCCCTCTCTGATCACTCTCCGACCCTTCTCCGAACACTGTCCGACCCTTTTTCGGCCCCTGCTCAACCTCTCTCCGACCCTCTCCGACCCTCTCCGACCCTCTCCGACCCTCTCCGACCCTCTCCGACCCTCACCGACCCTCTTCGACCCTCTCCGACCCCTCTCCGACCTCTCTCTGACCCGTTTCTCAGCTCTACCCCCGCCCTGTCACACTCCGCCCCAGTCACCCCTTCATGGATATCCCCGCCATACCAAACATCCCACCCACTCCTACCGCGCTCCGTTCAGTCTCACTCATGCCCCGCCAGTCTGTTCTCACCCAATCCCATAACATGTCACCTAATCGACCCAAGTTCGATTTTCTTCGAACTGCTTCGCACCGGCCAACTCCGCCCGGCAATGCATTGTTCTGCCTATCTCAATTTTTTTCGCCCTCCTGCGCGCCCAATTCTCTCCATCTCGCTTATCCCCTTCCCCTCCAAATCCTCCTTGCCCAAACACGTCCCACCCACCAAAGTTCGATCTTTTCCCCGACATTCCGCTCTGCTCCTTAGTTCTCTACCTGGCATCAACACGCCCCTACCTCCCCCGCCTTCACAACCTGCCCTCGCCTCCTACCGCCGTCCTAGCCCGACCTTCCGCCACGCTGGAACCCTCGCCGCGTTTCGCGACCCTCTCCCTCCATCCCACCCTCTCACTCTCAGTTTCTCCCTCCCTTCTTCCTGGAAGCCGCAGGCGGAATCGCTCCTACTCTCTTCTCGCCTCTGGCTGCGTTGAAAATAAGCGAGTGGCTCCGTTTAAAAAAACAAAACGCACCCCAGGTGGGATTTGACCAAAAACCCCGATTAAGCCCGATAAACCCCAAGCAAACGTCGTGAGGGGTGAAACTTTTTCATTTACATTTTTTCGTGGAAACGTGTTCGTTGTATCTTTTTTTTCAGCATATAAAAAGAAGCAAAGAGTATTGTTAGTTATTTACAGCTGCGACGACTAGTTGATTTTAACAGAAATCTGTGAACGCGTTTTGTTCTGCGGGAATTTTGGAGGCAATTTAGTTTGTGGCGATATCGTCGAGGGGATTAAATACGTTTTTTCGTACATGTAGGAGAACTTGTTGGAACCCAACGAGGGCGCTGCAAGGTCTCTTGTGGAAAATACGCGATTCTCTAGTCACAATGGGTGAATAAAAAACGACAAAAAATGTGAAATTACTAATGTGAAAGCGAGTGTGCGTGATTCTGTAAAATCACGTCGTTTGTGTATGTGTGTGGCTGCGGATGTGAACGAGCTTACTGTTTCTGAGTTTTCAACTTTTCATGATGTTCATATGTTTTCTTATTCAGTGTCAAGTTGTATTAATCATAGAAATTGGTTACCTTCTGAGACAAAATATATTCTGTGATTTTAGGTATAATGGAAGCAATAAAAATAATAAATGGTTCTGTTTGTTACAAAAAAATTATTTGTATTCCAAACTCAACATTACTTTGAATTTTGATGAAATAAATTGAACTAAACGAGGATGCTTTAATTTATACTTGTATTTTAATTGACGATTCTAGTTCAAATGTACGAATCAAATAAGTAAAAATTAGATTTTAGTAGTAAGAAAATACATATCACATTCGAAAACTTGACATTCATATCACGTCGTTATCACAAAACTAATTTCTATATACACTTAGTTTCTAGTTTGTGTGTATTTGTTAAGTGAGCACCAATACATGATTCTCTCAAACACAAATAAAAAGAATCAAAAGGTACAAATATACATTTCCAAATTACGACGAACGACAACGAACATTTATGAAACCCTTGAAATGTAATTAAAAACCTTTCATTCTTTTAATACAGTGCGTCATGCATTTTTTGTTACATTTGTGTGCCTACTCGACACAAACAAAGAAAAAACTTTGATAAAAACAGACTTGCATTGCATGTCTAGTCCTGAGCTTTGACAGAACTACCAGAGCGTATTCTTATTTCAGTCAGTATCTACGTAATATATTACGCGCTGTATTTATGCAAGTGAGAAAGCTTCATTAAAATGTAGGTAAAATATTTGTAATAATTATCATTAAAAATTTGTATTATCATTACCTATTATGAAGTGACTATCTAAGAATTTGAAATGGCCAAGTAGAAATTGAAGTGACTTTCCAAATAAAAATTGTAAAATTAATTACTTCCTAAATAGCTTTTGTGTTTACTCGTACAAATATGTAATTCGCATCTTATTTAGAAATTTCTGATATAAATTTATATGTATACAACTATTAAAATATTAATAGGTTTCAATTCTATTTTCAATTTTTTTATGAAACTTCTCTTCTTAATTCCTTGATTAAACTTATTTTTTGACAGATCAAACGACGCTTAAAACAATTGCGGGAGTCTCATTGTCGTTGAAATTCCTGATTTCTCAAAATATTACAAAACTTCAACTTTTTTGGTGAATTCCTACAATACCAATGTTGAAGATAAATATTAACTCTTTAATAAATATGTTTTTCAAAGATCTTCAATAATAAGACATGTTCAATTTTTCCGAATTTAGTCTACTTTTCATGTAATTTTGGGTGAAATTTAAGCAATTTTTAAGAAAGATTTTCTCAAAAACAGTTCTAAGGTTTTCTTGACATTTTCGTCTCCTAGGTATTAAAAGTCATTAAATACGGCGATTCCCGGTGAACACAGTATATTTTTCAAAGTTGCAAAGAAGGTAACATAGGGAAATTACATATTTGCTTCAAAAAGCTGTTCTAAAAAAGAGATCGTTAAAACTGCCCACTCAAAAAATAGACAAAAAATTACGTTTTTTTACTACTTTCAATATCCTCATTGTGCAAATGAACTTGAACAAAATATTTTATGTTGCACGAAGTTTTAAAAATTGAATCACTGAGGCAGTGTGTTCCCCAAGACTAGAAAGAGACTGTAAAATAACTTCACATGTTTGCAGAGAAAAACTTATTTTCATTATGGCGCTCAAACGCCAGAGGCGAAATTTACAGACTGACTGCCAGGATTGCTTTGAATGTAGGATTGACAACACTTCGAAATTATTCCGCACTTCACTAAATAAACCCGCTCTTAGTGATTTATTCATAATGTGCAGTTGGCTACAGTAAGCAAAGACGTAAACGAGACTATTTTTTTAAATATTATTTTAATTCATTTTTGTATTAATTATATAATTATTTTTAAACATTGTTAAATATCATATTACATTTTCAAATGAATTCCTTGCACACATCAGCAATGTTGTTCAGCTTTCTTAAGTAATCAGAAAAATTTTCTGTTTAATATTTCTTTACTATCCCGTATAAACTAGAAGTAGAGAATATGTACAAACTTTCGTGATAGACTCATGTACTACGATTATGTGAAATACAAAATAACCAGAAATCCTATTAAAAAATATAAGAGTTGTATTACAATAATTTATCTTTGACCCCGGTAAAGAAGGTCATAAGTCACGAATGCTTAAATTTTACAGGAAAGGCAAAAAAAAAAAAAACGTTCAGCTGATGCTGTAAATCAGGTATTATGATTTTAAACAAACCTATACACAAATAATTTAGTTTGAATATCATTAATCCCTGATTTATTTCAGTTAAAATATGTTTTTTGATCTCTTGTAAAATTTAAGCATTAACAACTTATCAGCTGATTTACCGGGCTGATAGTTATGTTTAATATTATTGGGGATACCAGAAAAGTTTCGTTCTCTAAACTGACAGTTGAGTAGAAAACAGTGCTCTCAATTGATCAACAGTGCTGAAGTAAAACATTGCACAAGAAAACGTCTTCTCATATCTCGAGAAACCAAGCGTGGAATAAAAGCCTCAACAGTGTAGTTAAAAACGTGTCGACAGAAAGAACCCTTCAACTGCAATGATGTTACAGCTTTCACCAGATCGGTTGCGGTTGAATTCCCGCCTCCAAAGTTGGTGGCATTTCAAAACGTCAAGGAAGTATCCATACCAAAGTTTTAATTCTTCCAAAGATATGCGCTCAAAAGGGCGGAGGCGTCGGCAGCCCCTCCATTCCCAGGCGTGGTGCGTTCGACCCGCGCCCTAGCGGCACGGACGGGCGACTTGGCGCCAGTTATGGCACGGGAGATTAAGCAGTTCGCGGGGCCGTCGCTCGGCGCGCTAGGGGCGGGGGCGGAGGGAGGCGGCGAGCGGAAGGAAAGAGCTGGCGGAGGAGGAGCGGTCGCGAGGAAAGGGAAGCGGAAGAGGGAGGAGCGAAGGAGAAACTTCGAAGAAGTGCCGCGGAACGGGCGGATGTAGAGGGCGAGAAATGATTAAGTGGTAAAGGGGAAATTGTTAAGATGGAAACAAGAGACGGAAAGAAAGGCTTGTTTTGGCGGAATCGTGCAAGTTTTGAGGACACGCTTGGGAAGAAAAATATAGACTGCGAAACAAGAGAAAAACTTGTAGGATAGAAAATGAGATAACGACGCGGATTAAAACAAAATATAAGTTTTGAAGACTGAAATAACTCGTTGAAAAACATATTATAAGGCTTGGGTTTTTATGTAAATGTGAAGAATGGAATAACAAGGCCGCAATGTGACTATTAACAATTATGAAGTGAGGAGGAAAATAAATCTCCTATTGTATTCATAAAGATACGTGAGGTTGGCTGTTGGTTGAGTCGGCTGTTGGCTGAGGAAAGCAACATAAAGAGTAAAGTGAAACGGAGCAAGGGACATGCCTGAAAAAGACCGCAATCAGGCGAAAATGAGAACGCAGCCCTGACGCCGGAGCGCGCGAAGGGCGCGCGTCAAGGGCGAGGAGGACGCGCTGGGCGGGCGCGTGCTGAGGCGCGGCGAAGCGACGGGAAGTGGCGGCAAGTGGCCGGGGGGAGGGCGGCGGCTCGTGGTGGAAACCCACGCTGATTAGCGTCCTACTTACCGGCGGCGACGGCGGGGCCGCGGTGGGGACCCTGAGAAGTTGGGGGGAAGTTTCAGCCGCTCTATGTGCGGGAGGCGAGCGGGCAGGGTAGCGGGTGAGAGAGAAGGGGGCGGGTGGGGCGGGAACGGGCGAAGGGATTTGCTACGGCGCGATTCAGCACCTGGACCCCCCAACTTTCCCCCGAAACCTCACGCCCATGCCGCTGCCCTCTTCCCTGCCTCCCTTTGGTCCCCCCGCCGCTCCATCCTCTCTCCACCGCCCCGCTTCCCCGCCCCCCTGCCTTGCTGTACCGCCGCCGCACCACCGTCGCCCCGCCTCCCCACCTCCCCCGGCCCCGCCGCCCTTCCTCTCCACGCCGTTCCCTTCTCACCCCGCGCCCCCGCCCCGCCCTCCCGCCCCCCGCCCCCGCCCCCGCGCCCCGCGCCCTCTCCTCTCCCCCGCCGTCGTGCGTCGGAACCGCCGCCATCCAGACGCCGCCGCCGCGTTCCGTTCATTAGCACGGCACTAGTCAGCCGGGCGTTCACTTGCAGCGCGATTTTCAGGGGGAATCGTGAGCGCTCCAGC
This sequence comes from Gryllus bimaculatus, assembly GCA_017312745.1. NCBI lineage: Eukaryota > Metazoa > Arthropoda > Insecta > Orthoptera > Gryllidae > Gryllus > Gryllus bimaculatus. The sequence goes on along the minus strand of BOPP01000002.1, from coordinate 5,176,014 downwards.
CCCCCCCCCGGAGACCGTTCTCGAGGACGAGGGCCGGTGCGATTGTTCCGCGCCGATTGATCGTCGGAGCGGGTGCGCTCAGAAATGAGGAGCGGAGGGCGAACTGAAGACCAAGTACCCGATCTCCGATGTAGAAAGTAGTCTCAGAATAACGCGAAGGCAAGTTTTTTGTGGCAGTTTACTTAACGTGAATGTTATAACGAATCAATGTAATAATGAATTGATTATATTTGTATTACATTAAATATGAGTAAGTAAAATAACTCTATTCACAATATGATATAGATTTTTTAAAATCCAATATATATTTGAAAAAATGTTTTTTGTTGGTTCGAACTTAATACGCTGTCCTACCGTTCATTTGATTGCGAAATAACTTTGTCAACTTATTGCTTCGTCATGTGAAAAAAATATAGGCATAGAACTATGTGAATGTCTTTAGGCTTACATAGACGTGCGTTGATAATTACTTTATTCTTACTCAAGCGCCAGCGAACAGTACATTCTACGCCAGTGCGCTCTTACACAATGGACCGTACCCTAAAGTATGAGATTTACGAGCTTCTTCTTTGCATATTCTGCCCTTGCGACTATGAAATTATACTAGGAGAGATACAGAGAGAGAAACAAACGGAGACAGAGAAGGAAAGAGAGACAGGGATAGACACAGAGAGACAGAGAAAGAGATAGGGAAAGAGACGGAGACAGAGAGGGACAGTGAGAGAGACGAAGAGAGAAAGGAGAAGGAAGGAGAAAGAGAGAGGTGGAGGGCAGGACAACGTCTGTCGAATTCCGCCCATGATAAAACCTGCGACCAAACTTTGAGTATTTCCACAAGATCTGGAATGCAACTATTAAGTTATTAAATAATTAATAATAATTATAATTGTATATTAATGATAATGATATATTTTATTATATATTATTTATAATAATAATTAATCGATGAATTTATGATATTATCAATATGGTAAAATGGATGCAAATATGATTAATGGTACGAGTAAAATGAACAAAGTTAAAGAATGAGTTTTATGATTTTTAATATTGTTATTTACTTTAAAACGTCATGTAGGAAGTAATTCACGTGCTTAAATTGAGCATGCCTTAATTAATCGAATAAAAAATGTATTTAATTTTTCACATAGAGTAAATGCAAATTAAAATTGGTACACTTTAATTAAATACCAAACACTAAATGAAAGTTACATTTGAAACAAGACCTGCCTGTCTTGTAATTTGATTTTTCTTCTTTATTGTTCCTTTGGTTGTGTTGTCCTACTTTTTCATGTACCCGAAACTCCTTTCTCTAAAAATTTTAAACTATTGAATACTTTAAAGATATGTATTCAATGAGAAACGGAACGACAAATTAAATTGTATCTATTAAATAAACGCCAACTCCGTGATCTCGTAGTCACAACGCTAACATGACAATTATCAACAAGAAGTTGAACTTCTATATTGAATTTGATTACAGAAGTTCCCGAAGAGATGAGAGATGAAAATGTTCCAGGATACATTTTCATTAGTAAAACATACCGCCAAAGTCACGTAAAACTAGCCTTTAGTTATGAACGGAGATACATTCTTAAAAATTTACTATCATAACATGTAATATAATTGCATTTATTAGAAACTGGATGAATATATATCTTGAACATAATGTCTTTAGTTTTGAGTGCTTTTGGAGACTTAGATCTTTCTTTAGAGCTCCCTGCCCCGCCTTTCATGACCACGCCTTGCAGAATGCAACAAAACTTCTTCTTTATGACTAGCGTAGTGCTCTCATTACTTACATAAGAGCTACAGAAATTCTAGGGATCCATTAAAGGGCCTCTACGTCTCAATGTACTTTCTCTGGAACCAAGCAATAACGAGGCAGATGCATTAGTACATTATAACAACTTTCTGTGACACAGCATTCACATCCCAAAATCACGAGCTCTGTCCCACCCAGCCATCATCTGTTTGGGATAAGAACACGACTCTGGTATGATGTCCTCTTTACCTAAAAAACGTGCGTATTTCATCTATTTCACTGCTTTTAACACCCTTCTTTGTAATTGTCTCTCCCCAACTATCTCATTTTTTTCTCTTTTTCTGCCTCTCATCTTTCTGGCTCTACATCTCTCCCTCTGTCTTTATTGATTGATTGTTTCCGATTCCAGACACGTCAACTAACAAAGACCATTAGTCCCGTTAGTGTAGCGTATGTTTGCGCCCAGAGGGCAATTTTGACCCGCTTGATGACGAGATTCGGAGCTGACCTATCGTCGGCTAGCGGTATTTCCCCTAACCAGGTATCTTTCCAACGCGGCCCCGCCCCATATGGGACAAACTCTAAGCTCCAGACCGGTCTTTTTACCAGTGAAACAATACGTCAGTATTTTAACATTTGTACTATTTCGATGCGAATGTAATGTTTCAAACGTAATGTATATCTTAAGAAGAAACATGATTTAAAATAGCCACTAAACAAATCAACACAGCTAATGTTAGGGTTGTTTTCTATGAATAGAAGAGCGTAGGACAGATTGATATTAGCATTTAAATTTATATTTCTTTAGTGACAGATATTTACTCTGCAAAGGAGTATTATCTGCAAAGAAGATAAAACAATGCTTTAATTAATGTTATACCGTTAAAATGTTTAAATTACTTCTTAATTCTGCGTAATTATAACTTCAAATTATTATGAACCTCCATTGCTAATATATTTGTGCAGTATATGACCCATTGTGTTTCCACAGTCCTCGAAACGCTTCTCCATGGCAATGCGGGAAGACAAATTATGAATGAGCCACTAGGTGTCCTTTCGCATCAGACAGAAGTGAAACCGTGAATTTCATTCCCCTAAGTGCAACATCGCAGTGAACAGAATCACTTCTACTTCTTCACCATCTGTCTGACCTACCTGCGCCATTATGACCTCCACCTCTGCCGTCGCTTCATTGTAACTTTCCTTTCCCAAAAATACTGCCGGCCTTCATCTCTACCTCCCCTTTTCATTCCACGTCCACCCGCTGTACCCGCCACCCGGAATCATTATCACCCGCCGGCTGCTGTCGCAATACGCCTCGCCGTTCCCGTTCACAGCAACGCCCCCGCCGCCCGCCCCGGCCGCCCTGGCGCCCCCACGCGAGCCAAACGCGGGCCGGGGGCTGGCACATCCCGGCAGGGGGTCGGGTACCCCAGTGTCCTCCCACACCGTGGGCACCCCCTGCGTCTGCCGGCCTCTCTCGGCGCCGTGTCCTCGCCGCCTGTTCCCCCATCCTCGCACGGAAGGGGTGCTGTGGTGGCTGGGGAGGCAGTGCCCGAGGTTGGCGGGGGTGGCAGGGGTTGTAGTGGATAGTGGCGGGGCAACGTTAAAGGTAGCCGGTGGGATGGCAGGCCGGCCCGTGCCCGCGGTACCGTCAAACCAATGTTGGAGGCCGGCGGTTGCAATGGTCGGCAAGAAGATGTGGAAGTAGCAGCGGTGGCGCGGAGCGGCGGCGGTGGTAGCGCAGTACGATGGCGGCGGTGGGAGGAACGGTAGCGGTTGAGGGTGGTAGAAAGAAAGCGTGGCCGGTCCTGGCGGCCAGTGATACAGAAAGGGGGTGAGGTGGCGGCGGTGGTAGCGATTGACGGCGGTTGATGGAGGTGGTGGCGGTGGCCGCGGGTGGGGGGCGTGAGGAAGCGTTGTATGGCGGCAAATGCATTGGAAAGTGGGTGATGGAGGGCGGTTGGGGCGGTGCGGGACTGGCCTGCTGCCGGGTGGTGCTGGTGGCGGTAGTGTCGACGTCAGCAGGCAGCGGTTGCGGTGCTTAAGCAGGGGGGTGATAGCAGAAGGACGGTGGCGGTGGCGGTTGGCGGGTGGCAGTGGCGGTGGCGGTGGCCGGTGGCGGTGGCGGTGGGCGGTTGGCGCTGCGTAGGCGCCCCGCCCGGCCAGAGAGCGGCTATTGTTTGCCGGCGGCGACAATGGCTCTCGGCGTCGTAACACGCTCGGTCATCTATAAAAGATAAATTAAAGCGCCCGGTACACGCGAGTGCGGTGCGGACGCGTTCGCGGCTGGCGGGCACGGGGCGGGCGCAGGGACGGGGTGGGAGCGAGCGAGCGGATAGAGGGCGTGGGCAACGTTGTGAGGGCGGTGCCCGGGGGCGCTAGCGAGGAAGGCCGTGGGGGCGGTACAGGAGGAAATAGAGACACAGAAGGGTAGTGCAGAGCAGTAGATAAAGAACAGCAGTGGCATCAGCTTGGCTATTAGTGCCGAATCAGAAGGGTGGATGAGACTGAAAGAATAGATTAGCTGCTGACCGAAGAGAGCAAGTGAGAGTAACAGATACGAGGAGATGGCGGAAGGGAGAGTGACAAGTTGGAAAGGAAGTGGTGCTTGGCCGCAGAGACGGCAGTGTAAGCGGAGGTACCGAGAGCGATGTTAAAACTGTTTGTGACTGGGTGACGGGGGTGATTGCGCTAGATTGCGCAGACTGGAAAGCCGTGGTGGCTGCAGAGGTTGGGTCGGAAATAAATTAACAGTATACATAACAGTTCATATAATAGTAGTACAGGTATTTTCAGGCAACGACAAAAACCGGGGGGGGGAGGGATTGAGAGAATAACAGTATGAACGGGTAGAGAGGCTGGGAGGATGAGCAGTGGTGCGTTCGAGAGGCGTGGAATTGACATTAAGGTCGATGTGGAAGGGTGATGGAAGCAGGGTCAACGAGAAAGATGGGGGCGACAAGGACAGCGGAAATGGCGGGGACAATAAATGATTACTAGTGATTCATCAACACATCAACTGCTGAGGTCATTAGCCTCGTAAGTGCAAGATTTTTTCTAGGATCGTGCGAATGATTTTGTACCCCAGGTTAGCTCGATTCGGCACCGATCTAGCTATCTGACAGAACTTGACCTTGTCATCTGGCTAGTCTCGAATCACGCAGGACCTCCCGGTCAGAAACTGCACTGCAGTGAGATCAGTTGACAACGTGAGCCACCTCTCCCGGGGGCAGTGAACAACGAAAGGCGGTGTGGGCGGCAAGCGCTGGCGGAAAGCAACGGAGCGGCGTTTCTGGCGACTGGCAGGCGGGAGCACTGATGCAGCAGGGAGGTCGAGGCGGCAGAGGGCTGGAAGGGCTGGGTGTGCCGGGAGGGCTCGCTGGTTGTTTGTCGCTAGAGGGTTCGCCCTTGACCCAGCTTCACCCTTCCCGCCTCGCCTCGCCGCGCCCCTGGCCCTGTGCGTTCGTTGCGGAGGGGCCGTGGCAGTGGGAGGGAGGAACCCCTTTTGGCTTTGGTCCCGCGATCCACGGAGCATCCGAGGTTTTATTCAACTTGTGTGTGTCAGTCACATGAGACAAATCTGGTTGGTAGTATGGTAAACTACAACTTATATTGTATTACTACTTATTTCAATTTAAATTTTCAAAATTTTGTTTGTAAAATTAACATTATTATATTTATTTTCATACCTCTCTAATATTTTTCTCTTGTGAAGAACATGATGGGATAGATCGCTTTCGATTGAAATAATTTTGTGATACCTCATACACTTGAGTCAGACACTTCGATATACTAGGGTATGAACACGGAATATGAAAACAAAGTAAATATGGAATATGATGATATAGTAAGTCAAGCACCTGAACATATATTATTGCTGCCTCCACAAATTAATTTTTATGCGTATGTTTTGTTCTATATGAAATAATCGCATTTTTAATTGACTTATGTTTTATTCATTAGAAATTAAATATTCTACATTTAATAAATTTGATATAATTGATGTAGTGAGTATTGGCTCTATAGCTCGTCATTCGATGCACGTTATTTTCTAATGCATTTAACTAGTAACTCGTGTTTTGTAAACATTTAAAATTATCATAAAACCTAACAGTGAATAGTATTTTTACATTTCAATTATTTTATCATTTCACGTAATCAAATTACATTCAATTTTGCTCATTTATTTTGCGGTACTATTTGTTTGTGATTTAAACAATTTAATATGATTTATAAATTGTTTTGGATTCCAAACACTTTTCTGAACGACTATTAATTACATTTAAACGAAAAATTAATACATCAACCATTACAAATATATGATCGGTTCAAAATTTTTGAGAAATATAAAATGATAGGAATTGGAACAGCACCAATTATTAAGAACGCATTTTAAAATTCAGATTTGTAAAAGTGTTCTGATACAGAATTATCAATAATTTATGGGAAATTGTTTCTCCAACACATTCGTATATTATTAAAATGATTCTCTAATTAACAAAACTAAAAAGTGACTTTTATATACGAAATGTTATCAAGCAACAGAAATTCAATATGGGTGATCTGGGCTGTCCGGGTGACGCCACGTCGAAGGCTGAGTTGCCGACGTTTCGACCATCCTGTCGTGGTCTTCCTCAGGGCTGGTATCATACCAGCCCTGAGGAAAGCCACGACAGGATGGACGAAACGTCCGCAACTCAGCCTTCGACGCGGCGTCACCCGGACAGCCCAGATCACCCACATGACTCTGGTCGCGGAAGCCTACGACTTCAGAAATTCAATATAATTCCAGGGTTGGTAAAGTTGGTCCCATCAATATCATAACAACCATATTATTACACCAATCACAATATAAAGAGAGAGTACAAAAATTACTGAAGTATATTGGTCGTCAATGTTAAACAACGTAAAACAATGTGAATTATGAAAACTAAAATTTATAATTTTATCCTCTTATATAAAATGGGTCGAATGTTCCACTAGCGAGGAATCATACCAACGAGACGTGCTGAGACCTTTCATCCGTTTATTCGGAAGCTTTCGGCGTTCCTTCCTTCCCCAGACGACGCGGCGGAGTAGTGTGTGGACGGTTACTGGTGTGAAGGATTGGGCGACGATCAGTGAAGAGTTGACACGAGGTGGCATTCTCGTATTCGGGGATAGGGGTGGCAGCACGGACGGATTGGGCACACCATTGGGGTGGAAGGGACTATCGGACTGGACTGTCGGAGTTGCATAGGAGCGGGATGATGGAGCGGGGTGTCGAAGCGGGGTGTCGGAGCGGGGAGTCGGAGCGGGGAGTCGGGGCGGGAAGTCGGGTCGGGGATCGGGGCGCAGGAGTCGGAGCGGGGCAAGAGCGTAGCGGGCAGGGACTCGGAGCGGGGAGTCGAGCGGGGAGTCGGAGCGGAGAGTCGGAGGGGGGAAGTCGGGTGGGGAGTCGGAGCGGGGAGTCGGAGCGGAGTCGGAGCGGGGGAGGGGAGCGGGAGAGTCGGAGCGGGGAGTCGGAGCGGGGAGTCGGAGCGAGGAGTCGGCAGCGGAAATAAGAGTGGGGAGACGTAGCCGGGAGTCGGAGCGGGGAGTCGGAGGTGTCAGCGAGGCGGTCGGAGCAGGGCGCGTTGAGGTTGGCGCGGAGCGGATAAGTCGGCCGGGGACGAAACCGGGAAGGGTGTGAAGTTGGGGCGCGGCTGTTGGCAGGGGCGGGTTTTGCGCCGCCAGAGCAGGGCGACGCGGGGCCTCGCCGATGCGATAGTGGAGAGGCGGACGCGATGGGCTCCGCACCTCATTAAGTCCTTCGCTCCGGATCAGTGTCACCCTTGCAACACTGGGGAGCAAGAGGGAGGACACCCGTGGAATGGGGACCTGAGGATGCCTACAATGCCAATAAATATAAATGACTGCTATCAAATCATTTATATGATCAGTCATATCAATCTATCGTATCAGACTTATCTGTACTTACCCGAAAATTAGTAGTGATCAGCTATTTAAATTGCATTTGAAACAAGTGTCCTTTATCCGTACTAGTTTACAGTATTTTGCATTACCCATTTCTGCATGTCAAATATACAGGTGTTTTGGAAATAAATATGTTAACACAGAGAATAATCACAGCGGTTTTGGTATAACGACCGAGGACAAGAAAGGTGTTTTTGGAACATAACAGTGTTTTTGTAAGCCTTTGTAAGATAATTTTTTTTCCTTGAATCCTATAAATGATATTTTTGTGTGCACATTTTTCAACACCAAATAAATTAACATTTAAATGCAATGATATCTTATGAACACTTTCTTCGTAAAACAAATATACGTTCAATAAATAATAAAAGAATGTCAGAAAATTGACAATACTTACGTAGAGAGTTACGGAAACGGATAAGGAAAGCGACGATTCTACCTGTAACCAGATATAAATTACATTACTAAAATATTTGTCACAGGCATCTGTAGCTTTGTAGTTATTCAAGACTACTGTTGAGTGTGACTGGTCGGAGGTGTGACAGGTTGGAGGTGTGACAGGTCGGAGGTGTGACAGGTGGGAGGTGTGAAAGGAGGGAGGTGTGACAGGTGGAAGGTGTGACAGGTGGGAGGTGTGACAGGTCGGAGGTGTGACAGGTTGGAGGTGTGACAGGTGGAAGGTGTGACAGGTGGGAGGTGTGACAGGTGGAAGGTGTGACAGGTTGGAGGTGTGGCAGGTTGGAGGTGTGACAGGTTGGAGGTGTGACAGGTTAGAGGTGCGACAGATTGTTGTTGGGACGTAAAGAAAGATAAATGTCTAGGTGGTAGTGTGTGCTAGTTAATTAATATCATGGAAAGGATGATATTTTGTGCTCCATGCGTTCCGCATTGATTTTATTCTTAACGCTGATTAACACACGAGAGGCAAATGCGCTGGAAAATACTTCTTTCTGAGCTAGTGAATTTTTCCAAACGACGAAGACTTTCATTTCACGCCGAATAGCTTGTGTACAATTTGTACAAATAGCATAGAGTTGGACTTAATCCGCCTAGTTTTCAAGTCATTATCAAACTCTTAATATGTGATAATGCCCCTCAAAATGATAAATGATCAGCGCTGGACTTTTTCTAGATTTTCTTGGTGCCAAATTCTTTATGAGTCTCAACATATCGAGTCATATTGTAACATGATTTGATCTAGTCACCCGTTAGCTAGTAATGAAAAATAAAGAAATTAAATAAAGCATGTGAAGCTAATTTTTTAGCTTTCACATCTCTGTTTTTCAGAAACCTCACAACCAAATGTAAAGTTCTCCAGGCTTCCTACAGAATGTGTTTAATATCTTGTCTGTGCATTGATTTAAAACAAAATTCAATGTCCAATTCTACATTCAATGAGTAAAGGGGCAATATCACAGTAAGATTTTATAACAAAAAATATAATATTTATACATGATATATAAACTTCCATTAAAGCTGGGTGCCCGGGAGTGTCCAGGTGGAGAGTCCGGGTGGTAGAGTATCCGGGAAGTAGAGTATCCTGGCTGGTAGAGTGTCTAGGTGGTAGTGTGTCCGGGTGGTACTGTATCCGAGTGGTAGTCTGTCTGGGTAGTAGTATGTCCGAATGGCAGAGTGACCGGGTAGTGAGGTGTTCGGATGGCGTTTTGTCCGAGTGATTGAATGACTTGGTAGCTGAGGGTGAGGTTGTCGGGTCAGGGGAAGAATTGATGTGGCTGTTGAGAGTGCGGACAAGGCTTCGTCATTCTGGAGCATATTATCGAGACACTCGTTTTATTAGGCGTTTTATGAGGCCCTTTAAGTGGGTCGATGTGTTTGATCAACAGCCGAACTTGCTGTTTTGGAAGTCCATCACTTAATGGACAAATTTAGAAGCAACTTGAAATTCGAAATACTACAGCAATCAATAGGAACTTTCCTTCGTCAATTTAGCTCTCAGATGAGATGCTTCAGCGAATAATCAATGTAGTGGAAAACGTAAACAAAAAACTTTAATGTACCGGAGAGTTATATTAGTTAGTTAATTACAAACTTAAAGTGATATGTGTATTTTCTTGAGGTTTAAAACGATTTACAAGGAAGCAAATACATTACTTCATAAACAATCGGAATATATATTTATCTTTTCGCTATCTTCAGAAACAATATTCGTTTAACTGAGCAAATAATATCGGCTCGATAAAATATCAATTTTTGTACCTCTGTGTAATATAAACTCTTAAAAATAAAAATTGCTTTTTTTTATTCAAGCCTCTTACGTATGCCAGTATGCCAGTTTCGGAGTTCATCATACAGAACAGAGAAACCTAGGGCACAAGAACGTATCTAAAATTGGTTTATTTATTACCGTCAAAGCTGTTTATTTTTTATTTTTTCAGTTGCGCATAATGAAGACATTTATGAGAATTATGTCTTTATGAACATAATTATTAAAGATAATTACAGTGTGTCGTAACACCCAACACTCACCTTGCTGGAAACTCGGATGAAATTTCGCCAGCTAGGTAGAAACCCATAGGTAGAACCCACAGCTAGAACTCTATGGAGTACTTGCAGAACCAAATTATTAAGTGCTCTATAGTATTAGAAGTAGTGTTGTAGAGGCGTTTCTCACGAATTTGTGACTTCCGCGCCACCTGCAGTCGGCAACCCGTTGCATCGAAAAGAACGTTCTGCGACGTCTATCAACGGGTTCAGATATCGTTCTTAATAATTCTGCCGAAGACAGTTGTAAGAATATTGTAAACAAATGCAGTTTTTATGAAAATATGGAGAAGAAATTTACATACTGTGAACTTGATTACACTCTGTTTTGACATTTGTATTAGACCCCATTATTATGAAAATTTTGTTTCTAAAATGCAAAACTGAAATGAATATTTGTACATACTTATTTATCCTATATCGAGATAACCTTTTCAGATATCCATATTTGCAATAATTGTAAATAAATTATTCACGCAAATGTTTAACTTTCCCGTATTTCCAAACCTATCATATAAACACCCACTTTTGTCTCCCTGTATGCCCTCCGGGGCAATAGACACCTTGCCAACAGATATTCTGATAGTGGCATTCAAGTGTACGAGTAACAGGGCATTGGGGTGTATGGGTAACAGGGCATGGGGGTGTATGGGTAACAGGGCATTGGGGTGTATGGGTAACGGTCGCAGGACCGGCGGCGGGCGGCCATTTTTGCGCTTGAAGGCAGTCATGATAGGTCACAATAATAATTTTTGCAAATACTTTTTTGCAATGATTCATTGCACATAAAATTTGCATACGGTTATTTTTGAAAGGAGCTGAACAAGCATGTGAAATTCCATGACAAAACTGTATTCAGCACGGCGAGTATTGCGTGTAGCAGAGCGCGTAAAGTGTTTCCTAAAATTGTACCCAGTAGCAGGCCATGATTATGCCTTAAAAAGCTGACACGACTTAATTTAGGGTAGTAATTTGTGAATAACAGAAATAAAGGAAAAAAAGAAAGAAAGTAGTGATGCCTCACCAAACCGTAACAAATAAAAAGCATTCAAAGTGTGTTCAACTGAGTTGTCATTTAATTGAGTAGGTTTTATTGTGTCTGAAAATTCCAAATTCCCCTTAATAATCGTATCCAATCACATAAACGTGAAAAACAGTATTGGATGTTTTGAATCTCCGTTGGTAACACAATTTAATCCGATCGAATCTTGTTGTTTGGGCTTGATTGCAATCATGAATTGTTTGCCAGAAAACCAACAATGTTTTACGATAGAAGTTTGCAAACAAAACATCGTTTGGAAACATTAAATACTGCCTCGGAATCATTGGAAGTTTTGAACCTTTAATATTGTTTGTTGAATGATCAGTCTGTGTAATAAAAAACATACCTTCGCTACAAAAATGCCTTTCCGCAGCAAGTGCGTTGAAATTCAGCCTCTGTGTGATTTTAAAACACTTGAAACAAGGTTTTCAATTGGTTTAGTGTATAGGCTGAATCATGATAGTATTCTGATACCTTTATAGATACATACAAATATTTTGGGTTCAATTTGTTTATTATTACTATTATTATTATTAACAATAGGAATTATAATAAAGTAGCTGGAATGTTTTTGTATTAATTCATATATTCAGCATGATTTATATTTGTGTCACATTTCTGACAGTACAAGACGTCTAAATGTAAAACACAGATTTTATACATTGTGTAGCAGTTCCTGTAAAACCTATACTATACAATATTCCTTGGTAGCGATTGTGAATTTTCATTTAATAAAAATTTGAAAGAGTTACAATTGTTGTAGTTGTAATTTTACCAAACCACTCTTACGGATCAGGTACATCACACAAAACCGAAAAGCTAGACAATATGTTCTACCTTCATGAAAATCCATGACTTAACTCACGACCGTAATAATTCAATGCCAAGAGCGAAAACAGGAATGAAGAACAATTCAAATAAACAATGATAAGTCCAAAATATAATATAATTAAGATGATTAGGAAGGAAAATTTAACTAAACTCACATTACTTATAATTTGGCATCGCAAAACGTTTATACAAAATTATAAGAATGTGGGGCTCTTAGGTTAAAATGAACAAAAACTGATCAATGTGCTCGTTTATTTGTAAATTTACAGCAAATTTTTGAAACACTGATTATAAAAAACCTAAAAATACAATATTTTTTAAACAAATGTTACCACTGTCACACAAAATGAAGATTTCTAATATTATTTCAGGCGACATTTTAGTTTCCCATAGATTATTTCCGGCAGAGAAGAAAGTAACGTACTTCTTTGAAACTCACTGTACTGGATTGGTTCCCGCACCCGACTTATATAGCTAGCATGAGAATGGGAAAGAAAAGGCATCGCCTCTTCACAGCTGGAATTCGAGATTACAGCCTCAATGGGATCCCAGTGGCTCTCAGCCATATTCGTCATTCTGTGCACGTCTTCACACTTTACTACCAAGTTAAACTTTGTTGAGTCCGCAGCGTTGTGTTTCTCAAACTTGGTTGTATATACTACTCTCCCTTTCCTGTATTGATTCTTCATTCTATAGAGAAATGCATTATTCTGCTAACCGGAGGAAAGTACTGGGTACTTCTTCCATTCTGTTTAAATGAATAACTTAGTAAAGTTGCTTAAGAAAATGTAACCTTACAACGTGTTTCTCTGTATTCGACTCAAGTATACGTGGAAAGTGACTACGTGAAACGAGGTTCCGCTATACTTAAAATGAGCTCTAAGCTCTCAGTTTGTCTCCCGGCATGTGTGGTTGTGTTGTAAATGTATGTGTAAATGTATGTAAGTAAGAGATGAAGATAGGATAAGGAAGTAGCAGGAAAGATTGTGCATAGCCCGTAACCCGTTTGTTTAGGTTTGCTCCGGTGTTCGATTATTATTCATCAGATACTAAACCATGGGAAATTGCATATCAGAGAAGCTGGCCACTGCAATTCTCCTTCAGGCAGAAGCTAAATTCGATCTAGCAATCTAGCTGGTGTTGTTAATACAAAACCATGGAATCCCAAACCCTAGCTACTCCCAGTGCAATTGCATCTGATCAAGCCTTCATCTACCTCCAGTAGGTAATAGAAAATTGAATTATAAATATTATTACAAATGAAATTAGGTCAAGTATTAAAAACGTTTATTATCCTTGGTGAATTAATGGTGAATTTTATATTCAATTGAGTAATGTGAACTGTTTCAAGTTGAAAGTGATAAAATTTGCTTGTTTAATCTGTGATAAAAACAATATAAGATATTTAAAAACGTAATTTGTAAACTGATCTTAATTAAATCTAGACGTAAATATATGAAGTGTACCAAATTTGTGAAATTAACGAGGAAGGTCATGAAGCAAAAATATATAAACATTAATGATAATACACTCCACAAAAAAATTAGATGTGAGTAAACATATTTAATTTTTTATTTTAGTATAGATTTCTTAATTATTTTTGTTTTCAACTGATTTCTTTGTATCAGAGGTTTAAGAGTAAGGACAGGTCAAGGTGGGGCAAGGCCAGTCAAGGCCGATTGGGCTGGGATGCACAATAATAGATAAAAGGGGGAGGACAGGGTGGGAATAGATAGAATTCCTTCTTAACTGACAGTGAATCAAGAATATCAAAGCAAAGCAGGGTACTTCAGTATGATTTACAAATTAAAATATGTTTTCAATGAAAATTGTTTATCTAATTGTACTTCGTATTTCATTATTTAAACACGTCAAGAAAATGCAATTATTTGCGTTTGTGTGAAGTGTCTTCACGCAAAATCCGGGCTTCGCCATCGTACGCAAGCTTAAGGATGGTGTCGAAAATTAAAGATGGCGAATTTGATTGCGATAAATATGTGTTCGAGCAATGTTGGGTTTTCTAAATTTTTTAAGCGGTAATACATAAATGTGCAGAATACACAATTCGTTCAATAAATACGGAATTCATAGATTTGAAACGTCAAGCTTTCTTCACCTCTTCGTCTTCTTATCATTCTATTTCTTCAATCCTCACCTCTTTCTTGGTTCTTTTTCGTTTTATTTCTCTTCTCTTTTCTTTCTCTTATTCTACATATTCTTATTCCTGTTACACTCATTTATCTGTTCTCCTCTTTCTTTTTCTTTTCATTCTACTTCTTCTTCCTCTCCTCGAAGTTCCGACTAATATTAACATGGCAAGGCAAATGCAGGGATCACGGTTAGTCAAAATCGTGAACCACATAAATGTCAAGCACAATAAAACACGTACCAGAAGAGAAGGACGCGTGAGATATTCGCTTTACATGCCAAATAATATTAACTAATGTTTCAATGGTATACACAAACACACACCAAAATGACCGCCGTAAGTCCTTAAAGAATTACATATGAGTACCTTAATAATATAGATGTTGGGAGCTACAGTCGAGCAGCAAACTAAGTAATTACATTCGTGTAGACCGTCACGTTTTCACGACAGTCGTAATTGATGACAATGTTATAATTAAGGGACTCTTACCACAGGATGCCTAACACTCTATATATTGAGTAAAATCAAACACATTGCTTATTTGCTGATTATTTAATAATTGAAAATATATCATAATAAGCTAATTTGAATTCAAGTTACAAAATAATATTATTCATTATGACCAGAGGCTTGTTTAAGAAAACATTAATTGAAGTGTAAAGTAAAAGGGTTCACGATGAGCTTGAATGCATACATATATTATAACCAATAAATTGTTACGTTTACTATGATTATATATGTTAAGTAGAGAATGTATCGACTGAACTACATTAAAATGTAGCTCATAATGAGCGTGAGTAAATGTATTATTTTACCATGTTGCTTGATGCGTATAAATAAGATAACTACGATTACCTTATTCAACTAAAGAGTTATGAACACATAAATTACCGAATTTGGTTGATTGTTAAAAGTGGTTTAAATAATTTAATTACGTCTGCAACTATTCACTATGCTCCTCGTATGGTGAGAAAATTATAAGTCAGTCATAAGTGATAAAGTTTCCCAGCCAGCCAGTATAGCGTCCATCTCTCACCAAATCATCCGAGGAAGTGAACGAGAGGAGGCGTCGACCACTTTTAAGAGCGTTGGCTGTTGGATAGAAAGTTATTATATATTATAATATATATTATAATATATAGAGGTTTTGAGTCGTCTCTGTAGAGATTGCAAAATTATGAAAAGGGTGTGTAATTTCACTTTAAATTGTTTGTATTAAATGAACATGATTTAGTGAGTACATGTGAAAACAAAAAAGTTTCAAGCGGAAAGCCTTGCAGCCAATCACATGTAATTTGTGGAGAAGTATGTTTCCTCTGGTACATACACTCCAACACACATGCTTCTACATATATATTGAACATTTGAACTGATGTGTCTCTAACTAATGTTCAAATTTGAGGGGATAATTTTACTATTCTGTGTCTTTAGAACACGTAACAATATATATGATTATATACATAATAACCATGTATAATTTGCCATTGTAGCGTATGCTTTCTGTTTGCCGAGAATAATGCTTCGCGTGTGCGACGCAAAGCACGAGAATGCTGGCAGAGCAAATCTAGTAGCAAATCTCGAAATTAGCTTCAACGAGTACAGTTCAAACAATACTCAGAAACCTCACAAGCAATAGCGAACTTTGTTCCAGGGAGTTGAGTGGTACACATTTTCAGTGTGTTTGCTTCTGCGTGGCGGGCTCTCCCGCGAACGTGGGAGCTACGCCATCTAGAGGGGGCGGCAGGCAGTGGCGGGAAAAGTGCGCAAACTCGAGAGTGGGAAGTGGGATGCGTTTCATTTCTTTGATATGATAGTCTTTAAAAACACTTCGAAACATATAGGTATTGAGGTGAGTTATCGTTGGCTTTTATAATGAAATAATTGTATGCGAGGTCATTGCCAACAATATTATTTATTAAAAAATGGCTAAGCCATCGAAATCTGATTTTTTAATAAATAATATTGTTGGCAATGACGACGCATATAATTATTTCACTTCGAAACATACCAGGAAAGAACCAAAGAACCCACATACTATATACAACCAGAAAAGAAATTTCCACATTTACGAAAATATATATCATATGTTCTTGCACACTAATGCAGTATACACACCAATTTAGTTTCATTTCTCCTCCTGTAAATTGTTTTTTTTTCTGGGATGAAATTTTCATTGTTAATGACGGAATCATACTGTTAATAGCAGCTTGCAATGCGATTACCTCTTCTCTTGAAGGAAGGTCAGAGATGAATGCCATTAAATTCAACATAACTTCAGTTAACTCCACTGATTTGTACTAAAGCGCCTTCACCGGAATTATTTTTAAGAACAGCTTAACAGTATCACTTGTATGGTTCATTTCGCTGGTTTATAAATCGGTACCCTCGCAAAGTGACGCATGACGCCTCTTCATGCTCTTAACTGGAGTGGCAAACTACATAGTAAAGATTCCATCGGAACAAATCAGATAGGGACCCAGAGCAGAGCTGTCTACCACTCGCCACCATCATTGGGTTAAGAATGCAGCGGAGTCTCTGAGCTTACAGAAGCAATGCCGAAAGCGACTGCGGTTGCGATTAGGCGCGATGTATTAAATGACCAGTAGAGCTGTGATTTATATGCAAAAAAACAGCGAAATATGGACACACATATTAAAACATTACTTACTTCTAGAAGTAAATTTGAACAAATTGAACAAATAAATGATAAGTGAAAAACCATGTATAAAGTAAAAAAAAATTAAAATTCTTGGTCAACATGGTTGTCAACGAGGTCGGTTTTTATTTGAAAATTTTGTCGGGATCTGAAAACCCGCCTAAACCTGCACATGTTTTGATGCATTTCCTCCCCTTAAGAGGAATTCCGCGAAGTCAATTTTGTGCCACGAGAGAGAGAGAGAGAGAGAGAGAGAGAGAGAGAGAGAGAGAGAGAGAGAGAGAGAGAGACGTTTTCCAGTCCAAAAGCAGAATTCCACACGAACTGGCAACCCTGCCTCTAACATGAGCGGTAGTATAGAGCTTGTAAGTATGTGTAAAGAGAGAGAAATTAGGGCAAGGAAGGGAATGAAATATTGCACGTAGACTGATGCTTGTTTGTTAGAGTACTTCTCCAGCATCCATCTCGTATTAATTGGAGGAACCACGAAAACCCACTAACTAGTGCAGCGGGCCGCTAGAATTCTCCTCCAGGCAACCACTGAATTTGACCTGGCTGTTCAGCTGGTATCGAACATCCACAGCTCACAATCAGGATTCGAACCTTACGACTTCAGGGTTCGAGACGCTGAATAGACAGTGACAATGCTGACCCTCAGCTACATTGAGCTGGTTGGTGTCATCAGGGATGCTGGTGACTGTTGAGGTGGAAAAGTCTTGTTGGTAAGATAATGAACCGATTTAGGTGACCTAGGCCATCAACTGATGACCGAGAGGTCCAGATGTTCTATTTCTGTTGGTGGCAAGAAGCCTAAATAGCTAGATAGGTCGAATTCAGCGGCTGTCTGGAGAAGAATTCTAGCGATCGGCATCTCTGATTGGTAGTTTTCCATGGTTTTTCCGACCATCTTCAGTACGTAGGGGTCAGTATCTTCACAAATGGACCGCGGACTGCGCGCGAACGTTTCTTCCTCTTTCGTGTCCAGGTCTTCTCCTTACACACATTTGCACTTACACGCACAACACTACCGCACATATTAAATCAAAAGCTTAGAGCTGGTCTCGGCTGAGGTGGTGCGTCGCTGGTGTTTGAGTAAAACCGGAGACACAAACGTGCAGGTCGGTTACGAATCTTGCAATTGAGAAGCGAAAGGTCACTGCCACCCATTTACGGTACTAATGACCTTAGCAGTCGATGCACTCTGAAAAACTAATCAATCAATTGAGAGGGTGCGGTAGAAAGGGTGGTGAGGGATTAGGGAGTAGGGAGATATGCGCAATGTGGAAATTAGAAAGGTGCTTAAGATGTGACCGATCGAAACATTAGAGGCAATGGAGCGATGAAAGTGGTATGGAAGCAGTTGGGACAGTGATAGTCTGTGGGACAGTGAGGGTAGTGGTAGGACGCTAGAGGCAGAAACGTTAGGATTGATGGAGTTGTTTGAATCTGCATAAAAACAGTAGGGACTGGTTGATGGTTATGTGGGATAGTGAGAGTAGTGGTAGAGCGCTAGAGGCGGAAACATTAGGGTCGATGGGGTTGTTGGAATTGGTTTAAAAGCAGTAGGGACTGGTTTGTGGGACAGGTAGAGGTATTATGGTAGAGGTGGTGTGTCAGCGAATGCGGTGGGAGTGTGGGTCGTGGTGGTGGGGTGCGCTACGGTAGCGAAGAGCGTCTCAAGGAATTACAAAACCGTTCAAGGTGTCGAGGGTTTCTGCGCATCGAATGCATCAGGGGCTTGAGGAAAGTGAAGGGTAGCAGAGTCCGTGGGTGACATGACGTCAGATCGGTGAAGGAGTACACGAAGTGCAAGAGCTGACGGTGGGAGTTTCATATAAAGAATGACATTACGATTCTGTTTCGAGACGAGATTGCTAGAAGAACCATTCCATTTTTTTACTGAATTAGCATATGAAAAACATGCGCACGGAAGGATCCTGTTTTTACTAGGAATGAGTTTCAGAGTGTGAGAGGGCGCCCACGTATTGGTAACGGGAGCAAAACTACAACGTGGGATAAAGGCGATTTCAAGGGAACAATGCAAACAAATGATAGGGTATGAATGTTTGCAGCAGAGGAAAACGGAAAAATTATTAATGCTCATCGTCCGTTAATTAAATTTTAAAGGACGATATTTTTTTCTTGATAAACGATTTAGGATGTCATGTTGGATGTGAAAAAGATGTATGTATTCATCAATCAGGTGAACAAATTTTTATAAAACGTTGATAAGCACACCTTATAACTGTATATTTTCCCATGAAATTTCTCATTCTTTTGAAGATATTTTTGTTCGAACATTACAATGGGCCCAATACTATGCCCTTTACTGATCTCGGTTCATGTGTTCTAGTGTTGTACCTGTAATTGTAAGAGTGTGCTTAAAAGGAGAGAAGAATAAAAGGGCACAAAATTAATGAGAAAGAAAGATCCTGTGTCCGTTTGTTAGGATACAACTCACTTACTCGCTTGGTACCTTAGAATCGAAAATCACGAAAAGCCACATATCAGAGAAGTGTTTGCCAGGATATTCTTCCAGACTGGTTGACTTCAATTCAGTCGACCTGGATGGTCGAGATGATGTGGCTAGAACGTGTGCAGACTCATCGCCTTCGTTACAAAGTTCGCGGGTTCAAGTCCCGCTGTGGGAATGATTGTTTTTCATGTAAGTTGTCGCGGAAGGATTTGTGAGTCTGCTGACTATAACCGAAGAGCTCGAAAGTGTGTCTAATATAAAGGTTAAATATGGGTCCCCATCAGGGTCATAGTGAGAATTTGGAATCCTTTGAAGTTGATAAAAGCTCTCGAAAAAAATCTCGATGAATTTGACCGAGCTAAATGGCTAATTTCGAAAATCACATTTTCACTTGAAATGGATGAAAATGCTTTAAATGTTTAACACCATGTCTTTTCCCTGAACCAGTTTTTATTAAATCGTCTATCGTATTTATGGGTTTGTATATTTGTTGTAAACTATATTTTTTGGAAAATTATTATTGTTTCTGACTTTTAAAACAGGCGAAGTAAAGTTTTATGTAAGTAGACCACCAGTTTTTACTTTTTTAACTATTTTTGCTCTGACAAATTTCATCATTTTCTCCAATCCATCATTTTTGTGAATATCTTCTGAAGGTTACATTTTACGGAACACATTTTCTTTTATGAGAGTATTGAAAGTGATCTTCAAAATGTGAAACATTATTAATTTCGTACTCTCATTATTTCTACCCCGCCTGTCTTTTAAGCGAACTACCAAAGCGCTTTGTTTCTTC
The DNA here is from genome assembly GCA_017312745.1 of Gryllus bimaculatus. Lineage (NCBI taxonomy): Eukaryota > Metazoa > Arthropoda > Insecta > Orthoptera > Gryllidae > Gryllus > Gryllus bimaculatus. The sequence continues at coordinate 5,155,842 of BOPP01000002.1, read as the reverse complement.
ATTGTGCATGGAATTTGCTAATGGGATAGAGACTTTTTTAAATTGTGCGCTTTTGCAAAATAACACCGTGCAATATAATATCGTTCAACATATCATTAACTATTTATATTCGCTCAAACAAGTGAATTGCATTTTTTGAAATATCAAATTTATATTTGAAAAGGCATTTAAATAAATGTTGAAACATTAATGTTGGAATGTAACATTGTGTGCACATTCCTCTATCGATCCATAAACAGCGTTGTGACGAGGGAGATGAAATTCTGATTATGAAGAGCCGCGTGTTGGGAGATCGATGGCTCGGGGGAGAGGGGGAGCAGGAGGCGTGCGGCGTGAACAGGGGCATCGCGTTTGCGGCCCGGACCCCAGAGACTGAGCGAGCAAGCAGAGGCAAAGGAGGATGAAGGTGAAGGCTGTGGCAACGGCGGTGGCCAAGGCGAACGTAAGAGCGTCGGCCACGAGTGATGGCGCAGGTAAGGGCGTGGGCGAAGGAGGGAGGCGGGCGAGTGCGAGAGTGCGAGTGAGAGTGAAAGGAGGTGCGAGAGCGAGAGCGAGGGCGAGGGCGAGGGCGAGGGCGAGGGCGAGGGCGAGGGCGAGGGCGAGGGCGAGGGCGAGGCGAGGGCGAGGGCGAAGGCGGGCGGGCGCGGCCGAAGCCAGGCGTTGCGGGCCGAGGGCGAGGGCGCGAGGGTGTGAGACGCGGGGACTGGACGCGGGGATTGAGCGTGCAAATCAGTGGCCTGTCGGCGGCAAGAGGATGAGGGCGGGGGGGTGTGGAGGCGGGCGCCCGGTTGCGACCTTGGCGGCGGTGCCCTGGCGCTCCCTCCTCCGCCGCTCCCTTCGCCCCCTGGTCCCTTCGCAGGCGCTCGCCAGCCTCCGGTCAATTAGGGCCCCCGCGGGGGCGGGGCGCGGCGCAGCGCAGCAATTTGGGCCGGTGGGCGGCGAGGGCCGCGCGGGGGGTGGGGTGGCCGGGCGAAGGCGAGCGCCGCTTCCCTCTGCAGCCCAGGTGCCCCACCGCACACGCCACTGAGGCGGGGGCCACAAGAACGATTCTTAAACTTGCCATTTGGAAGACTTATTGACAATTTGACCGATCGATAAACACTAAATAACACCCAATTAGAGTGGGAAAATCTTATAAATAAATCAAAAAAATTCTTGAAATAAGTGTATGCGTACGCTATTTTAACGCACGTACGCTATTTTATGCTATATCCCGGGAGACACTGGTCTCTTCGAACCTACTGCTCATTTGTTTTGTTATATTGAATATATTAGTTTCGGTGCAACTTTACAGACCTATGCGTTATTAAAAAGATTTGTTTTTTTACCCTTTTTGATCTGATTTGTTCTTTAGTACTACAACTGACAATATGAAAATGCCAGGCAGACTAATTGCAAGTGTGTCAAGTGTGGAGAACGGAATTGCTTGGAGTGTTCCAAGAAGTTTTGTAATGAATATGTGAAGAAATTGTCATTATTATCTCTTGTAGCTAGTTATGTGACATAGCCATATAAGACTGATTTACAAAAAAGAATCTAAAAAACTACATAAAACTAATTCACGCTAGCTTGAAACATTCCTGAAGCAATTCCTCTGTAAAAAATATTTTATAATTAAAAAACATATTACGAAAATGTTGATTCAAGCACATGTATTTTTAGTTATATAAAAAGTAAATTCAATAAGAAACTTGAATAATGTGCAAATAATATGAAACACATCGCAGGTTGTGAGAGACCTGTGTGACCTATAACGTACACAATTTATGTTACCATTTAAGGGTTAAGCTTCAATTCATTTTCTGCAACTGTTCTTAACCGACGGCTGACTGTTTAATCCTTAACGTACGTCAGGCACTAAGAGAAACTTTTGAGATCGACAAAACACTAGAAGGATTTATACCTTGTAATTATTTTAACCATGAAATTTTTAACTCGCATATTTTTGAAAGTCAAATATTAATATACTATATTTTAGCCAATAAACCTAATCTGCGTAGGACGATGGTTCTAGATTTGTTCTATTCAACCTACAAAATTTAAAACGAGATAAAATAAATAAAAAGTAAATTGAAATCCCATTGTTTCACCTGCCATCACAAATAGATTAAAGTGGTAAATTTGAAAAAAAATTAAAAAACACAATAACTAGAGCACTCAATAAGTTGATTATTTATATTTTCCGGACACGTCAACTAATGTGTCCATTAGTCTTGTAAATGTGTTGCATCTTGGAAGATGTCATATTCATCCCAGATTGGAGCGTCGATCTACACATCATCTTGCAAGGTCCTCTCCAAACCAAAACAATGTATGAAGGAATCCGTAGCTGTCGCCTATGCAATTGCTTCACGCACATGATACATTGAGCCACACACGTTTTGTATATATTTAATTTTTATGCGTGATGGGTAAACTGTGTGCGGGTTATGACAGAACGTAAAACATCAATAACGTATCATTATAATGTATTCGGCTCTAAGTACAAAGTCAAGAAGATACCGCATCGAGGGCTAATACACAAACATGTATGGTCATTTTTGAGTTAACATCACTTTTGAGACTTCTCGTTCATATTCACATAGTGTACACACATTTTGCGTCCTTATAAGAGGGATCATCGCTTTTTCCAGAAAGAAAACCTTGTCGCTCCTTATATAACTGCACATTTTCAAACTTTCAAAATCCGGTTTCTCGAAACTTGGCACTACGGCCATGCAAAAATTTGTATTCTACGTCTTTGTCATGCAGTTTTGAAGTAGCCTCCTTAGAGGAAAAAATATTATAGAAGATTGACAACTACGCCGCCTGTCGTCTAACCTGAAAAGCGCGTGCGTGTAGAGAATGTGAGGATACGAAGCGGTGCTCCAGAGGGAAACCCAATACGCTTGCGGAAGCAGCGGGTGGCGCCGCGCCCAGCTTTACCCCTTCCCCTCACCTCTCACCCAGCCAAGGAGCGCGCGGTGATCGAAGGGCCGCCTCTACAGCCATCGCTGGCGCCTGTGCCTCTCACTGCCCGACGTTTGCAGTATCGCCCGTTCGCCCAGGTCGTCCGTTCTCTCACCCGGTTGTCCGATCACTCGCTTCCACAATCGTGTTTTCTCACGTTCACTAGCCCCTCCATGCACTTGTTCTCAATTACCATTCACCCCCCTCTCTTACTCAATCCATCATTTGAATGATCTCTTCACCTAATCGACACCTCTCCCAATCGACACCTGTCCCAATCGGCTCCTCTCCCAATTGGCACCGCTACCAATCAACTCCTCTCCCAGTCAGGCCTTCCAATTAGTCCCTTTCCTAATAAGACATCTCCCAATAAGACTCCTACCTAATCAAATCCTCTCCATCTCTGCCACTCCTTTTTCACACTCGCTTCCTCATCGCTAGTTTTATTGGTTGTCTGCAAGTAGCCACGTGTTTCTATGCGCGGGATTACCCTCTCAATCGGTTCTCAAATCGCCTTCGCGTTCACGCAGTCGCTCATCAAAGATTTGCGTCATGACGATTGGAATCACTCGGCAATCGGCCGCTAATTTTTGTTTAGCGCGTTCAATCTTGCGCGACTTTTAGATTGACCGACTCGTAAACTACTTGATCAGATTTATCAGATAAAGCCGTAGTGTGCCACCCATGGACATTAAATTGTAAAGATCAAATTGATTTAAGAGAGAATTTTGTGAAAGATCGGGAATTAAATACAATTTTCATGGTTGAACAATCATCTTCCGTTAATGCTTTTTTTCATTGGCAAAGCTAAGTGGACTTTGTTCAGAGAATTAATAAAAGATTAGGAATCAATTTTATTATAAAATAAAATATTATTGTAACAGTTTTATACGAAGACGCAAAATTACAATCCTTTGAGTTTCTAGGGCTCATTCACTTCAATTATTTTATAATTAGACATTCCAATATTGACAAATTCTTATTAAGTAACCGAAGAAAGCGATTGTTGTGCACACTTTGTTTAATTGTTTATCTATTGGGAGAAATGCTACTTCACAAATTTCCCTTAGCTTGCATTTATTTGTTTGAAGTTATATTTTACAGAACGAGTATTAAAAGAGATTTACAACACATACTAAATGAGATTTGATCAGAAAGTAAATAGCGTATACGATATAATGAAATTCATCAACAAAGTTGGGTGGAGATGTACAAGAATTTGAAATATTTATTTTAAATTATTTACATTTTTTACGGAAGTAATCGGATTTTAATTTTTCTGAAAACAATTTTGGATGCCCGGCTTACCGAAAGTTTTTCTCCTCTCAGTGTCACTAGTTTGAATATTTGACGTGTAGGACTAATTCAAAAATAAATTTCAAGTTTGCGAATTTCAAATTTTCGTTGTTTTTTACGGAAGTGGGAAGTATATCATGTTTAAAGATTCATTTTCTTCTATTCCAGCAAAAGAAGTAAAGAAACACATTTTATCCATTTTCCAGAAAATTATGGAAATGTCGGACGAGCTTCATGTAAAATACTCCCAAAGTTAAGAAAATTTAATGATATCCGTACATCTGCATCTTAAACTATGTTCGAAACTTTCCAATTTGACAGATTTATTCTCGCCTTTCTGACATCTGCATCCGTCTATCCCTAGAGATACTCCGATTCTCGGATACGAAATTGCATGAATCTCCTCGCGATCCACATCAATATTAATCGTCTTTAGAGCAGCCCTAACACACATTAATGCTGACGTGTGTGTGAATTTACATGCCAAAAGAAATTTAATCACTGTTTTAACGCTTTAAGATTTCAGCGTACTTATTGCAGCAACCTTACATACGGGGTACTTACATAACTAATGTGAACATACAGAACCACGATGACTTCACAAGTTTTGGCAGAGGATTTGTGTATCGTGTGCTTTGAATGTAGTGTATCAAGAAAGCTAGGCCTTAGCTTCCTTTACTAGGCCTTACACGGTGATGACTTTTATTGTACATTGAATTTAATGACGTGACTGATAATTTCTACATCTTATATATTACCTAATACGTTAATCTACTTCAGAAATAAAAAAAAATAGTGCATCGTTATGGATATTTAATAATTAAATTAAACAAGTGTCCTGTTTCTTACTTCCAAACACAGCGCAATAATTAATCCGGAGCGACAGGGAGCATTGTCCAAATCACACAATGGCAGGTGTAGTGCCCGCTAATGGCGGTAAGCCTCAACCGGCGTCCGGCCCCACACGCTGTGCACTGCGCCCCCTCTGTGCCACCGCGGGCGGCGTGCGGTCTGCGGTTGGCGCGTAAGGCACACACGGGTCGCCTTGGGGACCGCATCTTGGCCGTTGATTCGCGAAATGCCTCGTACTGCAGGGCTGCCCAAAACGCAAGCGTTCGAGCCAAATGCTTCCAATGCCCACCACTCGCCTTTCACTAGACTAGAGCCCGCTGGCCCAAGCGCTTCCCACCGACTGAAGTGGCAACTGACGTCACTGGAATGCTCATGAACGGGAGATCCTATAATTCGAGTTTCAACGGCAGCAGGATTTCGATACTAACTAGGTCAAATTCAGTTGCTGTCTGGAGAAGAATGTCCTTTCCATAACGGAACTTTCATTTGTTTTATCGAATAACGCCAGGCGAATGCCGGATCAGTGCCCTAACAAATGGGTTGCGGAACACGCGAACACACACACACACACACACACACACACACACACACACCTGCATGCATTACACTGCCGCACTTGGCGGAAGACTAGTCGGGGGCTCTGAGCTTGACGTGGCTGGGGTACAGTGGCAAGGGAAAGTCACAGCCACCTTCCGTAATCAAAAATCATGCACTTCCACATACGGAACTAATTACCTCAGTTGTTCCAGCGACCGGAAACACTAATCAATCAATCAAACCGAACGCTTCCCCTCCCTTTGGGCTATCTCGGCAATCAACGGGCCACGCCGGTTGCCCTCTGATGGGTCGGTGCAAATCAAATAGGTCGCCCACAGGTGCAGCTCTGCAATAGAGTACGGGTTGAGACGGGTTGCTCTTGAGGCTATGCTTTCTAGGCTTTTTGCTCTTTTAAAGGAATCACCTTTTTGACTCATCAACACCAGTCTTTTTTTTCGTTTTTTCATGTAGGAGACCTTTTGAGGTTACAATTTAGTGACTTTACAGTCACTCACATAATGGTGTTAAAACATTACATTTACTCCTCCAAACTCACACAGCAATATATTTCTTGGATACCATTTTTCATTGTCGTATACACATGTTTTACTTATCTTTGCACAAATTCATTCTTTCCAACACTTTCGATTTTTTGTGTAGCCAAAACGTGCGGTTGTTGTGCTTTACAAAATTGTTTTACATAGATTAAATTCGTTATTCACTGGTAAAGATTTCTAGTTCAATTCTATATCAAGTTCTAAAATTTGTTTGTAGTTTCACGTATGTTCAAACAATAGTGGAAATTATTATGGAGAATCCATAATTTTATCAGAGGATTGTATGTATATTTGTATGTAATTGGCACGACATCCCGTGAACAGGCTCAGGCCAACTGGCGCCGTCTCTGCCTCGTGGCTATTGGGCGAACGTGCCGTTAGCACGTAGACATCCCCACGCCGTATTCCGGTATTCTCAACCTGAGAAGTGAATTTTCTCATCGTCGCAGAGCAAAGTATACTGGGACATTGCAAGAAAAGGCACACTATAACCTTGATTCGACCGGTAATCGAACTCGTGGTCGCGTAGTGGAAAGCGTGCATGATGACAACGAGTCCTAATCAGAGGATTGTGCTTGGTTAAATTCATACGTCGAAAAAATTTGTTTTCAATTAGATTTAAATAGAATAAAAAACAAAAAATATTGATCGCAGTATTTAAAACAGATTTTCATAGCAACGCTTTTTCGCAATTTATACCTGTACACGTAAGTAACAGAACACAGTTTTCTTAATAAAAGACAGCACGTTGAATTATAAAACTTTCTTTTGAAATACATTTTATGATTAATGTTGAAAACAATACGACGATTTATTTCACCCCATAGTTCCTCATTATTTAAACCTTAAATTATATTTTGTGTGAGTGCATTATAATTTAATTCTGTGTTCTGTAAACATGCAAATATTTCATTCAACGAATATCAGCATCAACGATTGGACGTTAAAATTTAATAATGGTCGAGAGCCAAATTATAATGGGAATGCATAATTACAACATTCAATACAATTCCAGAAATTTATTAACCAAACAGTCAAAAATATATAAAATATGAAATTTGATTTCGTGGGTAGTTGGTTCGGGTTTTCTTCTTGTTGTTTTTAATTTTTTCGTTACCACACATCTCTGTTCGTAAGAAATTTTTTGTACGTTACATATATTCTGAAACTTAAAAATGAGAACGTTCTCGACTGGTTGATCAAACTGTCTTGAGTCTCGAGACACAATTCAGTGAATTATGTTGTTATTCCGTATAGGACAATTGAACATTTAACTTTTAATTCCCGTTTCGTCGACGATACCCAGGAAGAATTTATCGGAATATTTTAAGTAAACCGCAAATAATAAAAACTTATTTAGTTCTGATTTATTTCACTTGGTTCAAATAGCTCATTTAAATCGCAATTAATATAAAATGATTATTAAACCACAGATTAAAATACTTTCATGATAAATCCCTGTATATTATTTCTATAAAATTAAGTAACACTAAAAAATTCGAGATGACAGATAAACGTTTTAGGTTTTTCTTTACTCACAAAAGGTGGTTTCTTAACGAAGGCTTGTCCCTTCTTACATCCGTCAATCGTTTTTCCTGTTCGTGAGACCGTCAGCCAGTCCGTACGTCAGCCAGTCCGTACGTCAGCCACTCCGTACATCTGCCATGTCCTTCAGTTGGGACGTCCGTCAGTTGGTCAGTCATCCACAGGTTTGTCAGATTATTCTGTTTGAGAAAACAACTAGCACCTAAACTTCACACAGATGTGTTTCCAAACCGAATGTTGCTTGCTTTACTCAAACCTTGCAAAACTTTAACATTTTTTTAATGTTGGGTTTTGACTTAGAACGACCATACTACAGTAATAACCGAAGTATCATTATCGTTAAAATAATTTAAATTTAAAAATTTAAAAATATCATTTTTTTTAAATACACTTCTGCACTTTTATAGAGACAGATAAGTAAGAGAACATTAAATGTTCATAGACTAAATGTAATAAGACACGATTACGTAATCGATATAACTAATAAAAGAATGTATGTACTATTGCAGTACGGAGAGTGTTCTTGAGTTTCATGGAAGTTCAATTTCTTTTTTTCAAATTTCTTTTAATACACGTTTTTATTCTTTTTTGGTTCTAATATTTCAAGATTTTTCCAGTTCTATTGTAATGTTTTCCCATTTTCAATAGGACATATCTATATATGTTTAAGAATAATAACAGTTCTATTATCTCGAATCTACTGTGTCATAAAACGTATGAATTCATGAAAACTAACATTTTTTTCTACTGAAAATAACTGTACACAAAAAATATAATAGATACACGAGATATTGCTTTATTTTTAGTTCCCCTTTTGTTTGTAAACTAATATTTAATACTTTCTCCAAAAATTGACTTCGAAGATCATTTGGTTTGCATATTTATGTTAAAAGCAGAAATTTTAGATTATTAGAGGTGATGTTGATCATGCAAAATTTAGTAGAAAATCGCAAAAGCATTGTATCCATAATACATACATTTTATCAGTAATGAGGAACATGTTGCTTCGATATATTCAATGGATGATTACGTGATAATTAGAACACGTGTAAGCAATACAGCGGTGGAATTCCAAATTCCTGGTAGTTGGTTTTGCATTTTCATACAATGTTTTAAAATGACTCCTAGAGATACTGAGCATCAATAACAGTTTGTACTACATTTAATTCTGGCATGCCGGACCTTTTATAGGCTTACAAAGTTGTACTGACGTCTTTGAAATCTTTTGGAGGTAATTGAATTTGGGGTGTAAATTAATTGCGCATTGGGAGTCATGAGAAAACCGAAGAAAAAAGGCACGCCTTTGCACAGTGTATAAATCTTACACTCGTTGTTTAACGTACAGAGAAATTCGAAGAAGACTAAATAAACCAGATTATATAAATAGATTTCATTATAAATATAAAATTAGAACACAAAAGCAAAGAATGGATGTAGGAAAATACTCTTTTTGTACACAGTAGTAGATTGGAACGACTTGTCTGCGGCAGTTTTTGAGCCCTTTTCTTGTTTAGCGCGACGATGTAGAAAACAAAAATTACGTCGACATTATTAAGAATAATTCTGACTTTGTTTCTTTAGAAAAAGCACAGAAAAATGTCAACTCTGTAGCCTCTTATTGAACAGTGCCCAAACAGCAAAGAGAAACTCATTTTCTTGTATCAGCAGAGAGTGTATTTGAGCGTGTGTTGCATGGTGTTGCAGGCTTCCTGTCGCAGCCTGACTCTCTGGAGACGCATGAGGACTAACTTAAATGTAAACATCGACATTCTTGGGGATGCTTCTGGCCTTGTTTCTTTAGAAAAGTCGCGAACAAAGCGAACTCTTTAGCCTTATATAAATCGATGCCCGAAGAGGAATAAACCACTTTCCATACTCTAGCGGAGAGTGAGTGTATCTGAGCGTGCGGCGCGGTGTTGCAGGCTTCCTGTCGCAGCCTGACTCTCTGGAGACGCATGAGGACTAACTTAAATGGATACGTCGACATTCTTGGGGATGATTCTGGCCTTTCTTCTTTAGAAAAGTCGCGAACAATGCTAACTCCTTAGCCTTATATAAAGCGATGCCCGAAGAGAGGAATAACCCCCTTTTCATGCTCTAGCGGAGAGTGAGTGTCGCGTGTTGTTGCAGGCTTCCTGTCGCCGCCGGACTCGCGCGAGGCGCACGGCAACTACGGGCTGTGGGACGCGATCGCCGTGCTGCAGTGGGTGCGCGACAACGCCCGCGCCTTCGGCGGCGACCCGGGCAACGTGACGCTGCTGGGCCACGGGCCCGGCGCCGCCCTCGCCGCGCTGCTGCTGCTGTCGCCCGCCGCCGGCGCACCGCCGCCCGCCCCCGCCGCCGACGACGCCCACGCCGGCGGCGCCGCCGCCGCCCACCACAGTGAGTCGCTGCAAACACTGCCTACACCGATTTAAATACAGTAGCCCTTCAAGGTCACGAGGTATTCGGAGAGAGAGAGAGACACACACTGTCACCCAATCGGGACACTCAATCGGACGAAACTTCTGTGAACTGGAAGTTTTGAGATTGGAAGACAATGTCCCCATATCCTTCCAGTCCGTGACCTGGAAGTGCCACGAGTATAAATGGAGTGTTCCTGGAAGGCAAGGTAAACGTTGCTATCAACTCGGGAGCTTCAGTACCAAATTAAGTCGTGACGAAGCTGTCGATTGGATGACAGTGCCCCACTCAACTTCCAGCTCTTGATATTGAAGGGACTTTACATTTATATCGGAATGAAAGGAAGGGATTCAATTCTGTGTGGTGGAGGTATGTTTGAAAAGTTTTGATCGAGACATCTGAAGTCCAGCGTCATTGGGTCAATGGAATAATTTTTTAAGGCATGTTCGGCTAATGGTGGTTAAGTTCAAGTCAATGTCATCTACACTGACGTGCCAGGTTAACGTCATCTACACTGACACACACTTAAGTGTAATTGGCGTTGGTTATGTGTGTGTATGTCAGTCGTCATTGGCCGAAAACAGCAGGTATGTGTTACTTCATGCGTTCAATCGTGATGCAGCGATAGTTTAGGTAGACCAATTAGCTGACGACATATTGCATATATTCCCTCATCAGTACCTGTGATGATTGGTCACAGTTTGTTCATCATTAGTCTACATTCACATTTCGCAATCATTTAAGCTCCGAATTGCTCACAACAATACATGCACACGTAACCCTACAACCCTCATGACACTATCGTTCAAAAGTTTTTAAGTTTCGGATAAGTCATTTGAATACGCCATTCGTTGACATATCGTTGATTTTGCCCGACCACTGGAGCTTTGTTTAATCTCATACCGGAAACATTACGACGTAGTCGTAACTCTGCTATTCACATTACGCGATCATTGTTAGGTGATCAAACATCAGATAGGATAACTCGTTAATCTTTTTAATAACCCTTCACTAAAGTTTCAGATTGGTCGCAGACAAGTCACGCTTCGGTACTGTTCGCCCTACACGTTCACACATATATTTTGTGACGCTACCAGGTATCTGGTCTACCTCCACATGCTTCGACGCCGGTGGCAGGGCAGTCATACCTCTCATCCCATTATAAGAATAAAGTCTGCAATTTAATGCAGTCAAGGTGTTATAATAACAATGCACACTAACGCTCCTAACTTGAGATGCAACTCTTTCAATGTTTTGCAGACATATTTAAATCAATGAAGAACAAAAAAAATGTACATTTACTAACCCGTCATCAGATCATAAAATTGAAACATATTAAACTGAATGGAAAAAATACTTCTGAGAGGGAATGTAGATGTGTTAAGCTTCAGAATCTCAAACTCACTGTTTATGAATGAATTACTTCGGCTTCTTCCTTTTTCCGCCATTTGGCCAGCTGTAGGTCTCTTGAAAGGGCATTGTTCCAGTATTGTCTTGCACGTTACATTTCAAATTAACGAATATTGATTGATTTTGGGTCGATTAGTAGCTTTCAGTTTCAGAGTAAACACACACAGCCGAAAATAAAGCATGCATTCTTTATCTGATGCATCATGTCCCTTCCAGTCAGCTATTTTGAATTTTTTTCAACTTATATTAGTTCATTAGTGATTCTCAGGTCACTAGGCGTAGATGTTTTCTTGTCGTTCTCTCGTATAAGCTCGTGTTTATTTTCAGTAATATACGTGATGTTATATTTTCTTAAAGAACTATATTTAAATTGACCTTTTGTTGAAATTTAGCATTTAACATTACGCAACGAATAGGGATATGCGAAAATATTTTTTTTTGAGTCGACGCATTTTCGTTGCTTAGTGAGTCTTACATGACGAAATAAACAATCTATTACTACTATTAGACAAATTTACTTTTGAAATATACTGAATTTAATGTTTTAAAAATACACCCTTCTTAGGGCATTTTCCAACCGCCAGCAGGTTACCCTTTGGGTTTCGATGGGACTCCTATTTGACTATACACTAGACATTAACCCACTGTGCGGGCTTCTCTGATCTGTGGTCAGCAGAACGCGCGACCTTCCACGACAATACATACACGAGAGACAAGAGACACACAAGCGTGCCCGAGGCGGGGCTTGAATCCGCGACCCTTCAGAGAGAAGCGCTGTGTGCACGGGTTCTAGCCACCTCGATCACCCAGGCTGGCAAAATATACCGAGTGTTACACAATTTACTCATTAATAGGTTCAGAGTAAAATATCTGGGAAATTTGGGTGGGACATTACACTGTACGTTTTGTAACAGCACTTTCACTGTATCACTTTGGGTTTTAATTCATTAATTCAAGTGAATGACCTAATTGAGAAGTTGAACTCTGAAAATAAATATTACTGATAATAAAAATTCTTCTGTGTATTTTAGTGTAGACAGGTTTCTTTTCATTAAGGTAATTTTCATACGAGATGTTCCAAGTCATGTTGTTGCAAATACCAATGTGTTCTGTGATCTTAAGTATGTCGTTTTTCAATTACCATTATTCGAACATGGCTACGGGGCGATGAGCATTTCTTGGAGCTTTAGGTTCTTCCTCGAAAGCCTGTCGCGTTGCATCAGCGTACAGCAACCGAGTTCCACGAAAACTCCGGATCACGAGAAAGCGCGCCCGGGCCACAGTTCCTCGTAACTTGTTAGTCACAGAGGCCCCTCTCACCTCCCTCACTTCATTTGAAGTACACAGCGCTTTTAGCGAGCAAACGGCTTGCATGCCACTCGAGGTTGCAAGAGCACAAGCGAACGGAATATATGGTGGCTCAGTCTTTAGTAGTTTAAACAATTGAGCAGTTCTGACACGAGTATTCTCTTACCCACTAATCATCAGTATATTGTCAACAGTTGAATATTTTAGTGTTTACATTTTTTCTTGCTATATTTTTCTTGACTATATCGTAGTCAGAGAGATTATTAAATTTCTTTTTGTTACTAATAGCATTATTATCATATTATTACAATAATAATAATAATAATAATAATAATTATTATTATTATTATTATTATTATTATTATTATTATTATTATTATTCAATTGCCCAGCCTCAAAATAAAGTAAACAAGCGTACGGCCTGTAGCCAAGTATGCGTCGTTTAGTTAACATAAATATATAGTGTTCGCAACAGAAAACTAAGTTTGATACGCTTCTCCATTATAATGGGACGCAATGTCTAAAACATTGGCTGGAAGTTCAGATATTCATTGACTCAGTTCTTAGTAACGCTTTGTCATTAATACATCATGCATTACCCAAGACAGAAGTATCAATCCTCAGAAATATAAACAAACAAAACATTATCAAAATAAATATTTCCCAAACTTGGAAATAAATATGTCTGAACCACACGAACAAATAAAATTTACTAGTGATATATTTATCGCCTGAATTTCCTTCCCACAAACCAGACGCCTGGCGGGGAGAAATTAGCTTCCTAAAAGCGCCGCTTGTCAGCGCTGGTTAGGCGCGCAGCCAGCGGCGCGGCCAAACGACGCGGTCGCGTGGCGCGGCGCCCGGGACGAGGTGCTTGCAACGCACCCGCCCTCTCGCCCCCGTCTGCCGTTGCTCGCTCTCGCCAGCGCCGGCCCTGGCCCTGGCCCGTCCGCGTCCCCAGGCAGGCCGCTCGCGCAACGGCAGGTGACCGGCGCCATGCGGACGGGTGGGGGTAGGGACACGCCCAGGATGGGTGGAGGAGGGCTGCGGGGATTTGGTGGGGTGGAGCGGTGCAGGGTGGGTGCGGCGATGGTGCAGGATGGGTGCGGGATGAGTGCAGGATGGGTGCGGGATGGGTGCGG
>BOPP01000002.1:5123745-5140945 GCA_017312745.1 Gryllus bimaculatus | reverse complement strand
GGGGTGGGTGGGCGTATGGACGGGCGGGCGTATGGTCGGGCGGGGCGGTTTGGCAGCGGGGCGTGCGGACGGGGCGAGCGGGCGGGGCGAGCGGGCAGGGCGAGCGGGCAAGCGGGGTTGACAGGAGGCCAGAGAGAGCGAGTGGGCGTGTGGCGAGAGGGGCGCCGCCGTCCCGCTGCTACCGCCGCAATCCCGCGCTGATGCATATTTAACCGCTGGCCAACGCGGTGCAGCAGGTGGCGGACACCGCCTCTGACATCTGGCAAAGCCCCCTTCCACGGCGCTTGCTCCACGCCACTTCCTTCACTGTGCGTCTCGGCTCGAAAATTGGACGTGCGTGTGTTTCAAGTTAGCTATACGTTTTAAAGACGTCTTTTGATATATAAACGACTTCGTATAAATAATGAAAACTATTTTCACTGTGTCATTTCATATTCAGGATCATTCATTTAATATGCAGAAAGTAGTTTGCAATTAATTTCACCATTTCATGAGCAATAAGTGAATTAGTGAAGAAGAAATTTCAAGTACCGACCTTTAATGACGTTGGAATGCCATATACTATCTCTTGAAAATATAAAAATAAAATATATGTGATTAATATTAATTTTAAATTTTTTATACAAAATTATCTCCATATTTTATTCAGTATTTTTTATTGAAATCTTCTTAATGGTTGTGCACAAGCGTGATTGTAAACATGTTGCCGTTATTTACTCTGTATACTATTATTGTAAAATATATTGACGATGATTATGGTAATAATGATATTTTAGAGGACTAATAAAGGAAGAGACTTATGCCCGTTACTAATGTTTAATGGCAACAGAAACAGAACGAAACCCATGCAGCATTCGACCACATGGGAGGTGATTATAATTTCATTAGAAACCCAAGTGCGTGGGAAAATACAAAAGTAATAAACCAGTTGTGATTTTCATTTAAAATGCTAATATTCGAGTTTTGCCGCATCATTTCATATTGCTGTTGTCTAAATCCTTATACACAGAGCGTCGCACTTTACAACATATTCAACGTCATACTGGCAGAAAGACTTGCAGGAATAGCCACCATTAAATATTTGCTCTTCATGTATTGCTTTACTGAACAGCATTTTTATTTTACATTGTCTGTTGTATACTGTATGTATATTGAATTACATTATCGCAGACTTTGTGCTGACTGTTATATAAAAATATTTAATTCGTTTATATGTTATAAGAGAGTATTTTATTTTTGTTACCGAGCAGTAAGCTTGCTTCTTTTGGAAAAAAGCATTTTGTAAGCGTTAGTTTTGTAACATATTTACTGTCGTAGAGAGACAGTGATCCATTGTTTACTAGATGGATGATTTAAAAAGTGGACTGTCATTCCCTTCCTTTGGATGATGTTATATGTGATTATTGTGGGTGGATTATGCGAGATTAATCATTATCGAGAAAGTGATGTTTCAGATGTCACAACATGGTACACCTTGAAATCAAGGAATGAGAAGTCAACACGTTACTTCCACTTGGTGAACTATGCTATATCTTCTTATGTTGTCCTGTACTATTTTTAAATTATAATTTTCAAAAGTACACAAATTCAATGAAAATGAGATATGATTCATTCTCTTAAGTGTTCTATATGATATTCAAAGACAGTATTTAATCCAAAAATGTGAAGCCATTTTTGAAAAAAAAGAAATGAAGATGTAATTGAAGTTTGGATACCCCCCAAAAAATTAAAATATCAATTTTCGCAGGTCCTCGCATTTATTTTAATTGACCGAGTAATTTCAACTCTGAAGAAAACAAGCTGAATGGTTTAGACGCCAGCCTTGACCACAGAGAGACGGAAAAACACAACGACGATTTGCCGTCAATCGATTTTTCGGTATCAAGAACCCAAAACACATGGATTCTGTCTGCATAACTTGTTAGAGAAAGTAAAAGGAAATGAGATTTATTCATTTTTTCGTTACCGGGAAGCAGCAATAAGAGTTTTTCTGTCGAAAATTCGCCTTTTTCGCCGTACGATTTCAATACTTTCTCTTCTAATGAAGTGAGAGCAAAAATAAGTACAAAACAATTACTTCGAGTGGTTGAAACCATCATCCAAATTGAACGTGGACTGATTAATTGATCGATTGTCTAATTTTTTCACGTTCTCTCTAGACAGCGGTTGAACTCGACCTGGCTCTCTAGGTAGTATCGAAAATCCTGCCACCTTCGGGACTCACACTCTAGGATCTATCAGTTAATAGGGACATCAATTGATGCCCTGAGCCACCTCGGCGGGCGTGGACTTGAATGCCAGCACTGGTGCAAGCGCCTGTGCAACGGGCGTCGGAACACATACTTCACAAGTTGCGTCTATTTTGATACAATAATCGCGGCAAACTCAATCCGCAATAACTCCGATTCTACTGTTCTAATCACAGTAGTAAAAGGCTGATTAAAAACAACTATTTGTAGAATGAGTCTGATATTATTTGATTAATAAAGTTAAATTACTAAAAGGAAAAGAAAAATGAATTCATATGCACAGAGAATCTCCGGGGAACTGCTGGTGAATTCACTAATAAAGGAATCTGTGAGCTCTGTAATATCAGAGAGAAATAATTAAATGCACTTCATAATATTGAATAATTAAAGCTTTTATTTCAAGTGAAGTAATGAACCAGGTTAGAATTCAAAAAATCCCGTTAAGGTTTTTGATATTTTAGAATTCGAAACCAGTACGTTCATAATTACTTTGATGGCTCTCTTGACGAATATGCTCTAGTTTTTTTTAGTTTATTTCATTATGCGTAGGTTTTTGGAAATGATCTTGTGAGCCTAAAGCCAATTTAACTTCGAAAAAGGAAGTTCAAGGACCGGGAATTTTTACGCACGATACTTTTTTTTCGCGTGTGCGCGGAAACTTCAAAGTAGTGTTCCTTGAATATTCTAGCAGATTTGTAAAAAGTAACTTAACTTTTAATAAGTTTCAGGGGAACTTCCCTTCCGGTTGTATTTCCAAACAATGTTTCAACATGAAATACTGTTTCTTTTTTGGAACTACGTATAATATATAATTGAATTGACATGCAAAATTTTTTCTCACTCGAGATGATACAACTAAGCTTCAAGTCAGTAGCAGTTAACAACACATTTGGAATAATCTTGTCGTATTTCAGTTAACTGTAAGCTGTATCGAAAAGATTAAGAAAATATAGATATTTTCAAAATATTAATGAAGGGATAAATTTATCATATTTTATAATTTTTAATTAACAAATTACAAATTTAATTTTTAAGTTAAGTTTTAATTAACAAATTTGAAAGTTAAACTTGAAAAAGAAAATAATATCATAATATGTGTAATACTTTTAAATATTAGTACTTTCTCAATCGTGTGATTATGAAAAGCAATTCAAGAAGCGAGAATAGGGCCAATTGAATCAACATTACATAAATTATCTGGTATTCAAAGCGTTTTAAAAATTGGCAAAGTTAAGAAGAAACGTTTCATAAAAATATCTTCAATTACCATAATTAGCGCGTTTTCAAGTGATGCTTTTACTGACCACGATTTCTTTCGTTTGGCGCCAGCGATAGGACGCAGCGTTGCTTTGGAGCCGATTTTATAAGCTGAAAGACCTTAATAAACCGCCAAGCAATCTGTCGCTCGCCATTTCGAAATAAAAAGCGCTGACAGAGACGAAGCGACGCTGGCAGCGCGCAGGCGGCTCTTTCGCCACAGCAGCACGACGTTGCGCGGGACGAAGCAGGGGGGCGAAGCAGGGCGCGGGGCGAAGCAGGGGGGCGAAGTAGGGCGCGGGGCAAGGCAGGGCGCGGGCCGAGGATGCGCGGAGCGACGCCCAGGGAAGCGGAGACGCAGTTGGATGAGGCGAGGCACACGACGGCGGCGAACAGGACCGTTAGGTAGAACATGGCGTGGAGAGATGGGAGGGGGACAGGACGGTGGGGTGGGGCATGGCGTGGTGGGGTGTGGCGGGGCATAGGACGGTGGAGTGGGCTACGACATGGAGGGATGCGGTGGGGGAGGATGAAGGGGTGGGGCATGGCGTGAAGGGATGTTGCGGGACATAGGATGGTAGGGTGGGGTATGGTGTGGAGGGTTGGAGCGGGGGACAGGACGGTGGAATGAGGTGCGACGTGGTAGGAACGAGGGGAGAGAGAGGAGGCCGCGGGACATGGCTGTGGGAAGAGGTGGAAGGGGCGTAGGAGCTGGCCGAGATGTACACACGAGGGCTGGGACTTGGAGGGTTGACGTGTGCAGGTGTGGAGCACTGCGGGGCGGGGCGGACAACGTGCAGAGTGGCTGAGAAAAGGGCGGGGCGTGGTGGGCCGCGGTGGAGGAGGGTGTGGCTAGACAAGGCGAAGTGACGCGGGGTGTGGTGGGTGCGTCGAGTCACGGACATAGCGCGAAGGGCGGAAGGGGCGACGCGTAGAGGTGGCGCACAGAGCTATGGGGCTGGGCGGGGCCGAGCAGCGCAAAGGGCGCCTTTGAGAAGGGCGTGGCGGCCGCGCGCGCAAGGAGGGCCTCTCGTTACGCGCCAAGTGTCCGTCTCCGCGCGCCGGCCGGAGAGAGGCTTTTAAAACCATTAAATATGCAGCCCGGTCGGATCGACCTCGCCCCTTCCGCCCCGCCAGCCACGCCAGCCCCACCCGCGCCAGGTCATCTCTAGACCGCCTCACCCTTCGCCCGCCTTCGTCCTCCGAACCCGACTTGCTCGCTCCACTCACTCACCTCAGGCTCTCCCACCCAATCCCCCGTAACCTCACTTCTTATCTCACCTGACCCGTCTGCCCCTCTCCTTCCAGGTGGTCTCTGCTCCGCCACGAGCGCCACGTTCACCCAGACGAGCTTGCACGCTCGACTCGCTCACCAGTCCCTTCCACACAACCCTTTTTTATTCCTCCACTTATTATTTTTTTCCACCTATCCTGCACGCATCGATGCCACCAGGTCAACTCTGGTCCACCCCACCCTGCGTCCCACCCCGCCCTCGTTACGTGTCCAGCTCACTTCGCATGGACCAAACACGTTATCCGCGCAGCTTTTCACACCCTCACCCTTATCCGCCTGATCACAACCCTCTCTTCTTGCGTCACATGCCTTTTCCTCTTTATGCTCCTTCCAGAATGTTTATTCCCTTCGTTCACCTCGCTCAGCTTTCACGTCCATCCCTCTCACCCCTCAACCCGTTTCACCTGTCCTATACTCTCTTTTCTACCATCACTGTTTGCCCTCACAATGTTTCCTTTTCCATCATGTGTGCTCTTTCCTCTTCATCGTCCCTCTCGTTCAATTATTGATGCCCTTACACCTTCCCACTCGCCTCTACTAACACCTCACCCTTACCAGGCCATCTCCAGTCTGTCTCATTCATCCCAACTTCGTCTATTTTTCACCTCTGGTAGATTTTTAGTGAATCTGATAGAAAATTTCAAGGAATTTGGGTTCCAATTTTCAAAACTAGCTAGATAGCTTGATGAAATTCAACCGCTGACTAGAGGGGAGTTCTAGCGGCCAGCTGCTGTCATCGATGGTTCTCTAATGTTACATGGTTTCTTTGATAAATATAAAGTAAATGCAAGAGAAGTACCCAAATAAACAGACCACGGACCTCTCGCTATATTTCATTTGTCTTCCTTGTCTTATCCCGTCTCCTAACTTAAACATAGTTACTCTTACATGCATTGTATTAATACACACATCAGGAGCTTAGAGGACTCACGATCTATCTTGTTCATGAATGGCCTCTCTGTCTTGCGCTCCCAACGATGTCAGGTCCTCTTTTACCTGCTCACTCAACTCTGGGCGATTAGCCTTCCCCCGTTTCCCGGAGATTCCATTTCCTTTCTTTGGCCTTCTTCATTGCTCATGTGCTTTCAAAAGCTCAAGCGAATTGCTCTGTGCCTTGCCTATTCAGTCCCACGCTGGCCAACCTAAATCCATCTCTCTCCAACTCCTCTTCTCGCGGTTCGTCGCTAGAGCCTTTGAGTTTTAAAACTTTATGCATGTCTTTTTCGGTTGTTTGAACAATAATTTTTGCATATTTTACAATTTTATATTTTTAATCATTATACTACACTAAATTATTGCAATAAACTGAGTATAACGAGTTAGTAATTTACATTTTTAAAGTTTTCGTTTTTGATTTCATATACATATTGTAATATCATACGTACGATTTTTTTCCTGAAGTTGAGGAATATCTTCTTTAAAATACATAAAATTTCAGAATAATTTTTCAACTTCTTAAAGATTTCCTTGAAAATTAGTATTAGAAAAAAACATTTCTTTTAAGATGTACTATTGTCCTGAATATCTGTATGCAAACACAAAATATCTTATGTGAAGCACTGCCTGTTTTCCTACACACATTTGAAACTGGAAAGTATTTGCTCTACGCAACACAAATCCAATTGCGCATTCTTGATACATGTCATTCCTCTCAGATTCCTAGTTAATTCTCAAGATATTTATTCTCTTACTAAAATCCTTCTTGTGTCTTTCATCTATGCATAACCCCGATTACGTTGAATTTTGTAGGGCTTTAATGATAACACTAAATGGTTCTTACCTTCATACAACGATGTTCGTAGCTTGATTTCTAATTCTTCGCAGGAAATCTAATTATTAAAATCAAATTTACACATGTTAGACGCTTATTTGAATTGTAGATCGTTAGATCTGACAAATTTAGTTGTGAGATTTTAAAATTCAGATCAACCCAAATGAAGCAATGAGTTTTCTTAAGCCAACTTTGAGTATTTTTTATTAAATCTGATTTAGCATGTTAAAGATCATGTTAGCTTCTTTCAGGATCTGTACGATTCTGCTTGAAAAAAAATGTTGTAAACGGATATGCGCATTACAACTATCACGTTAAAAAGTAATAACTACAAGTTTTCACTAAGTATCGTAAACAGAATTACATAATTTAATGAGAGGTATGTAATGGAATTGAGATAATTTTCATTTGAATTATAGAATAAGTATATAATTAAACTAAGAACATTGAACAAAGAATAAATAATATAAACATTTTCGACAAGTTGTATCATTAGGTAAAATTACCATTAGAAAATCATAGAGGTAGATAAACAGATAGATCTATTAAGATACGTGGTTTTCCTACGCACTTGCTTTTAGAAAAGAGCACCCGACCTCAGAAGGATTAATACGCATCTCAGGGCGGTGCCTTTGACGTGGACCCCGTCATTCCCAGACGCGGTGTCCGTCGCCGTCAGCGCCTCTCCCTGCGGCCCCGGGCGGCCCCTGGCTCTACCCTTCGGTCGCCATTAGTCGTGCCACGATCAAACTGCCCAGCCACTCCGCTGCGATTCGCCTTTGCCTTCGCCCCGCCCCCGCCTCAGGCCCCTCTCGGGTGACGCCGTCTCCGCTCACCACTTCGCTCTCCCTCGTCGCCCGCCGCCGCCCCGCCCCCGCCTCGCCCGCCCGCCCGCCAGCCCCGCCCCGCCCGCCTCCCCGCCTCCCGCTCGCCTCCCCCCTCGCCCCGCCTCGCCGCCCGCCCCGCCCGCGCCCGCGCCTCGCCCCGCCCCGCAGGCCCCAGCCGTCTCTCGCGCGCCAACACAGCCTCCATCCGGGAGAGAGGAAGCGGTTTGAATGGTGGAGGGCGGGCAGGCTGGGGCAAACTGGGAAAGCAGAGGGTGAGCGAATGAATGAACGGGTCGACCGGGGTGTGAGCGAAGGTGAGTGGGTCTGTGAGGGGTCGGTCAAAATTAGGCAGACCACAATCAGAAAAGGATAGGCGATCGCGTGAGTAACGGCAGATGACCGATAAGGTTTGGTGATAGAGGGTAGGAGGAATTGAAGGCAGGCGAGGTCCGATGAGAGCGGCCGAGGACGGCAAAGTGTGGGAGAGGTTGGGAGAGAAAGACGGGAAAGTAAGGGTGGATGAGAGCGAGTGAAGGTGAGAAGGGTGGTTGAGGAAAATATGTATGTGTGAAATGGGTGAGTGAGTAGGGGTGGGTGTGAAGGCAGAAAGTGCTGATGATTTCGAGTGCGAATGAGGGTGAGGGAGAGTGATCGAGGGTGATCGAGGGTGATCGACGGTGATCGACGGTGATCGAGAACGGGTGAGAGCGGGTGAGAGCGGATGCGAGCGTGTCAGGGTATGCGAGGCCGGTCGACGGAGCACGAAGGCAGGTGATAGCGAGCGAGCGCTTGCAAAGGTGAGTGAGAACGAACGCCACCAGTCGAGAGAGGGAGCGGTGACCCTGGGTGGACCCAGGGCGGCGGGAGGATGGGGGTGGCGGGCGCTCGCCTACAGTAAACACGGCTTGCGCCGGCCGCGCGGGCGGCCATTGTCCCTGCGCCTAATGCTGATAATTGAATGGGGCGAGCCGTTCGGCGACCGCAGCGCCCGACCTTCTGAGCGCGGAGCCGCTGCCCTGCGATTTGCACGCGAGCGCCGGCGCCGCCGCCGCCGCCACCGCCGCCACCCCCGGCCATAAAGCTTTGAGGGGCCGCTGCGGTACGGACTTCGCAACGCCGTTACCCGATTGTTCCCGATCTTTTGCTGCGTAATTTAGCACAGAATAAATTAACCGGAACGGCTATTTAAAAAAATTTATTATATATAAAAAACAATGAGAAAATATGAAAACGATACATTTAGTTTAAGAAACATAAACTATAATATTGTTACGACTATTAACAGGAAATGAAATGTTACAGAATTTTGAATTGCTCCCTACCATAGTGACTTACAGAAACGCTTCTGATTATACTATTTTTCTTGTGTACCAGCGTTATAAACGATCTGTTAAGTTGCAAGAATTCATTCATAATCGGGTATTTTATGGCACAAATGGTGTATTAGCATTTTACGACACGAGTGATGGCTTCATTACACATTCAGATAATTGCAGCGGTAGAATGGTGGGGACGTTAAGGTAAACGGAACAACAGACCACCGATTTTCTCGCACAGATGCCAAAAACCCGAGACGTCAAAGAACATTGTTTTGCAACATAACATTAATTCTCTTATAATTTATAATGCTGTTATACGAAAAAGCGTATGCAATCTTTTTTAGTGTTGCTTTATTGCATTCAAAAAAATAATCTTAATCGTTTATCTTAACAAATAATCGTTTTCATAACATATATTCTTGAAATGAAGCTTAACGTTATGAACTAAGTTCAGAATCTACTATTATTGGGTCTTACATGTTTGTGTCATTTTGTGTCGATTGTCTAACTTTGACGACTAGCTAAATACGTCCCCAAGGCAGGGTCTAGATTCATTATCACGCTTGGGGGGTTAAGAGAGACATATCGCGATTATGACACATTCCCTTCACCACAACTAGCTAACTCCACTTGCCTGAAATTTTCGTCACACAGCTACAGAAACTAAGACTATTTTTAAGGAAACCTACTACTCTATTTTTACCTCGAGCGGGAGTCGAATTCCTAACCACCCCATGGGAAGCAAGAATGCTGCAAATTACTCATTAACGATTAGAGAAAACTTATTTTAATCTGAAGTATGCCTTCTGTACTTTTATATTTTGCAGACTAGTATTGTTAAGTGAACGTGCGTTATTTGCAAATGAAAAAATATATCTAAACAATTGTCGATGAATAGATTTTGTTTTATTGCCCTAGGCAGTTTTTTAAGTTTTTAAAACTGTAAGAGTAATTGATATAGGTTTAAACCAGTTATTTATCTCTGCTGTAAATTAAAACAATCAAACTATTCCACAAGAATCCCCGTACTCATTCGTAGCAAAATAAATTATTTTGTGCACTAAATATTTTTGACCATTGCATTGTCCCCTGTAACGCTGAAATATCTCTATCTACGTTTTCATCAATGTTAACTTTTGTATTAGATACGTCGTGGATTTCAGAATACCGAGGCATCGTAATTTTAAAAGCTTGCAATTTTTCTTGCCGATTCCTTTCATAATTCTTCTTTTCATGCAGCATCGTTAACTTTTGTGAAAAATAACTTTTCGCACCGTCCACCGAGAATGTGTACATGGTATATGGCCCAATGAAACTCGCTTTCAGGCCTTGAATTATGTGTGTGTTTGTGCATCCCTGTAGGTGGGGTCAGTCTTGACAACCAAAAATTTCCCGGTCGTAGATAAAATACATCCAGGACGAGAACAACGTGATATTTCGTCCCCCTTCTACTTTCCAGATTAGTGTTA
This sequence comes from Gryllus bimaculatus, assembly GCA_017312745.1. Classification (NCBI taxonomy): domain Eukaryota; kingdom Metazoa; phylum Arthropoda; class Insecta; order Orthoptera; family Gryllidae; genus Gryllus; species Gryllus bimaculatus. Next base: position 5,130,759 of record BOPP01000002.1, on the reverse strand, counting down.
AATGACCTTCTACTACAACAAATCTGACCAAAATAGAATCGCTTTAACAGTGAGAGGCTGTTTTGCATTTGAGAGTTCCGCGGTTTGAATCGAACAGATGTGATTGGAACTTTCCGTCTCGCTCGGACACCATTAAGTGGATGCAAAACCGGTTTAACGTTAAGACCCATCCCGTTGCTGGAAACGAACTTACTTTTTGTGCGGTGCGGCTGCACCGAGCTGTAGCACACGCGACCACGTGAGCACCACAGCACAATACGGCCTGCCAGGGGCCAACGTTTCCCCATGTAGCCGAAATTGAATGCGAGTTCTGTTCGTAGCATCAGGATAGCAAACCTGTCTCGCTTGAATTTAATCATTGAGAACAGAAACGAACCTTTGGCGGCAATAAAAGAAAACAGTTGCGGGTTCAAAAAGAGAAAAAAATGGCTACACTATAAAGACGCTCCGTGTGCAATACGATATTCGCAGAAATTCACTTCCTAGTAGTCTACTTGTTGCATAATGTTTTCTTTCTCAGTATATTACTTTTAAATACGCACACAGCTGTATAGCAACAAAGTTATTTCAGTTTTAATTGATCACATTAATGTTGAACTTACGGATAAAATAATAATATTAGCTTTCAATTTTTTTTCATGTGGAGCTGACGATTTGGTGAACAATGTAAATCATTTCAGTGCAAAAATTACTTAAAAACAATAAGTTACATTTCAATAGAGACACAAAAATGTAACATTATATACTTTTAAATTACCTTATTTTATCTTAAGGCAAACATTTTAACATTTAAAAATAGAAAAAGTGTTTAAGTACATGTATTAATAAATAATTCCTGAACAAAGTCATTAAATACTCCACATTTTTTGCAGGAGTTTCTCCTTTAATGAAGTTTAATTGAAAAATAAAGAAATATGTTATTGCACAGAAACAATTTAAATGAAAAATTTGCGAACAAAAACCAAGCAGCGACTGACGTGCAAGTTGAAACGCCAGAACTTCGAAAATGTATATGTCGATTTTCTAATTTAAAGTACAATAAAGAAAGGAAAAGTATAGTGCAGTATTTTGTTGCCTGGCTATTGTGGCTGCTTGAAAACATATTACCGCGTGTACATTGGGCGAGCAGTCCTTGTATTACCTGACCGAACCGATAGCATAAGCTTCCACTGTCGTTCCAAAAAGCGAACATGCCGCAAACCTGCGCGGCGCACAAAACCAGGCAGCGAGTGGGGGCGGAGAGGGGGGGAGGGAGGCTCGATAAATAAATCACGCGACTGGAATCGACACGCGCAAGGCCCGGAAAACGAACGGGGCCGCACCCGCGCGCGCCCCCTCCCGGCCGCCCCCGCGCCGCCCCCGCGCCGCCCCCGCGCCGCCCCGCGCCGCCCCGCCCCCCGCGCCGGCCCCCGCCCGCCTACAACGCCACAAAGCTGCACAATAGCTGCCGCCGTCATACTTCCATCACCCACCTCGTTCTTATTGCTACCTTATTGATTTTCTCCTTGCTTTTTTTAAAATCAACGATTCAACTCATTTCTTTAGTTTTAGACCGTCTCACTCGTTTCTATTTTTATCTCTGAGAATTGTTCCTTTTTTTCTCTTGCCGTAAATCAACTCCCATTAACACGTTCTTTATGGTATCTATTTTTACTTCGCCTCGTGCACTCCGGTTTACATCCTGTGAATTTTCCTTGTTGAAGTTTTCCTTGCTTCTCTTGTGTCAATGTTCCATCAACACATTTCTTCCACTACCGTAGTTTTTGTTTGTATCTACGGCTCTGTTTATTATCTTCATGTTTTTTTGCTCTTGTTTAGTCAATATTTCGGAATTGAATTTCTTCCACTTCCCATAAGCTGACCTTCCATTGTCTCTTTCTGCCGAGCCGCTTCGTTATCATCCCGTTCAATTAACGTTTGTATTCCGCTTGAATAAATATCTGCTCACAACCAGGAAGAATTCATCCCATTATGTGAGTGATCTTATTACTCAACTTTTCTGTTCAGTTAAGGCTTATATTTCTTTATTTTTACTAATTCTCATTCTTACAATTTGGCAAGCCTTCTTTGATTTCCATCATAAATTCTATCATACACATTTTAGGGACCATTCCATTGTCACTCGTTAATTTTTTTCAAACCCGTCTCATTTTTACTTCACGGTCACATTCAGCTCTGGGCCCGTCAAAATTTGCCACTCTCTGTTAAACTCAGTGGACAATGCCTTTCTTTATACTTTGCCAGTTTACATGCTACCTCTAATTTATCATAATTCATTTTCATACTTGTTTTAGTCATTCAAACACACATTTTTCTTTGCATTCTCTAGTCTTTTTTTGACATTGCTTCGTTGTCAAGACGAAAAGCTAGGTTTTGACTCATTTTTTTCCAGCCAGCCTTCCCTCATCGCTTCTCGTTGTTTCTAATCATTTGTGCTCTAATCATCTGTAGCATCGATCTTACGTTTTTCCTCGTCGCTGCTTCGTCATCATTTTCATATTGGTTTTTCTCACTTTGCCACAACCTAGTGATTAATATTAAATGCATAATTATAATTATGCATATCTGTAATTACTATTAAATTATTTACCATATTAAATATATAATTATATTTAAAGAAGTAATTGAATGGAAGTGCCGTGACGTGTTCTGAAGTGTAGTGCAATAGAGAAGTGAAGTGCAAGTGGAGTTAAATGAAGTGGAGTGCAGGGTATTTTCAAAGTATATATTCTCTTTTTCATCGAATATTATGAACGCTGACTGCATTTAATTCACTTTTACTTCACTCGGATCCGATGTTTAAACATTCTACAATGAATGGAATTCATGTTCTTGATCACCAATAAACATTATTTTGTATGTACACCATCTCCATGTACACATGGTGTAAATGATATTCATGGTAACACGTTTTAAGCATTTATTAGACAATAGCTCTGCGTTTCCAATGCAACATTGGCTTCATTTCGTTATCCTCAAATTAACTTCTCTTCTTGCTTAACATGTATTCACTCAGTTTTTATTCAAATCCGATTCTATTGCTATTATTGTGTTATCTTTTCTTGAAGCAGTGTTAACTGGTGTTGAATAACAAATATCGCATCTTATTATCGATATTTTATTAAATATAAGTCTTCTTATTATGCATTTTTTGTAAATGTTTTTACCCAATCTACACTTCTCTAATAACAATCACAATGCCTTCGTGAGTTTCCGCTGCACATCATAATCACTCCACACCATTTCACCCTCCCATATCAAGCAATTTTGTCATACTTACCAATCTGCCTCCACACACTCACGCAAGAGCGCAATTCCTTCCCCCCAGCGGGGCTCCATTGACAACGCGCCATCACCGAGCGTTCGATCATTCACGGCTCCACCGCTTCCCACCCCCGCCTCCCCTCGCCCCAGCGCCGCCCACGCCCGTGGCCGCGCCCTCGCCTCGTTATTTTCCACGTGTAATTACCCGGAAAGTCACCATCCAACGCTGCCCCTCCGGCGGTTGGTTTCGCCCGCCCCGCGCCGCCCGCCCCCGGCGCCGGCGCGCACAAAAGCATCGGTCAAAACCCCAGTGATGACGGGCTGCCGCGGCGGCGAGAGGTGGAACGCCAAGTGGATGTGTAGGGATAGAGGGGTAAAAAAAGGACGCGGGGTGGGAGAAAACGGACCGAGTCGAAGCAGAGAAAGATATTGCATAGCGATGCGGGGGGTCGGAGGGTGGACTGGAGGGGGCAATGGCAGGTGTGCGAGAGTGTGCGAGAGTGTGCGACAGTGTGCGACAGTGTGCGACAGTGTGCGACAGTGCGACAGTGTGCGACAGTGTGCGACAGTGTGCGAGAGTGTACGACAGTGCGAGAGTGCGAGAGTGTACGACAGTGCGAGAGTGCGAGAGGTACGACAGTGGAGAGTGCGCGAGTGTACGACAGTGCGAGAGTGCGGAGAGTGTACGACAGTGCGAGAGTGCGAGAGTGTACGACAGTGCGAGGTGCCGAGAGTGTACGACACAGTGCGGAGTGCGAGAGTGTAACGACAGTGCGAGAGTGCGAAGAGTGTCGACAGTCGAGAGTGCGAGAGTGTACGGACAGTGCGAGATGTACTGACAGCGGTGCATTGTCAGTCCGTGCGCGAGAATGATCCCAACGATGAATCCCCAAGTGGGTGTTTGTTTTGTGGAGGCTTCCGAAAGTGGGTAAAAAAGGTCCGTGGGTGAGCCAAGCATCCGGGTGGAACACGGTCTGGGATTATGAGAAAATGAGGAATAGAGTTGCCTGTGTATTCTCCAAAGTCTGCAGGAACAAACGGAACTACAACACACCGAGCGGTTCCGCTGAGAGGGGCCTAGAGCGCAGAACCAAACGTGGGGAGGTGCTGCGAGTACAGGCCGCAGGCGAGGGGGCATTGTACACGTGGTGAGTGAGCGTTGCGCGGTAGGACAGAGGATAGCGGGTGATGGGCAAACACATGAGTCTATGTGAGGCGCACAGCCAGATAACAAGTATAGCGGACTCGGGGCGGGCGGATCACACCTGGCCGAGGGTGGGAGGCGATTATATGAGCCCAGAATTATGGTGCCTCGCTCGAGGCAAGTGCTGGTTGGAGAGAGTACACAACTGTGCAAATAGCTAGAAGGACGAGAAACATGACAAGAGCGCAGATTGCTGAGAAGGGAATACACGAAGAGATATCCCCGGACATGGGGGTAGAAGGGAGGAGGGACTGTAAGAACATAGGGCATCCCGAAGAGATGAAGAATAAAGAAAGCGACGCAGCTGATGAAGTGCGTATGCGACATGAAAGTTTCTGAAAGCTTAACTCATCGCGCGGACTGAGGGCGGGGTCGCGTACATCGGCCTGCGCGGATCAGGACACGGGGCTAATCAAACTGTGTCCGTGACCCCAATCCGCATCCCGTCGTACTGGCACTGGAGTCGGGCTCCCCTCTCGCCTCCCGGGCCTGCGTTCCAGCCCGGTCAGTAACGACGCCAGGGTTCCCCGCCACGTCAACCCGCCTTCACTCCTAGCCACAGGGCAGTTTCCCGCCTCCCCCGCAACCGTCCCTTCTTACACCTTGATCCCATGCAACATGTCCTACTCAGGCGCTAACGTTGCCTACCCGCCTCGCAACTCTACCGCAAGTGCCGGCCCCTGCCAGGCTCAGAAAGCTGCAGACGCGAGGCAGAATTGGTTGCAGAGCGGGTGTGGAAGACGAGCGGGGTGTTGCAGGGAGGCGGGGGTAGAGCGGAGACGGTGGAGTCTGGAGGCGGAGAGGGATGTTGCAAAGATGGTGTGGAATGCGGAGCGGGGCGTGGCAACTGGGTGAGGTACAGCACGGAGTGAGCGGGTGTTGGCTGGAGAGCTGGGTATGGCCGCCGGAGCGAAGGCTGCGGTGGGGAGCGAAATGTTGAACGCGATTCGGAGCGGGTGGAGTGAGAAGCGGGTATGGACGCGAAGCAAAGTGAAGTGAGGTGAGGTGATGTGATGTGACGAGCGGTGATGTGAGATGAGGGGAGGTGAGGAGCTGTGAGTAAGATGATGTGAGGAGCGACGATGGACGGTTAAGGAGCGGTGATGTAAGGTGACAGTGAGGAGAGGCGAAGGAGCGGTGATGTGAAGTGAGGTGAGGAGCGCTGAGGAGCGCATTGAGATGGCGTTGGAGGTGGAGGTGAGGTAAAGGTAAATGTGATGTGAGGAGCGGTGATGTAAGGTGAAGGCGAGGTGAAGTGATGTGAGGTATGGTAAGGTGAGGTTGAGGTTTGGGCTAGGCGGAACCGGCGAGAGTGGTAGAGGAGAAGGGGTCCGAAACGGAGTGGTGGAGCGGGGTAGAGGCGCGGGGCGTATGAAGAGTTGCAGGTGGGCCGCACACGGAAGCGGGATTTCCCCGCCGATTGGCGGTCGCCTGTGGAGTCGGTAAAATTGAAACGTCTGACGCCGAGGGCGTGCGACGTCCTTCCACGCGTCCTCAACGCCCGTCCTCAAACGCCGTCCTCAACGCCGTCGCTCAACGCCGTCCCTCAAGCCGTCCTCACGCCGTCCTCAAACGCCGTCCTCAACGCCGTCCCTAACGCCGTCTCACGCCGTCCCAAACGCCGTCCTCAACGCCGTCCTCAACGCCGGTCCTCAACGCCGTCCTCAACGCGTCCTCAAACGCCGTCCTCAACGCCGTCCTCAATCGCCGTCCTCAAACGCCGTCCTCACGCCGTCCTCAACGCCGCCTCAACTGCCGTCCTCAACGCCGTCTAACGCCGTCTCAAACGCCGTCCTCACGCCGTCCTCACGCCGTCCTCAAACGCCGTCCTCAACGCCGTCCTCAATCGCCGTCTCTCAACGCCGCCTTCAACGCCGTCCTCAACGCGTCCTCAACGCCGTCCTCAACGCCGTCTCAACGCCGTCCTCACCGCCGTCCTCACGCCGTCCTCACTGCCGTCCTCACGCGCGTTCGTACGGCTTGCCGGGCGAATAATCGCGTGGTTTACAGTCGCGGGCTGCGTCAGCCGCGCGGGTGAACACGCCCCCACTTTCGCTGCCGCCCCCCGCCGACAGGGCGGCGCCGCGTCGCCAGGGACTCGATCACGGCCAACGTCGTTATTGCCTGGTGAATGTGGCGGCGCTCACTAAACACTCGACCCAGGTTTATCTTGAAAAGCACAGCGTGCAGCCCAAATGAAGGTAGTTAGAAGATTACCCATTTTATTTTATCCAACAAGATCTTCCTCCCAGAACCTGTAAGAATTTAGTCATTTTCTCCAAAAGCCGTTTAGAAACTTGGCTAGTTTTAGAATACTTTAAAACAAATTTCTTACGGTAGAGAATAGATTTGTCTAGTTGCCAGCTTCACGGATACTCAGAAAACGTGCCTGTACTGTCACTGTGAATTTTATTAACAAATGTATCTCGTATGTCGTTCTACATCACGGATATTATTTTATTTTGTGATGAATTATTCGTTTAAATCACTTATTAATCATCACAGCTTTTTTTCTGGTCAAACCGTATGTGTAGGTAGTCATCACC
>BOPP01000002.1:5102330-5120374 GCA_017312745.1 Gryllus bimaculatus | reverse complement strand
ATATATATATAATCAAAGTATACGATTACTAAGCACTAGATGCAAATGCTCTGATACTGCTCATGGTAACTAGACCAACCTGAGACCTGAGACCAACCTTCTGTGCCCACAAGCCTAGTGAGAAGCAAATGAGAATGAGGAAAAAAGGAGATACAATCATAGGAAGGATCAGATACTCAAAAAGTTAACCATACCGTACTCTAATTCTACCTCCTTAACCCAAAGAAATGTGTGGATGTACTGAGCAAAGATACAGCACGTTTATCGAGTTTGCGTATATCTCGGTTATCATTATGTCGTTCACGGCATAAAATGACGGATTAAAAAAAGGTTTTCTTTATTCGACCAAAACATTCGCCTTCAGTACTGTCAACTCGGACATCAAAAACATCTCGGTTAGACAATATTATTACTGCTACAAGAGCCACGTTTCTTTCAACCAACACGACGTACTGCCACAGCGACGGCACCTATTGCCACAAACGCGACGCCCCAGCCGACAAAACTGTTTAGTAACTGCAAGCGAAACGCGTGAGGCGCGTTTTGTTAGAAGCCTCCTGAGCGGAAATTCCACCGTTCGGTGCGACAACGCGACCCTGTCAGGGCACAGTGGACGAGGAGCCACAGGAGCTCAAAAACAAACACAAACAAGAGCATACATAAAAAGCCGGAGCGAAATGAAAGAGCGGCTGAAGCAGAAATAGATGGACACGGGGACGGGCAGAGAGAGATAGAGAGGAGAGAGTGAAGGAGAGAGAAAGAATGGGATGGAGGCAGAGAGAGGGAGGGAGAGGGAGAGAGGGAGGGTGAGAGAGGGAGGGTGAGAGAGGGAGGGTGAGAGAGGGAGGGTGAGGGAGGGAGGGTGAGAGAGAAAAAGAGGGTAAGAGAGAAATAGAGGGAGAAAGAGGGAGAAGGAGAAAGAAAGGTAGAGAGAGAGAGAGGGAGAGGGTGCTAGAGAGAGGAAGTCATGGAAGGAGAGACTTGCAGGGAGAAAGAAAGTACGAGAGTGAAGGACGGAGGGATGGAGAGAGAGATAGAGAGAAGGAGACAGAAGAAGTGAGCGGTATAGTCACACAGAGGAGACAGATGTAGGATAAGAGACCTAAAAATGTGACAGACGAGCAGAAAGGGGAGGAAAGCCGCGAAAGGGAAGAAAAAACCGGCGGTGCGACCATCATCGCTAATTGGAATTGAAATTTCGGCTGCGGCGTAGGCTCAACGAGGCGAATTACTGTCGCGCGGGTTGGCGTTCGTAGGGTGGCTGCGCACGTCACAGCAGAGCACAGGCACCTGCCGCGTTTGCTCGCTGCCGCTTTCGCTGCCTTCGTCACCCTGCTCGCGCTTTGTTGCAGATGCAGCGCACGCAACGAAGGATTAATATGTGAAGGGCTCCTAAACATCACCAAACTACGGCACGTAATAATTTTGAAATAATGAACATGTGTAGTTAAATTATATTAAAATAAACTAAAATATTTGCAGTTGAAAAATATAAAATGAAAATATGCTTAAAAATTGTAAACTAATTTAAATTTTTACCTGATAGGATAGTGGGAGAACATAAACGAAGGCGGTTTAATGAGGGAAAAGGTTCTAAACATTACTACATTTGTGACTTTTTAATGAAATCGAAATGAACGTATATAATCGGTAGGGGATGGATTTTTGAAGTACAAAACCAATTCCATAAATTATCAATAAAATGCTCTCAAAATTCATTAAAATGCTCTAAAAACAAAGAAAAATGACGTAGAAAATTGATCAAAAACACTTCAGGTGATCAAGTCATGCTGTTGGATACGTTACTGAAGTAATCGAGGCTCCTTCCTTTTGTTCAAGTGAGCTCAGCTTCTAAACGTTGGATTTGAATCGTTTTTTAAAAGAAAATATTTGTCTTTATTTATTGTGAAATCGGTCGAACTGACAATGGCGCCGATAAACGTCACAGAAACCTTGGATTACGTACTACTCACAAAGACTGACATTACAATATACGAGCGAAGATATCGAATAGTCTACTCAGAAATGCTCTGGTGAACATTTGTTGCACTTTGTAAATATTGTTTGAAACAAGTACCATTAAATTGATTAATAATAAATCACTTAAATCTGCAAAAAATACGTAAAAATTCAGTAAAAATTACGTATAAAGGTAAAAAAAGGGTTAAGGTTAAAAAATGACTTATCAATGGAAATTGACGAAAAATGCCAAAAAAGACGCATAAAATGGGTCTTTCGTTTCCTTATAAAACAAAATTGATTTCTACATTAAACGTCATATTTCAAAAGTAAAGAAGAAAAAAATTACATTTCATTAAAATCCGCCCTATAGTAATCAGATTATATTCACATGAAATAATAAGTTTGAAATTTAAAAATGTAATATATATATATATATATATATATATATATATATATATATATATATATATATATATATATATATATGTTTTACATAGGTATGCATTTATATAAATTCGTGTATAATAAAATGGGTTGTGAAGCTCTTTATTCGTGAGGATACCAGGAGCACATGCTCAGTATACATGTGTATTAATCCACATCTGAATGTAAGAGGACGCGGAATGTAGAAATTAGAAAATTTAAACATGGCTTCTGTATTCGGCTCTTCTTCTTAATGCAGTCGGCCAGGAGTGGGTGGCGATTTATACTCCTATCAAATTGCTTCCAAAACGTTAAACATTTTTTCAATATTTTTGTATTTGATATTTTCAAGAGATTGATCACTCTAAAAGAAATTTGTATTGAAATGTATTTCTCAACATCAATATTTAGAATAATTAATAAAACGGTCAATTTTCGTTATTTATAAATATAAATTTCCATTTTTACCGCAGCGTGTTGTGTGCAGTAAAACTCGCAATGAGTGTGATTCTCAAAATAAAGCATAATATCCAACCGACTTATATTTTAAGATTTTGGAGTAGATATTGACAGAAATTTTTATCCAATTATGAAGTAACCAACATTTTGACACATACTTCGATAAAGTTAAACGGTATTACTTTATTGCTTCATTTCATTAACTTATAATTAAACCACTTTCAAATACCATATATTGATATAGGAAATTTCTAAAAAAACCCTAAGATACTCTGTCGACACCACGCCAAATTCACGAAAGTGCAAATCGCCACATTTTAGAAAACCGCTTTACGCTAATATTCCTAGAACGTTAGGACTCCAAAGTAGAGTTGTGCATCAATAGATTACAAAATCAATAACCAACAACCATCCAACATACAACTTTCCATTTCATAATCTTTATTTTACGAACATAAATCGCCATTTAAATGAGTTTCTTTCAAAAGAATTCTCATTTTCTTTACAGGTTTTGACGTGATGCCGACGCGTCGAAAACGGCGTGTATAATTCGTGAAAATATAGATATAATTGATCTCATCTGATGTATTGGTTTATGGTTCTTCTAAAGTCACCGAATGAATTAGTGTTTTATGCTGAATCTACTCTCATCTTATATATTACTCTGATTGTTTAAATTCAATTTGATCTTACATTTACATCTTGAAAATATTTTCAGGCAAATAAAAAACTTACAGAACAATTTTTTGAAAATTCAAATATTCAAAACGAATAATGTACTAAAAGTTTGCCTTCTATTGATCATACTTCTCAACATTCCGTCTTTGTTTCTCTGCGTCTCCAAAATTCATTGAAATTGTGTCCGTCAATCTTGTGTCCATTGAATCCAGTGCGTACAATGCCAACAACACACACTGCAAACTCTGTTTGTAAACTTGTTACCAAGTCCTGGAATCTGCAGCAACCCCTGGCCTGCGGACCGCCTCACAACTCTCCAATAGCGCCCCCTCCTGACAGACACAGGCGGAAGCGCGCGCGTTCAAACGACATCCCGGAAGAGGGAGGGGGCTGAAAGAGATACGAGAAATTGTTGCAGGGGCGCGCCCCCATGCTCAAAGGGGTTGCTGCGGATTGCAGTAATGACAAACATTACATTACAAACGGAACGACGCGGATAGCTGGGGAGGCGAATACACAGATTTGACAAAGAGCTGAATTTGTCGATCTCGCATGGCAATACAATGCAGTGAAGCTACAAGGACAGGATGAATAGGGGGAAATGTTTTTGAAGCAGAATCAAAGACTTCAGAAAGTCATACATTGGGACACAAAAATACACAAGTAACAGTCCACCACCTTCAACTATTGAAACATACCTTCGTCAACATCTCCTATTGAACTATTCCTCTTACTTCTATTCTCCCTCTAGTGCTATTTTTCCGAGAATAATAATCTGTTATAGTGACAACATTCTCATTTATTACATGGTTTTTGTTGAGATATTAAATATTTAAATTTTGTAACTTTCATTATTCATTTTATGTTTGCACTTTTCGAGGTTAAACCAAATAGTACTAACATTTTGAAACATCTTTTCAATACTTCAGACCCACATTTTGCTTCTGTAGAAATTCTTTCATTTTTTAAAAGCTTTTCTTTAATTTTCTTGTTTTTTGAGATTCGTTTAGTTGCTTCACATTTGTGGTGAAAATGCTCCATTTTTACTATTTCTCCCTTACGAAGGTAATTCGTGTGAAGATTTATTTAATCGTGCGCCGTTATTTAATCGTCGCAAGTTTGTAATAGTGCACCGGAAAAAGAATTTTGAAATGAATTTTGGGTAGAAATATTTGTTGCCGCGCCTTGGAAATAAAAAGTGGATAAATCCTGTTGCTACAGACAGAAAAACAGAAAGAATCCAAAACGTGCAGTAGCCAGAAACCATGTTTTATGGGTCGTTGATATCAACAAATTGATTGACAGCAAAAAGAGTGTCCGTCCGTCACAGTTCAGCCAATATTGTCATATATATATATATATATATATATATATATATATATATATATATATATATATACATATATATACATGACAATCTAAAGCAACTCCTAAAACAAAATTCAGAGCAACACGTTAAAAGAGTACCTACTCTTTTGAATTTTGTCTAACAGAAAAAAAAACTGCAATTAAAACTACCTCGAAAACAAATAAGCGGAATACTGAGACGCACGTTATCAACAAAAGAAAATAATATCATGCATCGTAGAGTACTACTTCCATTTAATTGACCAGAGTTTATCTATTTCTTCTATCATGTACTTAATTTAATTTAATTTTCCTTGCTTGGATTCTTTCAAAATATTAAATAAACATTTCATGTCGTGTTTTGTGAAGTAATTGAATTCAATATGAACCAATGATTTTGACATTCAGCATTTCATTACAACCCATTATTAATTTCATTATTTTCATTTTCATTATTAATCTGTGTCTGATCATTTGTTTCTGTTTCGTTTCAATAGTACGAGGTGAATTTCTTACGAAACGTGGTCTCATTATGATACATAGCCTTCCACTTTCCCAGAAACGTGTCACATTCTCTTCATTTCTCAACATTTCACTTTGCAGTTCATCTCCGTTGCGCGGCACGTTTCAATTCAGGACATTTCTCAACTCTGTACGTCATTGTTACTCCCCAGACTCAGAACTTGGCGAGGTACGTGAGCAGGGAATAACCTCCCCGAAACATCACGTGACTCGCTCTGGTATTCGAGAAACCGAATATCTAATGTCCCGCCTAGGATACCAGAGAGCTGACGTAATAACTGAGACGCTTTGCATGTGTGATGAGAAGCAACTGACTTGTAGGATGGGTGTACCGAAAACTTAAGTCATTTAACCGATTTAAAATAAAAGTGTTTATGATTTAATAGCATATTAGAAGTAGACGATCCAATGATGAGTGTAGTACACAAGTGATATTATGTTACAAGCTAGGAACGAGCTTTAACATTATACAGGTGTATTAAGTCCTCTTCAGTTAAGTATTTTTAAATTAATAATAATAATTTAAAACTTAAGAGGACTTCCTTTTAAGTTTTCTTATGCTTTGACTGTATTGTTATTAACAATATAATTATTAATACAGACTCCTCTATATATTTATAGACAGTCAGATTTTGTGTAAGAAATTCATAAAACATCGTAAAATATATTTTTAAATAATATTTATTAATATTAAATAATATTTAAATTCACAAATTATAAATATATAGATTACCATAAATGCAAAATTATATGTGTTAATTCGCACAACATTTAGTTTCCTAGAACTATAATTTTAATATATCAGAAAAAATTGGGTGAACATAAGTTTTAAAAGAGCCTAATGTAGACGGATGAACAGTTTACAAATGATAAAAACGTGATGTGAAGAGGGGTATTTGAACTGTGTAAAATCACAAAAGACTAAAATCTGACACTTTCTATTTTTTAATAGAAGATAAAAAGAGAGAAAGTTTTTTCATCAACTTTGTGGTATGCTAAATATATCACAGAGAACTCAATATTGACGGAAAAATACACAGATATAAGCCAATGTGCGAAAATATGAGAAGGTTTTTAAAAACAAAAAAGACAAGGATCAATTTTATAAAACCATGACAATGAACTAAGAAAACACTGAAATACATGAAAGCATATATGATCTGGCAGAAGAGACATTCTTGTAAAAAATGTGATACCTAATATGGTAAAGGAAAAATCTCCATAAAAGTTTTAATAATTTTTTAAAAAATTTTCCAGAGTTAACTTTCGGGAAAACACTTTCCCCATCTCTTTAGTGAGTCTTGCCCAAGCAACGTGGATCACCCATGAATTTGGTCAAAAAATATGAAAACTGCAAAACATGCTGGTTACAGCTAGGTCGCAGCCATCTTTTGGAATGCTTCTAATTTCAAAATACAGTCCAAAAGATGGCTGCCACCTAGCTGTAACCAGCATGTTTTGCAGTTTTCAAATTTTTGACCATGTTGTGAACATTAATGAGTGATCCACGTTGCTTGGGTAAGACCCACTGAGGATGGGAAAAGTGTTTTCCCGAAAGTTAACTCTGGATAATAATTAATAAAAATTATTAAACCTATAATGGAGATTATTTTTTTACCATATTATGGATTACCACAAGATATCTGCTCCCACCACGGAATTTTTGTGATACCTGTTTAATGCCGACATCTGAGAATTTGTTTTTATTTGTCACAAAAGGGAAATAACAAAAGTTTTGTATATGATGAGACTTGTGAACTACATACAATACTTGGACAAGTCGATTTCGACGATGATTCTTTACGTAGTTACCTTGCATATATTCTACGTTTTAATCTTCAACTGTAATATTAAGAGAAACTATTCACCACACTGTCAAATGATAATGCTTGTTTACCTCATCGAATTATGATAAAATGCATTCTAATGAAAAAATAAAGATTTTATTGTATAGAAGAAGATCAAGAAAAATTAAGATGTCATTACAGTAGTTTTGTTATTATACCAAAGATCTTTGAAATGAAAGATAATGCTAAGTACAGCCGCGTTATTTCGCAATTTGGAAGCTCATATAAGGTTATCGAATTTCTCTGTGTATTCGAGCCTTCTCAAGGGTACACCGTAATTGGAACATCAGAGTATTGATTCGAATTCCAAACGTATTCGAATATCTGCTTCAATTTCGCATATCAACGTCCGCTTTAACACAGTTAATTTGGCTCTATCGGCAGTGCAGACGCTAAGGAGATTCTGATTCTCCACGTTGAAGTTCTAAGAAGAATCAGTCGGCGATGTTCAATTACGAGAGTGGATTGGCGAACGCTCTATATCTGCAGACGATTTATCCAGCACCAGCTGAGAGTACTATATTTCACTTCTCATTCGCTTTTGAGAACTTTCTCTTGCCAGATGAAGAGTTTTTGCTCAGATATTAAAAGTAAGACAGCAATTAATCATTTTCAACACTGTTTCTCTTATGTTCGTCGCCAAAACGTGAAAAAGTATTTCATTGTTTTTAAATAAAATATTTCATTCATTTTTTACATTTACATTTTGATCTCATATGTTAATATTCAGCCTGAATCTAACTTCATTAATATTTTCTATTGAATGAATATTTCGAGAAATGAAATATACAAAATTCATCATTTAAGATATAGATGAACATATTTATTTGGATAATAACCTTATTGCAGAGTTTTCATCTTCAGACCAAATTATTATTTTTTCTAAAATAACTCTGTAATTAAAAATTCAGCAAACTGTTGAAAATGTTAAATGAAAATACTCAATATGCCTGTTAGGGCTTCAGTAATTTTTACTAAACGTTTTAGTGATAATGATATATTCTTGACAAAATTATTAACAAATATGACTATAAAAATATCTGCTTATATTACCAATAAATACTCACAATGAACCTAAACTGTTAATCATCATCTATCTTTGATGCTAGCCCAAATCGTAACTTTTGTTTAATATG
Source organism: Gryllus bimaculatus (assembly GCA_017312745.1). Classification (NCBI taxonomy): domain Eukaryota; kingdom Metazoa; phylum Arthropoda; class Insecta; order Orthoptera; family Gryllidae; genus Gryllus; species Gryllus bimaculatus. Next base: position 5,112,000 of record BOPP01000002.1, on the reverse strand, counting down.
TTGATTCTTCACTACACTACACACCAACAAACCATCGGTACGGTTTTGGACTCGCTCTAGATTTATCCACAGTAAATCACGATTTTTTTAAGAAGATTCGAACTGGACAACTTGCCCAGGAGCGATCGATGCTTTAGCAAGATTAGCCAATTCAACCCCAAGTTATGAGAAATTTTAATTATTCTTATATGTTTCGTTTCAGATATTTATGGTGTAACAAAATGTACACATTTGTGCACGAAAAACAAACTTAAGGTAACGGGAAATGTGCGTTCTCAATTAAAAACGCTAGACATAAATCAATGTGCTGTTCCTAGTTTCAAAATGAACACAACCAAGCTTTCCTTTGCCGTTTCCTCTTGCTCTGTTCCTTTAACCAATTAATTTCTGTAGGGCTTCCGTTCCATTGCCGTCATAAGCAGAATATGTGCGCGACCCTCTCTGTCTAGTTTCTCGACGATTTCGCTTGACGTGCGTGTAGATCAGCGAGTCCAGCGCCATCAGAGCACCTCTGAGCCGCAGCGTCTCTCAGCTCTCTGTGGAGCGATGCCGTGCCTGCCGCTTAGCCAAGCGAGGCCCCGAACAGGCGCGTGTGTGGAGGGGGCACGTGTGTACAGGGCGCCGCTGTGTACCCACTTAGCCTTCGCCCCCGCCCGGCTTCAACTTCCGCCCCACCTCCTTCCTCAATTTATCTCCCACCACTATCTACCAGCCAACCACCATTAGACAATACGGTTAAAATACACGGAAACGTACTGTGACAAGGAAGTAGTAGATCGTATATTTTTTTACCAGAATGCACAAAGCATAAAAGGAAGCTTTGTCTTCTTCGATTCCCCCACCGCCACCTACCAGCCAACTACCACACTACACTGCTCGACACTACACTGAAAATATACTGAAACTTACTGCGAGAACGAAGTAGTAGAAAGTATATTTTTACCACAATGCACAAAGCGTAAACGGGGGTTATGCATTTCTTGATTATGTATATGGGTTTCTTTGTTCATCGTGCTTCTGAGTGTTTGAACTAACATTCTTATGTGCCACATGCTTATTATATAAGCACAAACTATAGAGTCCGGAAATACCTACAATCCTTCTTAATTAACATGAGTTGAATTAAAAATGAAATATAACAACGAGATTCGTTGACAATATCTGATAAATATTTGCACCCCAGTAATGTAAAAACCTACTGTATCAATAAAAGTAGATACAGATTTGATATAATAGCTCTCACGACAAAATAATCAATCACCCACTTCTCTCGCATCTAGAGAAATGACAGCTCAAGAAATGTAAGGATAATACGTTCGTCTTGACAACGCGAATGCCATAGGCCATTGCCTACAATGAACCTAAACCTCTAATAGTGGACATGACGGGATATTTTTGTTATTTTTTTTGTCTAAAATGTTCGACAGAGATGTTCCAATAAATTTACCTTGATATCCTGAACGTCGTACGCTGTATATTGATACTAAAACACAACATGTCGGGCTCATATTTATTGATTTATTGTTCAGAGCTCAATAACATTTTTAACCCCCGAGAGATGACGCGCAGTCCGATACTTTTTTAAATCTTTTTTTCTTGTTAGCGTATGCAATACGGAGTAAATCCGACGTTTATGAATCCTATTCTAAAAGGAGATATTTGAATAAGTAATTACTAGCTTTATCGCGTAACAGAGCATTATACATGATTTTATAATTCCCAAACGTTCTAAAACCTAATTTTATTTTACAGTAACTTTCCTTACTTCTTATAAATATATTCTACATTTATTACTGATATTCACACAATACTGCCAATTAAGGTTTTAAATATGCAAGTAAGTATATGGATAGACCCCGGAAAATTAGTTTCGGTGTGTTAGCGAAAACAATCACTAATATTTTACTTAATAAATTGTTTTTATATTTTTATAACATCCAGTTCTACCGCATATAAAGTGTAATCATATTAATATTATTATTAATATTAAATAATAATGATATTAAAAAATTAATAATAATAATAACAATAATAATAATAACAATAATAAAATCAAGTGTCAGTTCGCGGCTTCGTCTCTTCCATCAATATATCTCTCTGTCGGTGCCATTGCTGCCTTCACCACCAACTTCGCCATATCGCCACCAACTTTGTTACACCGCCACCCACTTAGCCACGCCTCCAACTTCGCCACCGTCACCAACTTCGCCACCGTCACCAACTTCGCCACCGTCACCAACTTCGCCACCGTCACCAACTTCGACCCCGTCACCAACTTCGACCCCGTCACCAACTTCGACCCCGTCACCAACTTCGACCCCGTCACCAACTCTACCACCACCAGCACTTCCCTCGTTATTGCCTCTCACCCCCACCTCACAATCCTCGTCATCCACCGTCCCTTTCCCTGCCCACTTTTTCCATCCCCCAGCACCGACCGCTCCGCCTCCTCGACCCTCCTCCTCCTCAGCCCCGCCCCGCCTTCTATTCGGCCGGCCGGCCGGGGTGCCGGTGCGCGCGCCGGTAGCGGCGGATAAAAACCGCAGACGGACGCGGCGCACCTGCGGCCGGGGCGAGGCGGCCGCCGCAACAGGAGAGCCCGGGGCGGCCCGGGAATAAAAATCAAGGAAATACGAGCGCGCGCGGGGCCGCCACGCGCCGCGCTGCAGGCCTCCTTCCCTGCCTGCCCCGCGCTGCCCTCTCACTTCTCCCTTCTCCTTTCTCCGTTCGCTTCTTGCTAGAGGTAAACCGTCAGAAGTTAAAGGTCAAAATCATACTTTTAAATTAATAGTTTTAAAGAATTCTACACCACAATTTAATTTCTTGCTCTGAACAAAATGGTTCTCTCTATCTCTCTCCCTCTCTCTCCCTCTCTCTCCCTCTCTCTCTCCCTCTCCCTCTCCCTCTCCCTCTCCCTCTCTCCCTCCCTCTCTCTCTATCTCTCTCTATCTCTCTCTCCCTCTCTCTCTCCCTCTCTCTCTCTCTCTCTCTCTCTCTCTCTCTATCTCTCTCTCTCTCTCTCAACCATAAACTTATGGTTACGTGTCTTCCAGTTATGATGATCGTTTTATAAATTGTGACAATAACCATTTGTGACGTACCGGTGGTTGATTGTCAATACATACCTACCCACTGACGTTGAGACGCACGTGTGGCCTATAACCCCCCTATTAACTCAGATTACTTTCTCAGTGATTACCGTTAGAACCCGTTTGTGAACGCTGAGGGCATGGCATTTGAGAGGCTTAGTATGGTAATGTTGTAAACTAAAACATGAACTCTGTTACTGATGTAAGTTATTCTTTAAATGTTACCAAAATAATATGTTTCTTCAATATTAATAGATATATTCTAACAATAATACACACTCATTACGCGTAACAAATATTGAATGTATTTTTCAATACTAATAAAATCTAATTCAGAACTTTGCAATCAATTTTACACTCATTGAATATATTTCAATTGATAAAATATTTTTCCTGACATTTTAACGCTACAATATTTCTCTCGTACAAAAATAACTAATGGAATTCGAATAATGTCACTTCCGGGCATGCTCTCTCTTATTTACTTTTTTCAGCTGTCCATATAATATTCCACTCATTATTTCTAATCATTGTCAACGCTCGTCATCACCTTCATCACCTGAATCACACTGACCGTACGTCAGACACACAGTTATTAAATAATTTTTAAATTTCACAATTAAAAATATCAGAGGTTACCTCGCAGTGAAACTGTATGCATTTCAGAGGTCTGCCAAAATTTATTGATGTGTGAGGTGATAGGTGACAGAACATTATGACATAAGAGTCTTAATAGGGTAAATGACGTATAATTGATGAAATAGTGAAGTTGGGGATTTATGAGGTTCTTGATTAAATTCGTTAGATTGTAGTTGGAGATTTTATTCTGCATATGATTACTGCTTTACGAAAAAAGACAAAAAAATCTATTCTTCAAATACAAAAAAATTTTAAAAGTGAAGGCTTATGAAGTATAGATCTTACTATATTCTAATGTTCATGCTTGAAATAGCTAAGCGAATATGTTTTATCAAATGTTACCCAAATGAAGAAGAAAACTAAAAAGAGAGCTGACACTTAGATCTTAAATTGCAAAGGCGTGGTACTGAGAACGGAAGCAAATTATACAGTAGTTGTGGTAAGAAGATTATTCGAAAACGATACGTTTCAAAACTGAACAGGAAAATGTCGACCAAACCAGCTGAAGTTGTCGCTAGTTGTTTCCCACATAAATTTTTCTTACAACGACCCTAGATTAGTTAGCAATAGATTTCTTGCAAATGAGCGCATTCACGTCGAGCAAACCAAACAGATGGGGAATATCGCTTATTCCAAAATCTATGAAAAATGTGCTATCTAGTGCTTCTTTTGCAAATCAGCGTATGGCGATGGCGTATGGTGTATGGCAAACAAGGCGATATGAATAAGATGGACTCGCTCGAAAGATGACTCCACGAACATGAGCAAGACACCTGTCTGATATATTGATTGATTAATGTTTTGCGGTCGTCAACTGCTGAGCCATTTGTCCAGTAACTGTAGTGCATGTATTTATTGAGGGAGAAGCGGTGATTTTCTTCCAGTGGATGGCGAGATCCGGCGCGATTTTTCCTTCCTGATCCTTGATTTCTCTCCTTACACACACACACACACACGCACACACTCACACTTGCATGCCCTACACTACAACACCAGAGACGGGAGACCAGACGGGAGCTCTAACGGGCTGGGGCGGTGCCCCGTTGGGGATATCTGGAGGGAGATATCCCTGTCTAACCAACGAGTACGTCATTGCCGGATCTTGCCATTCAGCAGGGAAAGAGCACCGCCACTTCCCGCGATGAAAAATATCAATACACTATTGAGACTAATGAACGTAGCAGTTAACATCCCCAGAAACATTAATCAATATACCAATGAACGGTGCTCGAGCTCTGACAATCATGGGTACGCGAGTCATCTTAGTTCCAAACATAAAAATTGAATGAAACATCAGATATCCTCTTTTCCATTGAATGTTTTACCACTTGCTTTCACTATATGGAGAGTAAGTTACATACAAATATCTCTCCCTTCACCTCAGAGTAATACTCTTAAAAGTTTCAGAAATGCAGAGAAGCAAAAAGGTACACCTTGGTAAAACGCATGCATTCAAGAAGAGCTTCAACTTGCAAGAGGGTTCTCTCAGAATTTGAGCTTGTTGGGAAAGTTTTCCAACTTACAGTTTTGTTAGAACATACAAGAGCCTCTACGGAGTATCCACCTCTTCAATTATGCAGAGAAAAGATCTTAAATCGTTCAGCACTAGAAAAAGTGTTTCAAATTTTTTTTTTCTCAAGTAGTCTTGATTACTTCGAAAACATTTAAAATGTATATCTAATAAAAAAACTCAGGAAGTTTTTACCTTGTCCAAATCGGATCTGGATACTTGTATTCTACGTTTGTATTGGCATTGTCGTCTAATGATCGTAAAAATTAAAACTATCACAAAGATTTAAATATTTATGAATAAATATATATCGTATATCATTATAATACTGTTTGAACTCAACGCGTCGGCACGTGACCGGGCCATGGTTAACCACCGACGTCCTGGCCTTGCGGCCATCTGTTAAGGGGGTACGTGTTGTTGGCACGAAGACATCCCCACACCGTATTCTTATCTTCTCAGTCTGAGAAGTCTTTTCTCATCGTCACACGGCAACATACACGGAACATTGCAAGAAAAACGCACACTATAATCTTGCCTGATTGGGAATCGAACTTGAGGTTGTGTCGTGTTAAGCGAGCACACTGACAAATAAGCTAAGACGCCTGGCTCACAATAATACTAACTGGTAATAATTATAATCACCACGCATCAAAACTCAGCATAGGAAAATATGAATCCAGAATATTTATGTGAGAGAGCATTATTTATGTTGTTATTTATATACCAACTGTATGGGTCTTGCTGTAGAAGAGTGGGGTTGTGGTAAGTGATGTGTACATGGATGCGTGGTAACGATGGCACAGTTCCGAAAATCTATCCCGATTGAGGTGTCTCGTTGATGGCTGATATCTGGTTGGGGAAAAGCCTCGCAAAGCAACATATAGTTCGTCACAGGATCTCACCATCTAGCGGGAGATCACCGCCATATCTCGCGATAAAATCATTCATTTCACTCATGAAACCAAATACAGCTGTTTGAAATCACTAGTCAACCCATTAACCAATCAGTCATAAGAATAATAAACATATTTAAGACGCAACGAATTTATGTACGTCACCAATACTAACACAGGCATTCGTACTATTACTCAAATCTAAGTAAATACTATAAAAATCTGTTCTTCCTCTGGTCAACACAACATACTGCATAAACGCTATCCAATATAAGGAGCCTGTCCATGAATCTTCCTTTAGATTCTCTCCCCCTAGCAGCTTTCAACCTAGTTGTCAACACTCACGCAGAGGAGCTAGTTCTGGAGGAAGAGTCGACGGTGATGTGCAATTGATTTCGCAGCAACGCACTCTCGCGTAGGTGAACACAACAAATTGCGCGAAAATAACTAACTAAATGGTTGTTCAAACGAGCGTAGAGGTGAATTGTATTGAATAGAGATCACTTGCCACTGTGACTGTTGACACAATCTACGAAGTTTAATTAGGCACATATTCATGTGTTGCTTGACGTAATTGTAACTGTCGGTGGCTTAGAGAAAATTTTAAAAATTCATACGAAAAGTAATGCAATGAAAAATCAAGTTTTTTGAGAAAGAATGTATTGAGGCTTGCAAATCAACCGATACTCGTAGCTATGTCCTGATAAAAAATTCAGTGAACATGAAATTCAATTTATACAACTGGAAGGTAATAAATTTTCCCGTAGAAAAGCTAGAACTGTTTATTGTAGACATACATTCATTGTTGACCAACAAAATTCAAGAAAATAGTTGCAGTCGTTTATTACACGCATAGAATATTTGAAATCGTCCTTAAAATCTTTAAAATGGCACAGATAAATGCAATAAATACATTTTACAAGATGTAATAAAAATACCTATATGCAAAATTTTCAATTCAGAGAAATAGCCTTCTTGTATCATATCGTGTCTCAGAACAAATGTTAATAGAGAGGATTGAAAATTGTCAATCACTTTTTGCCAATGAATATTTAACAGAAAATACGCATATATACATGTGAAATTTCACTGATCTTAGGAAACAACTTGTGGACATGTGATTGGCAGGTACAGAATAAGCCCTTAACTTCATCAGAATGTGACCTGCCGATCATCTGTGCTTCTGGGTTGACAAAAACTCAGGGTAATTGTCACCATGTGACCAAATGTGATCATTGTTATCACAACTACGTTGTATAGAATTTACAATTGTTCTGAGACTCTTGTACATAGCGAGTTTATCATTATTTAAGTTACAAATGTATACCGGGTTACTCATCCATCCTTTTATTAATTCAGTGCGTTTGTGTATTTCATTGTTTACTATTAAAGTAAACGACACACTAATGACTGATCTACCTATAAGTATGCTTAGGATAGACGTGTGACAACTATCAAGCTGATGAGTGAAACTCTAGCTTTTAGTACATTTTTCAAGACCAAAAATGCATTTAGTTTATCTCAGTCGTCTCTCGCCGCTAACACGTCTCTCAATCTCCCATATGACGTCATCAAGTTTTTGAAGGCTGTTCCGGTGTACATGCTCACGCACCAAACACAGTTTGAACACAACACGTAGGTATTCTTTGTTCCCTCCGAGTATTCCTCACCGATAAAGTATGCCATTATACAGGTGGTTTAAGCGTCTGCGTGCAACCACCTGTAACCTGTTGCCTCCAAGGAAAGGCCGTGCGGTATTTCAGCACGAACACTCATTATCACGTAACATCCTCGCCGCTCCGCGTTGCTCGCTTGGCCAGTTATCTCTGTTGAGATTAGAGCCGCGATTCCAACGAGGCACGCTCAGTCACTCTGCGCATCTTTTGTGGCCCGGCCGCTTTCGCCGAGTGCCACAGAGCCGCGCTAAGCCTACGTTTCTGCAGCACTTGTTTCAAAATGTGAGGTCGTTTGTGGTTTAAAAGGTGTCGGTTACGAAGTATGACTTACGTGTAGGTGTATTTCTGTACTACATTCTATAAGCTTTGAGAAAACTGTAAACATTTTGAGAAATATTAAAAGTATATTTCTGATTACGGCCTTCTCTGTGGTCAGTTGTGATGTTACAAGTTTTGAAAACCTTTTAAAAGTATTTTCAAATTTTAATTCAATTCTTGCTAGAAATATTATGAGATTTAATCTCAGTTTATCTTGTATAATTAATACGTCTGAAGAATGATTGCTGGATTTTAAAATTTCAGGTTATATTTAAGTTCAAATTTTAAAGACGAATATTGTCTATTATTTCACTTGCGTTATAAATTATTTATGTTCAGATCTGCAATAGTCATCTAACAGTAAATGTTATTTCAGTGTGTTGAGTACAAACCCAAACAACAAAAACCACCTTTCTGAATTATATATGTGCAGTCAATATTGGGTTGTAGTCATAGTTAAAATTGATCAGTTTGAAACATTTAGAATACAAAAACTCTCTTTACGAAATATAATATGCATGGCGCATATCATAGTTAGATTGAAAAATGTGGGTTGAACTAAGGAAATCAGTTTCAAATTACAACGAAGTTATTTTTATTCACGGTAAAAAACTAAACTGTTCCAACTATAACATAAAACCAAGCTGAACTACGAAAAATGTAATTTACATATTTCAAACACAGAAAAAAGATAAAAAAAATGAAGAATAAAAAGTTAAATTAGTTCACTGTTTTCAAAGCCCAATCGAGATTTATTATTTCTATGCTCGTGCTATTTTCCTTCCGGTCTTCCTGAACTCGTATTTCTTTAATCATTCTGTTTTTATTCCTCGTTTTGTGAGTCTCACTCGCCTGATAGAATTCGTCTTCGTACATCAGTTCTTTTTCGTTCTCCACTACGCCAACACCCCTTCGGCATAGCGACCCCGCCGCCGTCACTCACATCTGGATCCTTGTTCTCGAGCCCTTGCTCGTCCTCAGGGAGACCTTCACCGACTCTTTCCCTTTTCTCTTTCCCTCCCTCCTTGCCCCCTCCCTTCTTACGTCGAGGCGTACCCGGCTCAAATGAATAAGAACCTACGACGAATGCAGCACTTCGCCTCACCCATACCATCCTCCGTTAGCAGACCTCACCCATACCATCCTCTGCCGCCTCCACTATCACTTCAACCATCGCCATTCTGTCATCCTGGCTGTCCACTCCTCTTGCTAGATACTATCTTTACCCTCATCCTACGACACAAACCCCAATCCCCATCCCATCACCTCCACTCCGACACCTCTGCTGACCTCACCACCACCGCCTTACTCTGCGAGACCAGCCTCACTCCCCTGTCGGCATTCCCTTCACAACCACCACCTCCTCTAACCTACCCTCGGCCCCCATCCTCAGCCCGTAAGACCAACCCCCTTGTTCTTTCGCCATGCCTCCGTACTCCCCGTCATTACCGCCCCTCCACCTTCCCCGCTACCCTAGCCATCCCTCTCCCTCACCCTGCGAGCCCCTCCCCCTACTCCCTTCGCCCTGCCTCCGACCACCCC
>BOPP01000002.1:5088667-5102305 GCA_017312745.1 Gryllus bimaculatus | reverse complement strand
TCCGCATCCCTTCCGTGCGGCTCCAACGTCCACTGAGTGGCGTCGGCCGCAAAAAAACACGTGTAGAAAAATTCGACGGCTGCTCCGGCCGGGAGGCAAACTGTTCGAAAATTGGCGCGAGGATTCGCAGCCGGGCAGAGGAGGACGGGCGCGAAGCGGAGGGTCAGGGGAGGGGGTGGGCGCGCAGAGGGTGGGTACGCGGAGGTGGTGAAGGGATGGGTGAGGGGGCGACAGGGGAGTGGTGGGGAGCTTGCCAGGGTGAGGTCCGGGATGGCTATGGTAGCAGGAAGGGTGAAGGGGTGGTCGGAGGGCAGCGGCGAAGGGAGTAGGGGGAGGGGCTCGCAGGGTGAGGGAGAGGGGATGGCTATGGAGCAGGAAGGGGTGAAAGGGGTGGTCGGAGGCGGGGTAGGGAGTAGAGGAGGGGTCGCAGGGTGAGGGAGAGGGATGGCTATGGCAGCAGCGAAGAGTGGAGGGGTGGTCGGAGGCCGGGCGAGGGAGTAGGGGGAGGGGCTTGCAGGGTGAGGAGAGGGATGGCTATGGAAGCAGAGGGTGAAGGGGGTGGGTCGGAGCGGGGCGAAGGGAGTAAGGGGGAGGGCTCGCAGGGTGAGGGAGAGGGATGGCTATGGCAAACAGGAAGGGTGAGGGGTGGTCGGAGCAAGGGCGGAAGGGAGTAGGGGGAGGGGCTTGCAGGGTGCGGAAGAGAGAAGGGGACTGAGCTATGGGCAGCAGGAAGGATGACGGGGTTGGGATCGAGGCCAGGGCGAAAGGGAGTAGGCGGGGGGCCTCGCAGGGTGGACGGAGAGAGGGATGAGCTAGGACCGTCGCGGGAAGGCTGGAGGTGGCGGTACCTGGACAGGGAGTAACGGAGGCCATAGGCGAAGACAAGGGGGTCTGGTCATATACGGGCTGAGGATGGGGGCCGAGGGTAGGTTAGAGGAGCGGTGGTGGTTTTAGGTGACGGAAAATGACCAGAAAGGGGAGTGAGGACTGGTCTCAGCCAGAGTTAAGGCGGGCGTCGGTGGCTGAGGCTCAGCAGAAGGGTGTGGAAGTGGGAAGTGATGGGCAATGGGCATTGGGGGTTTGTGTCGACTAGGTATGAGGCTAACAGAGTATCTAGCAAGAGGAGTGGAAGAGAGATAGAGAATAGAGAGAGATAGAGATAATGAAGTGATAGTGGAGGCGGCAGAGGATGGTTATGGGTGAGGTCTGCTAACGGAGGATGGTATGGGTGAGGCGAAGTGCTGCATTCGTCGTAGGTTTCTTAATTCATTTGAGCCGGGTAAGCCTGCGACGTAAGAAAGGGAGGGGGCAAGGAGGAGGGAGAGAGAGAGAGTCGGTGAAGGTCTCCCTGAGGACGAGCAAGGGTCGAGAACAAGGATCCAGATGTGAGTGACGGCGGCCGGGGTCGCTATGCCGAAGGGGTGTTGGCGTAGTGGAGACGAAAAGAAGATGTCCGAAGACGAATTTATAGAGCGAGTGGAGACTCACAAAAGCGAGGAAATAAAAACCAGAATGATTAAAGAAATACCGAAGTTCAGGAAGACGAAGGAAAATAGCACGAGCATAAGAAATAATTAATCATAGATTTGGGCTTTTGACACAGTGAAACTAATTTAATTTTTTTCTTCATTTTTTTTATCTTTTTTCTGTGTTGAAATATGTAAATTACATTTTTTTTCGTAGTTCAGCTTGGTTTTATGTTATACGTTGGAACGTTTAGTTTTTCTCCGTGATAAAAATACTTCGTTGTAATTTTGAACTGATTATCTTAGTTCAACACATTATTCAAATCTAAACTATGATATGCGCAGGCATACTCTATATTTGGTAAACGAGAGTTTTTGTATTCTCAATGTCTTACAAACTGATTCAATTTTAACTATGACTACAACGCTATATATAGATAGATATATATAATTCAGAAAGATAGGATATATATATAGATATAGATATGGATATTATAGATATAAACACAGCTGAATAACATTTACTGTTAGATGACTATTGCAGATCTGAACATAATATATATAATAGAGATAGAAATATAGATATATAGATATATTAAATTGAACATTAAATATACCACCTGAAATTTTTTAAAATCCAGCAATCATACTTCTTCAGACGTATTATTATACAAGATAACTGAGAATATATATAATAATATATATAATAGAAGATATAGAATTAAAATTTGAAATACTTATATAGAGATATATATATAACTTGTAACATCACAATGACCAACAGAAGGCGCTAATCGAAATATACTTTTTAATATTTTCAAAAATGTTTACAGTTTTCTCTCAAGCTTATAGAATGTATGTATACAGAAATACACTACACGTAAGTCATACTTTCGGTAACCGACCTTTTAAACCACAAACGACCTACATTTTGAAAAAGTGCTGCAGAAACGGTAGGCTTAGCGCGGCTCTGTGGCACTCGGTCGAAAGCGGCCGGGCCCACAAAAGATGCGCAGAGTGACTGAAGCGTGCTCGGTTGGAATCGGCGGGCTTAATCTAACAGAGATAACTGGCCTAATGCGAGCAACGAAATGGAGCGGCGAGGATGTTACGTGATAATGAGTGTTCGTGCTGAAATACGGCACGGCTTTTCCTTGGGGCAACGCGTTACAGGTCGGATTGCACACAACGCGCGCTAAACCATGTATAATGGGCATACTTTATCGGTGAGGATACTCGGAGGGAACAAGAATACCTACGTGTTGTGTTCAAACTGTGGTTTGGGCGTGAGCTGTACACCCGGAACAGCCTTAAAAACTTGAATGAGTCATAACATAGGGAGTTGAGAGAGTGTTAGGGCGAGAGAGAGAGATAAACTAAATGCATTTTTTTGTCTTGAAAAATGTACTAAAAGCTAGAGTTTCACTCAATCAGCTTGATGTGTCACACGTCCTATCCTAAGCATACTTATAAGAGAAAGAATCAGTCATTAGTGTGTCGTTTTTACTTTAATAGTAAACAATGAAATACCACGCACTGCAAATCTAATAAAAGGGTGGATGAAGTAACCGGATATACAAGATTTTTGTAACTTAAATAATGATAAACTGCTATGTACAAGAGTCTGCCGAAAATTGTAATTACTATACACGTAGTTGTGATAACAATGATCACATTGGTCCACAATGGTGGACAATTACCCTGAGTTTTTGTCACCCAGAAGCACAGATGATCGGCGGTCACATTCTGATGAGTTAAGGGCTTATTTGTACCTGCAATACATGTCCACAATTGCTTTCCTAAGATCAGTGAAATTTCCACTGTATATATGCGTATTTTCTGTTAAATATTCATTGGCAAAAAGTGATTGACAATTTTCAATCCTCTCTATTACATTTGTTCTGAGACACGGGATATGGATACAAGAAGGTATTTCTCTGAATTGAAAATTTTGCATATGGTATTTTTATTACATCTTGTAAATGTATTTTATTGCATTTATCTGTGGCATTTTAAAGATTTTAAGGAGATTTTCAAATTATTCTATGCGTGTAAATAAACGACTGCAAACTATTTTCTTGATTTTGTTGGTCAACATGTAATGTATGTCTACAATAAACCAGTTATCTAGTTTTCTAACGGGGAAAATTTATTACCTTACCAGTTGTATAAATTGAATTTCATGTTCACTGAATTTTTTATCAGGACATAGCTACGAGTATCGGTTGATTGCCAAGCCTCAATCAATTCTTTCTCAAGAACAACTTTGATTTTTTTCATTGCATTACTTTTTCGTTGAATTTTTAAATTTTCTCTAAGCCCACCGACAGTTACAATTAGTCAAGCACACATGATATGTGGGCTAATTAAAACTTCGTAGATTGTGTCCAACAGTCACAGTGGCCAAGTGATTCTATTTTCAATACAATTCAACCTCTACGCTCGTTTTGAAGCCAACCATTTAGTTAAGTTATTTTTCGCGCATTTTGTTGTGTTTCACACTACGCGAGAGTGCGTTGCTGCGAATCAATTGCACATCACCGTCGACTCTTCTCCATGAACTAGCTCCTTCTGCGTGAGTGTTGGACAACTAGGTTGAACAGCTGCTAGGCGGGAGAGAATCTAAAGGCAGTATTCATGGACAGGCTCCTCTATATTGGATTAGCGTTTTTATGCAGTATGTTGTGTTGACCCGAGGAAGAAGCAGATTTTCTTATAGTATTCTACCTTAGATTTGAGTAATGTAGAATGCCTGTGGGTTAGTATTGGTGAGTACATAAATTCGTTGCGTCTTTAAATATGTTATTATTCTTATGACTGATTGGTTAATGGGTTGAGCTATGTGGATTTCAAACAGCTGTATTTTGGTTTTCATGAGGTGAAATGAATGATTTTATCGCGAGATCTGGCGGTGATCTGCCCGCTAGATGGTGAGATCCTGTGAGACTATATGTTGCTTTGCGAGGCTTTTCGCCCAACAGATATCAGCATACACGAGACACCTCAAATCGGGATAGAATTTTCGGAACTGTTGCCAATCGTTACAACGCATCCATGTACACATCACTTCCACAACCCACTCTTCTACGCAAGACCCTACAGTTTTGGTATATAATAACACCTAAATATGCTCTCTCACAATAAATATTCTGGATTCATATTTTTCCTATGCTGAGTTTGATGCGTGGTGATTATAAATTAATTCCCCAGTTAGTATTAATTGTGAGCAGGCGTCATTAGCTATTTTGTCAGGTGTGCTCGCTAAAACACGACAGCAACCCCTCAGTTCGATTCCAATCAGGCAAGATTATAGTTGCGTTTTTTCTTGCATGGTTCCGGTATGTTGCGTGTGATCGATGAGAAAAGACTCTCAGACTAGAAGATAAGAATACGGTGTGGGGATATGTCCTTCGTGCCAACAAACACGTACCGCTTAAACAGATGGGGAGGCCAGGACGTCCGGTGGTTAACCATGGCCGGTCACGTGCGAGCGTTGAGTTTCAAACAGTAATTATAATGATATACGATATATTATTTATTCATAAATATTTCATTTTGGTGATAGTTTTAATTTTTAACGATCATTAACGACATGCAATATCAAACGTAAGATACAAGTATCCAAGATCACGATTTGACAGGTAAAAACTTCGCTGAGTTTTTTTTATTAGATATACATTTTAAAATGTTTTCGAAGTAATCAAGACTACTTGAGAAAAAAAAATTTGAAACACTTTTTTCTAGTTGCTGAACATTTTAAAGGATGTTTTCTGCTGCATAATTGAAGAGGGTGGATACTTCGTTAGAGGCTCTTGTATGTTCTAACAAAACTGTAAGTTGGAAAACTTTCCAACAAGCTCAAATTCTGAGAGAAGCTCTTGCAAGTTTGAAAGCTTCTTCTTGATGCATGCGTTTTACAAGGTGTACCTTTTTGCTTCTCTGGCATTTTCTGAAACTTTTAAGAGTTCCTCTGAGGTGAGGGATGAGATATTTGTATGTAACTTACTCTCCATATAGTGAAGGCAGTGGTAAAACATTCAATGGAAAGAAGGATAATCTGATGTTTCATTCAATTTTTAATGTTTTGGAAGCTAGATGACTCGCGTACCATGATTGTCAGGCTCGAGCACCGTTTTCATTGGTAAATATTGATTATGTTTTCTGGGGATGTTACCTGCTACGTTCATTAGTCTCAATAGTGGTATTGATATGTTTTCATCGCGGGAAGTGGCGGTGCTCTTTCCTGCTGAATGGCAAGATCCGGCAATGACGTACTCGTTTGGTTAGACAGGGATATCTCCCTCCGCAGATATCCGCAACGGGGCACGCCAGCCCGTTAGCAGCTCCCGTCTGGTTCTCCGTCTCTGGTGTTGTAGTGTAAGGGCTATGCAAGTGTTGAGTGTGTGCGTGTGTGGTGTGTGTGTGTAAGGGAGAGAACTCAAGGATCAGGAAGGAAATCGCGCCGGATCTCGGCATCCATCTGGAAGAAAATCACCGTTCTCCTCAATAAATCATGCACTACAGGTTATGGAGCAAATGGGCTCAGCAGTTGACGACCGAAACATTAATCCAATCAATATATCAGACAGGGGTGTCTTGCTCATGTTCGTGGAGTCATCTTTCGGAGCGAGTCATCTTATTCATATGCCTTGTTTGCAATACACCTAACGCCATCGCATACCGCTGATTTGCCAAAAGAAGCACTAATAGCACATTTTTCATAGATTTTTTGGACAAAAATAAGCGATATTCCCATTGTTTTGGTTTGCTCGACGTGAATGCGCTCCATTTGCAAGAATCTATTTGCTTAACTAATCTAGGGTCGTTGTAACGAAAAATTTATGTGGGGAAAAACTAGCGACAACTTCAGCTGGTTTTGGTCGAAATTTTCCCTGTCAGTTTTTGAAAACGTATCGTTTTTCGAATTAATCCTTTTACGAACAATACTGTAGTAATTTGCTTCGTTTTCTCAGTACGCACGTCCCTTTGCAATTTAAGATCTAAGTGTAGCTCTTCTTTTTAAGTTTTTCTTCTTCATTTGGGTAACAATTTGATAACATATTCCTTAGCTATTTCAAGCATGAAAATTAGAAATATAGTAAGATCTATACTTCATAAGCTTTCACTTTTAAAATTTTTTTTGTATTGTGAAGAATAGATTTTTTTGTCTTTTTCGTAAGCAGTAATCATGTGGCAGATAAATGCTGCCAACTACAATCTAACCGATTTAATAAGAATCCTCATAAATCCCAACTTCAACTATTTCATCAAATTTACGTCATTTACCGCCTACTTAAGACTCTTGTCATAATGTTCTGTCAGCTATCACTCACACATCAATAAATTTGGCAGACCTCTGAAAATGCATCAGTTTCCTGGCGAGGTAACTCTGATTATTTTTTAAATTGTGAAATTTAAAAATTATTTAATATGTGTGTCTGACGTACGGTCAGTGTGATTCAGGTGATGAAGGTGATGACGAGCGTTGACAAATGATTAGCTAATGAGTGGCAATATTATATTGGCAGCTTGAAAAAAGTAGATAAGAGGAGCATGCCCGGAAGTGACATTTCTTCGAATTGCATTAGTTATTGTTTGTCGAGAGAAATATTGTAGCGTTAAATGTCAGGAAAAATATTTTATTATTTTTTATTTTTCTTTTGTTTTTTATTTTTCTTGTTTTTTATTTTTTTTTTGTTTTTTATTTTTCTTATTTTTTTTTTATTTATTGTATTGTGTCTTTTTTATTTATTTATTTTTTTTTTTTTTTTTTGTATTTTTTTATTTTTATTTCTTTTATATTTTTTATATTATTTTTTTTTTTTTTTTTTCTTGTCTTTTGTTAGTGTTTTTTTATGATTTTTTGTTTTATATGTTATTTTATTTATTGTTTTTTTTTTTATCGGTTATTTTTTATGTCTTTATTTTTTTAATTTTTGTATTGTTTTTTTTCTTTTAATGTTTTATTCTTTTTGTTTAATTTTGTTTTTATAATAATTTCTTATTTAATTTTGATTTCTTTGATTTTGTTTTTTTTTTATTTTTTATTTTTTTTTTTTTTTTTTAGTTTTTATTATTTTTTTTTTTTTTTTTTTTTTTGCGTGTCTTTTTCTTTTGTATTTTTTTTATTTTATTTTTATTTTTTTATTAATCTGTTATTTGTTGTTTTTTTGTTTATTTTTGTTATTATTTAGCATATTATTGTATTTTTTTTATTTGATTTGCTGTTGATGTATTGTTTTTTTTTTTGATTTTGTTTTATTATTTATAGTTTTTTTTTTTTTTTATTTTTTGTTTTTTTTATTTTATTTTTTATTTGGTTTTATTTTTTTTTTTTTATTTTATTTTTTTTGATTTTTTTTTTTTATGTATTTTATTTATTTTTTTGTTTTTTTGTTTGTCTGTTATAGTTTTTGCTGTGTTTTTGTTATTTTTTTTTATTGTTTTATTGATTTTTTTATTCATTATTTATTTTTTTTTTTAATGATATTAATTTAATTGATTTATTTATTTTTTTTTTATATTGTTGATTATTTTTATTATGTTTTTGTTTATTTTTTTTTTTGTTTTTTTTTTTTTTGTTTTTATTTTATAATTTTTTGTTTGTGTGTTTTTTTAGCTTGTATTTTTTTATTTATTTTTTTATTTTTTTTTTATTAGTTATTTTGTTTGGTTTTTTTTTTTATAATTTTTTTTTTATTTATTTTTTTGTTTTAATTTTTTATTGTTATTTTTTTTGTATTTAAAGTTTTTTTTTTTTTTTTTTTTATATTTTTTTATTGTTATATTTAAATATTTTTATTTTTGTTTTGATTTTGTTTTGTTTATTTTTTTATTTTTTGATTTTGTTTTTTTATTTTTTTTATTTTTTTTTTTTTTGTTATTTTTATTATTTTCTGTTTTTTTTTTTTTATTGTTTTTTGTTTTTTTTATTTATTTTTTTTAGTTTTGTTTTTTTTTAGTTTTTTTTGTTTTTATTTTTTTTTTTATTTCATTTGGTTTTTTATTTATTTTTTTGGTTTATTTAACATTTTTACTTGTATTTTTTTATTATTTTTTATTTTTTTTATTTTTTATTTTCATTATTTATTTTTTATTTATTTCGTTTTTTTATTGTGGTTTTTTGTTGTTTTTGATACTTTTATTTGTTGTTTTGTTTTTTATTTTTATTTTATGTTATTTTTTTTTATTTTTTATTGTTTTATGTTATTTTGTTGATTTTGTTTTTTTTTTTTTGTTTTTTTTTTTATTGTTTTTTATATTTCATATATGCTGATTTTTTTTTTTTTTTTTTTTGTTTTTTGTCTTTTTTTTGATGGTGTATGTTTTTTATTTGCTTTTTTATGTTTTTTTATTTTTTTTTATGTTTTTGTGTGTTATACATTTTTTTTATTTATGATTTTTTTTATTTATTGCTTTTTTTTGATTTATTTTTATTGTTTTTTTTTTTGTAGTTTGTTAATTTTTTTTTTTTTCTTTTATGTATTTTTCTTTTATTTTGTTTTATATTTTTTGTATTTTAGTTAATTTATATATTATTGTTTATTTTGTTTTTTTTTATTTTTTTTTTTTTTTTGTTGTTGTTTAATTTATTTTGTTTTTTATATGTTTTGGTGTATATTATTTTGATTTTTTGTTTTTGATTTATTTGTGTATTTGTTGTTTTTATTTTTATATTGTTTTTTTTTTTTATTTTTTTTATTATTTTGTAATTCTTTGTTTTTTTATTATTTTTTATTTATTTTATTTTTTTTTGATTTGTTTGTTTATTTTATTTTTGTTTATTTTTTATATTGTTTATTTGTTTTTTTTTAATTTGATATAATATTTTATTTTAGTTTTATTTTTTTATTTATTTTTTTTTTGTTTTTGATGATTTTTTTTTTTTATTATGAAATTGTTTTTATTTTTTATTATTTTTTTTGTTATTTTTTTTTTCTTGTTTTGTTAATTGGTTGTTTTTTTTTTATTATGTTTTTTTTTTTTTTTGTTTTTTTTTTTTTTTTGTTTTATGATTATCTTTGTTTTTTTATTTAAATTTTTTTTTTTTCAAATTTTTTTAATTTTCTATTTTTTTATTTTTTTTGTTTTTTTATTTTATTTTTCTTTTTTTATTAGTTTTTTGTTTTTTATTATATTTTTTTTTTTGGCATTAATTTTTTTTTTTTGTATATTTTTTTTATTTTTTGATTTTTTTGTTTATTATTTTTATTTTTTTTATTTTGTTTTTTTTTTTTGTTATTTATATGTATTTTTGTTATTTTTTATTGTGTTTCTTTATATTTTATTTTTATGATATTTTTTTTTTGATTTTTTTTTGGTTTTTTTTATATATATGGGTTATTTTTTTTTTTTTTTATATTTTTGATTTATGTTTTAGTTTTTTGTTGTTTTTTATTTTTTTTTAATTTTGTGTTTTTTTATTATTGTAATTTATTAATTTTTATTTCTTATTTTTTATATGTATTTTATTTTTATGATATTTTATTCTTTTTTTATTTTTCATTTGTTTTATATCTTCATTTTTTATTTCTTTTTGATGATTTTTAGTATTTTTTTTTATTTATTTTTATTTATTTAGTTTTTAGTTTTTATTTATAGTTTTTATTTTATGTCTTTTTTTATTCGTTTGTTTTATTTTTTTGTTTGTATTTTTGTTTGTGTTTTTGTACTTATTTATAGTTATTTTTATTTATGTGTTATTTTATATGTTATTTTTAGTGTGTATTTTGTCTTTTGATTTTTTTTTTTTGGTTTTTGTTTATTTTTTTATTTTGTTTTGTATTTATATAATTTATTTTTTTTTTATTTTTGTTTTTTTTTGTTTTGTTTTCTTATTATATTCGTATCTGTGTTTTTTGTTCTTCTTTTTATTTTGATTATTTATTTATATTTTTTTATTTGTTATTTATTGTTTTATTTATTCTTTGATTTTATTATTTTTTTTGTTTTATTTTGTTTTCTGTTTTTTTTTTTTTTTTCGTCTTTTTTTTTTATTTTATATTGCTTTTTTACATTTAGTTTTTATTTTATTTTATTATTTGTGTTTATTTTATTATTTATTTGTATTTGTTTTTTTATTGTTTATTTTTTTATATTATTTTTTTTTTATTTTTTTTTTTTATTTTTTTTTTAGTTTTTTTGTTGATTTTTTACAACTATTATTATTCTGTATTGATTGTTTTTTTTTTTTTTTTTATTTTTTTTTATATTATTTTTTAATATGTTATTTTATTTTTTTTTTTATTGTTTTTCATTGTTATTTTGTTTTTTTGTTTGTTTTTATTTATATATTGTATATTTTTTTATTTTTGATTTTTAGTTTTTAATTTGTTTTATTTGTTTATATTTTTGTTGTTTTTTTGTGTTTTTAGTGTTTTTTTATTTTTTTTTTTATATTTTTTTTTTTTTATTTTTTATTTTTTTTTTTATTTTTTTTATTTTATTATTTTTTGTTTTTTTATTTCTTATTACATATTTTTTTAATTATGTTATTTTTTTATTTTAGTTTTATGTTGATTATTTTTATTATTTTTTGATATTATTTTTTTTATTTAATTTCTATTTTTTTTTAATTTTTCATTTCTTTTTATTTTATTTTTTTTTTTGATTTTATATTTTTAATTGTGTATGTTTTTTTTTTAATATTATTATTTATTACCCTTATTTATGATTTTTTTTTTCTTTTTGTTTCTATGTTTTGTTTTTTTTTGATTTTTTTTTTATTTCTTTTGTTGTTTATTTTTTTAATTTATTGTTGTGTTTAGTTTTATTTTTTTATTTTTGTTTTATTTTGTTTTTGTTTTTTTATATTTTTTTTTTGTTGATTTGTAGTTATTTATTTTTATGTTATGTTTTTTTATGTTTATGTTTATTTTTTTGAAGGGGAGTGGCGGGTGAAAGGGAGGGGATCCCAGAGCGGGGGAGGGGAGGGGAGGGGAGCTGTCGAACGTCGAGAACCCACGCTACGAGGACCGATAGCGCCACAACCCGCGTAGACAGAGCTCAAGCTGCGAGGTCGATGGTGACAGAGGCAGTGAAGCCGAGAGAATTGCCAGCAAAACGTGTGGCAAGGCGTGGTCAAACGTGGTGAACCGGCGGTGGCGGGACACAGTCACGGTGAACGTAACGAGGGTAGTGATGCAGGAAGCAATGGACGGGGAGGGGTGAAAACGCGGCGGTTCATGCAAATGGAAAGTGACGTGGGCAAAATGCGAGACTAAAATTGCACCTGGGTGAAAGGGGTTAACGTGGCAGCAGTGCGGTAAAATGAGAAATTTCATGGACAATATTTTCGGAGGTATGCTGCGACGTGGATTCAGAATAAGTTCGAAATTGATTTGTGATTGTGAATGTGGCCGGTGATATAGAATGAAAACATCGATTTGTTATCGAAAGTAATTCAGAATGCAAAGTTCGTGTGTTCAATCTTGTCTGAGATAACTATATTCGTTTATAGGTCAGAGATACTGGACATGTCTAAAAAAGGAAAATCATTTTCTTTACGAATTGGATTTAAAATGAGAATTGAGAAGAAATAATTAACAGACGATAAGAAGAAAATGCAGTTTTACTATTAGTTAATGAAGAAAAGTATGGTTCTGGAAAACTGAAAAATTGCTTTTGAAATATAGAAGTATTCAATTCTTTTTAGAAATGCAGCGTATAGTTGGTGCACTTGGAGTCTACACAACTATTCACATGAGTGATTAGCATTCTGGAATCCCCGAGCATGACGTGAATAGTTCGTTACTTTTAATTCGACCCTAATGAAGTTGAACATATTTTCAATATCTAACTCATATTCGTAGCTGAACAGTTTATATTTACTTAATTTTCTATTTAATTTTTTATTACGTAACAATAAATCAGTCAGCAAAATGTTGAAGTTCTGTGTGTCATACTAAAAGACATAAGTATTATTTTAGACAGATATTTCTGCAGAAATTACCCACCCCATTAATGTTGATTAGAAAGTTGTATCACTGAGGTTGTAAATTATGTATTGATTGGGTTGGATGCAATTGGGGTTGTAAATGATGTTGGTAGTAGTTATTAGCCCTACATAAGGCTTGTCTGTTTTCTGGAAAGTAGTATGTTATTAAATACCTAATCTAATATTAATGATTGCTTCACGTATTGTGAAATTAAACTTTGGTTCTGAGTTGAACGAAAGAGTCTTTGGAGACAAGTAAACAATTTTTGAGACTCATTCTAGCTACGTGGATGATGAGTAATGACAAACCCGCGATTATTCAAGGGGGCAATCGCAACACAATCGCAACCAAGCGGTGATTTAAAAACGAATGAAAGATCAGAAAATATCCCCCTTATTTCTTATGATTAGCGTATTTTAGATGTAACTTGATGTTCGTTTTCTAATAAAATGTATTTGTCTAACTCAGAACGCAAACTAAATTTTCTTCATTCAGTTTAAGTATTGCATCATTTTACTACCAGCAGTACACATGCGGGAGTGTTTAGACACTTTGAAGTTGCATTTGATTTCTTTTACATCATAGGCCGCCCAATTAAAGACATTGTTTCCTAAGTGATGTTTGACATTTATTTTTCTAGGTTTACGAATCAATATATTGTTAAGACGCTGGGAAATCATGTTACCAAATATTATGCTATACACTGCGTTTCTTCTATGTAAATGACATTCAAGGATGGAATATCTTCTGTTTAGTCTAATAATAGTTGTGTAAAATGTATGTAACAATTTCATTGAATCAATGTTTTATAGGCTTGTTAAACAAATGCCCAAAAAGAAATCTTTAGAAATTAATGATGTTTTGTAATTTTTTTCAGTTATTTGGAAAATAAATATATGTTACATAAAGTGCTATATATTTCTATTCATATGTACAAGGATGTTTATTAAATGAAAAGGCTGTCACTTACTGTCAAATTTGGTCTTGGAAATTCGACAGTTTGAAAATAAGCTATTCAACAGAGAATGGAAGACCACGTACGCTCTTGAGCGAGTGAAAAAGTGAGGGAATGAGTGAGTGAGAGAGTGAGTGGGAGATTGAATGAGATTTGGTGTGAGAGTGAGAGAGTGAGTGAGAGAGTGAGTGAGAGATTGAATGAGATTTGGTGTGAGAGTGAGAGAGTGAGTGAGAGAGTGAGTGAGAGAGTGAGTGAGAGAGTGAGTGAGAGAGTGAGT
>BOPP01000002.1:5062956-5081895 GCA_017312745.1 Gryllus bimaculatus | reverse complement strand
ACCCACCCACTCACTCACTGCCTCACCCACCTACTCACTGACTCACCTACCTACTCACTGACTCACCCACCCATTCACTAACCCACCCACCTACCCACTCACTCACCCACCGATCTATCCACCCACCCTCACACTCACACACCCACTCACCTACCCACTCACTTACCCACCCACCAATAAACTCACACACCCAACTACCCACTCACTTACCCTTCATCCACCTCCCACCCCACTTACCCACTCAACCATTCAATCAGTTTACCCCTAACGTTTATTCTAACGTTTTACATTGTGAACGATCCTGAACACTTGCAATACGTATACAACGGTGTTTTTCGCGAATACATTAAAAATTCTCTCTAATTTAACAGAACATAATCACAGCACGGCGTCACTCATGTTCCCGGCCGCCATGCAGAGAGAGGCCGTTCATTTCTTGCGACAGCCCGCGGTGGATCGCGGGGGCGGTAACGGCGGGGGCGGGGCGGTGCGGAGGAAGGGAAGCTGTGGAGGCCCCAGCTGCACCAGTTTTCTCTAAGCGCTTTGCCGTCACCGCAGACTCGCCTTCTCGCTACGCGCTCCGCCCCGCCCCGCCG
The DNA here is from genome assembly GCA_017312745.1 of Gryllus bimaculatus. Taxonomy (NCBI): domain Eukaryota; kingdom Metazoa; phylum Arthropoda; class Insecta; order Orthoptera; family Gryllidae; genus Gryllus; species Gryllus bimaculatus. Next base: position 5,081,299 of record BOPP01000002.1, on the reverse strand, counting down.
GCGACCTTTTCTTGTCGGCTTTCAGGCCGGCGCCCCATGACTGTTTTATATTATTTGTCTCTCTCTCTCTCTCTCGATTTTCCTTCTCGTGTCTATATTTCTTTCGATTCGTAAATTACTCTATTCTAGAAGTTTATGTTTCAACGGTTAGTATATATAGCTTCTTTAGTTCTCTACTTCTATCTATGAGATTTAGAAAGAAAGAAATATATTCAATGTTTAGATTTTTAGTTCATTATATTAAGAATTTTAAAAAGTTGAACATTTTTTCATAAAATAAATATTTATTTCGTTTATTATGATGAGTTTTCCATCACAACTATATGGTTTTCAAAATCCTGATCTCATGCGGGGAAATGGAAGTCATTTCTGTAATCCTTGCACTTTAAATTTATATTATAAGTTATTTAATGTACATACGATTTACGATTATAAATTATAATTATCGATATAATATTAAATAAATAAATTATATTTATTATTATAAATATAATAATATAGATTTACTATTATAAATTAGTGTACAATGTCCCTAAATTTATATCAATTTCTTAGTTGGTGTCAGCAGTCTGCACTTAGAAGTCCGTTTATGTTTGCCTTGCATATTCTATCTCTGACTTTGGAAAATATTCATTATTTTGAGAGTTTTTTTAACTTTACTTCTTTCCTATCAAGTATCCATCGTGTTATATCTATGACTCTCCAAAACAAGCACCAACTCGTTTCCCTTAGCAACATTTCAGACTTGTCGAACAATTCTTGCAGCTCCCCTACGCAATCAATTCATGGGCTGCACTAGCTTCACCCCTGTTCTACCTCGCCCCCAGAGCCGTATTTCGCCCCCACCCGCGCCCTTCAACAGCCCTCCGTCGCTCAGCGGCTAACGCCCTTGCCCCGCACCGCCTCCGCCAGGCACCGCCGATATTTTCACCGCAATCGCGTCGCCACCTTGGCAGCGTGCCGTCTTTACCGCTTCCTCGCCCTCTCCACCCCCGCCCCGCCACGCTTCACCTATCGCTCACCTCTCTCCGCCGCGCTTTACCCCCGTCACGCCCCGCCCCCAGCTCCAGCCTTGCCCTTTTCGATGCACGCCCCGTCCTGCCTCTCTCCCGCTCCAGCCTAACCTCGCCCCCACACAGGCAGCGTCTCGAACCCGCCCTGCTCCGCCCCAACCCGCACACACTCCGCCACGCTCAGACTCGCCCCGATCTTGTCACGCCCCGCTTCCCTGCCCCAGCACTGTCCTGCCCCACCATCTCCACAGTTCGTCCCTCTCCAACTCCAGCCTCCCACCCCCGCAAGCACGTCACGTGGAGCGTGGGAGGAGAAGTGCGAGTGACGAAGACAGAGGACTGCCGCGCCTGTGGAACGCTCGAGAAGTCGCGCTCAAGAATTACAGGTGCAGAGACTCCGAACACGCGTCGCAATACGCGGAGCAGCATTGCTGCTCGTGATAAAAGTGGCTGTGGTAGGGCTTGAATCGGCGGAGCCAGGTGATGGCTGGAAAGGTGCTAGAAGCAGAGCGTAGGTTGGTAGAGTTGGAGGCTCGGAGGTGGAGTGAGTAAGAGTGGTGACTACGTTTATGGTGTAATAGGGACAGAAATGGAAGCGATAAAGACCGGTTACTCTTATCCGTAGCTTTCTGTGTTTTCTCCTATCAACAACAGAGTACCAGTCGGGAGCTCAAAACGTGTCCTGGTTGTAGCGGTACTCCACTGTGGGAGATACCTGGATGGGGAATCCTTCTTTAATCAAACGTGTAGATCAGCGCCGGATCTCACTACCCATCGGAATAGGATGGTAAACACACCTCCTGTGGTAAAAAGCATACATTACACTTACAGTACCAAATATTGTACTAGTTAACGCACTTGGGATCACGCAATACTCAATCAATCTAATTCATCATTGATGCCCCACATATTAAAAAAAATATTTGATATACCATTGCCACAAAACTTCTAATATTTCTTTTAGATGTTCAATAACGTCTAAGGTAAGATTTGGTTTTTATCTTCGACGCATTTCAATAAAAATATCTACATTTAATGAACAACGGTTCTCAGTTCACTCATGTTCACTCAGTTCACTCTGTACGCGTCAACTGTCAACTCTGCTTGCAATATAACCGCTTTCATAGCAAAGTTCTTACTCTCGACAAGAAAAGAACTGCTCATTAAATCCGTAGCCAACGTAAAATATGAGGATCCTCCCTTCTGATATTGCCACATGATTCCCTGACGAGTGACATTGAAACGCATTCTCTCGTTAAAACCATTTGGTCCGCTTTCCTCCATCTGCCGGAGGCGGAGCTCGCGTATTTATTCCTCCATTTCTGGCGCAATCTACGTGAAATGCGACGATATCACGATTCGCTTTTTTTTTCGTGCCGCCGCCACCGCTGCCACCACGGTTTTGCTTCGCTCCTGTACCACCAACACCGACGCCGCCGCCGCCGCCCCCGCTGCTGCTGGTCGGGCGGTTTTCAAACGTTATGGCACCGTGCGATCAAAAAGTTAAACCCGACCGCATTCTTTTTTGCCTCGCCTGTCGGTCTACCCAACCCTCGCTAGTAATATTCGCGTTTCCTGGAAAGACAGTAAATTTCCCACGGTGCATTCCGTACATTGTGTGGGTGGGCGAGTGCGATTGTATGCGTACGCAGCGTGCTGTGTGTGTGTGTGTGTGAGGTGGGTGCGTGCGTGCGTCAGAGGTCGTCCTCGTGGGGACGAGTCGCAAGGGAGGACGCCGCCGCCGCTGAGGATAAATTTGATCGCGGGGGACTCCGATGGTGGGCCGTCGTTATTCCGAGGGTAACGCGGCGCCACCGTCCTGGGGTGCGGGGGGGGGGTGGCCCGCCATTTTGGAGCGGGCGAGATTTAGTGGCCGGAGTAGCGACCTCCTGCCGCTGTTGCACATGGTTTGTGTGCCGCGCGTAATTACCAGGACTGTTCGCGAATCGCTGCCTCTAGACATCCGCTAGCGCTAGCGAAGTTGCTTGGCTTCCAGCTCGCTAGGAGGTCTGAAAGTGCCCGTGCAGTTTATGGGGCCGAGGATCACCTTCCTGTCTTAACCACAACTGAGTTCCTTCTTTCCGCTTCGCTTTTTCGTGTTGCATGTGAAGGCACTGGATGCACTAAAGAATGTCTATAAAAGAAATAAAGTCTATTCTCTGGATATGAAACTGTTAGGTTTGACGGGGATATTTTAATAACATGAAAACAATAAATGACAACTAGTGATTCAACTGCCATCGCGTCTCATTAACATATTTGAGAACAGAAAATTCTGTATGAATTCTGATTTTGATGTCTGTTTCACTATTATTAAATATCATTGAAAACGTCCTCTCCTAAACTTCAGAAGTTAAATTAATATTGTAGTCAGAGTTTAATGTTATGCAAGGAGAACCAAGAGAGATAAATGAGAGTATTTTAGTGATGTTTTGATACAAATGCTTAAAAGCTAATGTAATGAGAAACTGAGTTCACCTCCTGTAGTACTTAAAACTGAGTATGTACGGAATAAAATAAATAAGGCAGTGAAATAATACTTATTTTTGAAAACATAAAATGAAAGTAGTTAGCAGCATTATGAAATTTCGCCCAAGATTATATGAAATTAATGAGACATTCAGAAACATCAATACACAGTTCACCAGTCATCTTGAGGGAAAATAACGAATACGTTTAGTTTTAATCGACTTAAAAGCATACTAATTTTCTTATCATTATGACAGATCAAAGGCGTTTCAAAGTAATGGAGATAAAAGTGTAATGTAAATGAACTGGATATTCAGCAAAAAGCACTTTAAAATAAGTTAAGAAAGATAAGAGTATTTGCCTTAATACGAAGTTTTTAGAAAACGTGAAGAAGCTTCTATTATTATTATTATTATTATTATAACTAATATTTTAAACCAATGAATTTGCATCGAAATCCTTGAACGTTCTTTTCACATTTAGTAAAAGAACTATAATAATAGTACATCTGTAAACGAAATACAAATCCGTTACATTTTAAGAAGTTGTCAAAAACATTTCTAACACTTTTATTAAATGCAAGGTGAAAATAAAACCTTTTTCTGAAAAAAATTCAGTATTTCTTCAACATAATTTCAGGAAATCATTGTAGAGTATTAGAAAGTCCGTTCAGAAAAAGAGTAAACTGAATGTCAGCCCCAATGGTACAAAAAAGTAACATGTTGACAATACCTTCAGGACTTATTTCATTTTACTCCTATTCATTGCCTTTACACTGCAATTATTACTTGACAAGACCGTTTAAAAGCACAAACACTGTATAAATAAATAAAAAAACTATTCTGCGTCTGTGTTTATCCAGGTCTCAACTTTTATGACAGTGATGAGTGTATCAAAAGACAAAATACCTCTGGTGGTAATGGATCAGAATGACAATTTAATAAGTCAGGAAGCAGAACCTGATTATGTTCACAAACAGATTACAGATTATCAATTTTATAAGAGAGATGAAAGCATTAAAGTACTGTAAAGGCAATGTATTATCATAACATTTTACTCAAATGAGAGGCATTAGAACCTGACTACGCTGGTACGCCAAACTCTACCTATTGCCCGCCGAGTAACACATTACTGATACCACATCTGCGTGTTGCTGATTCCACGCAGGAAAGCAACGCCACATTTCCCTTTCGGTGGTTGCGTGCGAGTGTGGCTGGCGTGCCACACTGTGCCGTTGGCGCGACGCGGTGGCGCGTGGCGTGGAGGGCCCGGCGGCGTGTGGCGCATCGCGCGTCGGTGCGTCGACGTGCGACTCCATCTCTCACCGTTGCCACATCCGCCTCCGCCGCCAACTCCAACTTCACGCCCCATTCTCGTCATTACAAACACCATCGCCACCACCGACGGTGCAGCTGATACCGTCTCCGTCGCCTTCACCGCCCCACCGCCGCCACCAACTATGCCTCTGCTACCACTACCATCAACTCCAGTATTGCCGCAATCACCGTCACCGCCACTATTGCTGCTGCTGTCACCATCTCACAGCAAATGCCGCCTTCACCGACGCCGCTGCCCCTTTACCATCACTCCACCACCACTTCGTCTCCACTTCCTCCGTCCACCACTTCCACCACCACCACCACCACCACCACCACCACCACCAACACCAACACCAACACCATCACCGCCACTAACGCTGCCAATACCATAGCCACGAACACTATGACTACCATTACTCACATCATGACCACGACTTCCTATAATATTAACACTAGCAGCACCAAAACCTCTGCCATTCCCATTACAGCCACCACCGCTGCCTCTATTACAGCATAGCCCCCCGCCCAGCTATACCCACCGCCGTCACTACCGTCTCCCCCATCGTTCTAGCTCCGCCACTGTCTTCTCTGCCACCATCATCGCCACCTCTCCTGCCGCGTCCGTCGTTCCGACGCAGCGATAGATTTTTACCTTTTGCAGAATACGATTTACCCAGGCAAAGTTCGCTCAGGCAGGGACGCAGAAACTTCGCGGAAAAGTGATGCTTCAGAGAAGATTGTTGGAAGGTAACGCTTCAAATCCGCGTTGAAATACACATCGTATCTCGAGAAGAAAAAAAAAGTTGCGTTTTCATACAACAGATTTCAAAATTAATTTGTCATATTGTTCTGAATGTTTATAAAATGAAATAAACGGACTTTTTTTTATTTTAATTGAAAGTACTGCTCTCGTCGTTTTATCTAAAATTCTATTTCCATTTTCTGATATTACCTACGCTTTTCATCGAAACGAAGAAAAATAGTCTTCATTTTCGTCAGGTAAATTTACGAAGATATTGCATGAATATACCGCAAATGCACACATGAATAAAATCTGTATTATTTTTTCGTATACTTGCGTATATACGGCTCAATATACATAGTACAGAGAAAGTTATGTACGTCTGAGGGAAAGAGAGGACGTTGTAGGTTTATATACGTTGTAGGTCAATATCTCAAATTCTATTGAGAAAAACTTGAACTACACATAGTCATGTATGTTGGAAATATCAAACACTGAATGTAGAGCAGATGATAACCAACTGAAGATAAGGAATGTGATAAGGAATGTGACGCATTAAATAAATCGATTGATCAAAGTATTTGCGGTGTCAAAGCATTCTTGTGCCAAAACATTCCCACCATCAACGCATTTGCAGTAACAAGGCATTCACAGTATCAAGGCACCAAATGGGTAACAACCCATTTGAGCAATCAAAGCATTCGAGGTATCATCCCATTCGAGATATAAAGGCAGATATTAAAGGCATATATATATATATATATATATATATATATATATATATATATATATCTCAAGGTATTGGAGGTAACAAAAAATTTAAATTGGCAACTCATTTAAAAAATATATCAAGGAATTAAATACATCAAGTAATTCGAGGTGTAATGCATTTGAGGTATTAATGCATTTTAGGTATTAGGCCCTTTGTAGGTATTAGGCCCTTTGTAGGTATTAGGGCCTTGAAGGTATTAGGGCCTTGAAGGTATTAGGGCCTTGAAGGTATTAGGGCCTTGAAGGTATTATTGCCTTGAAGGTATTAGGGCCATGAAGATATGAGGGCCTTGAAGATATTAGGGCCTTGAAGGTATTAAGGCATTTGAGATCCTAGGAATTTGATATTTCAAAGAATTCAAAATATCAAGGCATTTGAGATATAGTTTTTTCTCAGTATTTCCGGAAGCCAACAATTACAAGTGCGTATGCGTCTGTGTGTGTGCGCAGCGCTGTTCCACCGCGCGGCGCTGCTGTCGGGGTCGGCGCTGGCGGACTGGGCGGTGGTGCGCGCGCCCGAGCAGGCGGCGACGGCAGCCACGCAGCTGGCGCAGGACGTCAACTGCGCGCTGCGCCCGCGCGAGCTGCTCACGTGCCTGCGCAAGCGCCGCCTCGACGAGCTCGTCAACGCCACCGTGCACGTGCCGGCCTTCGCGCCCCGCTGGGCGCCCGTCGTGGACGGGCGCGCCGTCGCCAACCTGCCCGACGCGCTCATGCACACCTACCACGACATGTTCAGCCGGTGAGTGGCCCCTTCGTTGCGCGCGTTAGGGCGAGATAGACCTGCCTGAAGCTAACAAATTGGAATAATTTGGACTAGATTGCAGTGAGTGGGGGTGGATTGAATTGGAGCTGATTGAACTGAATTGGAGCATTCCCTCGATGTCATGTATATAAAGAGACCTTTGTTTTTTGAATATCTGTAATAGTTTATAGAATGATTTTAAGTCCATGATATTGTCTAAATTGATTTTCATTTCTATGAGATTCGCAAGAAGTAACGATCAGATGGGTTCTTGCTTTGTCTCAGTCAGTTTTATTCAACAATATACAGTCAATTTTTGTCTATGTTTTAATAAAATATACTTTACTTAATTCAACTTAATGTTTAAGGAATTACAAAAACATACAATTACGAGAAAATATGGAATTATAAAATAAGTTGAAATGTTTTGTGTTGTGTAAACCTGATTGTAAATTACCTGAAGGGGACCAACTTTAATCCAGTTGCTTAGGCCTGACTTTGTAACGTGCGTCGTCATCTGATTTCTTAGACGATAGTATTTTCCACATATTATTGAAATCATGTATAGAGACTTGTAAAAATAGAAAGATTTAAATTAATTCATTCAAATAGTTGATGGCATACGTCAAGTCTTGGATAGGAAGGTCTTTGACACTAGAAGTAATACAATTGCTGTACCCGTTTCTAGTGTTTTTAATCTGTGATGATGTATTTTTTCTCTTCTGTCATACGTCTCCTCTGCATCATTGAAATACACTTGTGTTTGGTGCATTTTGACCAAAGGTATAATTTAAGAAGGAACCGCTCATTAACAGTCTTAACAGTTAGAGTTTGGAGTGCCTTGTGATGACCAGTTTATTTGAAATTTAATTTTTATAAAATTTATGAAATACTACATACTGACTTTTTAAAATGATGTGCCTGTTCACAAATTATAATTTATTAAATAAAAAGAATTCGTTTAAATTTATCGACTTCTTTAATTGTAAAGACGTTGTTTCTTGTATTTTTTTAAATTCAAAACATAAAATAATATCATTCTACAAACATAAAAAGTAAAAGGTTGTGATAAGAGAATGCAACTATTCACTTAAAATGTGTTAAACTCACCGCCCTCATAATCACAAGATTCAATCATAAATATTGAAAACTCGTTCCCGGAAATTGTGAATCTTTTTATTTCCGTGTATGACATGTTTTACATGATATTCTTACGTAAGAAAACTGCATGACTTTACGATAAGTTACCGATAAAACACGCTGAAAAGTTGCCATTTTATTTTATTGCCACATCCTCTCAACGTAGTTTCATGAATACTAAGGTTTTATGGGAAAGGAAAGTACACAATTCTCAAAATGACAATTTAAGAAACGAAAGGTCTTCCTTAAGCCTCACTAAAATATTAAAAATATGCAAGCCACACGCATAAAATGTGATCTTTTTGTGAAACTCGCTTATCTCAAAACAGCACCAGAAGAAGCTAAATAGGAATAACAAATAATATATTAATTGAAATCGTTAGATTCATCAAAGTACATTATGTACTTGTCATTTCTAGACGATTAAAGAATTTTACTTATATTTGTTTTTCAAAACCGCATACCTGTCAACAAAGCGTAGAAGCACGTGGTTTCAAGTCAACGCCTTAATAACTTTATGAAAGATAAAATAAATAATTTTCTGAAATGAATTACCCTAATTAAATCAGAATGCAGCAATTCATCAAATAATTGTTTCAAAAAATTGGTTTTAAATGTCTCCCGACAGATAACCCACCTTTTACAGATTTTATTAAATTTATTCACAAAATAGTTCTTCTATTTTCTCTATAAATAGTACCCATCACTTTACAAAATGCTCTGGCAAAACTGTATTACTTCAGTTAATATCATAAATATTAAAGAAAACAATTTGATACTAAATAAACTATTATTAGAAATGAATAGCTAAAAACAATCAAACATGTAATACAATTATAACATTCTTCCAAATCTGACCAAATTACAGCCAAGGGTCTGCCAACACACAAATACTCGAATTTGCAAAATGCACGTTTTGTATTCTGTGCGCGATTTGTTCGTTATGTTCTCCCAGTTAACTCGCAGACGGAGAATATCGTCCTCTGTTCCTCCCAGTGGGGTACCCGAAAAGTTTACGAGCGCGATTTAAATTCTGCTCCACTCCCGCAAGCGGAGTAATACGTTTCTTTGGATGGATGCGGAGGAAAATTTCTCTCACTCTTCCTCGATTGCATTAAAATAACTGAGTTTTATCTTGAACAGAGGAGATTTCTTTCAGATTATCTTCAGTCGAAACATATTTAAAACCGAAAAATGTATATGTTCAGTAACTAATTATTGGTAAATTTAGATATATTTCTACTAACAGTATTACTCATAATTTGGTTTAAAATAGTTACATATAAGTTATTACTTGCAGAAAAATATGTTAGAGCGTATAAAGACCGGAATGAACGCACTTCAGGCATATGTCGTACATTTTTTCGTGAAAGTGAATGTGATGAAATCTTTACAAAAAAATTAGTATTGATGCGTGATTTACTTATCATTTTCTTAAAATTTTCCACTACCAAGAATTTTTGTATACTTTCAATACAAAGGGTCGTAACGAAATTACTCCACTTAAAATTCAATAATATATAAACTCTTATCATAAATGCCAGACAAGATGGCCGAGATCGTTAGGACAGTAGTGCTCTTGGGATTTTGAACCAGATGACCATTCGAGTCCCTTCTCGGGCATAAGTCTATTTGTTTATAACTATATGTGTGAGCATCATCTCATCATCTATACCCCCAGAGTTAACAACCTTAGGGGATAAAAATCGGGATTCAGCTAAAATGCTGATATCCAAGATAAAGGTACTTCCACCTGCTCAAACAGGATGCACGCACGAGTTGGCATATACGCGAAGGGGAAAAATGCCGTATTACTGTCGATAATTTAAAGATGTCGCTTTCGATGGATGCGCTTTAAGATAGCTCAGTCTCCCGTCTCTTCGTACCGTAGCAGGAAGTAACTATTCGTAATCGAGCAGAGGCGTGATTGAAATAACAGCCCTTGAGTCAGTACTCTATGTGGTTTGGCGATTCAAGTACTACAGTGGTGATCAAGTTGGCCGGGACACACGACTCTGCGATTGCTTTACGACAGCTTCATAACAACCGAACAACGCGTTCACGCCACTCTGTTCCTCCAATACTTATAAGGATTTTGTTTGGGGTTATTTTTGCCCCAAATCATTTACACAATAGTTCACAAGTATTTCATGTACGAACGTTATTTGGAATTAATAATTAAGAAACTGATGTATTTATTTATTTTATTTGCTATGTCGTACTAAATAACAAAGATTAATATTTTTTCCAGAAAAAACACGTTTGCATATCCTTATAACTGTCTATCTTTATAACTGTTCATAGATGTCTATCTCTCCAGCATAAGAATGAACCAGAGCTACCAAATTATATAAGATACAGTACCCCAAATTGTCACTACGAAATCGCAATACGACAAAACGTAATGTAACGTACTTTTGGTTAAAACGGAAATGCACTGCAAAACGAAAATGATCTTATTTTAAGAACTTTTCTGACCTCAATTCTGACCTCAATTCCATAAAAATCAAGTTATTTCCAACAAAACTTTTTTTGAAAAAAAAAACTGAAAAATGAACAACTTATATAAAACTTATATAAATAGGGTGTCAAAAAGGAGAAGTTTATGGGAATGATTTTCAGAGTGTTGCAAATTTTTGTTTGCCTAGGGGGTCAGAAAAGTCTTCAAACAGAGTCAAAGGGTTGCTCAACCGTAGGTTATACACTATTTGTCTTGTACGTATCAGCAATGTATTTTACCACAAAAGTTCAATTGACCTCCATTTTGAAGTGAAGATATGTTTTTACTTCAAAAGTCTTCAGGGATTAAATATTAACTGTGTTACCATAAAAATAGCATGAAATAACTTTTCTTGCTACTATCGTAAAATGTTTCACAATATATTGTTTTCTGAATTTTATCTCCGCAAATTATGCAAAAACTAAAAAAAATATTTAATAATTTTTAATGAAATTAGCACATTTAAATGTGGTTATGTAGAAAATCCTATGTGATATGTTCTTTCAACTATAATCTTCACAGTGTACGTGTTACCACGTGTAATTGGAACCGTAAAGCCGTTAGAATTCATTCCATGACTTTGTCTACCTGACAGTCGCATTGAGTTTCTAGGTAGCCTACAAAGAGCTACACAAATACACAGAGAGGGAACGTCATGAATGGTTGAATAGTTCCAGAGCACATGCAAGGGAAACCGTCAGATTTATCACGATACTAATCTCTCAAAGTACTTAACTGTGGAGCTTGCATTTCTAGTCTCGAGATAACGTAATTAATTATTATCTGGGCTCTTTACAAAGTGCCACAGATGCTTCGCAATGAAATATAACTTTCTGTGTGGAGTATCAGAGGTTATTAACAACTTTCACACACGTATAGAAAAAATGTGTTCTCTTTGATATCAATTACCCACGCAATATAATTCATAAGAACGTGCAAAGTATACCAAATATTGCATCCAAACTCTTATTTTCCTTAAATTTTGGGAAAAAACGGCGAATTTTTGGCAGAAAAACTCATATTGAAATGCCTTGGTTATAAAAACGTGAATAAATTCAGATTCTAAATTAAGAAAAAATCCTTCAACACGTGATAATCCATGTTTTGTTCGCCCTCCACACCGAAAAATTGATTGATGGCACAAAGTCCGTCCGTCCCTCTGTCCGTCCGTCCGTCCCTCTAATATTTATTCTTAATGAAATGTGTCCATCAAAAACAGTACTTCGAAAGATGTCATGTTTAATATTTCAAAAAAATGAGTATTTTTGCGTATTTTTGGATGAAACATGGGTATTTTGAAATCCATTTTATTCAATTTTCTCAGAAACAAGTTCTCATTTTTTCTTTACTTTTTATCCTCGTAATTAGCACAAAACTGTTAAGATAGTGGTAATGATCCTATTTTAGGCGCACTACGAATTTTGGAAAATGGAAAACAAAATTCGGAACTGTAAATTCGATTAGCGTGTAACTGTAAATTAATTTAGCGCGCTTCGTTTCAGGTGTTGCCAATTCTGAAAATAGCAGCACAGAGGGTTCAAAGTTCTTCGAATTCATTTCATTGTTGTCGATCATGAAGATAGTATGATGTAGATAATATATGTATGAAAGAAAATAGAGTAAAAGAAGGTAATACATTTTATTTTTGAACTAAGAAACACATTTTAATACTTGAAGAACGTTTAATCGCTGATTATAGTATTAAAAATTGAAAGCTCACTTCAAATGTAATCCAGTTAGTCCAGTAGTTGAAATTATCCTTGTTTTTTTTATGTACTGTAAATACTCTAACACTTAAATTTATTCATGTTCATTTCATTTCTAAAAAGTAAAAAATGACTGTTCTTCCTGATAATGGAAATAAGTGCAGATAAGTCCAAGGGGTGATACGTTGAATTAGGCTTTTGAAAGTTATAATTTACTTTAGGTATAGCAGAAATTAAAATATTTTAATATTACATAACTGATTGCCACCGTACTAGAATGTATTGCTGTAGTAGCACCACAAGTTTAATTATGCGTTAAAGGTAGATATTTTCATGTATGCAAAAAAACCTGTTTTTTTCATTTTATTTTAGAGTCTGATGAGGATTTTCTCATTATTTCGTCATCATGTTATCTTCAATCTAGATTGTTCACATATATCGAAAAATGTATGTATTGATGTATCCCATTTATTATGAAATGAGTTGCATTCAGCCCTGCATTATTACATTCACCTACAGTTAATGCCTTTACCTATGAGAAAATTGGCATTTGTATACACATTTCAGAATTCTTAAATAATATAATGTTTAATGGAGCTACTAAATGAATACTAAAATCTTAAGCTTTCCTGATCCAAATATTTCAATTCGTGTAAGTAATAACACAAATAATGTTTAATGTGAAACTTAAGCAACAAGAAGAGTATAAATTCCCACAAATAATAAATAATGTCTAAAATAAGTAACGTTTTGATTACTCAATATGTTTTGATATAATCATTTTAAAAGATAATATAGATAAACATCTTTTGACACTGATTTATACTACATTCTTTATATTAACTGCAGTTATTACAGAACGAGCATCATGGTTGTAAATACATTTAAAAAATGAAATAAAAATTATTTCGAGACAAAAACGAACCATTAATCAGTCTTTGGAATCGTGTTGTCTCTCATGCTGCTAGTGCTTCAAGCAAAGAGGGTCACTTTGGGTGACAGATTACGTCCCAGTAGCCTCCTTTACTCTCGCGGGTAAGACGGCATCCCTTTTCACCTTCGCCCGTAAATTTGCGAATCATTTGTTTCTTCCTTGGCGGCACCCCGCGGTGGGCCCGAGGCCAGCCCACCGAGCGGGGCGAGGTGAGGCGGGGCGGGGCGGAGCCGTCGTTTACCCGGGGGCATGAAAGGGCAGCGTTGATACAGGTGGCGGGGGCGGCGGACACAATGGAGTGATCTCCAAGCGCCCGACAGGGAGGGGGCGGGGACGGGGACGGTGGCAGCAGCGGCCCCTGAGCGCGGGACCCCGAAAAAATCGTGTGGTCATAAACCTCCGCGTTTTTAAGCGAGCTCTCCCCGCTGACGTTGACAAAGGTCCGTACAAGGGCCATTATTCGCGCCGGCTGCGGGAAAACAGCGCGGGGCAGGAAGGGGCAGAGGCGGAGGGCGGGGCGGGGATCAGAAGGGTGGACCGGGTGGAACCGGGGGAGTTTGCGGGGAGGGTGCGCGGACCACGGGCGGAACTGGATGGAGCGGGCGGATGCGAGGAGGGGCGGGAATGGTGGAAAGAGCCGGGGCGGGGTGGGTCGGAGTGCAACGGACGGGGGGGCGAGAGGGGGCCGAAGAGGGGGGCGGAGAGGGATACAAGAGAGGGGGGTGTTCCGAGGGGGGGTAGGAGGGGGGTGGAGAGGAGGCGCGAGAGGGGCGGAGACCGGGGGGCGGAAAAGGTCGGGCGGAGAGGGTGGCGGAGCGGGTGGCGGAGGCGGGGGAGAGCGAAGCGGGGCGGACGACGAGGTGGGGCGCGAGCAGGGGACGGAGCAAAGAGGGCGGAGCAGGGGGGCGGAGCAGTGGGGGCGGAGCTAGGGGGGGGGCGGAGCAGGGGGGGCGAGCAGGGGGGCGAGCAGGGGCGGAGCAGGGGGATGGAGCAGGGGAGGAGCAGGGGAGGAGCGGGGGAGGAGCAGGGGGAGGAGCGAGGCGGGGCGTGACGGGAGGGGGTGGAGCGGAACGGGGGCGCAGCGGGGCGCAGCGGGGCGCAGCGGGGCGCAGCGGGGCGCAGCGGGCGGCAGGCGGGGGCGCAGCGGGCGCAGCGGGGCGCAGCGGGGCAGAGCGGGGCGGGAGCGGGGCGGAGCGTGGCGGAAGCGGGGCGGCGCGGGGCGGAGCGGGGGCGGAGCGGGGCGGAGCGGGGCGGAGCGGGGGCGGAAGCGGGGCCGGAGCGGGGGCGGAGCGGGCGGAGCGGGGCGGGAGCGGGGCGGAGGCGGGGCGGAGCGGGCGGAGCGGGGCGGAGCGGGGCGGACGGGGCGGAGCGGGGCGGAAGCGGGGCGGAGCGGGGGGAGCGGGGCGGAGCGGGGCGGAGCGGGGCGGAGCGGGGCGGAGCGGGGCGGAGCGGGGCGGAGCGGGGGCGGAGCGGGGGCGGAGCGGGCGTGAAGCGGGCGGACGGGGCGGAGCGGGGCGGAGCGGGGCGGAGCGGGGCGGAGGCGGGGCGGAGCGGGGCGGAGCGGGGCGGAGCGGGGCGGAGCGGGGCGGAGCGGGGTGGAGCGGGGCGGAGCGGAGTGGGGCGGAGCGAGGAGGGATGGTGTGGGGAGGTCTGCCCCGTCTGTGGGGAGGTTTTACCCGTCGCGCCGTCGAACCCTTCAGCTGGTTTCGCCATTCAGGGCGCCCAGGCCGGAGCGCCCTTACCCTAACGCGCGCGCAGGGAGACACATCGATGGGAGGCAGCGAGGAACGGCGCCGTGGAAAAGGGGAAGGAGGTGGTGGTCGGGGAGGACCGAAGGTGATGAAAACAGCGTCATGAACGGTCGTTCAAAAACTACGGGGCATGTATTGAAAACGGGAGACATTTATTAAAAATGAAAAACTATCTAATCTTGCCGTCACATTATGAAACGGACGGCAGATATAATTATTTGGAAATGAAGCACAGTTTAGAAGTCGATTACAACCCAGAAAATGAATGGGATAAGCGAAAACTAATTATATATTTGAAATTCCTCACTCATCTCTGTTCCAAATTATTGGATTTTCTACCGAAAAATCATTTTTTACCAGCCATTTTCAAAAGTAAACAATGGTTTTGCTTAGCATTTTCATGAAACTCGTTTTAAGAATAAGAACCTGAAATATTTGTTGAATATCTTTCATTTAAGAAGATAAGTGCATGAAGATGTATTGTAATTAGCGTTAGGAATATGATGGAAAGTTCTAGCTATTTATTAATATTAGAGACAATTTTCTTCCATTAAACATAAAACAGTTTAGTGAGTAATATATAACTCTCACTTTGAACTACTTGCCGCATATTTCACCCGTCGCTAATTACTTTGTCTAAAATGAAAATAAATACATTAATCAATACAAAATAAAAACTAAACAAAAATATATTAAGAAGACTTGTTATTTTAGTAAAGATATTTTATCGCCTTTTCTCCAACTCCAGAACTATTTTAAGAAAATTAGATATAAGTACTGCACTTCACATATCGTTAAAAAACATTGGAAGTAATTACAAGAATTATGATTTCTAATTCCCTTTTTGTTGAAATGGGGATAGTGCCAGGGGATCAACGGTTATAATTAAAGGCCTCTCGGAGGCGGTGGCAAGCGGAAGAGTTTGTTTAGAACCGTTCGTGATGACAAACAACTGGAAAAGCTGGTGAAGAGGGACACCGTCAGGATTAATGGCTTAGAAAACAAGGGTCAGCATGCACAGAGGTAGCGACAAATGTTGCTGGTGTCAAATGCCACACGTCTCGAAACATGGCTAGTTCGGCAAAATGGACATGCCCACGCTTGCAGCAGAGGGAAGGAAAAACGAATGCAAAGAGTAAAAGCCTTCAAATTTTTGGACTTTTTTACTGAAGTAGAAATTAGTTCTTATTAAGATGCGATATAGATAATTCAGTATTATAATACACAGAAACTCATTATTTTCTCAGAAAATCTTGAGAAAGAAAATCAGTTGCTAATTTTTGGTAGATAGATGGCCATTGTTAGAAGTGCTTCGATGTAAATGTTATATTACTTTGTTTAAAAATAATATTCCAGCCCTCCTACTTCGCATTTACCCCGATTTTAATATCAATGATACGAGTTGTCAGTGTCAGGAAAAATATATATTTTTCGTTGGGTATGAAGCTTCACGACCCTACATTAACCTGTAGCTTTTCTACTCAATCGTCATTTAATTCCATTCTGTTCATGGACGTAATGTAAATAAAACTTTGAATTAAATTAATGATTTTGTACTTTAGCCATGGGGATAACATTCTAAGACACTGTCTTCTCTGGAGTAGACGAAAATAGAAAATTCAATTTTATAATACTGCGAGTTCATCTGTTTCCACGTGCGTAATTTGCTTTACAGTGAAGTAGTGAAAATGTGGAGATCAATTCTGTAATTTCACATAAACATTCCAAGAAAGTCAGCCACCGGAAGGAATCTCGGCTTTGCTCGTTCGGAACTTGCAACATTATTTTTGCTAGACCGCGGTACTAACGCGTGTACCTAGAATAGATGGATTTTATTGACATAATATAAATTACGATGGAAAATTAGTGTAAAGAGTAGATAAAGAAACGGGAAAACGCTAGAATAAAATGTACTCTATAACGACTTTGAACGTCACAAATTCCACAGGGATCGATTGAGTACTGAACTCAGTCACCCAGAGGTGGAAATCTAGTGCGCTGTTCACTATGCAACAAGTGCCCCCTATGCGGACAATACTTTATCCGACAGACATATCCCGCAGTTTGGAATATAGGGGCTTTCAGCAGGCTTTGTTCTCTAGGAATTTCAATATAGCAAACATTTGATCCTGCCAACTTCAAAAATGTATATGAAGCTAGACTACTGCGCGACATTCAAATATAGGCAATTCAAGAAATGGGACATCAAGAACTCTCATTGAATGTTTTGAAACATTGAAATGATAATCATTTGTACCAGTTATTTGGATAATTTTATCCTGAACCTCATTATTATCATTACCATGGCGGTTCAGTAAGACATTGTCACACGAGGAAAGAAATGTAATATTATGTGAATGTTGATAGAGCAATGGGTGAATGAGAGACAGGAAAAACTCCAGAGCAAATCTGTTGCGCACCTGCCACTGCGTCTACTGCAAATTCCACATGGATCAACCTGGATTTGCACCTCTGTGCTTAGCAATGGCGTGCGAAGGAACTTACCACTAACCATGTGTCACTTTCATATGGGAAGAGATGTATTTTTATTATTGTGCCAGTTCCTAAGCCCTTCAATAAATTATAAATGAACAAGTAAATGAGCGCACAAATGAGCCAACAAACGAGCCAACAAACGAGCGAACAAACGAGCGAACAAACGAGCGAACAAACGAGCAAACAAACGAGCAAACAAACGAGCGAACAAACGAGCGAACAAACGAGCAAACAAACGAGCGAACAAACGAGCGAACAAACGAGCGAACAAACGAGCGAACAAACGAGCGAACAAACGAGCGAACAAATGAGCGAACAAATGAGCGAACAAATGAGCGAACAAATGAGCAAACAAATGAGCAAACAAATGACTTAATAAATGAATGAATGATATAAATGAATGAACACATGAATGATATTAATGATGAATGAATGAATGAATGAATTATATTAATAAATGAATGAACGATGTTGCAGCAGCAGTAGAACGAGTCAAGGGAAACGGGAGAACCCTGAAATAAACTTCCGCGAACCCGCCGACTACGAATTCCTCTCGGCTCAGCCGGGATTTAAATCCCTGTAAACGAGGCTGCGAGGCGAGCGGACTGTCCGCAACATCTCGGGTCGTCCCCGTGCGAGAAGGGCTGGCGGAATCGGCTTGAAGGGTTCGAGGTTATGACGAGTGGCTTAAGGGCAGCTGAGCGGCGGCGCGGCGCCGAGCAGCGTTTCGCGCGGCCCTGGTGGCGGGGGGGGGGGG